>OY755245.1:75012977-76212977 GCA_963576725.1 Azorinus chamasolen
ATGATATTTAGATATTTTTCAAATTGAATTACGTGTTTAAATAGACAATATGTTTCTAATCACGTTGACTTATGAGGGGAAGCATTAACCTGTTCACTAATAAAGATGGATGTTACACATTCGCAAACATATCAGACATCTCCTGTAGGACCTATCTATCTGGGTCTGCTCTGTTAGACTATGGAACAATACAGATCTTATTCTACAATTCCAATATGGTAAATATAATGCACTTACAAAACAGCTTATCAATATTCGTACATTAATTATGTCTAACTATTTACTCCATAAATACGCCTTTTGCCCATTCTCTCCTACTGACGCTTTTTTGCGCCTTGTAAACCCATGTTTGAAACCATTGTGATAAATAGAGCATTTGCTTCATAGGAGCAAATGCTCTATTTATAACAATGGTTTAAAGCTACACAATTCTAAATTTCTCCTTTTCTATAGATAATGTTCCTTTTGGTAGATTAATTCAAAGAGGTTGGGTCTAAAATAGTCTAATAGGGAATGAGTTAAATGCCTTTGCAAACAGAGGGGACTCAGATCTCACGGCTCCTATAACAGTCTGCTCTGCTTGCTTATAGAATAATGACAGAATGAAATTCATAGTTCATGTCATTGCAAAATCTGCATGTGTTTATATAAATATAAATTATTTAACTAATTGATCCATTTGATATTCATGGAAAATTTGGCTAAAGATGCCATATTGTAGAACAATACCTGCAGTTAACGTTAGCTGATAGGTCACATGTCGCTTTCAGCTGGTCCCAGTACTGTCCGACGGGACAAGTCAGATGATAGGTACATTCCGTCCAACAGCGGATGTACTGGCTGCAGTTGGCTGGATCCTCGTAATATCCATCTAGCCTACCCTCACAGTATTCTAAATCAGTAACAATGTTAGATATTAGAACCTGTCTTAAGTAGCCATAGATGTCTAATAGTGGGTATGTAAGGCAGGTGGTAGCTGCATGCAGGTAAAAAGTACTACTTGAAGCTCCTATAGAAGCTTTCTGCATTACTTGTGCCCTGCATTAACCCATTCCCTCATATTGACGACCTTTGACGACTCTGTAAAAGTCACTTTGTGAAACCATTATGATAAATAGAGCATTTGCTCCTATAGGAGCAAATGCTCTATTTATCACAATGGTTTCAAACTACAAAATTCTAAAATTTTCCTTTTCTCCAGTTAATGCTCCTTTTCGGTAGATTTATTTAAAGCGGTTGGATCTAAAAATAGCCTATGAGGTAATGGATTAAGCAATCATCTACTTTTTAAGACTCCTATGTTCAATAAATGAATGAGCACTTACGACAGGTTCTACTGGTCGTAGAACATGGGCCATGCATGCGCATAAAGTGTAGATCATACATACATCTTTCAATTTGTCACAGAAACTGACTAGTTTTGTTAAATACAGCAGTACCACTCTAAAGCCAACTAGCAATGAATATAAATTGCTGTTTTTCAAAGCAGGTGATTGCTAAATGCAGAAAGTCCTTGTAGATCATTTCTACCTACTGTTCGTATTGCATTATGCTACAAGCTGCGTTTAAGAGCCAGTATTATGCCTCTTTCAGAGAGGTTTTACTGTACATTGTATTATCTAAAATCAGCAGTTACTATTTGCATACTTGTAGGAGTATCACATACAAAGGATAGATAGCCAGAAAAAAACAGCTGACAAACAAACAGAGGGGAATAACATCATCAGTTTGTGTTTTACTATTTACCGATAGTGATAGAGTAACCAAATCAGATTTTAGTCAAGGCTTACCATCGTAAACAATTTTCTAATACATCAAAACATAGTGCTCTCGTGTTGAACAAGATCAATTTCTGGATATAATGCAATACTCAGATAGAGAGAGAGGGAGAGAGAGAGAGAGAGAGAGAGAGAGAGAGAGAGAGAGAGAGAGAGAGAGACACACACACACACACACACACACACACACAGAGATAAAGATGGAAAAATGAGAAAGATGGAGTAACATACATACTCATCAGTGTATTCTACAGTCATTAATAAAAAAAATAGTATCCTTTGAACAGCTTTTTTGTGGGCTGCTCATATGTTATTAATATTTATTTAACTGTTTACAAACATAGTATATTCCGAGTGTCAAACAGCTTGGATCTTGAGCAGACACCGAGTTACTGTTGACCATGGCAGAACAGTAGAACTATATTTATTATATTCCATAAGCAAAAGGAGCAGATCTTATTAGTTATACAGATCATTGGCGGGGTATCTGACTTTTTGTTTCCTGCTGAGGAAATTCATGTTGCCCGAGCCGTTAGGCGAGGGCTACATGTAATTTCCTCAGCAGGGAATGAAAAGTCAGATATCCCGCCAATGATCTGTATAACGATTTTATTATACTGTTTAATATTTGTAGCAGTTAATTAGCGTTGTTAATTTAGGCGTCATTTTGCTTCCCCTCAGGGGCCTCACACTGTAAGGTAAGGGCTTATAATATATGTATAATAGCCAGCTCATTTTGTGGATAGAAAGGGGTCTTCCAAGTGCATTAGTTTCTCAAAAGATTGAAAGAATCAGATGTTAGTAAAACTTCCAGCATATCAGCGGTTAAGCAAACACTATTTTTCAGCATGAGAACAGTTAAACTTTATAGAGTGATTGGCGCTATTCCGACGTCATTTGGATGACGTCAAAGTGACGGTTTTATAATATTCAAAAATGGGCGTTGGAAGGAGCGGCTATACTGCAATTTACAGGTACGTTTACTGTGCATGTGCATAAATAAAATCTGAATCGAATTGGGTGTGGATTGTCTTTGTAAAAGTGGGGGTTCATGGCCTAATCAGTACTTGCACAAGCACTTTGACAACATTTTCAGCATCAGAGCAGAATAAGACCTTCGCCACGTATCGGGTTAATTTGCATTGTTATACAACAACTATAACAAAAATGTTTCTCAATGGATAACTTTGTTCAGCCCCAAACTCTTGTTATTTCGTTTGAGAGCGGTTGTTTGGATCGAATCGACGAAGTAAAGCTGGTCGGCCATTTTTATTTTATTGTAGCAATTAAGTGAGGCCCTCGACGGGGGAAATTCCATTGTTGCTCATGACTCCGTATATACATCAGAATTTAGAGGGATACACGGCTTTTATACATGGCTAATTGACCAATCAAAATCTAGGATTTTACTTTGCAGTATAATAATAACATTTAGCCTACTGAGCAAATTATATTTACAGAATTGTTCACCTACTAAATTTTCAAATTTCAAGCTATAATCAATTTGTCTACCAAAATGCAATCAGGATATCAAACAGTTTGGATCCTGATGAGACGTCGAGTTACTCGGTGTCTCATCAGAATCTAAACTGTTTGCATAGATATTTACTCATTCGTCAATAGTAGGCTAAAGGTTAATCAGACGGCTCCATCAGGAGCCGTCTAATCTTGGTCTACCCTGTATGCAAAAGTTTTAAGTCTCTATCAGGTAAACGATTAAGGGATATATTGAGCATTATAAATACTGAGTGAATATTTACCACTAGTGTCGCCAGAGTCTGTTGTGACGGGACCTGTAGTCTGTGGACTAACGGTTGTTGAACTGTCTCTGTAAAATAAGCAAGCCACGGTTAAACCCTCTAAACAGGACGTTCAAATTTACAGATGCAGGATGGTGTACAATATTTACAGGCACTTGGTACAATGTGAGCAGATATATAATTTGAAGTGTAGTATTTACAAGTACGTGGCAAAATATAAACTTAACAAACACGCGCTGTGCACAAATCGAATGCAGCCTCAACACTACGTGCAGTTTAACACTTGCCATGTTCTATGATTATTACAAAAGTTAATACCTATACATGTCTTATATCTGATAGTTTATTTTAGATGTATTCATATTCACTTACTGACAATTCACATTATTGGCAAAGTCACAATAATTCTTCGCCTGGTTCCACTGCAGCCCTGCTGGACAGTCCTCGTGGTAAGTGCAGTTCTGCCAACACTTGTAGAACTTGCTGCAGTCGGCGGGGTCTGAATAATGACCATCAGCCTTGTTCTGACAAAAACCTGCAGATTGCATAAAATCATTATGAGTAGAGCTTGATAGCAGTGCCTGAAGGTTTAGAAAGGTTAAATAGCCTATCAGTGTTTAACCCTTTCCTCCATAGGCTATTTTTATATCCAACCGCTTTGAATAAATCTTTGAATAAAAAGGAGCATTAACTAAAGAAAAGGAAAATTTTAGAATTTTGTAGCTTGAAACCATTGTGATAAATAGAGCATTTGCTCCTATAGGAGCAAATGCTCTATTTATCACAATGGTTTCACAAAGTGATTTTTACAGAGTCATCAAAAGTCGTCAATATCAGGGAATGGGTTAGGTATGGAGTCCACTAGTAAGAACGGCCTAAGCTTACTATAGAGGATTTGAAATGACAATCAGTGCCGAACCTGAACAGATGGCTACTCTAGGACTCTCATCTGGGTCTACACTGTTTGCAAATCCAAGTGTTTGCTTGCCCGGCATTCGAACCCGTCGTTAACTCATTCCCTGATAAAGGCACATTTGGATGGGTCTACTATGTTTGTTTATGGTAAAATAAAGATATAAATCGATTCTATGGTTTCTAAAATGGCCAAGTGTTCTTCTTCAGGTCAGGTCGCTGATATCGATATAAAGGGTTTATTTATAAGACGTGTTGGAACGTGTTGTTAATCATATCGTTATCCTACTCAATGCGTAATACTACAAACACACACATTTAACCATTTATCTGATCAATAATCATGTAATAAATACTGACACCAGGACTATTAATTGGATTATTTTTTATAATACCATTATGAACACGGGTGGGTTTTTTTCACGATAGCAGAAACATATAGAATAAGATCTACAGTAAACCCTCTGCTAACCGGACGTTAAATTTAGTATAAATATCGGTCTTGGAGATAGGTAACAGCTTAATGCAGGGTGGAAGTCGTGCAGAAAGCTCCTAGAGGAGCTTTCTGCATGACTTTCACCCTGACGTCGCGCACGATGTTGGGTACGTTTCTGTAACGGCCTTACTCTATAACGTTTTCGGACATGTAAAATATTGCTGTAAATATATTTTATACATACTACATACCAAAATATTCATCGCAATCTACTCTATCAGTCTACTTTAGTTTTGGTTTGATTTAAGTATAATCCGAACAATTAAATTTAGGTGATACCGGCGCGACGTGCTAAAAAAAGACGTGTAAGGTGTAACACAAATTGGTCAACCCTGTTTGCAAAAATTTTAACCCTTTCCCTGTTCTATGTTTATTTCAAATTTTGATACCTACTGAATATTCATTAACAAAATAATTATAATCAAATATTGAAGGTGGAATATTGTAGCCATTTAAGAAAGTAAAGAAACATAGCTATCAAATTCCATTAGCAACAGAGCAGACCCTGATCAGACGGCTCCTCTAGGAGCCGTCTGATCTGGGTCTACACTGTTTGCATATGCGTGAAAACACGTTTATATGAGGGAAAGGGTTAAGTCTCTATCAGGTAAACGATTAAGGAATATATTGAGCATTATAAATACTGAGTGACTATTTACCACTAGTGTCGCCAGAGTCTGTTGTGACGGGACCTGTAGTCTGTGGACTAACGGTTGTTGAACTGTCTCTGTAAAATAAGCAAGCCGCAGTTAAACCCTCTAAACAGGACGTTCAAATTTACAGATGCAGGATGGTGTACAAAATTTACAGGCACTTGGTACAATGTGAGCAGATATATAATTTGAAGTGTAGTATTTACAAGTACGTGGCAAAATATAAACTTAACAAACACGCGCTGTGCACAGATCGAATGCAGCCACACCACTACGTGCAGTTTAACACTTTCCATGTTCTATGATTCTTACAAAAGTTAATATCTATACATGTCTTATATTTGTTAGTTTACTTTAGATGTATTCATATTCACTTACTGACAATTCACATTATTGGCAAAGTCACAATAATTCTTCGCCTGGTTCCACTGCAGCCCTGCTGGACAGTCCTCGTGGTAAGTGCAGTTCTGCCAACACTTGTAGAACTTGCTGCAGTCGGCGGGGTCTGAATAATGACCATCAGCCTTGTTCTGACAAAAACCTGCAGATTGCATAAAATCATTATGAGTAAAGCTTGATAGCAGTGCCTGAAGGTTCAGAAAGGTTAAATAGCCTATCAGTGTTTAACCCTTTCCTCCATAGGCTATTTTAGATCCAACCGCTTTGAATAAATCCACCGAAAAGGAGCATTAACTAAAGAAAAGAAAACTTTTAGAATTTTGTAGCTTGAAACCATTGTGATACGTAGAGCATTTGTTCCTACAGGAGCAAATGCTCTATTTATCACAATGGTTTCACAAAGTGATTTTTACAGAGTCACCAAAAGTCGTCAATATCAGGGAATGGGTTAGGTATGGAGTCCACTAGTAAGAACGGCCTAAGCTTACAATAGAGGATTTGAAATGAAAATCAGTGCCGAACCTGAACAGATGGCTAGGTCTACTCTACGACTCTCATCTGGGTCTACACTGTTTGCAAACGTCAGTTCTTGCATGTCGAGCATTCGAACCCGTCGTTAACTCATTCCCTCATAAAGGCATATTTGGATGGATCTACTATGTTTGTTTATGGAATAATAAATATATAAATCGATACTACGGTTTCTAAAATGGCCAAGTGTTCCCTTCTTCAGTGGCCATTAAACGGAAATCGGTAAATGAATGTACATGTACATCATGGTCAATGCTTATAAAACTTTTAGTTGAGTCTGAGTTCGTTCTTAAGTTTTTGATTGGTCAGATTTGAGCCTTTGGCGCAAATCTGGCCAATCAAAAGCTTGAGAACTCAAATTTGACCAATCAAAAGCTTGAGAACGAACTCAGACTCAACTAAAAAGCTTTATAAGCATTGACCCTGGTCATGGGTAGTTTATGCAATGACGGCATGGTTATTAATTAGAATAATTTGCTACACAGAAAGTTTGTGCTATAGCAGACACTGTAGAATCATATTTATATTATGTCATAAGCAAACAGAGCAGACCCTGCGAAGGCAGGTGAGGTCGCTGATATCGCTATAAAGGGTTTATTTATAAGACGTGTTGGAATGTGTTGTTAATCCTATCGTTATCCTACTCAATGCGCAATACTACAAACACACACATTTAAAACCATACCATTTATCTGATCAATAATCATGTAATAAATAATGACACCAGGATTATTAATTGGATTATTTTTTTATAATAACATTATGGACGCTGGAGTTTTTTCACGATGGCAGAAAATTATAGAATAAGATCTACAGTAAAACCTCTGTTAAGCGGACGTTAAATTTAGTATAAATATCGGTCTTGGAGACATGTGACAGCTTAATGCAGGGTGGAAGTGCAGAAAGCTCCTATAGGAGCTTTCTGCATGACTTTCACCCTGCATTAAGCAGTCACCTGCCTAAAATATCTTAATCATTCTCTTCAAGAATTCCGGTTAAGAGAGGTTTTACTGTATATCATTTCATAATCAAATAGACTAAATCCTGATCAGATATGATTCTACAGTTTCTATCATGGCCGAAAATGTCTATTTCCATGTGCTATTATAACAAATTAATCCAAATTCATGAACAAATTCATGTCGTCACTATATCTTACATAAATATTCATCAATGAATGGGCTAAAGCGAGGTACAAATGTACATGTAATTGTTTTTATTTCTGCTAACACGTATAATGGATGTGATAAGAAGAAATATCGCTTTTGTTACTATAGTAACCATATTATGCATATCTAGAAAATTGAGTAAATAAATGATATAATAGTAAAACACTTCTCTAAACCGGACGTTAAAATCAGTATCAATGAAGGTCTGTAAGACAGTTGGCAACTTAACACAGGGTGAAAGTCGTGCAGAAAGCTTCCAGTTCATCATGCACCTGTCTAAGATATTGACTATCATTTACTAAATATTCCGGTTCAGAGGCGTTTTTAATGTACAAGTACCTGTATCGGGGGGACTGGTAGGAGGATTGGTTGGTGTGTTGGTAGAGTCGGTCGGGTTGGTTGTTTGTTCTGTTGTAGGAGGGCTGGTTGTTTGTTCTGTTGTAGGAGGGCTGGTTGTTTGTTCTGTTGTAGGAGGGTTGGTAGGTGGGTTTGTGGGCGGGGCATTGCCTTCTAGAATGTCCTTAATGAGATTCATCAGTGGGTACGGTCGTGTTGATAAAGAACAGAATTTGCCGAAGTCGTCGAGATCAATGTTCCACACCATGGCTCCTCCATACTCTTCCTCAATAATCCAGTTGACCTGTTGGGTTAATAATTCACCTAATGAATACTCATGAACGAAATTATGACAACACGGAAATAGCAGACTTTTTACAATAGCACAGAAAAGTGTGACAGCAGCAGAAACTGTAGAATTAGATCTATAGTGCTACATAACAGGACATGCCCTGTTCAGATTGGTCCTAAAGGAGCTGTCTGGCCTGTGTCGACGCTACGTGCAATGGTGTCAAACGGGTTTTTTGTTCTTCTGGTAAAGGATTAAATAAATCATCAGCTAGTTTTCTAATGAACCCTTATCACGTTTACACATCATGGTCCATGCTTATAAAGCTTTTAGTTGAGTCTGAGTTTTGATTGGTCAGATTTGAGTTCTCAAGCTTTTGATTGGTCAGATTTGAGCCTTTGGCTCAAATCTGACCAATCAAAAACTTAAGAACGATCTCAGACTCACCTAAAAGTTTTATAAGCATGGACCCTGATTTTATCAAGCGGTTCTACTTAAAATTTATTTAGATTCGTTCAAGACATTATACAATATTGTCAAACTTCTTGTATTCTGTTGGGATACCGAGTTCAACGGCATCTTTTATTTGTACATGGAAGACAGATCGCGATTATGAAACAAAAGCCGTTCCTTAACAATACTTGTACACTGATCTGGGTCTGCACTGTTTGCATATGCCAGTGTATGCATGTGACGCAGTCAAAGGGTTAGGAGAGGTTTTGCCATACATGTAATCCAACAAGAGAAGTTCAGAAATGACCACCAAAAACAAGTTTAGGCATAGGTCTGTAACGATTTACTCCAAAGCCTTTTACACCTTTTTAAACAGATTACATAGATCCGACGGCTTCTGTAAGAGCCGTCGGACCAGTGTCTGCTTCGTATTCCTATTATATAACATATATTTATTTCTATATTTCTGTTATGACATACAAACTCGTTGTAAAATTTCCAATTGTAAAACGTTGATGTATTAAATCATTATTTTCTAAATTCACATTCCTGCAGCAAATCGTTCAGACAGGCAAAGACCTATGATAACACATATCCTAGGTCTTTGAGACAGGTACATACAGCATCTCCCATGGTAGTTTTCTGTATTACTTTCGTTATAAACCATTAACCCATTCCCTCCTACTGACTCCGTTTGACGCCTCTGTTAAAGTCGTTGTTTGAAACCATTGTGATAAATTAGAGCATTTGCTTCATAGGAGCAAATGTTTTATTTATCGCAATGGTTCTTAAAATACACAATTCTAAAAGTTTCCTTTTCTCTGGTAAATGCTCCTTTTCAGTAGGTTTATTCAAAGAGGTTGTGTCTAAAACATAGTCTAGAAGGGAATGTGCTAAGCAGCCATTCTGTTTATAAGGAGGTGCATAATTATTTACCCGTTAACCCCTTTACATGATGAATATTCATGTAAGATTAACGACTTTATGAATATTAATCAGCCGGCGTTTTGTCAGCATTATTAACAAGGGAATATCTGACAGTGGCAAAACTGTATATTTTCATAAGCAAACAGCGGACTCCGATCAGACGGCTCCGATCTAAGTCTACTGTGTTTGCAAAATCGTGAAAAGGGTTTATAGATAGCGTATGTTGTTCTATCATTACCTTTTCTGTTATGCTTTGTTCGTCGTCATAGCCTATCCACTGGTCACCCTGCACGTAGTAAGGAACTCGGTGCTCCGACTGCCATTCTCTACGGCCATTGCCAGAACTCACGCTCTTACATATCTGTAAAACAAAACAAACATAAGACATTCTAAACGATTTAACCCTTTGTTCCATATAATTACGCATTTCTATGCATTTGCCAACAGAGTAGACCCAGATCCTGCAGGTGCGGTCTTATCACGGTCTGTTCTGTTTGCTTATGGATTAATATAGATCTACAGTGTCTGATTTGGCAAAATGTTTGAAAAAGTCGATCTAATTTTTTATATCTATTTTTATAATCCTACATGAACTATCTGATCAGGGTCTGTCCTGTTTCTTTATGATATAATTTAGATGTGATTCTGGCCAAGAACTATCGTCTTAATGGGTCTATATAAAAAGTAAACTAATAAATTATTGTGCATGGTGTCATTATTTTTACATGAAAATTCATGGAGTACAGGATTAACGTTTAAGAAAACTATAGGAGTACAGAGAATGTGAAGTATACACACGATATAGAGGAATCTCCTGCGAATATAGACATCTTTAACCCATTTGCTCCCACGATTCCATATATGGGACGTAGGCAAACAGTGTAGACTCTGATCAGACGCCGCATTATGCGGCGTCTGATCAGAGTCTACACTCTTTGCTGATAGGAATTTCAATATAAAACAAAACAAAATAGAAATTTTTGACCAGGCACCCCTTAGATAAAAAATGGACTAATCCAATATATAAACATAGAAGAATCAACTGGGAGCAAATATAGCTAGCTGTGAAAAAATAAGGTCTTCTCAAATTCAGGTTTCGTGAAATTCTGACTGCTTCCGATTTGTTCAAGCCTTTGAGAAACTATTGATCGTGTGTCAAACAGCTTAGACACCCGCGTAGTCGACGACTATTGATCGTGTGTCAAACAGCTTAGACACCCGCGTAGTCGACGTCACATCTGGACCCAAGCCGTTTACAAATGTGAGCCAACTCCCGGATAACGGTATAAAGGTTATCAGAAGAGTGGTGCATAAAGTTTCTTAACTGTCTGCATTATTATTATTATTATTATTACTGTTGTTGTTGTTGTTCGAGTGGTCACTTTAAACAGGTTATATTGTATAAACACTAGAGCATACCTCATAGTACGCCAAAAAGCCCGCTTCTCTAGTATATGCTCCGGCAGTACTGGCCCTCAGCGCCTGTGCACCCGGAGAATAGTTGTTGGGATTGGCCAAGGTATATCCCCGACCGTACGTAGCAAGACCTATAATCAGCTTATTCCTAGACGCACCTTTTGCAATCCAGTATTCTGCAGCCCATTCCTAGAAATGAATTGACATTTATTAAAATATGATTACACACTTTTACAGAACTCTTTACACACTAACAGCGAATTGTACCAGTGGCAACAGTTCGGATCCAGATAAGACACAGAGTAACTCAGCGTCTCAGTAGGGTTAAACATTTTTGAAAACCTGCGTACAGGTTTAAGAGCACTTTAAATTAACAATTACTAGGGTAGGCAAAGAGTCAATTCAAATAAATCCCTCGGGCTGCATCAACATTGGCATTTGTAAACAATGTAGACCAAGAACAGAGGGCTCATAGAAGGCTTCTAGAGGCTAAAGCATCTCATACTGAACTGACTCTAAAGCTAATCCTTTCCTTGTTGCATTGTCGTGGCACTTAAACGCACGAGTTCCTTCAATAGCCACATATTCCCCAGTCAATGTGAAATCAAAAACAGTGAGTCAATGACTATTTATGAAGTGATACATTGGTACACAAATATTGAAGCGATACAATGTTACACACATATTGATGTGATACATTGTTACATATTGAGGTGATGCATTGATACACATATACTGAAGTGATACACTGTTACACACATATTGAAGTGATACATTGTTACACACATATTGAAGTGATGCGTTGTTACACACAAATTAAAGTGATACAATGTTACACACATATTGAAGTGATACATTGTTACACACATATTGATGCGATACGTTGTTACACCCATACTGAAGTGATACATAGTTACACAGATATTGAAGTGATACATTGTTACATATATATTGAAGTGATACCTTGTTACACACATATTTGAAGTGATATATCGTTACACAAATATTGAAGTGATATATTATTACACATATATATTGAAGTGATACATTGTTACACACATATTGAAGTGATACACTGTTACACACATATTGAAGTGATACATTGTTACACACACATTGAAACGATACGTTGTTACATACATATTGAAGTGATATATAGTTACACATATATTGAAGAGATACAGTGTTACACATATATTGAAGCGATACGCTGTTACACACATTTGAAGTGATATATCGTTACACAAATATTGAAGTGGTTCATTGTTATACACATATTGAAGCGATACGTTGTTACACACATATTAAAGTGATACATTGTTACACATATATTGAAGTGATGCATTGTTACACATATATTGAAGTGCTATATTATTACACACATATTGAAGTGATACATAGTTACAAAGATGTTGAAGTGGTACATTGTTACACACCTATTGAAGCGATACGTTGTTACACACATATTAAAGTGGTACATTGTTACACACATATTGAAGCGATACGTTGTTACACATATATTGAAGTGTTATATTATTACACACATATTGAAGTGATACATAGTTACAAAGATGTTGAAGTGATACATTGTTACACATATATTGAAGTGATACGTTGTTACACACATATTCTCGATAGAAAGGATTAAACATACATTGAAGGCTTAAGTATAATACAGTAAAACCCTCTTAATGAGACGTTCAAGTTAGTATAAATATCGGTCTTGGACAGCTTAGTGCAGGAGGGCCAGAAAGCCCATCTAGGAGCTTTCTGCACGACTTTCATCTTGTATTACGCAGCTAGATCTACCTGCCTATACGTATCTCAATTCTTCTCTACTAGAATTCCGGTTTAGAGGGGTTCTACTGTATATACAAGTCGTCTTGTGTTTACTATTCATACATGGAAAGTCTGGCAAATACATGTACTTCTGTTAATGTATATCTATGTATGAATGTCTTCATTGCTGCAGCATTTTCGATTAGCACTTGTTATAGAGTAACCAGTTCATCAATGAATTACAACACAGTTATAATGACAGCAGAACAAGACCATTTTTTGTAGAAAATTTCAGTGAAAGTTCAGTGTTGGGCAAAACAGAACAATTTATAATATACTCTGTGCCACGAGCGAGACTTTGATCATAATTTACAGAAAATTCGTTACAACATCTTGATTAACCCATTGCCTCTTAGGTTAGTTTTAGACCGAACCTCTTTGAGTAAATCTACCGAAAAGGAGCATTTACTAGAGAAAAGGAAAACTTTATAATCGTGTAGTTTTTAAACCATTGTGATAAATAGAGCATTTGCTCCTGTGGAGCAAATGCTCTATTTATCACAATGGTTTCGAAAAGTGGCCTTTTCAGAGGCGTCACATTGCGTCAATATTCGGGAATGGGTTAATTCACAAATAAAAGTTGCCCTTCAAATAGTTCCCGCGAACTGTAATGTTCAGCGACTGCAAACACGCATTGTGTCATAGAAATTTAGCAATTGAGAGTAATAGGGCTGTAGTTTAGCATTTAGCATTCGACATTTTAATCGTTTCTTTCTTACATGCTTTTAAATGAAATTTGATAATAGATCTGACTCTATGGTTTCTACAAATACCAAAAGTGCATGTGCATGTGTGCTATTATAAAATTTATTCTAATGAATATTATCGAGGGCTTGGTGCAAAAACTATTCTAACTCCTTCACAAAGTGAAGGAGTTAGAATAGTTTTGCACCAAGCCCTCTAATGAATATTTACGATGTCATTATTTCAGGCATGAATATTTAACAGGGAAAGTGTTAATGAAACCATTAGTTTGTTTACCTAGGCATTTATGTCGTAAGGCGAATTTAATAAAAAAAAAAAAGTGCGTATACCTACCATATTTAGGTTTTCTTGTCCATCGGTTTCACCTGACCTGCCATACAATGGACTGTTGAACCCTGTCTCTGTTTCCCAGGCACCGTGCAGATCGTAAGACATCAGATTGATGAAATCTAGATCTCTGCAAACACGATTAAATAATAATATAGGTATCCATCTGCGAGGTGTAATAATGATCATGATGATGATGATGATGATGATGATGATGATGATGATGATGATGATGATGATGATGATGATGATGACGATGATGATGACGGTAAAAGTTATAATAACATAATGATTATAATACTAAAAGCAATAATAATAATAAAATAATAATAAAAAAAATAGTAATTATTATAATACTTATAGTAATTATAATAATAATAATAATGAGTGTGATGATGATCATCATCATCAGCAGGCAGCATCATCGTCATCATCGTCGTCATTATAATCATCCTTATCATAACCGTTGTCAAAAGCCGCCTCTATAAGTGAAATAATTAATCGCGAACTTTGCAAATATCTTGGACCCAGCTGCTGGCACTCGGTCGATTTGTTTATTTCTCAAATGTTAGACGAATCGGGTGTAGTATAAGCAAAACTACAGTTAACAGTAAAACCTGTTTTATAGTGTAAGCAAAAACAACCAGCAGGACCTGTCCTTATTGTAAGCAAAACTACAGCAGAACATGTCCTAGGTGTAAATAAAACTACAGCAGAACATGTCCTATGTGTAAATAAAACTACAGCAGAACATGTCCAAGGTGTAAGTAAAACTACGGCAGAACCTGTCCTAGGTGTAAGTAAAACTACGGCAGAACCTGTCCTAGGTGTAAGTAAAACTACGGCAGAACCTGTCCTAGGTGTAAGTAAAACTACAGCAGAACCTGTCCTAGGTGTAAGTAAAACTACGGCAGAACCTGTCCTAGGTGTAAGTAAAACTACGGCAGAACCTGTCCTAAGTGTAAGTAAAACTACGACAGAACCTGTCCTAGGTGTAAGTAAAACTACGACAGAACCTTTCCTAGGTGTAAGTAAAACTACGACAAACTACGACAGAACCTTTCCTATATAGGTGTAAGTAAAACTACGACAGAACCTGTCCTAGGTGTAAGTAAAACTACAACAGAACCTGTCCTAGGTGGCCATTCATCTAGTGAACACAGGAGTCTTAAAACAATCGGTTGCTTAAAGCAGAGCAAAGGTTATGTAGGGCATTAAGCTACCAACTGCCTTACATACCCATAATTAGACCTCTTTTGATGGTTGCCTAAGGTAGATTCTATTGTACTCAAAGTCATAGTTATATCAGAGCATATTTTATCGTAGGATAAGGGATAGTATACCTATTTAGGGCCGGGATATCGTATCCGTCGTCGATGTTGGATTGTCCGGCAGGTACGGCAGCCGTCAACAGTAGCGGTGGCGTTTGGGCATCGAATGCTACTCGAAGTTCCTGTGACACATCAATAAAGGAATGACTTGTTACACAAGAAATTACAATAATTATTGTTAACCCGTCACTCCACAAATAAGCCATTGAATGTCTTTGTAAACAGAGTAGACCCAAATTAGGGGACCCTATATTGACCATCTAATTACGATCTGCTCTGTTTGCTTATGATATAACATAAATCCGATTATACAGTTTCTGTCACGACCAACTCTTAAAGTGCCCTTGTGCTATTACACATATTAGCAAATTAATATTCATTGTGGCATTATTGCTTGATAAAGTAAATGATTAAATAATAATTACCTTTTAATGAGGTCTGTATGAGGATTTATCGACATGCGAAATGAAATATCGACCCGACTTATGTTAGGCTACACTTATCGGTCATTACCAAAATTTATTACGGATCAGGTGATTGCATTGGAACCAAACAAAATTACAAACATGTAAGACTTAATATTAAGAATACATGTACACAGTTTAGTAAGTTTACATTCTATGGCCTGACACTTCCGCGAACAGTAGTATATTTCATTGAAATTTTATGGGCATTTCCTCTACATCACTTTGGTAAACCATATTTAAGCCATTTGCTCCCACGATCCCATATATGGGACGTAGGAAAACAGTGTAAACTCTGATCAGACGCCGCATTATGCGGCGTCTGATCAGAGTCTACACTGTTTGCTGATAGGAATTTCAATATAAAACAAAACGAAATTGAAAATTTAGGCCAGGCATCCCTTAGATAAAAAATGGACTAATCCAATATAAAAGCATGGAAGACTCCACTGGGAGCAAATGGGTTAATCGTCTTAAGCGCGACCTGATTGACAAACAACATGGACCTAGATGAGGCGCCGAGTTACCAAGGATACAAACTGTTTGACATTTAGTAAATAATTTCTTAAAAATCGGAACTAACCGTTTCCTTCATATAAACGCATTTTTACGCATTTGCAAACAGGGTAGATCCAGATCAGACGGTTCCTAAAGGAGCCGGGTGAGCAGGGTCTGCTCTGTTTGCTTTTGAAATGATATAGGTCTGATTTGCAATTTTTTTCAAAGCAAAACAATTCCTTGAAAAGTTTACATATTAACCCTTTCGCTGCCAATGCCGGATCTGTGATTACCTATGCAAACAGTTCGGATCCAGATGAGACGCCGAGTAACTCGGCGTCTCATCAGGATCCAAAATGTTTGTTACTGTTACTATGTTTTTGAAACAAAAATGAAGAAAATCAAAAGAATGAAAATTTGTAGCAGACGACAAAGTTAGCAGACGACATAGTTTGGCAGCGAAAGGGTTAAAGAAAAATAATCATGATGCTATAATTTGTTACATGACAATTGAACAGATAACGGGTTAACCCTTTCCCTGTTCTATGTTTATTCCAAATTCCAATACCTACTGAATAGTCATGCACAAAATAGTTATAATGAAATATGGAAGGTTGGGCATTGTAGCCAATTTAGAAACTAAAGATACAGATCTTTCAAATTCTATTAGCAAACAGAGTAGACCCTGATCAGACGGCTCCTCTAGGAGCCGTCTGATCTGGGTCTACTCTGTTTGCAAATGCGTAAAAACACGTTTATACATGTATGAGGGAAAGGGTTAAGCAAATATTTCTGCAAGTCAGCTGTTGGTCAGCCATCAAATTTTACGGTTGGATAAGGTTTTACCCTCATGACTGTTTTGACAGAACTATTGACATCAACCGAATATTTATTACCTGGTTTGTTTATATACAACATTATTAAGAGGAGGTTTGGTTACAGTGGTACAAACTATAGAATCATGACTGTAGCATTTCATAAGCAAACAAAATAGACATGAGTCGTCTGATCTGGGTCTAATTTGTTTGCAATGGTGTAAAAGCGTTTGTATGAGGGAAGGGGTTAATTCGGTTGAAAGCCTTTAATTTGTTATTGACAGGTCCATGATCATCCTTACACGTCGGCCATATTGAAAACTCCGATTATTTTCGGCGTACAGTGCTACCATACAGTGATGATTACTGCTGCAGTAAGTCTGGATCCAAAATAAAAACCTACGGGACAATCTGCCTTAGTGGCCATTTTGACAGTTCAGTTTATGAATATTAATTAATTCATGAATTCTCGAATAAATAGTTATTAAGGAATGGGTAAAACGTGCACAATGGCAATGGAAGAAACCCAGCTTCGCACTTTGAATTGGAACGAATTTGTCATCGACTAAATTTTGCTTAGCATGATAAACCCTTATATGATGGACTTCTTAGCTATTGTTTTATGAGAGATAAACTAAAATTACCTGAACAAGCTTCACGAAGTTTTCTCTGTCGGCTTTCCTCCCCCCTCGCTGAGCTGGGTACTCCCAATCAAGGTCAAGGCCATCGAAGTCGTTGTCTTTAACAAAGGTCACCGATGTGCTGACGAATTTCGACCTAAGGGCGGGGTCTGCCACCATGTTGGAGAAAGGCGTACTGCCAGCATTCCAGCCTCCAACGGCAATGAGAGTTTTCAGAGTTCTGTTGTCTTTCAACTGATTGAAATCTTTGTATCTGAAATGTCGTTTCTGATTACAGCAACACATTTACAACATGACCACACCAAAACAAGCAAAGATATCTAATTTTGTTGTTTTAGATATGTGGCGGAGAGCTTAATGCAGAGAGAAAGTTATGCAGAAAGCTCCCATATGAGCTTTCAGCACTACATTTGTTCTGCATAAACCTGTTACCCTATACACACGGCTTTCTACTCCTTGCAAACAGAGTAGACCCAGATCAGACAGTTCCTGCATTAGCCGCCTGGTCAGGGTGTGTTCTGTTTGCTTATGACATAATGCAGGTGGTACCTTAACCCTTCGCTTGCTATTCACGTCAATATACCTATCTGTAAATAGTGAAGACCCAGATGAGACAGCTCCTGCAGGAGCTGTCTCATCAGGGTCTGCACTATTTACAAGTTGATTGTGCAACCACTGCACTCCACAGCAGTGACTGCACAGCGAAATACGTGTACACAGTGAAGATACGTATATGTAATTATACAACAGGGCATGGGTAAAGAAGGAGAAATGTAAATTAAAATTCAGCAAGCGAAGGGTTAATGCAGCACAAAGCGTATGCAGAGAGTTCCTATGAGAGCTATATATATTACTACTATCATCTTGTATAAGGCAGCCATCTGATTTTACACACACTCGTGTTTATGGCAGGCGGAGAAGATCCAGATCAGACGACTCTTATAGGAGCCGTCTGATCTGGGTCTACTATGTTTGCAAATGTGTGAAAATGCGTTTATATGAGGGGAATGGTTACTCGTTCTAATAAAACATACCAATAGAACACCAAAGGCATAAATTGTAAATAGTCAATGTTATATATGTAGCAAAATCGACTCACATTCAGAGCAATAGATAAAGGTGCATTTTCTATGGAAAGCCATAGGGGACCCCCGCTCCTTAGCTCTATTTTCTATGGAAAGCCATAGGGGACCCCTGCTCCTTAGCTCTAGTTTCTATACGTGATAACAACGGGCTTAATTTTCCCCATCTTAATAAAAACACGAAGTTAGTTCTAAGTGTGCGTTTAACAAGCGCAGAGTTCTTAGAAATGTTCGGAGTTATTCTTTAACAACGGAGCAGACCTTTGGTTCTATTACAATACTTAAATCGTCATTTCTCCACTAAATCCTATGCCGTGACTACTCTTTAGAATCGTCTCTCCGAAACAATGCAGAAGAGTAGTTACAACATAAGGTTTGGTTGAGAAGTAAAGGGGCTATTCTTAAAAATGTTTTAATCCTTCCTCCATAAATACGCCTTTCTACGGCTTTGCAAACAGAGTAGACCCATGTCAGACGGCTCCTATAAGATCCGTCTGATCAAGGTCTGCTCTGTTTACTTACGATATTATATATATAGATATATATATTTGATTTTACAACTTCTGACAAGGTCTACAATTCTCGTGTCCATGAAATATTGCAACAAATGAATCTAATTAATATTCATGACGTCATTATTTCTGACATGAATATTCACGGAGTAAAGGGTTAATTCATGCAGTCTATCTGGGCATCTGCTCATACTTCCAAGATAACTTACAATACGTCGTCATTCCACTCGTACATTGCCAGTTCGAAATTCGAGTCCAGCTTGGCGAATGAGTATATGAGATGAGTGCAGAGATCCGGGTCTATGTTCTTGGGCATGAATTTCCCGATACCCGGCCGATACTGAGACCAGTTGGAATAGTAACATACTCGCAGCTTTGCTAAAAAAACAACAACATTTGGATTGTTCAATGTAAGAAGACCGATGTTAAACTCTTTTGCTGTCAATGCCGCATTTGTAATTACATATGCAAATAATTTGGATGTAGATGAGAAGCCGAGTAATTCTGTGTCTCATCAGGGTCCATGCTTATAAAGCTTTTTAGTTGAGTCTGAGATCGTTCTCAAGCTTTTGATTGGTCAGATTTGAACTCAGACTCAACTAAAAGTTTTATAAGCATGGACCCTGGATCCAAACTGTTTGGTGCTATGATTATGTTTTTAAAACAAAATAGACGAAGTTTCAAAAAGCAGAAATGTGAGCGAACGACAATTTATGAAGACGACAATATTTGGCAGCGAAACAGTTAATACATTGCAAACAGTGCAGATGCAGAACAATTGTCACATATCTGAGGGAATGTCTGATCATTGGTTAATTGTCACATATCTGAGGGGACGTTTGATTATTGGTTAATTGTCACATATCTTAGGGGACGTCTGATTATTGGTTAATTGTCACATATCTGAGGGGACGTCTGATTATTGGTTAATTGTCACATATCTGAGGGGACGTCTGACCATTGGTTAATTGTCACATATATGAGGGGATGTCTGATCATTGGTTTACGCCACTCAAGACACACTCACAATGGTTTCACAAAGTAACTTTTACAGAGTCATCAAAAGTCGTCAATATGAGAGAATGGGTTAACACACGAACCGCTGCAAGATTTACTTACAATTTATTCAAGCTTTTGAGAAACTATTGGCCAAGCGTCACCGCATGAGCTTTTAACCCTTTCCTTCATATAAACGCCTTCCCATGCATTAGCAAAAAGAGTAGACCCAGATCACACGATTCCTATAAGAGCTTCTGATCTGGGTCTGCTCTGTTTGCTTATGACATAATATAGATATGATTCTACAGTTTCTGGCATGGCAAAAATTGTGTGTGTCCACGTGTTATTATAACAATGATCTAATTAATATTCATGATATCATCAATTCTCACATGAATATTCATGCAGAAAAGGTTTAATTAAGACGGAACCCGAATCCTATTAACACTAACACTTAGTGTAGGCTAGATTATCACAAATTTAATATGCAAACAAAGGGATTATGATTGAACTTTGACACCTAAATATAAATTGACCTGTTCTGTTCTGTTCTGTTAACGGTAAAGTGTTGTTGTTGTTGTTTGAACCCTTTCCCTCATACAAAGGCTTGTTCGCACCTTTGCAAACAGAGGAGACCCAGACCAGACGACTTCTATAGGAGCCGTCTGTTCGGGGTCTGTTCTGTTTGCTTATGAAAATATAAAATATGTGACCTAAAGTTTCTATCAATACCAAAAGATCCCCTGTTCATTTGCCAGTATAAAACTTTGGTTAGTAAATATGTATGATTTCATTTGTTCTTAATTGAACAATTATTATTGAAAAGGGAAAATAAATGTTTTAATTTGTCTTAACTCTCACCCTGCTGTTAAAACAAACAGCGTCTGTTCACAGTTTGAGCTGATGTAAGTCCTCGACTACTTCCAAATCGAACACGTTTATGAAAAACTATTGATCCATTGTCAAATAGCTTTGAATCGGATCAGACGCCGAGTTTCTCTGTGTCTCATTCGGATCCAAGTTGTTTGCAAATGCGAGATAGCCCTTTCCTCCATAAATACCCCCTTTCTACGCCTCTTTAAAAGTCACTTTTTGTAACCATTGTGATAAATAGAGCATTTGCTCCTATGGAGCAAATGCTCTATTTATCACAATGGTTTAAAAACGACACAATTCTAAAAAGTCTCATTTTCTATAGTTAATGCTCCTTTTTGGTAGATTTATTCAAAGAGGTTGGGTCTAAAATAGCTTATGGAGGAATGGGATATATGTCCCAGACAACTGAATAAAGGCTACACGGAGCGATGTTCAAAGTCTTCTTTATTTTAACCTTTTATTTGATTAAATAACGCCAGTATGAATACTTATCACACGCATCTGTTGTTGTTTTTGTTTTATATCATTGTGAACAATGGATCTTTACCATGACAGAAACAGTAGAATTAGAACAGAACAGAACATATTTTTATTCAGACTTGTACATAGTACATCGTCTATTATACATGTATTTTTAACAATGTCAACGTGAGTTATATACATATAAACTACATAATATGTAATGTAGAAGGTGTTTGTCGGAGGAAAACAGGTAAACCAAGTGGGGTGATGGGGGGGGGGGGGGGGGGGCAAAAAGAGGAAATATACATTTGTATAATGTAGAACAATACTTTTTGATTTGAAAATAGTGACATCAGGTATCTTGATTAAATTCTATCAATCATAATATAGCTGTGTGATTTTAAAATCAAACAGTTATATTAGAGACGATAGATCTACAGTATAACCTCTCTATAACGGCCACTAAACTGTGCTAATTAGTTGGTATTTACGGCAGGTGGTTGCTTAAAGCAAGGTGAAAGTAAAACAGAACGCTCCTATAGGAGCGTTCTGTTTTACTTTCACCTTGCTTTAATCAGCCACCTGCCTTTAACACAAAATACTTGATGTAATTTAGTTGCCGTTATAGAGAGGTTTTACTGTACATGTTTCACTGGCAAACAGAGCAGACCCTGGTCAGAGGGCTCCTAGAGGGACCGTCTGGTCTGGGGCTACCGTTTGCCAATGCGTCAAATGTCCCTCTTCGACGAAAAGGGTTAAAACAGATAAACACGGAAATGAACATTCACATTCGAATATTCAAATCATAACATATTTTATTTGGCATTAAGTTGCATAAAGCACATATATAGCCAATATCGAATTCGTGAAAGTATTAAAAACATTAAAACAAATTACCTTGTGCCGAAACTAACACTGACAGCAAAACTACCACCAGAACCATTTTGATAAATGACGTGTCCATCGTCTTCTGCAAGTAAATGAGCGGGTTTCAGTTGGTGTGCATAAATATAAGGTATGTGTGTACATGTACAATTACCCCGTATCAAACATTATCCCAATTTTAACAGTCACCATAGCTTAATGGGATTTCTATTTAATACTAACGTAACGTCATGATATTGTGTAATCATGTACCCTATTTATCCGAAGTATTCGGACAAACAAACCTATGCAAATAGTGCAGACCCAGATCAAACTGATTCTGAATGATTAGTTTGATCTGGGTCTACATTATATGTTACTTTGTCAGTCTAATATAAATGTTTCAAAACTTTGTCATTTACAAACTGCCTGAGAGAGGAAAACATGGCGGTGAGGGGAGACTGTGTTCCCGAATACTTGGGGTAATTCGTGTATTGTTTAACACTTTCCTTGATAACTAAAGTAAGAAATAATCCGATTGAGTGATTTATGGCTGTAAAATTGGTAATCCTATTTATTTATTTATTCATTCATTTATTTATTATACATACGTATACATACGTAAACAGTTACAACAATAAGATGGTAACAGTACACTCGTGTACGCAACTCGTACTACGGCGTGCGATTGGACGACTGAGAGAGTGACCACAATATACGATGATAATCATTATTATAATACTCCATTTGCACAATAAGTCTGAGATTCTATGCTTCAATTGAGAATCTAAGTTCTCAGCTAATAATCTATGTTCCAGGCGAAAATCTGCGCTCTCAGTCGAGATCATAATGCTGTTTTGAGAGCCAAGATTCTCGTTGGCCATTTGTAAATACACAATGTACATGTAATTCAAAGAACATAGGCCCAGGTCTAAAAATGTAATAATGAATTAAAGAAAGAAATAAACACACACTTAAATGGGACATATTTATTTAGTGAAACTGGTCTTAACGACTCTTGAATTATTGTTTCATTCTGCGTATACATCCAAAGTGTTATACAGTTATAAAGAACTTAACCTATTTCTCCATGAATATTCAGTTTGACAGTTTATTTTGCACTCCGCACATATAGGTTACATGTTACTCCGTGAATATTCAGACAAGAAATAATGACATCATGGGTAGTAAATCGCTGAATTGTTTTCATGATACTTGGAAAATATTTTTTAACGCGACAGAAATTGAGGAATCATATCTATATCAAAAGCAAACATAACAGACCATGATTACTATAGCAACCGTCTATATAATCTGGGTCTACTGTTCGCAAAACCGTAAAACTACGTATATATGGAGTAAAGGATTAAGATATCGATTTATTATTTGATTTATTTAAATGTAAATTCTTCTTCTGATACAATACACTTAAATTATCAATATCGGACATAGTAATTAACATAATTATGAAGTAGGTCGCCTGTTATTTCATTCATGTGCTTATATGGTTTGGGTCATTAAATGTCGCCCTGGCTCTTTTCCGTAAGATCGACTGCAATACAACACACATTTATTTTAGGAATATTCTAGGACTGAGAGACTATGGAAGGAATGTTTAACGGTCCCTTTCAACAAATTCAGAAATGAGCCCAAAGTTTCCAGTTTTTCCCTGTCGTTTCGTACGTGAACGTATTAACCGTTTACCTTATATGGGGATCATAACTTGGCATTTGCAAACATTTGAATCCACATGAGACACCGAGTAACCTTGCATCTCATCAGAATCCAAGCTGTTTGATACTCGGCTCATTGTTTCTCTTAACCCATTCCCTCATATTGACGACTTTTGACGACTCTGTAAAAGTTACTTTGTGAAACCATTGTTATGAATAGAGCATTTGCTCCTATAGGAGCAAATGCTCTATTTATCACAATGGTTTCAAACTTTTCTCTAGTTAATGCTCCTTTTCGGTAGATTTATTCAAAGAGGTTGTATCTAAAAATAGCCTATGAGGTAATGAGTTAAAAGATTAGGAAGTAAGAGAACATTGCAACACATCGGGAATTAAGCAGACATCATTTTAATAACAGACAATGGATCAAAACATATCATTTTCATCCGTACCTAATTTAGCCTTAGCTCCACGTTTCTAACTCTCGCTCCAGTTCATGAAAGACTCAATTTGCAATCTTCATAAGAAAATGTCCCCCCGGATATACTAAAATATACAGTAAACCCCCTCTAAAGCAGAGGTTCAATGAAGTATAAATACCGGTCTTGAAAACAGGTTGCAACTAAATTCAGGTTGAGAGTCATACAGAAAGGTACACTAGGAGCTTTCTGTATGACCATTACCCTGCATTAAGCAGCCATCTGCATGAAAGTATTTAAATTCTATTCAGCTAGAATTCCGATTTAGAGAGGTTTGCTGTATATGTAAACAGTACAGAATAATGCACCATTGGGTGCATAGAGAACAGAACCGTGGCTGTGCAACATCTATAAAGAGGCCATTTAATTCTTGTTTCGTTAACCCTTTACGTGAATATGCATGTAAGAAATAACGCGAGAATGAATACAGTACAACCTCTCTAATGCGACCACTTAATTAATAAACATGGGTGTCTTTATAAGCAGGTGGTTGCTTAATGCAGGACAAAAGTAATGCAGAAAGCTCCTCTAGGAGCTTTCTGCATTACTTTTGTCCTGCATTAAGATAACACCTGCATCTAGCACCCAGAATTATACCTCTTTTTAGGTGGTTGCATTAGCGGGGTTTTACTGTACTAACTAGATGAATGTTTATAAGGGCTTACGGACGCAGTGCACTTTGGTCATGGCAGAAACTGTAGAATCAGATCTATATAATTCCATAAGCAAACGGAGTAGACATTGATAAGGAGTCGTTTGATCTGAATCTACACTGTTTGTAGGAATGTTAAAATATGTATATACAGTAAAACTTCGATTATTCGAACACTAAAATACGTATTATTATCGACCTTTAAGACAGGTGGCAGCTAAATGCATGGTGAACGTCATGCAGAAAGCTCCTCTAGGAGCTTTCTGCATGACTTTCACCATGCATTAAGCAGCCACCTGCCTAAAAGGGTCTAAATTCTTCTATACCGAAAATTCGGATAATCGAGATTTTACTGTATTGAGTAGATGGTTAAATACAGAGTATGTCTTAACCCTTTCGCTGCCAATGACGGATCTGTTATTACCTATGCAAACAGTTTGGATCCAGATGAGACACCGTGTAACTCGGCGTCTCATCAGGATCCAAACTGTTTGTTACTGTTACTATGTTTTTGAAACAAAAATGAAGAAAATAAAAGGAATGAAAATTTGTAGCAGACGACAAAGTTAGCAGACGACAGAGTTTGGCAGCGAAAGGGTTAATGTAGAAGGAAAGTAATGCAGAAGCTACCAAGGAAGCTTTGAAGTTTTTTGTTGTATATAGTTCGTCCTGCTTTAACCCTTTCCCTCATATAAACGTGTTTTCACGCATTTGCAAACAGAGTAGACCCAGATCAGACGGCTCCTAGAGCAGCCGTCTGATCAGGGTCTGCTCTGTTTGCTAATAATATTTGATAGATTTGTTTCTTTACTTTCTAAAATGACTACAATGATCCACTTTCCATATTTCATTATAACTTTTTTGTCCATGAATATTCAGTAGGTATTGAAATTTGTAATAACCATAGAACAGGGAAAGGGTTAAACTTTAACATGTCTTAACTCTTTCCCATTTCTACGTTATTCCAAATTCCAATACCTACTGAATAGTCATGGACAAAATATTTAGAACGAAATATGAAAGGTGGAACATTGTAGCCATTTTAAAAAGTAAAGGAACAGGTCTATCAATTTCCATCGGCAAACAGAACATACCCTGATCTGACGGCTCCTACGTGAGCCGCCTGATCGGTGTATTCTGTGTTTGCAAATGCAGGTAAACACGATTATATGAGGGAAAGGGTTAAACCCAGAATAAGCTTTCTATTCTAATCTCTGTAGTAGAGATGTTCTACTGTAAAAGAAACTGTGTAGACCTTGATGGGAAATCTAAGTTTATACTGGCTTGAACCCTTGCCTAATAGAGACAATATTTGACGTATTTGTAAACAGCGTAGACCCAGACCAAACTGCCCCCTGTAGGAGCCGCCTGATCAGTGTCTTCTCAGTTTCCTATGGGATATATGGTTTCTTCAACGCTGAAAGTTCCCTTGTTTGTAATGCAGTTCTAATAATTCAGTTAATGATATTCATACAGTATTTGTTACAAGCATTAAATTACGCCCTGTCCCTTCTTCGTAACGCCCCACACGCACTGTCCTTTCTTCATAACGCCCCTACAATGCTTTACATTTCGATCTGCCAAAAAGCTACTTATGGTGTAACCTGAATCCAAACTGTTCGACTTTTTTTATATTTTATAAAGAAATTGAAGAAACGCCAACTCCAAACTTTGAAACAGACGAAAACGTGTCCAGCAGACGAAAACGTGTCCAGCAGACGACAAAGCTGGCATTGAAATAGTTAACATGTACGAGTATGTCATATTTCTCTCTGTAACTTATACATATAGTATCCCGTTACAAATACATGTATTCAATACACGTGCATCACTTGACAATAATAGAAAACACAAACTTTAAAAACAGCAACCACTTCATAAATGCGCAATCATTTATTGGTGCCTAAAATTAAGAATTCATAGTTGCCGAGACTAAACAAATTGTTGTCATTAAATTGAAATAGTTTAGACATGTAACATATGCTGATTTATTGGAATAGCCAAAACAGTTCCTGGCATTTGCCATTTACATTTAATTCTGCCAAGAAATGAGATACGCTGGTTAACATTTGCCGACTAAGTTCAACAGATTTGTACATACATGTATTTGTAAAAATAATATAACCAATATCCATGGCATCATCAATATCCATGGTATCATTATTTCTTACATGAAAATTCATGGAGTAAAGGTTGTAGTGGCTTTCTTCTGCAATGTCATATTTTATATGTATGGAAAGATTATTTAAAACAGCATCTGGCAGCATGTCATTCAGTCATTTCTGATGAAAGCAATCGAACACACTGTTCTTTATAAGATGATACAAAAGGTTTAACATATAATCATATATACACACAAACACATGTATGCATGCAGTTACACTAAAGATATGTTCAATACAGATACAAGAACTTCCAGCGTTTGTACAAATTCACAAGAAAATTTACAGACATTTGAAAACTACATCACGACACAATATTTTGTTAAAGTTTACTATAAACAATAGAATTATGAGACACGTTTTGCACTATTTTATCTGTATATGTACGTACATAGTCTACATACCGTTCAAGACCGTTCCGAGTATCAAACTAAATAGGAGTCATGGTATCACAGCTCTAAACTTAAGTTAACCTTTTACCTGATGAATATTCATGGCGTATTTCTATTATTATGAATATTGATTTACATGTACTAAGTTTCTTGTAGTGTTATATAAATCAATTGAATACATTGCTATGACATATGATATAGAATAAGATCAAACAGAGTGGACCCTGGTCAGACGCCTATTGCAGGTGCAAATACAGTAAAACTTCGATTATTCGAACACTAAAATACGTATTATTATCGACCTTTAAGACAGGTGGCAGCTTAATGCATGGTGAACGTCATGCGGAAAGCTCCTCTAGGAGCTTTCTGCATGACATTCACCATGCATTAAGCAGCCACCTGCCTAAAAGGGTCTAAATTATTATGTACCGAAAATTCGGATAATCGAGGTTTTACTGTACGTCAAACGAAGTCTCTGTCAGGCTAAGAGCTAATAATTGTATGCGGTACTACCACACCAGGTGCTCTTTAAGTTCAAATTCCTTCGGGCTTTTTGCTGGAATTGACAAATTATAGAATATCAAAGTGACCGACCCCTATATGAGCTGTACGTAACACTTATGGCTTGAGGACTGGATAACGCTTATATGTAAATAGCAGCTGCATTTCATGAATGCACAAAATATGGATGTTTTTAATATAAGAAGTAATGGCATCCTGACTATAAATTCAATTGTTTATAAAGGTATGAACACTGGACTTTTAGACTCAGGCAGAACATGTAAAATCAGATCTATATCATACCATAATAAACAGAGCAGACCCTGATCAGACGGCTCCTATAGGAACCGTCTGATCTGGGTCTATACTCTGTTTGCAAAGGCGTGAAAAATGTGTTTATATGAGAGAAAGGGGTTAACAGCAGTGAAATATGGTACTTAACCCTTAGTCTGCTAAATGTGACATGGCAGTCATTTGTAAACAGGTTGGGTCCATATGAGACGCCGAGTTACTCGGTATACAGGTTGGATCCATATGAGACGCCGAGTTACTCGGTATACAGGTTGGATCCATATGAGACGCCGAGTTACTCGGTATACAGGTTGGGTCCATATGAGACGCCGAGTTACTCGGTATACAGGATGGATCAATATGAGACGCCGAGTTACTCGGTATCTGATCAGGATCCAAGCTGTTGAGAACTCGGTCAAAAGTATCTCAACGGTTTGAACGATTCGAAATTAAATAAACTTTGCAACAGAATGGAGTTTGAGAATACGTTATTGTTTTCTGCAGGCAAATGGTTAATATGATTATTGCTGCTTTCATTTAGAAATAAACGCAGACCTTTGACTTATCACACAGCAATATATACACTAAAACAGCATAGTCCAATTAATTTATTTCAAATCGTCAAATATTAAAAAAAAAAAAAAATCCTTTTCAAACTGGTCTAAAATAAAAAAATATTTAACACATTTCTTTGTTCTCGAAAGCAATTCTGTGACCTATTTCCCTCATAATGTTACTGTATATGAATAATGAAGTGTAACTGACTTGAACCAAATGATCACTTGTTGACCAATCAGCACCATGGTTATGAATAGACATGTAACTACATTTTTATCAATGACACAGAAAATGTAGGACGACGATTCTTTGTAAATGTAGTATTTACATCATGAATATTAATTAGTTGATTTTTCATATTTATAGGAATATATGAATTGTTATCCATGACAGGTCTATACAATAAGTAAACAGAGCAGACCCTGGACAGACGATCTTACAGGAGCCGCGTGATCTGTGTCTACTCTGCTTATAAAGACGTAAAAATGCATGAGAGTTACCAAACACAAACTTTATCAATCTATTTGAAATACTGGGAAACACCAGTGCGTGATTGGCTATGGTAATTCTGCAGACAAAAACATTCCCATGTATTATAGCACTAGACTCGTGGACACCTCGTATATGTACAGCAATATATCTTTAAACCAAAACTTTCAAATTAGTATAATTGCCAGTCTTTAAGACATGTGGCTGCTTAATACAATGTGATTTCAAGTCATACAAAAAGCTCCCAAAAGAGCTTTCTGCGTGACCTTGACTCTGCATTAAACAATGTATCATCCGGATCCAATCTATTTGCTAAGGCAAATCTGGTCGCGTTGAGTAGGAGAAAGGTCAGAGAGAAAATGGTATGTTATGATGCCTGACAGTACCATAAATATACAGTACAAACTCTCAACACCGGAACAATAGGAAAGAAGAATTTATAGTACAGTAAAGTCCCACTAAACCAGGTGTTATAAACTTAGCGTCCGTGTCGGTCTTTCAGACAGGTGACAGCTTAATCCTCAGACTAAATGAAGGTTGGAAGTCATGCAGAAACCTCCTTTTGGGAGCTTTCTACATGACTTTCACTCTGCATTAAGTAGCCACCTGCCGGGAAATGCTTAAAGTGTTCGTCATTAAACGTTTGGTTAAGAGGGCTATACTGTATTTTAGACAGATATCTGCTTTAATCCAGAGAGAAAGTCATACAGAAAACCCTTTTTGTACGTTTTGTTTGCATGACTTGCACCCTGCACTAAGCTACTGCCTGTATTAACCCCTTCCCTCGTATTGACGCCTTTTGACGTCTCTGTAAAGGTTACCATTGCAACCATTGTGATGAACAGAACGTTTGCTCCAAAGGCTATTTTATTTATCACAATGACTTCAAAACTACACTATTCTATACTGCTTTAATAATGTAGTTTTATCGTTTGTAATTACGGGGACAAGTAACTCTGTAATGTTTTACGATCCTTCTTCTTCTTTCAGTTTCTGGCCAATAATTAGTCATAGATATTTTGTTTGTGTACAAGTATACCCATCATGTTTATTATTTGATGTTTTCTCCATAACCAGTTTCTATTTGTCTTGTCCGTTAGCATAATTTCTCCAACACTGGAGGTTTTATCTTGAGCTGGTGCTAATACGCTGGGCGTCTTTTCCGGGTTGAAAATGTATGGACACGCAAAGATTGCTAAACTGCAGTGTTGAACCTATACAAAAAAGAGCCAAAACTTTTGGAAAAAATATTGCATATTGATCTTATGCGATGCAACTGTGAAATCACCTGTACAACGTACGCTGGAAGCTATGCAGAAACCACGAAACAGCGGCTATATCAGATTAGATATTAGGAGTGCATACTCGTCAATACTCGATATTAGAGATCTACATCTACGCTATACGTCAACAAAGTATGTCATGACAATGACGTGACGGGATACAATGAACCGTGTCTTTAGCGACCATTTAACTCATTCGCTGTCGAGGTCGCCTGAAACCGACCCCCAGGGCCAGCTACAATGGGCAAATCTAGGATTACCTTTGCAAACAGTTTGTATCCAGATCAGACGTCGAGTAACTCGGTGTTTCATCGGAATTCAAACTATTTGACACACCACTGAAGTTCTAGAGAGGACATTGGTGGAAAGTCCACTCTGAAACTATAAACAGACGATAATGTTTGCAGGCGAAATTATTTAGCGCCACATGAGTTATTGAATAAGTTTGGTCTTCAAAACCCAGATGATTCCTAAATACTGAACAAAATCAAAATTAAGACATGTGCTTTCTGCATAGTTTCGCCCATAGCTACCATGTCTTAACCCGTTCCCTCATATAAGTGCTTTTTCACGCCTTTGCAAACAGAGTAGACCCAGATCAGACGGCTCTAATAGTAGCCATCTGATCAGGGTCTGCTCTGTTTGGTTATGGCATGATATAGATATGATTCTGCATTGTTTGTAAAAGCAAAATATTCCATTGAAAAATTGCGTTAATGAATATGCATGAAGTGGCCAATTCAAGCATACTTGGTCATTCGGTAAATGTTTAAAGTCATTATTAAATTTATTTTTAAATGGAAATGTGTCAAATACGCCTCTCTACGCCTTTGCAAACAGAGAAGACCTAGATCAGACGGCTCCTGTAGGAGACGTCTAACCAGAGTCTGCTTTGATTGCATATGAAATAACATAGATATGGTTTTACACTTTCTACCATGACCAAACCCTTCAGTGTCCATGTGCCATTATAAAAAATAATCTAATTAATATTCGTGATGCCATTATTTCTTACGTGAAAATGCATGGAGTAAAGGGTTAAAATAACCGATGATATATGCCTTTATTTTGTCAGCTGCAATGTAACAGCACGCGACGAATCTAGAACTGAAGTCACTCTTTGTCGCCAACCCCTTGGTCGCTTTGTAAGGGTCGTCTGCAAAATTTGACGTCTGCTTCATCTACATCGATTTCTGTCTAAATTGGTACGACCAGACTGTCGTATATTTTATTTCGGGCGAGGCTCATGTTACTCGGCATTTAATAAGGATCCAACATGTTTAATTATGTTACGGTATTGATAAGATTAGATTTAATACTGTACAGATATAGATAGAATCGCTTTGATCAATGTCCGCAGGCGCTTGAGATTTGTATCAGAACCATCTACCTGAATACGGTAGGGAATGTCAATCATGGTGGTCGTCGCACTTTGCACTTGTTTGCTTAAAGTTTGATATGGGGCAACTTTCACTTCTTGCTATTCGAACAAGCGTGTGAGGAACTTTTGACCGAATGTCAAATAGTTTAGAACTGACAAAACGCCGGGTAACTCGGCGTCTCAACCGGATCCAAGCTACTTGCAACACGGTTAGTGGAATTCTTGTAAACAAAGGTTGACATTACAGGGAGGTTAACCATTTACCTGATAAGAAGGTCTTTTGACGCCGTTGCAAACAGAGTAGTCCCAGATCAGACGATTCCTATGGGATGCAGCACACAAGTAATGCAGGACGTCCCTACCTATAGGACATGTTGTGTATTGTGTTTGCCCTGCATTAAGCAACCACCCGACTTTTAAAACTCAGGTGTTCACTCAATAAATGGTCCCTGCACCACTTATTCCAGCCTTTTAACGGAAACAGAGTTAACCAATTCACTCATATGGACGCCTTTCGACACCTCTGTAAAATTTACTTTATAAAACAATTACGACAATTGCACTTTTTATCACAATGGTTTCAAACCTACATTTGCTTATGAAGTAATATGGATATGATTATATAGATTTTGTTATGGCTAAGAAGTCCAGTGCTTATATGCCATTATACAACACCATCTAATTAATATTCATGGAATTGTGGCTTATTGTATAAATATTCATAAAATAAGGTCATAAACCTTTTCTCGCTATTCGAGACCTGTATCCATGCTTATAAAACTTTTTAGTTGAGTCGAGATCGTTCCCAAGTTTTTGATTGGTCAGATTTGAGCCTTTTGTTCAAATCTGACCAATCAAAAGCTTGAGAACAAACCCAGACTCAACTAAAAAGCTTTATAAGCATGGACCCTGACTACACCTTAGCAAAAAGTTTAGATTCAGATGAGAGGTCAGGTAACTCTGGTCCAAGCTGTTTGACACCCGGTCCATAATTTCTTAAAAGCTTTGTCGAATCGGAAGTAGTCAAAAAGGCAGCAGCTCTAATTCTGAGTAGACATTGTTTTTTTAACAGACATGTTTTATCTATATTTATATAACATTATCACAATGTCTTGCACCTACATTTCATGAACCTTTTTATTGATTGAGTTAATTGGCTGCCTGTGTATGTGCGTGCGTGCGCGTGTATGTGTTAATATTAATTATTCTTGTAATATAGATAGATAGATTTTATTTCTTTCAGTAACTTATACATGTAGTATCTCGTTACATATACAGATATTCAATACATGTAATATATGAACTATGATTGATATAAATGAACTACAATCAGTATATAACAATATATAAAAATGGTATTGGAATACGATTTAACAGTGGTATTAATAAAATAAAGAAGAAATTTGACATTCGACACCGTTTTACCACATATCAAGAGCTTATTACAATTCAGGTTGACTTATCGACTGTAATGCGATTATAGCAGTTCAACCGGAATTGTAATAAAGTTTATTACAAAACTGGTTGCGATGCAGCAATGTTATTACATTTGGTTGTCATCTTGAATTGGAATAAATTCTGGAAATGCCAAAACTCTATTTATGTCCAAATTCCTCTTTAGTTTATCAATAACATTGAAAAATCGTATTCTAATACAGTTTGTATACTATCATCTAGAATAATTTATGTATTACTTCTTACATAATTATTATACATATATGAGTGCACGCGCACGCCCCCACCCCCACACACCATACGCATAAACACGCACGCACACATTTTATTACAATTCCGGATGTGATTACAATTCAGACTGACAACCAATTATGATTATTTTCGCATCTTAACCAATTTCCGATTGTTATTACAATTCCGGTTGTAACACATGTATCATACACATAAACAAACCTCGATAATTCGAATTTTAAATAAAGGAGATTTTAGATCTTTTGAGGCAAGGTGACTGCTTATTGCAGAACGGAAGTCGTGCAGAAAGCTCCCAGATGTGCTTTCTGCACAACGTTCACCCTGCATTAAGCTGCCACCTGACTTTAAAAGCGATAATGATACTTATTTCAGAGTTCGAATTAAAGAGGTTTTATTCTATATTGGCTATATACGGGCTTTATTCAAATTATTATCAAATAAAGTACATGTTGCTACATGTATGTATATATTGGTAAGCTGATTGATAAATGCACCTTGTAAATTGATGAATCTGAACACGCACAGAAATCATACAGGTACACACATTTCTTGTAGTACATGTATAAATATTAAAAACAAAACAGATTATTTAGGTGAATTACATGTATATGTAAGTAGATCTATATCCAACAAAACAACTTTTTGTCAAAGCAACAGACAAGTACTAAAATAGTCCTTTCTCCACTATAACCCTTTCACCGCCAATGTCGCAAAAATGCACTACGACAAATAGTGCAGTCCCAGATCAGACGTCGCCTTTGGTCAGGGACTTCACTTTTTGTCTCAAACTGTATTTCTATATTTGTGCTTTATTCCTTTGACATTTGAGGTTTAAATAGTCACGTAGGAAGAAACGAACACGTATGCACACAGATGTTTTTCGTATTGGTAAAAACTGTAGTGTATTATAATGCCATAAGCAAACAGAGCAGATATGATCTTGGTCTACTCTGTTTGCAAAGGCGTGAAAATATGTTTATACAAAGGAAAGGGTTAATCCTTGCATGCTTCGGAGAAATAATGAAACAACTAAAACTCTAATGTGATGTTGTTTTACTAAAAGTCCGAAACGTGCAAGCTTTTGAGAAACTATTTACCGAGTGTTAAACAGACTGGGTCCTGATGAGATGCCGAGTTACTCGGCGTTTCATCTGGACCAAAGCTGTTTGCAACTGCGAGACAGATCGAGGTTAGCGAAATAAGAATTAAAGGTTCATAAAATCAAAGAAAAATGTCCGCTGGTCGTAAACGTAATAAAGCTGAAGCTTACCTATATGTGTGTTAGAACATCATCTCATGTGGAGTCAACGCTAAATAAGTGTATTCCTCTACTTCGTGGTCATTCATTGAGGAAATAATGATATCGTGAATATTAATTAGATGAATTTCTGTAATGACGTGTGAACACGGGAATTTTAGGTCACATAAAAAGTAGAATTCGTTCTGTATGATTCCATAAGCAGACAGAGTAGACCCGATCAAACGGCTCTACGGAAACCGTCTGATTTGGATCTACACTGTTTGGAAAAGCGGTAAAATATGAGGTAACGTGTTAAACAGAAAATGTAAATTAATAGTTCTAAAATGTTGCCACGGTCAATGTTGCCACACACTCGGACTGTCCCTTCCCTCTCAGATGATATCTGACCACAGGTCGAGATAATCACTGATTAGACAGACACGCGACCATCAAAAGCACCCTCCAGGGATCTGTACACGATGTAGACACGGGCAAGCCGCTACGTAATTTTTGGGCTGAAATCGCTTAAACACCTTACTGCTGAGGTTCGAGTCCACACTTGTTCAATATACATGTAGTTTTTAGCTCGTCTGTTTCGAAGAAATTATGAGCTATTGTCGTAACTCCGGCGTCCGCGTCGTCGTCGTAAATCTTAGCATTGACCATTACATCTTCAATTTTTCATTTACAACCTTCATTTTTGGTATGCATGTTCATCTTGACAATGACGACAGACGAGCGTTGGCACCCGCTTGCGGTGCTCTTGTTAATTTGTCGCCCAACAAACGGATATATTTCATTACAAAATCCGCTCACACTATCCATTTCTTCCATAACACACTTGATCTGTACCTCTTTTATGCATAAAAACAGTAAAATCTGTTTGTAACGATAACTTAATGAACGGGGAAGCATGTGTATAAGAGCAGGTGGTTACTTAATGCAGATCGAAAGTAATGCAGAAAGCTCACAGGCACATAGAGTAAAACCTCTCTATAACGGTCACTAAATTTTGTTAATTAGATGGAATTTAGGGCAGATGGTAGCTTAAAGGAAGGTGAAAGTAAAACAGAACGCTCCTATAGGAGCGTTCTGTTTTACTTTCACCTTGCTTTAAGCAGCCACCTGCCTTTCACACAAAATACTTGATGTAATTTAGTGGCCGTTATAGAGAGGTTTTATTATAATTACAATTAGGTAAACCTTTGCTAGATAAATATGCCTTTCTATGCCTTAGCAAACAGAGCAGACCCAGATCAGACAGTTCCTATAGGAGCCGTCTAATCAGGATCTGCACTGTGTGTGTATAATATACATACGATTCTACAGTTTCTGCCATGAAAGACCATTCAACTTTAAAAACAAAATCAAGGGTTCAAATGGTTAACTCTTTACTCCATAAGTACCCCTTTCTACGCCTTTACAGACAGAGTAAACTCAGACCAGGCAGCTCCTGTAGGAGCCATCTTATCAGGACCTGCTCTGTTTGCTTATGGCATGATATAGATAATTCTACAGTTCTGCTATTGTCAAAAATACATGTGTTCATGTGCTATTATAACAAATTAATCTAATCAATATTCATGATGTCATTATTTCTTACATGATCATTCATGGAGTAAAGAGTTAAGACTCCGGAGCTGGAGTATCGAATTTATACAAGACACGCAAGTGGGGTTTTACAGATGTACAGGGCTGTAACTGGAAGTTATACAAAACAAACAATCTTATGAATTAATAATTATAAAATTTATTAAAATTGAACATAGATGAATATCATTTGATTTCAATAATACAAGTATATATGTTGTAAAAGGAGTCTAAACAGTATACATGTAGATATAATGTATTTAAGTATATGAACAACAATAGACAGTAACATCAACAAGAAAATACAAACCGATTTACCCTATAATTGCTCTTTGCAATTTGTGATATATACGTACAAACCGGCTCTTTGCAATTTATTATACAGTAAAACCTCTCTATAACGACCACTAAATTACATCAAGTATTTTGTGTTAAAGGCAGGTGGATGCTTAAAGCAAGGTGAAAGTAAAACAGAACGCTCCTATTGGAGAGTTCTGTTTTACTTTCACCTTGCTTTAACCAACCACCTGCCCAAAATTCCAACTAATTAACACAATTTAGTGGTCGTTATAGAGAGGTTTTACTGTATATACACCCGTTTATTAAATCATAGTAGTCTTTCCTTCCATTTCCTATTAATGAAACAAAACGATCAAATGTATCCAACAGTTTGGATTCTGAAGCTATTGAGTTATACTTGGATCAACATATTTGCAAGCATAAACAGAGTATTTAGTTTAATTACCCCAAGTATTCAGACAAACAAACTTGTGATTGTGAAGGGTCTAGACTGTTTGTATCCAGACAAACAAACTTGTGATTGTGAAGGGTCTAGACTGTATCCAGACAAACACACTTGTGATTGTGAAGGGTCTAGACTGTTTGTATCCAGACAAACAAACTTGTGATTGTGAAGGGTCTCGACTGTTTGTATCCAGACAAACACACTTGTGATTGTGAAGGGTCTAGACTGTATCCAGACAAACACACTTGTGATTGTGAAGGGTCTAGACTGTTTGTATCCAGACAAACAAACTTGTGATTGTGAAGGGTCTCGACTGTTTGTATCCAGACAAACAAACTTGTGATTGTGAAGGGTCTCGACTGTTTGTATCCAGACTTTGTATCCAGACAAACAAACTTGTGATTGTGAAGGGTCTAGACTGTTTGTATCCAGACTTTGTATCCAGACAAACAAACTTGTGATTGTGAAGGGTCTAGACTGTATCCAGACAAACAAACTTGTGATTGTGAAGGGTCTAGACTGTTTGTATCCAGACAAACAAACTTGTGATTGTGAAGGGTCTAGACTGTTTGTATCCAGACAAACAAACTTGTGATTGTGAAGGGTCTAGACTGTTTGTATCCAGACTTTGTATCCAGACAAACAAACGTGTGATTGTGAAGGGTCTAGATTGTTTGTATCCAGACTTTGTATCCAGACAAACAAACGTGTGATTGTGAAGGGTCTAGATTGTTTGTATCCAGACTTTGTATCCAGACAAACAAACGTGTGATTGTGAAGGGTCTAGATTGTTTGTATCCAGACTTTGTATCCAGACAAACAAACGTGTGATTGTGAAGGGTCTAGATTGTTTGTATCCAGACTTTGTATCCAGACAAACAAACGTGTGAAGGGTCTAGACTATTTGCTACTCTATCAGTCTTATCTTATCAAAATGGTTACATGTTAACTCATTCAGCTTTATAAAACAGTGGAGAGGGAAGATAAGGTGTCCAAATACTTGGGGCAATATGTATCACACAATGAGTGTTTAATCATGTCATATGGGTCACGTAATGTGGCAGCAACCACAACATATGGGTCACATGATGTCACAGCAACTACAACATATGGATCACATGATGTGATAGCAACTAGAACATAAGAATCACATGGTGTCACAGCAACTACAACATATGGATCACATGATGTGACAGCAACTAGAACATAAGAATCACATGATGTGACTGGAACTACAACCTATGGATCACATGATGTGACTGGAACTACAGCATATGGATCACATGATGTGACTGGAACTACAGCATATGGATCACATGATGTGACTGGAACTACAGCATATGGATCACATTATGTGACTGGAACTACAACATATGGATCACATGATGTGACTGGAACTACAGCATACTGTGGTTTTTAACTATAATATAAGGGTCAAATAATATGACAGTAACTACAAAATATGGGACACATGATGTGACTGCAGCTACACAATATGTGACATAAAATGTGACTGCAACTACAAAATATGGGACATATAATGTGACTGCAACTACAAAATATGGGACACATGATGTGACTGCAGCTACACAATATGTGACATATGATGTGACTGTAACTACAAAATATGGGATGTGTGTGCCATGGTGAGGCTGCAACTATCACATATGGGTCATGACAAAACAGGCATCCTGTTGCAACGGTGAAACTCAAAACATTTGACATCAAAAGAACTGGCCCCATTGTAATAAAACGTTTTGCTTGAGTCTGAGTTCATTCTCAAGTATCCGACTGGTCAGATTTTGAGCTTGCTCCAACTCTGTCCAACCAGGTATAGTGTCCATAAAACGTTTTGAGTCTGAGAACAAAATCATCAACAAGCTCAAAATTGGTCAAATTTTTATGAAATCAAAATCTGACCAATTTGATGCTTGTGTATGATTTTAGGTTATAGAATACAATGTACTCCCAAATGGTGCAGCTTTAGTCAAAATATGATTGTGAAAATGCATGAGAATGAAATTATACTCAAACTTAAAAAGTGTTAAAGTCACCATGCCCCGAGGTTATATAAATTCATGCTTGAGTCTGAGATCATTCTCAAGCATATGATTGGTCAGATTCTGAGCTTGCTCAGAATTTGACCAATCAGATACTTGAGAATGATCTCAGACTCAGAAGTTTAATAACCTTGGCCCCTGGCCTGCTACTTGAGAATAAACTCAGGAGTTTTGTAATGTAAGACCCTGTATTCCAAATGTTTTGCTCAAACTTTAAATTCATTTAACTGTTTTATCAATGAAATTAATTAAATTAATTCCATGCTGTTTTCAAAGATATGCTCAGTAATAATCAACACCGGACTGAGGGTATCCAAACAGACATATGCTAAATATGGCTAGTCTAAAATTTTGCATGTGTCGACTAGCGCTATTTTATATATTATTCTCGCGAGAAGTACCGGTAACTAGCGATATTTAAATGGCTTAATATCGCATGTATGTAAGTCTGGGAAGGGATTCAGCAAGCTATATTTTAGCCTCTTTCAAATAGCGCATGTGTCGACTAGCGCTATTAGTGCCCTCTTAATATCGCATGTTACTTCTTGCGAGAAGTGACTAGCGATATTTGTAAGTGCTTAATATTGCATGTATGTAAGTCTGGGGAGGGATTCAACATGCTATAATATAGACTGTGTCAAATATCGCATGTAACGACTATAGCTATAAGGGCTCTTTTCAAATATCGTATGTCTCGACAAGTGCTAATAGAGTGTCGACATGCGCTAATAGCGCCCTTTTCTAATATCATATGTCTCAACAAGCACTAATAGCGTGTGTCGCAATCGGGACACCGTAGGTGCTTAACACAAACCTAACTACAGTGTATGCATGAATTTTGAAGGATGATAGCAAGACAGTCAGAACTACATCATGTAAAACTTCTATATATAAGCATTTAATTTTTTCCTATAACTGTCAAAGTTGATTTTGCTTTCAATTTTACTTAAAACACACTATCAGAGTGTCTGGATCCTGATGAGACACTGAGTTGCCCAAATGCCTCATCTAGATCCAAACTGTTTGTAAAGGTCTTAACCGTTTCCTCCATATAGACGCCTTTTCACACATTTGCAAACAGAAGGAAAGGGTTAATACAGTTTTGAAAAGCAGGTGGTTGCTTAATGCAGGGCAATAGTAATTCAGAAATGGACTCTGGAACCTTTCTGCATTATGTTAGGTTTTATAATGTAAAATTTTCAACATAAACTGACTTGAGCAAAGACAGTATGATCTATATACTTATATACATGCATTATGTATATATAATTACATAAGCAAACTGAGCAGGAACTGATCAGACAGTTCTTCTTAACCGTTTCCCAAATGAACATTTATGCATGAATGGGTCGCTTCATAAATAAAGTAAAACCTCTCTATAACGGTCACTGAATTACATTAAGTATTTTGCGTTAAATGCAGGTGGCTGCTTAAAACAAGGTGAAAGTAAAACAGAACGCTCCTAAATGCCAACTAATTAACACAATTTAGTGGCTGTTATAGAGAGGTTTTACTTTAGTCATTGACCTAGGTTTTATAATACAAAATTTACAACAGAAATTTTAGCTTGGACAATGCAGCAGAATCAGATCTATATAAGCAAACAGTGTAGAATATGATCAAACAGCTCCAGTAGGTGCAGTCTGATCTGGGTCTACTCTGTTTGCAAAGGTGTTAAAAGGAGTTCGTATGTGGGAAAAGGTTATTGTATTCACTGTATTCGTCAGTTCTCAATCAGCTGTGCTGATCACATGTCTTAGGTCCATGGTAGTGTTTGCCTACAGGGCCTGTGATACGCTGCTTACAATGAAAGCAGATGTTAGCCTTGCAGTTCCAGCAGGCAATATGGTTGGACTTGCCTTCCTTCAAGTTCCTCTGCTTGCAGGCTCCACATCTTAAGGTCATAGGTAGAAGCTCTGGGTTGTCCTTCAGTCTCTGCTCCACCTCACTGATCTGGAAAAAAATCCACGGAGTCAGAAAAGTAGATTACAAGCATATACTAATCTACAGAGGAACCTGTCCTAAGTGGCAATTCATTTATTGAACATAGAAGTCTTAAAAAGCAGGTGGTTGCTTAATGCAGGTCAAAAGTAATGCAGAAATCTCCTAAGATGATATTATATAATTCAATAACTAAATGGAACAGACCCTGGTCAGACAGTTTCTACTGGGATGTCTGATCTGGGACTACACAAAGGTATTTAAAGGCATTTGGTTATTAACCCTTTCCTCCATATGCTATTTTTAGACCCAACCTCTTTGAATGAATTTACCCAAAAGGAGCATTTACTAGGGAAAAGTAAAATTTTAGAATTTTGTAGTTTGAAACCAATGTGATAAATAGAGCATCTGCTCCCATAGGAGCAAATGCTCTATTTATCACGATAGTTTCAAAAAGTGGTTATTACAGAGGCATAGAAAGGCGTATTTATGGAGGAATGGGTTAAGTATTGGGAAAGTCATATGCATTTAGCTTAGCTAAACAAGTATTTTCAGAAGTATATAGAGGATCTGTCGTGAGTTGTCTTTTAAGATCACATATTCCTAAACTAGCCTTCTTGGTGAGTTTGGGAACATGTTATCTTAAAGTCCCTGGACGTCCTGAGGTCGAAAAAATGACAATTTGGTGTTTTTATAGAGTGCCCATCCATTTGAAAGAAACTGGTCTTAAAAAAGTTTCAAACGTAAGGTTTTGTGTTAAATTACATGTTTTTTAAATCGATGAAAACGAAAGTAGGTTTAAATATAGAGAAAACGAAAGTAGGTTTAAATATAGAGACTGTGAGTATTCTTTCCGAATTTTTTAGAGACAGTGCTCATCCCACTTCGGCTTCCAAGAGACGCTAATTCATTGTTTGATATCGAGAGCCACATGCACGAAGTGTTTGCTATATTTATAGCGAATATTTATAAAGAACTGTCATACTTTTTTGACCGCTGGAACAAAAAGTAAAGCGCGATATATTCTAGAGTTTTACTGTTGTTTCTCAACAGAAAACGATCAAATAAACAGCAAGACAGTTTAAATGGTATACTGAAGGGTACATTCAGCATATATTTATTTTTTTAAAGCAAAGACTTTAAAAGACAATGAGCACCAGATTCTTTTTCTCACATAACCAAAATAGTGTATTTTCGCAGTTTTAATGACATGTAAACATCGGTTTCCATGGTTTGACATCATATATGACATCATATATATTCTAAAGTGTTCTTACACGTGTTACTGATAAGGAAATCTTAACTCGTTGTTCTAACCCGGAGATAAGGAAAGTTATGTGAGAAACCTATATCCCAGATTTCACAGTATATAGTAAATACTAAAGAGTGAACTATAGCATTCCCTAAACATTCCGTTAGATGAACCTATACAAACTGTGTAGACCCATATTCAACTGGTATTGAAGTAACACTTTGATCAGAGTCATTGTTATTTACTGCTACATTAGGCCACAGTCGTCAAGCTTTTCACATACTCTTGACAGAGTGTCAAAAAGCTGATTAGATGCCAAGTTACTTGCTCTTTGCAAATGTTAGTTAGGTCGTGCTTAGTAGGCTACGGGTTAACCCTTTCCTTAACCCTTTCCCTCATATAAACGTGTTTTCACGCATGTGCAAACATAGTAGACCCAGATCAGACGGCTCCTAGAGGAGCCGTCTGATCAGGGTCTACTCTGTTTGCTTATAGAATTTGATAGATCTGTTTCTTTGCTTTCTAAAATGTCTACAATGTTCCACTTTCCATATTTCTTTATATCTATTTTGCTAATGAATATTCAGTAGGTATTGAAATTTGGCCTAATTACAGAACAGGGAAAGGGTTAATACAAATGCCTATTCATGCATTTTCATTTGCATAGTAGACCAATATCAGGCTCCAAGATTATAAAACTATTTGCTTGAGTCTGAGGCCATTCTCAAGCATCTGACCAATCAGATACTTGAGAATGAGCTCAGACTCAGACTCAGAAGTTTTATAATCTTGGACCCAGATGGCTCTGATAGTAGTTGCCTGATCAGGGTCTGCTCTGTTTGCCTATGGTATAATATAAATCTGATTCTATAATTTCTGCCTATACCAAAATGTCCATGTTCATGTGCAATTATGTGAAAAATTTATCTATTAATTCTTGTTAATGATTTAATTATTCCTTACATGAATATTAAACAGGAAAAGGGTTAACCCTCCCCTGTTCTATATTTATTCCAAATTTCAAGATGTGCTGAATATTCATGGACAAAATACTTATAATGAAATATGGAAATTGGAACACTGCAGTCATTTTGGAAACTAAAGAAAAAGATCAATCAATTTCCATTAGCAAACAGAGCAGACCCTGATCAGATGGCTCCTATAGGAGCATCTGATCTGGATCTTCTCTGTTTGCAGATGAAAAGGTGTTTATATGAAGGAAAGGGTTAAGACAGATTAGGACAAGATCATAATGTATGATTGTTTGTGTTGATTAACGTCCGTTTCTGCTCACTATGGGCTAATTGGACGCCCCAGAGAGAGGGGAGAGGATACAGAGAAACCCGGGCGCGATGCCCTACTCTTATTATCGACTGAGTTTCTCTGGTTCTTTTAGATGCCCAGTGTAAAGCACTGATACATCGGACCTCGGTTTATAGTCTCGTCCGAAGGACTTGGTCCGGCGGGGGATCGAACCCGTGACCCCTGGTATTGCAGTCAAGCGCATTAGCCACAAGACCACATCCGCCAGGCATAATGTATGAAAACTAGGTCATGCACAAGTATGACCAAGATGTAAGACACGTCAGAGACACATCAGTATTCCCTGGAAGTATCAGATTTATCACAATGGTTTCACAAAGTACCTTTACAGAGGTGCCAAAAGGTGTCAATATGCGGGAATGGGTTATTGCAATGGCAGTTTCTACAAGTGGTAATTTAACCCTTCGCTTGCTGAATTTTAAAATACATTTCTCCTTCTTTACCCATGCCCTGTTGTACAATTATATATATATTCACTGTGTACAAGTATTTCGCTGTGCAATCACTACTGTGGAGTGCACTGGTTGCACAACCAACTTGTAAATAGTGCAGACCCTGATGAGACAGCTCCTGCAGGAGCTGTCTCATCTGGGTCTTCAATATTTACAGGTAGGTATATTGATGTGAATAGCAAGCGAAGGGTTAAAAGAGTTTATGTATAAAAATGTTTGACACATATTAGAATACACCCGTTTCATGATAGCTACAATAGCTTCAGTATATTCAGCCCTTTACTCTATGCATATTCATGCTATTAATAATGACTTTATGAATATTAATTGACTTAATTTTTTATATACATGTCAAATGTGCCAATTTTGGCGAAAACTGCAGAATCAGATATATATATATATATACCAGTATATCAATCCATAAGCAAATAGAGCAGACCCTGATCAGACGGCTCCTATAGGAGCCATCTGATCTGGATTTACTCTGTTTGCAAAGACGTTAAAAGTCGTATTAATGGAGTTAAGTAAAAACTACTACCTTTGGTGGTTGTGGTGGGCGTTGAATTCGAGCAGGTCTAAATGCATAGATGTTGTTATATAGACCCATGTCTGTGTTGTCTAACTCTTCATTTCCAAAATCGAAAGTGCTACATTTTGAATTATGAAAATGGTCATATCCCTGAATGACTCTCTTACAAGCCCAGCACATGGAAAGACAGCAATTTGTACATGTCACCTTGTTACACCTGAAATGAAACAGATAAACTGAGATGCTTAAACCCTATACTCCATGAACATTTAATTTCATTCAAGAAATAATGAGATCATGGTTATTAATTAGATCAGCCATTATACAGTGAACCCTCGTTACAACGGAGGTGTTTGTTTCCAGACATTATGCTGGTATAACGAAGTTGCCGTTATAACCAGTTTAAATATGAAAGGAACCTTATGGCCAGTCTTAAACTAATACCAACAGATGAACGCTTAATACAGAACACAAGAAGTGCAAAAAGCTCCCATAGTGCCAGTATAACAAGGGTGCCATCGTAACGAATGCCGATATAATGAGGGTTCACTGTAATAGCATACGGACACAGGAACTTTTCCTGTAAACAATCAGATCTATATCATTCCAAAAGCAACTATAGCAGACCCTGATCAGACGTCTCTAATAGGAGCCCTCTGATCTGGGTCTATTCTGTTTGCAAAGGTGTAGAAAGACATATTTATAAAGAAAGGGTCATGCATTATTTACATTTTATCTGATGAATATTCATGTAAAATAATGACAACACAAATGTTAGCTGAATGTTTAATAATGGCATATATACATGGACTCTTTTGGCCATGGCGCAAATTGTAGAATCAAATGTGTATTATTTCAAAGTTCCTACAGCACTGGGGGCCAACTACGTATTATTATCAAAATGTTTTGCTACGACAATTTATACGAGTATTTTAATAGATTTGTTTTCCTACGAAGGCAACTTTGTTATCGTAGGAAAACATTTCCCAATTGATACACTGGCTTCGTAGGAAAACAAATCTATTAAAATACCCATATAAATTGTCGTAGCAAAACATTTGATAATAATACGTAGTTGGCCCCCAGTGTACAGGAGCAGTCTGATTTGCGTCTACTCTGTCTGCAAAGGCCAATCCGTTGTTATGGACCATGTAAAAGAGGTATTTTTAAGACTCCTGTGTTCAGTAAATGAACGGCAGTTTAACCCATTCCCTCATATAAACGTGTTTTCATGCATTTGCAAACAGAGTAGACCCAGATCAGACGGCTCCTAGAGGAGCCTTCTGATCAGGGTCTGCTCTATTTGCTAATAGAATTTGATAAGATCTGTTTCTTTGCTTTTTAAAATGTCTACAATGTATCACCTTCAATGTTTCGTTATAACCATTTTGTTAATGAATATACAGTAGGTATTGAAATTTGAAATAAACATAGAACAGGGAAAGGGTTCAGTAAGGTTCTATTGTATTGCAAATGATTCCCATCACTTACCCTCCAGTTTTCATGATCTTAGCATTACACGTTGGGCATTTACTGGCAAATTTATCCAGATATTCACGACTCTGTTTATTCTCCTTATGCCTTTTATGTCTTGCTATTGCTGCCTTCTGTGCGTCTTCTGTTTTATAGTTTTTTGCTTTTTCCTTTTCTTCTTCCTCCATTAATGACATGCATTTTTCACCCTGTAAGAATAATTGCAATTTAATCCTTTCCCTGTTCTATATTTATTCCAAGTTTCAATACCCACTGAATATTCATGGAAAAATGTTTAATATGGAAGATGGAACATTGTAGCCATGTTAGAAATTAAAGACACAGATCTATCAAATTCCATTAGCAAACAGAGCAGACCCTGATCAGACGGCTCATGTAGGAGCATATTAACCCTTTACCTCATATATGTTTTAACACATTTGCAAACAGAGTAGACTCAGATTAGATAGTTCCTGTAGGAGCCATTTAATCAAAACTGCTCTGTTTGCTTATGAAATAATATAGATATGATTGTAAAGTTTCTTTTACGGCCAAAACTATTCTCTTGTCCACATTCTTTTATTTAAAAGATCAGCTACTTAACCCATTACCTCATAGGCTATATTTAGATCCAACCACTTTGAATAAATCTACCGATAAGGAGCATTAACTAGAGAAATGGAAAATTTTAGAATTTTGTGGTTTGAAACCATTGTGATAAATAGAGCATATGCTCCTATAGGAGCAAATGCTCTATTTATCACAATGGTTTCACAAAGTGACGTTTACAGAGTCGTCAAAAGTCGTCAATATGAGGGAATGGGTTAATAACCTGATTATACAGTCATTATTTCTTACATGCATATTCATGGGGTAAAGGGTTAATTTCTGTAATGTTTCCCTTTAATAGCATGCTCTCAAGTTCTTATTAGCTGTGCAAACAATTTTGATTCAGATGAGATACTAAGTAACTGAGGGCTTAATTAGGATCCAAACTGCTTGATGCTGTCATGATATTTATGATAAGTTATGCAAGAAAAATCATAGTTGTAAACAAAAGTACAGTAGAATTTCCATAAACTGGACATTAAATTCAGTATAGATATCAATCTTGGAGACAGATGCAAGCCTAATGCAGTGTGAAATTCATGCAGAAAGCCCCTCTAGCTTTCTGCAAGAGTTTCACCCTGCATTAAGCAGCCACCTGCCTAAAGGATCTAAATTCTCCTCTATTAGAATTATGATCTAGAGGGGTTGTACTGTATATGACTATTTCTAATGATAAAATTTGGAAAGCAGGCTAAAAGTTAAAATGCTTTAACCCTTCACTTGCTATTCATGTCAATATACCTACCTGTAAAGAGTGAAGACCCAGATGCAGGAGCTGTCTCATCAGGGGCTGCACTATTTACAAGTTAATTGTGCAACCAGTGCACTCCACAGCGGTGATTGCACAGCGAAATACGTGTACACAGTGAAGATATATGTAATTATACAACAGGGCTTGGGTAAAGAAGGAGAAATGTATTTTAAAATTCAGCAAGAGAAGGGTTAACATAATAAGGAAGAATACAATAGTACATTGCTAGTAGTAAGGATCCAGGTCTAATTTAACCCTTCCCTTTTGACTATCCATGTTTTAAGAAATAATGACATAATCAATATGGTTTTTCATAAAAGCTCATGTACTTTTTGGTATTGGTAAAAGTGAAGAGTCAGGTCTATTATAATTTCATAAACATACAGAGAAGACTCTGATTAGATGCCTTCTATAGGTGCCCTCTGATCTAAGTCTCCTCTGTTTGTAAACCATTGTGATAAATAGACTATTTGCTCCACAGGAGCATAGAAACCATCATGATGAATAGAGCATTTGGCGTGTTTATGTGCCATCTATTTATCATAATTCTAAGACCTTTTCTCCATTAAATGCTCCTTTTCAGTAGATTTATTCAAAGAAATTGGGTCTTAAAACAGTCTAAGAGGTAATCACAATTTTAGCCTCATTTTATTTTACTACAAACATACAATATGTGTGCCTAACTGGACTAATTCTGGAGACATCACTGATTTATTCGTTTCTCTTATGGATCAAAAGTGTTTGAAAAGGTAAGTATGAGTTTGCTATGGCTTGCATCACTGATGCTTTTAGCCCTTTCCCTGTTCTACCTTTATTTTAAATTTCAATACCTACTGAATATTCATGGACAAAAAAGTTATAATGAAATATGGACGGTGGAACATTGTAGCCATTTTAGAAAGAAAATAAACAGAACTATCAAATTCTATTAGCAAACAGAGCAGACCCTGATCAGATGGATCCTCTAGGAGCCGTCTGATCTGGGTCTACTCTGTTTGCAAATGCGTGAAAACACGTTTATATGAGGGAAAGGGTTAAAGACTTTTTCAAACTGAGTACACCCAGATTAGAAAGCTACCAAGATCTGACTCAACAGTTATTGCCCAGGTGAACAATTCCTATGTTAACCTTATATTCCATCAATACACATTTCTATGCCTATGCAAACAGAGTAGACCCAGATCAGACAAGAGCATATTTTTTTGTGAGGGTTAATGAAAACACATGGAAGAATGACTATTGTTTCATTTTTCATATTTTATTAGGAGAACTCGAATACCATAAATGCTGATCAATACCCAAACTTTGACAAAGTTACTGAGTACTGGAGTACTTGATTACTCGGTCCGATCCCTTATCTTGACCATACTAAATTGCTGACCATGTTGTACCTTTAGTATACAAGACTGGATAGTATCACAAATCCATAGCCAGGTTCTGAAGGTTTTTTCTGTCATGTGACCTTATCCCTACCTTCTATACTACCTCTGTGTTGGTATATCCCACCCCTCCTCTTTCTCACCTGATGCCAGGCTTCCAGACAGTCAGTGCAAAAAGAGTAGAAACAGGACAAACAGTGAGCCAAGTTTAAGTCTTGCTCTGGCTCCTGCACCACCGCGTTGTTACATCTAGGGCACCAGGTCACATCTCCCATAGTATCTAAAGCTCTCTGAAAAATATCAAGACACAAATAGCAAAACCCACAGGGAAAAGAGGTCAGATATGTAACTGAACTCAGATCATTTGCCTGGTTTAGCCCTTTCCCTGTTCTGTGTTTATTCCCAATTTCAATACCCACTAAATATTCATGGACAACATACTTAAAATGAAATATGAAAGGTGTAACATTGTAGCCATTTTAGAAAGTAACGAAAGAGATTTATCAAATTCCATTGGCAAACAGAGCAGACTCTGATCAGACGGCCATGTGATCTGGGTCTACTATGTTTGCAAATGTGTGAAAATACGTTTACATGAAGAAAAGGGTTACAAACAGAGCAACAGATAAATGTGCATACACAAATACTAAAATCGTCATTTCTCCAACAAACTCTATGTTGCGACAACTCTTTAGAATCGTCTCCTCAAGGCGTTTTAATTTACACATCTTATCTTATAATCTTGACCTCTGAAAAAGATACTGAACTACTTGCAATGTTAATCAGCAAATTAATATTGTTTCTTATTGGTGACAAACAGGAAACCTAGGTTTTCTATTGTCTATATTTCTGCCTCCTATAAGTCCTATTTGGTTGGTACTCATTACAGACTTGAACAGGTCAGGCCCTGTGATGACAAAACTGGGTTCCAGACTGAGTTCATTTTTAACCATTTCCTTCATAGATATTTTCCATATTACTCCACCAAGTCCTATTTGTTGGCACTCATTAGAATCATCTCTCCTAGGCAATTCTAATAAAGACCAAGAAGATAGATCAGTTGCTCTTATATAAACCCTTACCTGTAAGGCTAGGGACTGGTATCTCTGAAATTCCTCTTCATTGAGAACCTCCTGCAGGATAAACTCAGGAATACTCTCCTGGCACTCATGTGAGGGACACCTTAAACAACACATGAAAACTCTTAGCAAGCTATGAACATTTCTAAAGCTATATATATTAACCCTTTCCCTCATATAAACGTGTTTTCATGCATTTGCAAACAGAGTAGACCCAGATCAGACGGCTCCCAGAGGAGCCGTCTGATCAGGGTCTACTCTGTTTGCTAATAGAATTCAAAAGATCTGTGTCTTCACTTTCTAAAATGGCTATAATGTACCACCTTCCATATTTCATTATAACTATTTTGGCCATGAATATTCAGTAGGTATTGAAATGTGGCCTAAATACAGAACAGGGAAAGGGTTAAGAGTACTGATCTATTTAATATTTCACAGCCAACCCCTATCTTGTTGGTACTTAACCCTTTCCTTCATATAATCACTTTTTCATGCATATACAAACAGAGAAGGCCCAGATCACACAGCTCCTGTATGAGCTATCTGATCAGGGTCTGCTATGTTTGCTAATGGAATTTGATTGATCAGATCTGTTTCTTTATTTTCTGAAATGGCTACAATGTTCCATCTTCCATATTTCATTATAACTATTTTGTCAATGAATATTCAGTAGGTACTGAAATTTGGACTAAATATAGAATAAGGGTTTTTAGAATGCTCTCGGAGAGGTGATTAAATTCAGTATCAAAATGGATAAATACAGAAATAATTCACTTAATCATTTACTTCATAGGGATACCTAAATGCCTAGGTCACACATTCATGGTTCCACTATGGATTAAATCTCATGGATGACCCCGGAAATGCCAATTTCCGTAGTCTTATACTGATGCACACAACGGTGTGACCTATGGTAGGATAATGTAGGAAATGGGCCATGAGTGATACGGATTGTTAGGGTACGGCATGGTTTAATACAGAAACTATACGATTTAATATGGAAATAACACTGTTTAATATGGAACGACATGTGTCAAGGCACGTGCACTGCAGATGAACAACAGCTTCCTACGGTATAAGTAAGAGTTTGTACGAATAAGAATGGTCTAGTAAGAATGGTTTAGAAAGGATGTACTATGAAATTTTGAACATGTTAAAAGAAATTGTCATGGATATACAAGTACTACTACAAATGACTACCTAAGGACCAATACAACTTGCCACAAGCAATGCCAGATCGTATCCGTAGCTAATCCAGTCTGAAATCTGTGAATGTGTGACCTAGGCATTACACGCCTTTGCAAACAGAGTAGAACCAGATAAAACAGCTGCAGTAGGAGCCATCTGATCAAGATTTGCTCTGTTGGCTAATAAAAGATATATAGATCTGATTTTATAGTTTCTGTCATGGCTAAAATTTGCAGTGTTCATATGCCATTTTAAAAAGCAACTATTTCTTTTGCTTTTTCTGCCGTTTTTGGCGATGTTGCAGTTTTTGAATGAAACTACACCAGTTTTAAATTTCTTACACCATAAAGCGACTGATGAATAAGATAATCAATTGTTCCAAAAAATATGTCCTTTGCCTCTATACCAAGAATAGAGCAATTCCTTACAAAGGAGTGTATTCAGTGAAAAGAGACCTTCTCCCACCCATTTTAACTTTAGTGTGTACGAGTAGACAGTGTTCATCGAACTAATGCCTCAGATAGACTCAACAGGCTTAAACATGTGTGGTATCAATTAAAAGTTTAACCCTTTCCTCCATAAATACACCTTTCTATGCCTCTGTAAAAGTCACTTTATGAAACCATTGTGATAAATAGAGCATTTGCTCCTATAGGAGCAAAATGCTCTATTTATCACAATGGTTTCAAACTACAAAATTCTAAAATGTTCCTTTTCTCTAGTTAATGCTCCTTTTCGGTAGATTTATTCAAAGTGGTTGGATCTAAAAATAGCCTATGGAGGAATGGGTTAAACAAGTTTCTATGTGATAATGTACAGGTATTTCATGAAAATTGTGGTTTAAAGCAAGATATTAGCCCAGTTGCATTCATATTTGAATGTCTCTCTTATCTAAGTATAGCCTCCATTAATTTCTCTTGACCCTTTACTCCATAAATACACTTTTCTACATCTTTGCAAACAGTCGTCTGATCAGGGTCTGCTGTGTTGATATACATCTGATTCTACAGTTTCTACAATGGCTAAATTGCATGTGTTCATATAAGCCATTATAAAAAATTATCTAATTAATATTCATGATGTAATTAGTTCTTACATGAATATTCATGATGGCCAAGGTTAAAAAAATAAATGCAGTCTTTCAACAGTTTGGGCCTGGTAAGACATTTCATCTGGAAAACTAGTAAAGCACAAGTGGAGAAAGAGAAAGAAATGGGAGATAATTCTAAATATGTGGATGCTTGATTTAAAATTCTTGTAATCAACATTAGTCTCCCTTTACATTATGGATATTCATGTAATAAGTAATGACATTATAGATATAAATCACTTTAATTTTATAATGACGTATGAACACAGCAAATTTTTCCCATGGAAGAAATTGTATAATCAGATCTATAATGCCATAAGGAAACAAAGCAGTATCTATGCTTATGAAACATTTTAGTTGAGTCTGAGTTTGGCTCAAATCTGACCAATCAAAAGCTTGAGAACAAACGCAGACTGAACTAAAAAGCTTTATAAGCATGGACCCATATCCTTATCAGACAGGTCCTACAGGATCTATGAGGTAAAGAGTTAGAAGATGATGCTTTTTATTGAATCTAATATTGCAAAATAAGGTTCTTTCAAGCATACAAAGACAATTGACATATAACCTTTTACCTTATGAATATTCATGTAATAAATAATGTATGAATGAACATCAATTAGCTCAATATCTCAAATCAAGAGGGGCTTCCATGGCTGACTGGTTGCAATATTTGATTCACAATCACATAGTCCGTCAGCACTGGCTCCAGTATAAACTGTAGAATCAGACTGACATATATGTAATTCCATAAGCAAACAGAGCAGATCCTGATCAGACAATTCCTATAGGAGCCATATGATCTGGGTTTTTGTTTTCAAAGGTATTAAAGCTCTATGAGGTCAAAGGTTAAATGCATACAAACACATGGGATCATTCTGCAAATATTTAGGAATTTACAGATAACATTCACAAATCCCACCTGAGATGCTGAACAGTGCCTTCTTTGACTACCATCTGGCAGTGTACGGACATGCAGTCCCGGCAGACGTGGTGCCAACACCGTGTAAGGCGGAAAAAATTGCTGCCTGGAAGCTCATCGAAACACACACCGCATTCCTGATTGTTGATGTAAAACTCCTGCATTTCTTGGTCTCTGTTATATCTGCAGTCAGTATGAGTAAATATGAGACATGACCCCAAGAAAAAGTGTTTCCCCTGTTTTGAACATTAACCCTTCACCTCATGAATGCTAATGAAGAAATAAGGACATCATACATATTTATGAGCTGAATTTTTACACCGTCATATGAACACATGCTTTTTGGGCCATGGTTAAAGCTGTAGAAACAGAACCCTTTAACCCTTTCCTCCATAGATACGCCTTTCTACGCCTCTGTAAAAGTCACTTAATGAAACCATTGTGATAAATAGAGCATTTGCTCCTATAGGAGCAAATGCTCTATTTATCACAATGGTTTCAAATTACAAAATTCTAAATTTTTCCTTTTCTCTAGTTAATGCTCCTTTTGGGTAGATTGATTCAAAGAGGATGTTTCTAAAAAATAGACTATGGAGGAAAGGGTTAATCAATGAATATTCATTTAAGATATAATGATATCATGAATATTAATTAGATTAATTGTTAAAATAGCAAAAGGAAACAGGAAAGTTTGGTTATGGCAGAAACTGTAGACTCATATCCATATTATATCAAAAGCAAACATAGTAGACCCTGATCAGATGTCTCCTATAAGGCATTAAAAGGCATCTCTATGAAGCAAGGGGATAAAACCAGCCATCGACTCAGGACATGGCATCTGATTACAATTTAAATACTTTGCTACTTTCCAGCTAGACTTTCAGTGTAAACACATACCAGACTTATATGGGAATACATTAATGATTATACACATAGCTATTATACACATAGCTATAAAGACAACATTTCTCCTAAAATGATTATCAAGACCAGAGTGAAACAATTTTGGCATAATCTGAAATTATCCATTTACTCCTTTCTACGCCTTTGCAAACAGAGTAGAGCCAGTTCAGACGGCTCCTATAGGGTCTGCTCTGTTTGCTTACGATATACATGTAATAAAAATCTGATTCTGCTGTTTCTGCCATGGCCAACAATTCCTGTGAACATGTGCTTTTATAACAATCAATCTAATTAATATTCATGACATCATTATTTCTCATATGAATGTTCATGGAGTAAAGGTTAAATGTAATCAGAGCAATCAATATGTCTCTTCCTGATATATGAAATGGCTTTAAGTTTAGAAGTAACAGAAGCATTACTCATTCAGTTATAAAGATTTTCAGCTAGTTAAAGCATATATTTTATTGTCAAAGGGACATTAGTTTGTCATCAATTAATGCTTTACCTGAACAATATAAGTAAGAAACCATCATGAATATTAATTGGATGATTGTTTTATAATGCAATATGAACACAGGAGTCTTTTGGCATGGCAGATATTGTAGAATTAGATCTATATCATTTCATAAACGAACAGAGTGATCCCATCCTAATCAGATGGCTTCTACAACAGCAACCCTTCTACAGCAGCAACCCTTCTACAACCCTTCTACAGCAGCAACCCTTCCACAACCCTTCTACAGCAGCAACCCTTCCACAACCCTTCTACAGCAGCAACCCTTCCACAACCCTTCCACAGCAGCCATTAGGTCTGGGTTTAGTTTACCAAGGCAGCAGCAGGTTAACCCTTTACCTGTTCAATATTCATGTAAGAAATAATGACTATGACAGCATATATACACTGGATGTTTTGGCTTAGACAGAAACCGTAGAATCAAATCTATATTATACTGTCAGCAAACAGATCAGACCCTGATCAGATGGCTGCCATAGGAGTCATCTGGTCTGGGTCTACCCTGTTTGCAAATGCGTGAAAAGGCATTTATATGAAGGAAAGGGTTGATAAACCTAAAATTCATTTTAACCTTCTTTAATACTGAATTTTCAATGTGGAACTGTCTAACAACAGAGACCTTCAGAATGGAAGGATGAACTTCACTAGGGGGTTTGAATGACAAACAATACAGACAATGATCATAGAGCTCCTTAACCCATTACCTCATAGGCTATTTTTAGATCCAGCCTCTTTGGATGCATCTACCGAAAAGGAGCATAACTAGAGAAAAGGAATCTTTTAGAATTTTGTAGTTTGAAACCATTGTGATACAGTAAAACCTCTCTATAACAGCCAGTAAATTACATCAATAATTTTGTGCTTTAGGCAGGTGGCCCTATAGGAGCGTTCTGTTTTACTTTCACCTTACTTTAAGCACCACAATGGTTTCAACAGGTTACTTTTTCAGAGGCGTCAAAAGGCGTCAATATGAGGCAATGGGTTAAAGGGACCTTCTGATCTTCATCTACAATGTTTTCAAATGCTAGTTTATTTGTTTCCCGCATGGAATGGATGAAATGGTTCAGTATCATATAAGTTTTCTCACCTCATGATGGCAGTGACGGTGTGATTGACGTTTTCTGTTTCCATGACAACCCTACAGTCATCAACATCCTCATCTATAACATGGGCTGACACCGACAGATGTCTCTCAATACCTAGTGAACTGATACATAGAAAAGAATTAACTAATTGCTCACTAAATTTGCCTTTCTATGCTATTGCAAACAGAATAGACCCAGATCAGATGGCTCCTATTGGAGCTGTCTGATCAGATCTACTCTGTGTGCTTATGGAATAAGGTCGAATTCTACAGTTTTTGCTTTGGCAAAAATTTCATATGTTAATATACCATTTTAAAAATGAATCTTATTAATAATCATGATGTTATCATTTCTGTTATTATTATTCATGGTTAAACAAAGCCTTCCATACCTCCTGTCTAATATTCTTTTTATTAACACTTTCCGTGTTGAATATTTATGTAAAAATAATGACATCATTTTTAAAATGGCATAATGTACAAAGAAATTTTGGTATTAAACAGTAGAAGTTGTAAAGACAGATCTATTATATTTTCATATTTCAATTTCAAATGACTCCTACAGGTGTTGTCTTATTTGGATCTACTCTGTCTGTAAAAGCATGACAAAAGCGTTTATATGAAGTAAACAATTCCTGTATTAACAATTGACTTGGGTCTGCTCTGTTTGCTTATGGATTAATCCTTTACTCCATAAATATGCCTTTCTATGCCTTTAAAAGTTTACAAACAGAGTAGACCCAGATCAGACAGCTCCTATAGGAGCTGTCTGACCAGGGTCTGTTCTGTTTGCTAATGACGTAATATTGATCTGATTCTACAGTTTCTGTCTTGACCAGAGCTTCCTGTGTTTACATGACTTTATAAAACTTAATCTAATTAATATTCATAGTGTCATTATTTCTGACATGAATATTCATGCAGTACAGGGATAATACATATACAGTTTCTGATGGCTACAATCATCACTATTTTGAAATTTGAAACAACAATTATTCCCTTCAGTTATGCAAATTCAGCATATGCTGCCTTATCCCTTTACTCCATAAAGACATACAGTAAAACTTCTCTATAACGACCACTAAATTGTGTTAATTGGTTGATATTTAGGGCAGGTGGCTGCTTAAAGCAAGGTGAAAGTAAAATAGAACGCTCCTATAGGAGCGTTCTGTTTTACTTTCACCTTGCTTTAAGCAGCCACCTGCCTTTAACACAAAATAATTGATGTAATTTAGTGGCCGTTGTAGAGAGGTTTTACTGTATTTGGCACCTATGCAAACAGAGAAGACCAAGATCAGATAGCTCATGTAGGAGTTGTCTGCTTAGGGTTTGCTCTGTTTGCTCATGAAATAATATAGATCTGATTCTACAGTTTCTGCCATGGCTAAAACTTCCTGTGTTGATGTACCATACAAGAAACTCTAACTAATAATCAAGTTGTCGTTATTTCTTACATGAATATTCATGGAGTAAATCAGGTGATTATTTTTTAATCACATCGCAATGGATAAGAATTACCAACCTCAAATAAAGACAGCTAATACTTAAAATGTAAATTTCCTTAGTAAATAAACCCTTTTACAAACCAGATACTGATTTGAGAGAAAAGTTTAGAAAATACATTATAACTTAATTTAACAATGTAGTTAAAATTTATTTTGTGTTTGAACAGCAATCAATGAAAACAATGAAAATACTGAAATAAAATGTTTGTACAAGAATCGTTTGTCACAACTTCAGATAACAGGTGCATTGCTCTCTAACAGTATCTGATTTCTTGCCAACCACAACTTCTTAGGGTTCATTGCAACTGTCTGCAGAGAGATGATATCCTACTTGATGAATATTCATGTAAGAAATAACAACACCATGAATATCAATTAGATCGTATTTTATAATAAAACAGGAAACTTTGGTCATGACAGAAATTGTAGAATCAGATCTATATTATATTATAAGCAAACAGAGCAGACCCTGACCAGACCGCCCCTATAGGAGTCATTTTCAGTTTGAAAAGGCGTAGAAAGGTGTATAAATGGAGTAAAGGGTCAGAATGCATACAAACAAGAATGATATTAGTTGTGAAATCCAGAAAAAGTATCACCGATTTCCCAAATACACTTTTCATCTGCATCTATTATTCACCTAAGCATATTTTCCTGGAGCCAGTCTACCCAGGTGTACAGTATGGGCATGCCTGGGCCACCATCCTGTACCATGCCTTGCCACAGACTGTCCAATTGTTGGCACAGGTAGGTCATCTGATGAGGGGACAACCAAACACAGGACAGCAAGAAGGATGGACTGTCAGTAGATGGGTATGTTGGAGGTAGTGTCACATGAAGGCACAGAGGAGGCAAGTAACATACCTCAAAATTCCAGATCAATCTGTGTCCTGTAATTAGAATACATTTCAATACCTAACCCATTACCTGATGAATTCATGTAAGAAATACATGTATGGACATCATGAATATTTAATAGCTGACTATTTATAATGTACATAGGACATTTTGGCATTGGTAGAAACTGCAGTCAGATATTTTATAATTTTATAAGCAAACAGAGCAGACCCTGATCAGAGTCATCTGATCTGGGTCTGCAATGTTTGCAAATGTGTGAAAATGTGTTTACATGAAGCAAAGGGTAAGCAATTTCCTGATGAATATTCATGTAAGAAATACAGACATCATGAGTATTATCTGAATTCCTATGGTGATATATGAATCATGCCAGAAACTGTAGATTCATAGATCTATAAGCAAACAGAGTGGATCATGATCACTGGCTCCAACTTATGATTATGGAGTAAAATATTAACACTTTCAAAACTAAATAAATTTTGTTTCTGAAATTGGTCATCTGTTCCAATTCTTAACCCCTTCAGTGTAATGGAGACAGTATCCATGCTTATAAAACTTTTTAGTTGAGCCTGAGTCCGTTCTCAAGTTTTTGATTGGTCAGATTTGAGCCTTTGGCTCAAATCTGACCAACCAAAAGCTTGAGAACAAACTCAGACTCAACTAAAAAGCTTTATAAGCATGGACCCAGGTCTTTGATATCATATGAGTAAACAGTTTGAATCCAGAGGAGATGCTGAGTAACTTGGCGTCTTATCAGCATTTTAACTATTTGAAACTCTGTTTTATTGTTTTATAAAGAAAACTGAACAAGTGCCACCTCTAAAACTTGAAGCACACAAAAATAGGCAGAGAACAATGCAGGCACTGAAAGGATTTAAATAAATCTACATTTGCTTTTATACCTTTCAAAAGCAGTATTAGTGGATTCTGACCAAACAACAAGTTACTCTCTATCATATCTGAATCCAAACCAATTGCAATGGTCATGAAACAAGAGCTGTCACAGGACAGCACACTCGACTATTCTCAGAATTGTTAGTGTAAAAATGCTTGATAGTGGACTAAAATAGTGTCCAATGATACTAGAAGCAAGTAATTAGTCTTAGTAAAATATCTTTAATAGCATTCAGGATGTAGGATCTCTTTTAACTCTTTAATGAAAGAGAAAAACTTAAAGTAAAAAGGGCAATAATTTCTGTTGGAATACTTGACAGAGTTACTTGAGGTGGTGAACAAGTGTTCCAAGGTTAAAAGCTTTATCTCAAAGGGTTATGTAAATAAGTGGACTTTAACAAAACCCTTAACCAAAAATTCTAAGTTAAAAAGGGCCATAATTCTGTCAAAATGCTTGACAGAGTTAAGTACTCTTGCCTACAGATGAAGATTGTGGTGGTGAACAAGTGTTCCAAGTTTTAAAGCTTTATCTCAAAGGGTTATGTAAATACGTGGACTTTAACAAAAACCTTAATCAAAAATTCTAAGTTAAAAAGGGCCCTAATTCTGTCAAAATGCTTGACAGAGTTATGTACTCTTGCCTATAGATTAAAATTGTGGTGGTGAACAAGTGTTCCAAGTTTTAAAGCTTTATCTCAAAGGGTTATGTAAATAAGTGGACTTTAACAAAAACCTTAACCAAAAGTTCTAAGTTTAAAAGGGCCATAATTCTGTCAAATTGCTTGACAGAGTTATGTACTCTTGCCTACAGATGAAGATTGTGGTGGTGAACAAGTGTTCCAAGTTTTAAAGCTTTATTCCAAAGGTAAGAGGCAACAAGAGCACCGCGAGACGGGGCAATATACGCCCGAAGGCTGTTCTATTTACACAATGTGTGAACCTTCAGAAGTTGCGCATATGAGGTCTATTAGGGCTAAGGCAATAGCAAGGAGAGTAAAACTGCTTATTGTAATAGTAATCTTTTATTTGTCTTTGGGCCTACTGAAAGCTGAAAAAGGAGCATTTATTTTGAAAAAAAAGTAGCAGGTAAAAGGAATAACAAAGAAACATTTTCTTTACAACAAATAATTAGAAGAGAGCCCACAGTTTGAAGAAATTATGTTGAAAAATAAAGGAGGAGTGAAATTGCTACCCGAAACTATCAAAGGGCAATAACTCCAGAATGAACAAGTTTGAAATAAGTGAATAAATATCCAAGATATGAGCATGGTAAGAACAGTGTACATAGCAATCATTTTCAGACTTTCAGACTTTTTTGAACTTTGGAAAAAAAGTCGAGAAAGTTTAAACCGAACGTGACATAAGTGCGTTTAACCTTTCACCTTCAAATATGACTGACCTTAAAGGTAATGATGTAGGTCTAGTTAGCTACAGCCAGGACACAAAATTTGCTAACGCTCTATTTGTGACCTTGACCTTGAAAGTTCACAATTGGGTTTTGTATGCAACACACCTTCAATTGATACTGAAGCCCTATTTGTGACCTTGACCTTGAAAGTTCACAATTGGGTTTTGTACGCGACACACCTTCAAGTGATACTGAACATATGTGTGAAAGAATTTTGAAAATCGGAGAAAAAATGAGTAAGTTATAGCCAGGACACGAATTTGCTAACGGACGGACAGAATTGCTAACGCCCTATTTGTGACCTTGACCTTGAAAGTTCACCATTGGGTTTTGTACGCGACACACCTTCAAGTGATACTGAACATATGTGTGAAAGAATTTTGAAAATTGGTGAAAAGATGAGTAAGTTTTACCAAGGACACGAAAATTGCTAACGCCCTATTTGTGACCTTGACCTTGAAAGTTCACAATTGGGTTTTGTACGCGACACACCTTCAAGTGATACTGAACATTTGTGTGAAAGAATTTTGAAAATCGGAGAAAAAATGAGTAAGTTATAGCCAGGACACGAATTTGCTAACGGACGGACGGACAGAATTGCTAACGCCCTATTTGTGACCTTGACCTTGAAAGTTCACCATTGGGTTTTGTACGCGACACACCTTCAAGTGATACTGAACATACGTGTGAAAGAATTTTGAAAATTGGTGAAAAGATGAGTAAGTTTTAGCAAGGACACGAAAATTGCTAACGCCCTATTTGTGACCTTGACCTTGAAAGTTCACAATTGGGTTTTGTACGCGACACACCTTCAAGTGATACTGAACATTTGTGTGAAAGAATTTTGAAAATCGGAGAAAAAATGAGTAAGTTATAGCCAGGACACGAATTTGCTAACGGACGGACGGACGGACAGACAGACGGACATACTAACAAATGGGTAGTTGTGTGACTTTTTCCTTTGATCTTTTCTTGTGGGACTAGTCCCACAAGAAAAACTATTTTTGGCTCTAACTTTGGAAAAGAATGATCTGGAAGCTAACCCTAACCCTAACCCTATGTCCCACAACTGGGCAGGTTAATGTCACAAGAAATGGCCAGGTTAATGTCACAAGAGATGGCCAGGTTAATGATTTTACTTGTGCGACTAGTTAGAAAAAGTCACACAACTACCCTTTGGTGAGTGCGGACGGACAGACAGACGGACAGACAGACAGACGGACAGACGGACACCCAGCCAGACGGCCAGACGATGGAGACCATAACATAATACGACCCTTCGGGCGTATAAAAAGTGGACTTTAACAAAAACCTTAACCAAAAATTCTAAGTTAAAAAGGGCCGTAATTCTGTCAAATGCTTGACAAAGTTAAGTACTCTTGCCTACAGATAAAGTTTGTGATGGTGAACAAGTGTTTCAAGTTTTAAAGCTTTATCTCAAAGGGTTATGTAAATAAGTGGACTTTAACAAAAACCTTAACCAAAAGTTCTAAGTCAAAAAGGGCCATAATTCTGTCAAAATGCTTGACAGAGTTATGTACTCTTGCCTACAGATGAAGATTGTGGTGGTGAACAAGTGTTCCATGTTTCAAAGCTTTATTCCAAAGGTAAGAGGCAAAAAGTGGACTTTAACAAAAACCTTAACCAAAGTGTGACGCCGATGCCGGGGCGAGTAGGATAGCTCCACTATTCTTCGAATAGTCGATCTAAAAAATGGTCTACAGCATTGAACTTAACATACAAACACAGAAACACATACCAGTCTGCAAAACTAGACTTTCATTTGAATGTCCCATCCTGTCTAGTTACCTGAATCAAACCTGGCCAATGTCCCATCCTGTCTAGTTACCTGAATCAAACCTGGCCAATGTCCCAACTCTTTCCTTCATATAAACATGTTTTCACGCATTTGCAAACAGAGTAGACCCAGATCAGATGGTTTGTATAAGAGCCATCTGATCAGGGTCTGCTCTGTTTGCTGATGGAAGTCGGAAGATCTGTTTCTTTACTTTCTAAAATGGCTACGCTGTTCTACCTTCAATATATCATTATAACCATTTTGTCCAAGAATAATCAGTAGGTATTGAAATTTGGAATAAACATAGAACATGGAATGGGGGTTAAGGGAAACAGACATAACTAATTTCCAATACTGTCTAGTAAACTGAATCAGGTCTGACCTATTTCCAATCCTGTCTAGTTACCTGAATCAGACCTGGCCAATGTCCCATCATGTCTAGTTACCTGAATCAGAACCGACCCATTTCCCATTCTGTCTGGTAAACCTAGAATCAGACCTAGCCAATATACCATCCTGTCTAGTTACCTGTATCAGACCTAGCCATTTTCCCATCCAACTCGCAACCTAAATCCGACCTAGCTAATTCCCAAATGTTTCTAGTGACTAGAATCAGTCCCAACCAATTACCCATCCTGTCTATAGTTACCTGAATCTGATCTGGCCAATTTTCTATCCGGAGAACCACAACCATTAACAAGAGGCTCATCCTCCAAGGGCAGGTACACATCAATGTGAAGCTTATCATCAAACTGTTTAACAGGTATTCTTATCTGCAAATTAAAAAAGTATATACAGTAAAACTTCGATTATTCGAACACTAAAATACGTATTGTTATCGATCTTTAACCCTTTCCCTGTTCTATGTTTATTCCAAATCTCAACACCTACTGAATATTCATGGATAAAATTGTTATAATGAATTATGGAAGGTGGAACATTGCAGCCTTTTTAGAAAGTAAGGAAACAGATCTATCAAATTCCATTAGCAAACAGAGCAGACCCTGATCAGACGGCTCCACTAGGAGCCGTTTGATCTGGGTCTACCCTTTTTGCAAACGCGTGAAAACACGTTTATATGAGGGAAAGGGTTAAGACAGGTGGCAACTTAATGCATGGTGAAAGTCATGCAGAAAGCTCCTCCAGGAGCTTTCTGCATGACTTTCACCATGCATTAAGCAGCCACCTGCCTAAAAGGGTCTAAATTCTTCTATACAAAAAATTCGAATAATCGAGATTTAGCTGTACTGTATTTCACTATCCGTGTAAGGAATAATGACATTTTAATTAGATTAATTTATATAATGACATATAAACAATGACATTTTTTCTCAGACACAGACTGTAGAATCAGATCTCTAGTATACCAAATGCAAACACAGCAGACCCTGATCAGACAGCTCCTATAGGAGCCATCTGATCAGGGTCCATTCTATTTTCAAACATGTGAAAAGGCATTTATATGATGGAACAAGTTAATATTTCGACACCTAATCTTTCAGTTCGACAAAGCTGAATTAATCAATTTGTCAACATAATGATAACTTTATATTAGATTAACATAATAGCAAAGGTAGAGTTATCATTACTGGTAACAGTTCATCTGATCACGATTGAACCTGTTTGTTAATATTAGCAGTAGAAGGTTTAATGCATCTAATAGGAACCTTTTGATCATGGTCACTGCCCTCTTTCCTTATGACATTATCTACATAGATCTGATTCTACACTTTCTGCCATGGCCAGAAATTCATTATTTCTTACATAAATATTCATGGAATAAAGGGTTTATACTTTCCATGAAAAAAACACTTCAAATGAATAATCTTTCATATTGGCTGAAATATACACTCCACAATTACTGGTAAATGTAAAATGGTTTGTCCATTGGATGTTAGATGAAATAGATGTCTCCACTTACACATGACTGTAGCTGTGGTATGATCTCTATGACAAGTTCTATAACTCTAGTAGTCAATTACCTCATAGGCTAATTTTAGATCCAACCTCTTTAAATAAATCTACTGAAAAGGAGCATATACTAGAGAAAAGGAAAATTTTAGAATTGTGTAATTTTAAAACGATTGTAATGAATAGAGCATTTGCTCCATAGGAACAAATGCTACTGTATATTTATCACAATGGTTTAAAAAAGTGACTTTTACATAGGCATCAAAAGGTGCCAATATGAGGGAATGGGGTAAATCAGAATAAATTACTAAATGCATATCATAATCATTCACCTGGTGTGCTAGTCTGCATAATGATCAACAATCCTACAAACTTGCAAAACTAATGACTTCACAAGACCAAAAAAATATGACGAACAAGTCAATGATAGACAGATGATAGACTAAATATCCCCCAAATTTTTCAGACAAAGAAGTTGATGAATCCCGTGTTATTTTCTTCTGCTTTGTCCTTTTTACTGCATGCACTGAGTTTGAAATCAGTCTAGTTACAAAGAAATATAAGATAACAGGAAGATCAAACAGAACCTATCTGATGTGTGTCTTCTCTACTTGCAAAGGTGCCAAAAGTAATCTACAGTGTATATGTGGGAAAGGGTCTTTCATCGCCAAGGTCATCCGAATAGGGGCTCACAGGTTTGTTGCTACAGGCGAAGTCTGTGATTACGCTTACAAGCAGTTTTAACCCTTTCCTCCATAGGCTATTTTTTAGACCCAACCTCTTTGAATGAATCTACCAAAAAGGAGCATTTACTAGAGAAAAGGAATTTTTTTTAGAATTTTGTAGTTTGAAACCATTGCGATAAATAGAGCATTTGCTCCTATAGGAGCAAATGCTCTATTTATCACAATGGTTTCATAAAGTGACTTTTACAGAGGTGTGGAAAGGCGTATTTATGGAGTAAAGGGTTAATCCAGATGAAATATTGAGTAACTCAGCTATAATCCAGATGAGATACTGAGTTACTCAGTTATAATCCAGATGGGATACTGAGTAACTCAGTTATAATCCAGATGAAATACTGAGTAACTCAGCTATAATCCAGATGAGATACTGAGTTACTAAGTTATAATCCAGATGAAATACTGAGTAACTCAGCTATAATCCAGATGAGATACTGAATAACTCAGCTATAACCCAGATGAAATACTGAGTAACTCAGCTTCACACCAGATACCAAACTGTTTGGACCTGTCTGATCAGGGTCTACTCTGTTTGCAAAGGCATAAAAAGTGTGTCTCTGGAGAAAGGGGTTAATTAAGGACACAAGGATGGACAATGTACAACAAACAAGAAGATCCACCTTTCCTTGACTGACAAAAAAAAGTTATGATCATGAATGCTGACTTTCACCTTTAGCATGTTTCCCAGGGAACCTGACATGTCCTCATCGTCATGGTTACCTCCAGACATGGCTCTCGACAAAATCTCAAGCCTGCCTTCATCTCCCTCAAATATCGACTCCAGAGCAAGTATCTGTGGGATATAAACAAATACAATTGAAGCCCAATCTCCTTTCACTACAGCTCCAGATACGAGGGGTACATGGAATTCTATCTTGATGGCACTCATTCAAATCATTTCTCCATGACAATTCTAATGAGTACCAACAAGAAAAGGTTTGGATGAGATCTTAAAGATTTGGAAAGAAAGTACAGCTAATATCTGCAACTTTAGGAGGTCAAAAGCTAATGTTGTACTACCTTGAATATTATACCAATTACAAGATAAACATTTGAACATCCAATTTACACTTTTCACCAGTTTTTAAAGCTAAAAAAATGAATTCTGCACTATTTGGATAATTTCACATGAAACGGAAAGGCAAATATTGAAGACAATTTTCAAACAGCTCTTTCGGGAGCAGTTTGATTTATATGTGCACTACAGTTTTTGCCTCAGTTTACCTGACCAAATAGTTTGGTAAGGAGCAGTTTGATTTGGATGTGCACTACAGTTTTTGCCTCAGTTTACCTGACCAATTAGTTTGGTCAGGAGCAGTTTGATTTGGATGTGCACTACAGTTTTTGCTTCAGTTTTCCTGACCAAATATTCATGTAAGAAATAATGACATCATGAATATCAACTGGATTAATTTGTTATAATAGCAAATGGAGACACAGGATTTTTAGCCATGTCAGAAACTGAAGAATCATATCTATATCATATATACCATAAGCAAATAGAGCAGACCTTAATCAGACAGCTCCTATAGCTCCTATAGGAGCTGTCTGATCTGGATCTACTCTATTTGCAAAGGCTTAAAAGGGATATCTATAGAATAAAAGGTTAAGACGTGAAAAATTCATGGTAAAAAATTACATTATACATACATGTATCCTTCTTAAATGATGGAGAAAAGAGTTGTAATTTTCAAAACAACAGCTTCACCCTTGACTCCATAAGTACACCTTTCTAGCAAACTCAGTAGACCCAGGTCAGATGGTTCTTATAGGAGCTGTCTGACCAGGGTCTGCTCTGTTTACTTATGATGTAATATACAGGTAGATATGATTCTATAGTTTCTGCAATGGCCCAAACTCCCTGTGTCCATGTACTATTATAACAACTAATCTAATTAATATTCATGATGTCATTATTTCTTACATGAATTTCATGGAGTAGGGTTAATAAACTGCTCTATAAACTGATGTCTAATCATACTCAGATCAGGAGCACTCTTTACTTACATGTAATTTGTTAAAGCCTTTGAGAGGAGGCTACTGACCGAGCGTCATAAAACTTTTCAGAGGCTACTGACCGATTGTCAATCAGCATGGAACCCAATATGACATTGAGTCAGTCGACATCCCATCAGGACCCAACTTGTCTGTGTATGCCAGTAAGGCTGCACGTAACTGCTAGCAGCATTAGGGTCAAATAAGATACAGTAAAACCCCTCTAAACCAGGTTTTTTATTAGAGAAAAATTTAGATATTTAATTTTGAAGCAGGTGGCTGCTTAATGCAGGAGCTTTCTGCATGACTTTCACCCTGCATTAAGCTGCCACCTGTATCCCAGGCCAATATTAATACTAGATTGAACGTCCAGTTTAGAGGGGTTTTACTGTATAAGATTTTTGAACCCCTAAAGGGCCATAATTCAAGCTAAATCAACAGTACAGTAATGGAAGTTACATAAACCGTTACATTACTTTAATGATTGAACTACATTGGATAGTTTTATGAAAAGTTTTATAATTCATTTTTAATGGCATCACTTCTATGAAGAAAAATATTTGATCTTTACAAAACACATGTTTGTCAAAAGTGTACCTCATCTTCCTGTTCTTGTAGATTTTCAGTAAATGTTTCCAAGCTGTCAACATCTGGGTGTCCACCAACAGCCATCAAAGCAGATCAAACAAACACAGCATAGAACACCACTATCACCCTGACAGAGAAAGGATATTCCTTTGTCAATTTTATATTATAGAATAAAAATTCAGCTAATAAATATTCATGATCTCGTTATTTCCTACATGAACATTCAACACAATAAAGGGTTAACCTTTCATAGTGGCATGTCACAAAAATGTAGGAGAAAAGTAGGAACTCAAACCATAAAAAAGTAGGAGAAAAGTAGGAAAAAAGTAGGAATTCAAACAATAAAGTAGGAACTTCTAAACACAAAGCTATACCTTATATCATATAGGTTTCAGTTTACCTCACTCTTAGACCACTGGGTGCAGATTGGAAGGCTCTTTGCTTCTGCAGTACTTTGAGGGGCACACACAAGTCACATACCAACCTTATGAAGAAGCAGGGGGAAGACTGTTCTTAGTAACCATCACAGCACTGTACAATCAAAGAGCCTTTCAACTAAGCATCCAGCTTCCCCCCCCCCCCACCCCACTCTCCCCTTCTGCAAAATATACAATTTCATATACCACGATGAGATGTTATTGACCAGAGCCTACCCTAAGATTTTAGGATGGGATGACATTTTGAGTCATAAGGGGTGGGTGCGGGAGGGGTTTCCCCTCCTGCCAAGTGCTGCGGCGAAAATTTTGAAAAAAAAATGAGATTATCATGGTGAATATGTTGCATTTTAACTCCAAGGAGGCATTTCAGAAACGGTTGTCTTCAATCCCGCCCTTGAATGTTCTTGCCTATGAAGGAGATAGACTCTACAGTGTCTCTAAAATTCCTAAGTAAAGAAACAAGAGGGCCATGATGGCCCTGTATCGCTCACCTGGTTTGCTTTGTTTTCTATATCAAAGCTCTGACCATATTAGTTTCAGAGAAGATTTGTGATCTGAAGATTTCACTATATAACTCTATGTAAACCGATAACCCAAAGGGCAGGGTCACTTTTACCCTGGGACAATAATTACATAATATTTGAGGAGATCTACTAGATAATGCTACAAAACAAATATCACAGAACTAATCCTTTGGGTTTCAGACAAGTGGTTTTTTTAGTTTTTACTATATAATCCTTTGTAAAACTTGTGACCCCCAGGGTAGAGCCAGTTTGACCCCAGAGGCAAACTTTGAACAATCTTTGTGGGTAGAGCCAGTTTGACCCCAGAGGCAAACTTTCAGGTCCATCAGATGACGCTTCATACCAAATGTGGTTAAGCTCTAGGCCTTACGGAATTTGACAATAAGAATTTTAAAGTTTTCAGTAAAATTTGTGACCCCCGGGGCAGAACCAATTTTGACCCTAGGGGCCTAATTTGAACAATCTTGATAAAGGTTTACTAGATGGTGCTACATACCAACATCACAGCTCTAAGCCTTTCAGTTTCGGACAAGAATTTTTTTAAAGTTTAACTATTTAATCTTTTGTGAAACTTGTGACCCCATGGTGATTATGCATACCAAATATGGTAGCCCTATGCCTAACAGCTTTTATTTACAAGAAATTTTTAAATTTTTAGTTCTTTTTGGATATGGTAACTAGTGTTCTGCATGGAATCGAATTCTTTGAACAACTTTGGAAGCGGTTGACCCAAGGAACATTCCTGCGAAGATTGGTAAAAACCAAGAAAGCAGTTTAGGAGGAGATGTCATTTTAAGAAAAAAATTGATAATGAACGACAACGGACACAACAGACAATAGCTCACATTGGCACTTCATACTAGGTGAGCTAAAAAATAATAATATTCCTCTGAGTACTCTCATTTACTCTAACCCTAGAGTATAGGGTTTGTTGACCAGATGATTCATAATATTTAATGCATAATCAGTAAATCTTAACATTACCTATTATTGAATCACAATCATAAATGACAGCAATTGGCAAACTAATTTAAGGTTTTGTTGGGTTTTTTTTCTCTTTTTTGTTTTTTTTGCTCCAGTTCAAGTGAAAAAGTAGGAATAGTAGGAGCTTTTTTTGGAAAAGTAGGAAAAAGTAGGAGCACTTTAAAAAAGTAGGAAATAGTAGGAAAAAGTAGGAAAAGTAGGAGTCGCTATGATCCCTGTGTATATACAAATTTCAACACCTACCGAATATTAAAGGACAAACAGTTTTAATGAAATATGGAAGGTGGACCACTGTAGCCATTTAAGAAAATATAGAAACGGATCTATCAAATTCCATTAGCAAACAGAGCAGACCCTGATCAGACGGCTCATTTAGGAGCGGTCTGATCTAGGTCTACTCTGTTTGCAGATGCGTGAAAACACGTGTATATGAGGGAAAGGGTTAAGCTATTTTCAAGATCTGCCTCCTGTGACCTCGAATCATAACCTTTAAAAGCAATATACATGTAATGCATCAGCTTACATGGAGCAAGCATGATAAAGTTTAATGATTCTGTGTTGCATGGTTTGTTCTGTATCAATTGCTCACAAGGTATATTCACGATCTGCCTCCTGTGATTCTGTGTGAAAGACAAACTGAAAAAAACCCAACCTATTGGAATGAACCGATATGGCTTTTCTTGAACCTTTCTCTGTTCATGTTTATTCAAAAGCCTACTCAATATTCATGGACAAAGTAGTTATTATGAAATATGAAAGGTGTAACGTTGCAGCCATTTTGAAAAGTAAAACATCAGATCTTTCAAATTCCATTAGCAAACAGAGCAGACCCTGATCAGATGGCTCCTGTAGGAGACATCTGATCTTGGTCTACTCTGTTTGCTAATGCACTAACCCTTTACTCCATGAGTATTCATGTAAAAATGATGACATCATGGATATTAATTAGATTAATTGTTATAATAGCGCATGAAACACAAGAAGTTTTGCACATACATGTAGCAGAAACTGTAGAATCATATATACAGAAACCCTCTCAATAACGGCCACTTAATTGTGCTGATTAGTTGGCATTTAGGGCAGGTGGCTGTTTAAAACAAGGGGAAAGTAAAACAGAATGCTCCTATAGGAGCGTTCTGTTTTACTTTCCCCTTGCTTTAAGCAGCCATCTGCCTTTAACACAAAATACTTCATGTAATTTAGTGGCCATTATAGAGAGGTGTTACTGTATATTATATCATAAGCCTATATAGCAGACCCTGATCAGACAGTTCATGTAGAAACTGTCTGATCCGGGTCTACTCTGTTTGAAAAGACGTAGAAAAGTGTATCTATGGAGTAAAGGGTTAAAATGTGTTTATATGAAGGAAAGGGTTTACAAGGATGTGAAAACAAGCCACTTTTATAACCTAAATTTTGGCCATATTAGTTAGAAAGATCAAAAGATGGATGAACTGACAGACACATGGCAACAATCCTTTACATCCCCTCCACAATTTACTCGCAAAGGAATAACAAGATGGTCAAGGACATGTAAATATTTGCATACACATGAACCTTTGTCCAATTATTAAAAAACTACCCTCACCCTGGGGGCCATTTTCTACCAGTTACAACGTTTAAACCCGTTCCTTCATATTTACACTTCTTCACACCTTGTAGACAAGATCTGATGTATCCTGCAGGAATTCATATTAAATTTCAGTATTAGAGACGATCTGACAAAGACCTATCCCTCCAGTTTCAGTGTCATTTTCTGGAAACTGGACACCTCTACAATGCCATTTAAAAATTTGTACAGCATGCAGTGTGCTGTTTAAGGAGTTGCAGGGAATCCCAGCCAAGCGTCTTTAGCATTCCCTTCTTTCTTTCTTCCCTTAATGACTTCGATCAAGCTTGATCATTCTGTCATGTCATGTCCGGTGGCATATTTGGCAACCAGACAGTCATTTAAAAGAAGCTACTACCCATATTAAATGGCTCATTTAAAAATTTGGTGCCAAAAGATAACACTCTGAACTAGTTAAAAAGGGCAGCTAACTTATCTTGGTTCAAATTATGTACAAAGGCTCGCCGCATTATACTGAAGCAATGGCCTGCTTAAAGGAGTCTACAGTACTTAAATGTAACTGTAGACTCTGGCAGGTTATTCCAGACAGGTATTAACCTTGGGAGGAATGAAAGTTTGGAACAGTCTGAATTTTGGGAGGGTCAAAGGTACTGGAAGGGGTGACAGTGTCTGGTTCTATATGACCTGTTGACAGCTGGAGACATATACAATGTACTTATCTTTGTCAATATAAGCCAAGTTAAAGTGGATTTTGTAGAAGAATACTAAACTAGAAATGTGTCTATGGTGTTCCAGACTGTCCAATTCTAATTAATTCAGAATATCTCCCATATAGCTGGTTCTGTGACACTTCCTACAAGCCCACCTTGCCGCTGTTCGCTGAACCTTCTCTAGTCTTTGGGTTTTAAATTGGGTGTGTGGGCTCCATATAGGGAATGCATACTCGACTATGGGTCTGACTAGTGTCTTGTATGCTGTAAGTCTTGTCCACTGTGGAGCATAACACAGATTGCGCCTAAGGAAGCCTAGTGTTCTGGTGGCCTTGTTGGAAACTGCGTCAACGTGTTTGGACCAGTCAAGGTTGTTGGTTAGTGTAACCCCAAGATACTTGGAGGAATCGAATGACTCTAGTATCCGATCATGTAGCAGGTAATCGTGTTTGAAGAGGTTAACCTGTATATGTCTAGATACTCTCATGCCTTCAAATTTGACAATGTTGAATTTCATCAACCATGACTGCTCCCATTGTTGTAACAAGTTTAGATCATTTTGGAGAGTAAGGCTGTCTGAATATGAGCTTATGTTCCGATATAAGACACAGTCGTCTGCAAAAAGACGCACTGAGGAGGATAAGTCTTAAGTAAGTCATTAATAACAAGAGTACCGCATACGGTACATAATACGCCCACTTGCAAACTTTCTCTGATTCAACATGCCTTATAAGTGTTGACATTTTCTAATCTGTGCTTCAGATCTTGATTTCCATATTAAGGTGATACTATTTTTAAAAAAAAATGAAGTGAATATCTTATTAAATAAAAAAGTTACAGCTAATCCTCATTTTTGCAGTGCAACGGCCATAACTCTGTAAAGACAAACTGAATGAACCTCAAAATAAACTCAGCTTCAAATTTTGTTGCTTAAAACATTTGTGTTAAGTTTCATTTATATCATTTTAATAGTTTTCCCAGAAAACAACAGACAAACTAAAAGTTGACCCACTAACAAAGCAACGAACACACGAAGTTCAAGGACCATAACTTTAGAATAAAATGACATATCAAAACCCCCGCAATATATGTGAAAATTCACATTAAGGTTTAACCATATAAAAAAATTGAAGTAAATATCATTTCAAATGAAAAAGTTATGGACATCCTCATATTTGCATAGATTTGCAATATTTTTTTAAGTGCAAGGGCCAAAACAACAAATCAAATGATCCTCAGAATCAACTTTGCTTCAGGTCTTGATGCATTAAACATGTGTATGAAGTTTCATTTGCTACTGTCTAGCTTGTTACATGCTAAGTAATACTGTTGTATTCTGTGTTTTTTTCCTATCTCTACTTATAGGATACTTTTGCCGTCTGCTAATCTGCCGTAGGTAATGTATTGAAATAAATGGCTCAATTTATTGCCACGCTAAGTGACAGTTTTGGCTCACGGATTGGACCCCACCGTTGGCAGGGTCTGATTATGAATCAAAACTGTTTTGCAGGGGTCACAAATGGCGAGAAAATCTGGACTATAGCTTTATGGGCTGGTCATTTTTATTGTTGTTTAATATGGGGGTATTTTGGTATTTATAGAGGATGAAGGAGCGGGTTTAATATGATTTCATATGAAAACAGAGAGAACCATGAGCAGCTGGCTCCTACAGGAATCATCTGATCTTGGACTGCTCTGTTTTGCAAATGCGTGAAAATGCGTTTTTACGAGAGAACTTATTATTTTATTATGTTAAGTAATTGTGTTGTCTGCTTAATTGTCGTCTGCTGGTCGTTTGTCATCTGCGGCAGTTGAAAAAACTGTCGACTTCCTGGTAGAATGTCTGTATCCATATAATGCAGAACATGCGCGTTGGCATGTCTTCTGGATACATACTATGTTAGAAGTGTTTCTTCTTAGCTTATGAATAGGTAATGGACGCTACCTAGAAATATATGGGAAAGGGCATTTTAGTCGGAAAACGGGGGCCTTTTGTATAGCACAAGCAGACACAGCAGACCATTATCAGATAACTTAAGATATGTCATCTATACTGTAAAATGTTATCACAGTAATAATAGTGAATTTGGATTGTGAAAACTGTTGTCTGCTAGATTTTTATGAATACTGAGAAAATTGTCATCTGTATAATATAATGTTATAATAGTAATATCAACGAATTTGGATTGTGAAATTTGTCGTCTGCTAGATTTTCATGAATACTGAGGAAACTGTTATCTGCTCAGTATATATAGGCTGTCTGTATTGTATAAGGTTATAGTAATATTAGTGAATTTTGGATTTTGAAGAATGTTGTCTGCTAGTTTTATGAATACTGAGAAAGTTGTCATCTGCTTAAAGATATGTCATTAGTGAATTTGGATTGTAAAAACTGTTGTCTGCTAGATTTTTCTGGATACTGAAGAAATTGTCATCTGCTTAAGATATGTTGCCTGTATTATATTATGTTATCATAATTATATCAGTGAAGAGTGTGTGTGTAGAAACTGCCGCCCGCTAGTGTTTTATTGATACTGTGAAAAATTATCGTCTACTTAAGGCATTGCGTCTGCTGTTAATATGGCAAGTTATATATGTCTGCATACGCAGTTTTAAAGGTAATTGCAGATTTAACGCTAGCATGAAAAGAATCGGCTGTTTGACATACTGCAGGTACATATAGCACGGTGGAAATGTTAAATAACGTTCAATCATTTGTCATAAATTAAATATAGCAAACAGAATGGGGATATGCATCGGACTGATAAGGTGTACTTGCTTTCTGGTCCATTTGGTATCTAGAAAGTAGATATTATTTTGCAGTCTGCTACTTTACATACCGGAACCGGTTTGTTTCTTTTAAGCGTATATTGAACTATGATGTTTGTATGTGTATATTTGTGCATATATTTGTTATACTTAGTGGATTAGGGTAAAGGCATCATGCATATTTATAAGCTGTAGTTTTTAAAAGAACATACGGGTGTACAGTGTAGGGATGTTCGTAGAGACAGGTCTATTATACACCAATAAGCAATCATAGAAGACCCGGATCAGACAGCTCCTAGAGAAGTTGTCTGGTTTGGGTCTACACATGTATGCAGTAACGCTGTGTCTACATGAGGCATGTTTATAATTATATAGTTCCCGCTCGTAATTGCTGTTATGTCGAGGGAATCTAGATTATATGACACTTTTGTGAAAGGGCATAATCTTGTATCTTTTATAGATAAGAGACTTTGTTGTTGTTGTTTTAGGGTAGATGTAAAACGGTATTTTGTAAATGAACAAAAAACTTCTTTGCTTGGTGTATGTAGTATATTTGTTGCTATGGTTATGCGTTTGTTTCTTCATGTTTGTTTACAAGCTGTATATTTGTATATGATTGTATGTGTGTGTGTGTGCTGTAATACCACTGGTTGTGGAAGGTACAAATATAAATATTTCATACAAATATTAGACCATTGTTTCAACAAGTCAAATGTAGTTCTTACTAATGATATAGAACAATATTTTTTCTATATTGATGATGGTTGGTAATTTAAAAATACATTCTTACAACTGTCGAGGATTGAATAATTGTAAAAAGAGAAATGATATTTTTAATTTATTCAAGGATCAAAAAGTGGATGTACTATGCTTACAAGAAACACATTTTACGTATGAAAATGAAAAGAAAATTTATTCTGAATGGGACAGGGAATGTGTTTTTAGTCATGGCAAATATAATGCAAAGGGAGTAGCTATTTTATTCAGAAAACATCTCGATATCAAAATATTAAATATTAAAAGGGATAGTAATGGACATTTTATTGCTGTTGAACTTGTTTTCAATGATATACTTTTCATATTGATGAATATTTATGCTCCAAATAGGGATGATCCAGGTTTTTTCTCTACTATTTTTAACACTATTGATTCGTTTGATGAAACGGATAGATTTATTTTATGTGGAGACTTTAATCTTGTACTAGATCCTTACAAAGACTATAAAGGTTACAAAACCGCAAATAATAATGTTAAAGCTAGAGGTAAGGTTTTATCGCAGATAACCAATAGGAATTTGATAGATCCATTTAGAGAATTACATGGAGACAATACAAAATTTACTTGGAGAAGACTTTCACCTTTGCAACAAGGCAGACTGGATTTCTTTTTGATTACTGATAATATGGATAAATTTTTGAGAAAATGCGATGTTGACGCGAGTTATAAATCTGACCATTCTGTAATATGGTTAGAAGTGTGTTTCTCAGATATTGCTCATGGAAAAGGATTGTGGAAATTTAATAATTCTTTGTTAAATGACATTGCATATATTAACTGTATAAATGACAAGATAGATGATATTATTTTGCAATACTGTGCACTGGTGTATGACTCTGAACGTGTACTCACGATGAATAGATCCGATATACATTTTGTTATTAATGATCAGTTATTTATTGAAACTTTGTTAATGGAAATACGAGGTAAAACAATATCATACTCAAGTTATAAAGCGAAGCAAAATAAAAATATGGAAGCCAGTTTACAAAATGAAATTGCAAATATTGAGTCATGTTTGACGGAGGAAAATAAGGAAAAATTACTTATGTTGAAAACTAAACTTGAAAAGATAAGAAATGAAAAACTTAAAGGGGCTTTTGTTAGATCAAGATCTAAATGGATAGACGAAGGTGAAAAGACCACAAACTACTTTTGTAATTTAGAAAAATATAATGCAACATGTAAAAACATAAATTTTATTGAAAAAGATGGGGCATTAATTTTTGATCAAAAAGAAATATTACGCGAAACAAGAATTTTTTATGAGAGCTTATATAACGAACAGAATATAGAAAAAGATATTGATTTGGAAAGAGAATTAGACGGTTGTAAATTTAAAAAGCTAAATATAGATCAAAAGAAAAGTTTGGAGGGTTTGCTAACTTTCGAAGAAGTCTCAAATACATTAAAAAATATGAAGAATGACAAAAGTCCTGGGTGTGACGGATTTTCATCAAATTTTTTTAAGGTGTTTTGGAATAGAATCGGTCATTTTGTTGTAAAAGCATTAAATTGTGCCTTTTTAGATGAATTTTTTTCCAGAAATATTAAATTAGGTACAATTACTTGTATTCCAAAAGACAACAAACCGAAACAGTTTTTGAAAAATTGGAGACCGATAACATTGCTCAATGTTTTGTACAAACTGGCTTCTGGTAGTATTGCCAACAGGCTGAAAAACGTCTTAGACACTTTAGTGTCTCGAGATCAAACAGGCTTCGTAAAAGGAAGGTACATTGGTGAAAATACTAGACTTGTGTACGATATCATGAAATATTGTGAAGACAATGATACTCCAGGCTTACTAATGCTTATCGACTTTGAGAAGGCTTTTGATTCATTGTCTTTTCAATTCATCGAGAAAACATTATCTTTTTTCGGCTTTGGTGATATGTTTAAAACTTGGATTAGTTTGTTTTTGCATAACACAAAATTTAATGTATGTGTACAATTAAACGGGTTTTTATCAGATTTTTTCCATGTGAAAAGAGGCTGCAGACAAGGGGATCCTATTTCGCCGTACATATTTATCCTTTGTGCTGAAATTTTATCCATAAAAATAAAACATTGCAAAAATATTAAAGGAATTAAAATCAAGGATGACGAATACTTAATATCGCAATTTGCAGATGACACTTCTTTACTTCTAGATGGATCAGAAAAAACATTAGAAAGTGTTCTAGAAACACTCAATAATTTTGCATTGATATCAGGATTAAAAGTAAACTTTGATAAAACAAAGGTTATATGGTTAGGTCCGCTGAAATATACTACAAAATCAATCAAAACTAAATGGAAATTGTCTTGGGGAGAAACTAGATTCACATTACTTGGAATAATTTTCGATGTAAATTTGAAAGGCATTTGCAGTTTGAACTTTGAAAATAAGTTATTAAAGGTACAGAAATGCATTTCTTATTGGAAACGAAGAAAATTAACACCGATTGGAAGAATAACTGTTGTAAAATCACTGCTATTGCCAATGTTCACGCATCTATTTACAAGTTTGCCAACACCAAAATCGGGTTTTATAGAAATGCTTGAAAAAACATTTTTGGATTTTATATGGGATGGAAAAGCAAAAATTAAAAAATGCGTGTCAATTAAAGACTACACAGAAGGGGGTTTAAAGATAACTGACATAAATAGTTATATAGGTAGTCTGAAAATTAAATGGTTAAGAAACTTCATTTTACATAATAATGGCAAATGTTACAATTTATTGGAAAACCTGGTCGATATGAATAAACTCTTTAACACAGGGAAAATGTTCTGTGAACTTATTTTAAAGAAGGAAAAAAATGAATTTTGGATTGATGTATTTAAAGCATATATAATGTATTCTAAAAGTTTTTGCTTTGAAGATCTCTCCGAGGTTTATACTATACCAATATTCTATAATGAACATCTTCTTATAGATAAAAAACTGATATTTTTTCCAGCGTTGTATGATAGAGGTATAAGATATGTAAAAGATATTATAGACAATGAAGGAAAATTCTTAAGTTTAACATACTTAGAAAACATTACTGGAAGAAAAATTAATTTTCTTCAATATAATAGCTTGAAGAATGTTACAAAGTTATTTATTGATAAATGCGGTTTCACTATAAAAGAAATTCATGGTTCTATTGTCAATTTTCCAACTATAAGCTGTTACATGTACCCAATTCTAACTAGAAAGGACATGAATAAGTTTGTATACAAAACTCTTTCTAAAAATGAAGAGGTCCCTACTAGTAAAATAAAGTGGATATCTATATTTGAAAATAAAGATATTAACTGGAAATCGGTATACAGCTATGTGTTTAAGTGCACAAGAGATACATCTATTCAATGGTTACAAATTAGAATAATGCATAGAATATTACCGACAAATTCATTGTTATTTAAAATGAAAATTGTAGACAATAATTTGTGTACTTTCTGCGGATCTCAAGAAGAAACCCTAGTTCATCTATTTTGGGAATGTTGTGAAGTTAAACCATTGTTAAACTATATTTCAGACAAAGTGTCGCAATATCATCCTGAGCTAAAACTTGATAGCATGTGCATATTATTGGGAACATGCAACAAGAATATTAAACTAGATGTTTTACTTTTAGAAGTAAAGAGATATATATTCCTGTGTAAAATAAAAAAGATTAAACCTTCTAATGAAGGAATTAAAAATTATTTATGTCTTTCATGGGATATATACAAATCATCCAACATCACTGACGAAGAAAGGAATCTTTGGACACTTGTAAGATATTTTATTCCAAGCTGCATTTAACATACTAGATAGAAAGAAACAAGCGTTGAATTTTGAAACATACGTGCACAAAAAAAATCTTAGAGATGTATGGTTTTTCATTTATGTTGATACACTGTATAATTAAATTTGTTGAGTGTATGTAACTGAAATGTTTGGTTATGTTTACAATGTATAATAGTTCGAGTGTGTGTATTGGAATGTTTGTTTATGTATACAATGTCAAAAATGTAAATATTCATGAAATAAAGAATAAAAATACACCAAAAAAAAAAAAAAAAAGTTTCATTAATATCTGTCAAACAGTTTTGCCAGAAAACAGCGGACAAACTATATGCATATATTTGCATTATTTTTTAAGTAAAAGGGCAATAACTCTGAAACTAAAAATCAAATAAACCTCAAAATCGACTCAGCATCAGATCTTGATGCATTAAACATTTGTGTGAAGTTTCATTAATATCTGTCAAATAGTTTTCCCAGAAAACAGCTGACAAACTATTTGCTTTATTTTTTAAGGACAAGGGCCATAACTCTGAAACGAAAAATCAAATGATCCTCAGAATCAATTCAGTTTCAGATCCTGATGCATTAAACATTTGTGTGAAGTTTCATTAATATCTCTCAAATAGTTTTGCCAGAAAACAGCGGACAAACTATTTGCATATTTTTTAAGGACAAGGGCCATAACTCTGAAAAGAAAAATCAAATGAACCTCAGAATCAACTCAGCTTCAGATCTTGATGCATTAAACATTTGTGTGAAGTTTCATTAATATCTGTCAAATAGTTTTCCCAGAAAACAGCGGACAAACTATTTGCATGTATTTGTATTATTTTTTAAGTAAAAGGGCCATAACTCCGAAACGACAAATCAAATGAACCTCAGAATCGACTCAGCTTCAGATCTTGATGCATTAAACATTTGTGTGAAGTTTCATTAATACACTGTATCTCTCAAATAGTTTTCCCAGAAAACAGCTGACAAACAATTTGCATTTTTTAAGGACAAGGGCCATAACTCTGAAATGAAAAATCAAATGAACCTCAGAATCAACTCAGCTTCAGATCTTGATGCATTAAACATTTGTGTGAAGTTTCATTAATATCTGTCAAATAGTTTTCCCAGAAAACAGCGGACAAACAAAATGTTGACGGACGAACGAACGAACGAACGAACGAACGAACGAATGAACGAACGGACGGACCGACAGGGCCACGACAATATACGACCACCTTTATTAGGTGGGCGTATAAAAAGTAGAAAAAGAATTGGTTCAAGCACGGATCCCTGGCAGCGGTACACCAGATACTACTTGGGTGGGGTCTGACTAATTACCTTCCAGGACAACCACCTGGGATCTGTTACTTAACCATGCTTTGACCTATTTAATGGTGGTGCCCCGGATGATTTAGAAATTGATTTTGAGAATGAATCTCTTATGGGGCACCTTATCAAATGCTTTAGCAAAGTCCATGATCAGGACGTCTGTTTGTATATGTTTCTTAGTTTTATTACCATCTAGGTTACTGGATAGGTCATGCACAAATTGGACCAGTTGAGTTTCACAAGATCTGCTTGAACGAAACCAGTGTTGCATATCAGACAAGATGTTGTGTTTCAAGACAAATTTCATGACGTTACTGACAATAATGTACTCTAGTACTTTGCATGAGATACATATTAGAGATATAGGTCTATAATTGACTGGGTTATACTTGTCACCTTTCTTGAAAATGGGAGCTACTGAGGCATTGCGCCAGTCGCTAGGGACTTGACCTGAACTCAGGGATTTGTTGAAAATGACGGTCAGTATGTCAGCAAGTTCACCAGAAAACCCCTTCATAATGTGTGCATTAGTGCCATGCGAACCAGAGGCCTTATTGGGATTTAGTTTGTCCAGCAATTTGGACACTCCATTGCAGTTTACATGTATATCAGGCATTGAATGGGGGCTGATAGGTCCCATGTTGGGCATGATAGGGTTATTTTCATCAGTGAAGACCGAGAAGAATTGACGGTTGAGAATATCAGCTTTCTCTTTGTTGTTATTTTTAAGGATGCCATTATCCCTAAGGGATGTAATACCTTTGGAGCCACTCTTTAGGTTATTAATGTACTACCAGAACGTTTTAGTACAATTAGGTTTACCTTCTGTTGTAGTGATCCCTTCTTCGAAAATATTATTTATATACACTGAATCTATAATGGGCATCTCTAGTAACCTGTACATGGGACCTCAGCTCTTTGAGCTTGTCATATAGGTGGAGATCTTTGGACTTACGGGCCTTCTTAAAAAGATGGTCACGTTTCTTGATGAGTTTTCTTATGTTGGAATCAATCCAGGGGTACCCTATTTTACACTCTGACATTTTGGAGGGTATATATTTATCTACCCCAGCTTTGACCTGGTCATTCCATAATTCCTCAATGGTTTTTCTTCTCTGGAGAGGAAAGGACTTGGTCCCGATATTTACCCAGACATTCTTTTAACCCTTGCATATCTGCACGCTTATAAAGACAGATTTTCCTGGGGGATTGTGTTAGTCTCATACAAACACAATATCGTGGTCAGATATGCAAACTGGGGGGAGAGATTTCACGCTAGTGACTGGGTCCGGACTGTTAGTCAAAAGTAGGTCTAAGGTCCTATCTTTATGGGTAGGCAGGTTGACGACCTGGCTAAGGCAATGTTCCTTAACAATGTCAACTAGTATGTTGTGAATGCTATGAATGTGGCTCTGGGTCTGGCCCCAAGGTGTACTGATATGCTCTCCCAGTCAATGCTTCCGCAATTGAAGTTGCCACCAAGGAGTAGGGTTGCGTTCTTATTGGACATAATGCGTCGTAGCGAAAGGTTTAATTGCTCTAGACAGCTAGGGTCTCCCTTATCACGGGGTCTATAGAATGAGCATAGATAGAGTGCTCTAGCACCTGCCACCTCGAGCCGACACCATGCTAGTTCGCAGTTCGAATCCAGATCAGCTACTTCGACACAGAGGAGGTCCCTCTAGAAAACTATGAAGACACCACTATGTCCATCAGGACGGTCCTTCCTAATAACATCATAATCGTCAGGGAAAATTTCTGTGTTACTCATGTCTGGATTCAACCAGGACTCTGTACCTAGTATGATATCCTCTTTAGTTGTATCAAGTACAGTGTGAAGTTCTGCTTTCTTATTTTTGATTGACTGGCAATTCATTACTAGTATACCAAGAGGGTGGAGGAGGATGGGCTTGTCTTTGTGTTTACCAGTATTGGATTTTTCATTTATGGGGGAGGAAGCTGCATTGGGAGGGCCAATATCAGTAGGCAAGGGACTCATTGTACTTTCAGACTTAGAGAGAGAGGCAAACCCTATTGCTTGTGAACGTGTGACTCAAGGTATAAAAAATTGAGGAGGAGATCGAAATATGTCTAACAGGACTGGTGAAAAAACATGCAGCCAGACCGGGGATCGAACCCGGGACCCCTCACTTACAAGGCGAGTGCTCTAACCACTGAGCTATCCGAACCACTTACTGTCTTTCACCAAGTACCTGTACCCGGCATGTCACACTACTCCCCCTTTTTCCCTGAGATTCTCGCCAAATCTGCAGCAGAAATCACGGGCGTGCACAGGGTCCGATTTTCAAGTTGGGCACCAACTGTAACAGGACTGTCACATATGGTAGGCCGCATTACAGGCACTCCAAGGAGACATTTTGATGTATAGATTGGTTATACCAGTTATACATGGTTGGGCTCACACCTTGGCAGTCAATATGAAACCACAAGAATCACAGACTATTCCATGATCATTCCCTTCTACATTACCGTCACATACTCCTCATGGGTAGGGCACAGACTCTGGTTCGGATAGGCATTCTGGACCTGGGTTTAATTAACTCACAAGCGCCTAAAAGGCCAAGAAGTAGCATTGCTAGATACTTTCTTGTACTTACACCACTCGTTTCATAGGCTCATTTAGACTTCAGTGTGATGCATTCCAGTGATGCAGCATAGTGTGTGGTCAGTGTACGAATATGTAAACAGTCTCTGTTTTACCTCTTCTTCTTCTTCCTATTTCTGGCCACATTCAACTTGATGAATATTTTGCCAGTTTGTGGTCTGCACTTATAAACCCCACTTCCCTCCCTAAGCCCCTTTTGGAAAAGTAAGTCAGGTTTGCTCAGTCAGAAGAGATTTAAATGTCTCTAGTGATGGGGCGTTTGCTGTGCTAGGTGGTAGAGCGTTCCAGTCTTTTGTTGTTTGTACAAAAAAAGACCATTTCCTGGGATCTATAGCAGATGTTTGTACTGTGTAGCTATGTGATTGGGCATATCTAGTGTATCGTGTGGGTCTATTTAGGTAATTGGCTGGATCAATATTGACTTCTCTATTAACTATTTTCTAGAACATGTTGAGTCTAGCTTCCTTTCTTCTTGTTTGGAGATCTTCCATTCGAGTTGCTTCAACATGTCTCCAACACTTGACCGGTTCCTATACCTTCCTAGGACGTATCTGGCTCCACGTCTCTGGACCTTTTCAATTTTGCTGATTTGTGTCTTGCGTTAAGGATCCCAGACAGTGCTGGCGTATTCAAGTTGCGGTCTGACAAGTGTTAGATATGCTTTCTCTTTTATTTCTTTAGATGATATGTGAAGATTACGTTGAAGGAAACCCAGAGTTCTATTGGCTTTGCCTGTGATGTTATTTACATGATTTGCCCAATCTAGATCATCCGAAATGGTGCAACCTAAATATTTTGTCATGTTGTAGTGTATGTCCATGTAGTGTATAGTCAAAGTGTAAGGGGTGTTTTCTCTAAGTTATTGACAGGACTGATCATTTGTTGGGGTGGAATTCCATTCTCCACTTAGTTTCCATGCACTTTGCCAGTTTGTCCAAGTCTTCTTGTAGCGTCTGACAGTCTCTTGTCGATGTGACAGTTAGGTAGACTACGGTGTTGTCAGCGAACAGGCGTACCGTGGAGCTCAGATTATCTGGTAGGTCATTGATGTAGAAGAGGATCCAGATCATGGATCATGCCAGCACCATCTTGTGGGTCCTGCAAAGTGGATGCATATTCCAGATAGAAGAACAATGGAAGTGTATGCAGCCGTGCATAATGCCATGGTACAGCCACCAAGCTCACGCCTAGTTGAGTAGCAGCCCAGGGACCTATTACCTTTTAAAGTAAACTGTCATACAGCAAAATACCGAACGACAGAAGGTAAAGTGTCGCAACAGATTACCCGGAAATTTAAGAATAAATCAATTTATTATCACATGTGAAATAGTCATGAGATCACGAAGTAAATACAGAATGTATTTACTTCGTGATGAGATGATGACCAATTTACTATAGAGATGTCCAAATGTCCAGGGTCGATCTGACTAGGGCCAATTTTACCATTCCTTATGTTTGCTTTACACTAACCCCTAAATCAAGTTTCTTTTTAGTACATCTAACATGGTATCATGTTCATAATTCAATGTCACATGCAATATGATAAATACAACAGTATGGTGTCTTTTGTTCAGTATTTCTCATCGAGATCCCCTAACTAGTAACTACCCACCTGTCAAAATAATGTCAACAAACTATTGTACAGGAAGTGTACATTTGTTGTTTTTTGCGCATCACATGCGGTACATTTTGCGGCGCTTTGTAGTAAATTGAATTTGATTTTCTGGGTAATGAGCAGTACGGACCCGATGTTTTCAGATTCTGTGCAAGTAAAGGGGCTACTCGTTCAGAAACAATATTTAAGTTGCCCTGCGTTGATAATTATAGTTATTTTGGTTGTGCGTGTTTTTCTGGAGGGGACCCGATTTGGCGCAGCGGATGGAGATGTGGAATAAAAACGGATTAGACTTTTCATTTTTTTTGCTTGGTTGTTGTCAGTTGCAACGTCTTTCTTTTTGGAAATATTGTACTATGTTTTTGTTTATCTCAAGCATTGTTTATATGTTTACATACGAATATCTGCTTTCAATGGGAAGGACCGTTTCTAATGTTGTAATAACTTGTGGTCCAACCCTTTTGTTATTGCTTTATACTTATGTATGAATATGCAATATTGTAATTATGTATAAAAAATAGCAATCAATAAAATATGAGTAAACTAAACTAAAAAAAATGTTAAAACTTAGCCTACTGTTTCCCTAAGTTGTATGGGCGCTAAATCTTGTCATCTCGGGTATATGCAAGTTCGGGTGCTACTAAACAGAGTCTGGTAGAGTCCGGTAGAGTCTGGTAGAGTCCGGTAGAGTCTGGAGGCTTTTTAAGAAGATTAAGTGCATTTTCAAGATTATACTGCTGTTATATAACCTTATTTAGTATGTTTGCAGCTATAGTAATTAATATCCATTTAAAAATGAGCTTGAAAACATCCGGTAAATGTAACCCGGTAATGCCCGACCTACGTCAAGTGTCAAATCAAGTATTATCTAGAAGCCCTATTAGTATAAGAATACCCTGAATTGTATCAGTAAACTTTCTACATACATTAATAAGTGATTTCACCATAAATTCAAAAGCAATATGTTGGCCTAAACTTCCGTTTTCATCTCCAGACTCTACGTACACTACCTTCCGAAATTTCGCAGGACTGCAGTCTGGAAAAAGCGAAATAATAATCTGTTATACAATACATATCAAATGCATACTGCTTTTATATTTATGATAAAATCACTTATTAATATAAGCAGAATGTTTTCTGATAAAATCAAGGGTATTCTAATACTAATAGGGCTTCCAATACTTGACCAGACACTACCCGACTTACGTCGGCCATTACCGTGTCACCGGGGTAATATTTGCCGGGTGTTTTCAAACTATTATAGGCTATTTTGTTAAGGATATTACCTGTTACAGCTGCAAACATACTAAATAATGTTATTTATCAGCATTATAATCATGACAATGCACCTAATCGTCTTTAAAAGCCCCCAGACTCTACCAGACTCTACCGGACTGTACCAGACTCTGTTTAGTATCACCGTGCAAGTTCTAGCTCCAGTTGAACAAAGGATTCCCAAGGGCTTTATAACAATCTGTTAATACAATTACATCTGACCCTCTAAATCAAATGAAAGTGTCTCTGTCTTATCTATCTGTCTGTCTTCGTTTTGTTGTGTTGTTGTGTTTTAGCTCCTCCGTATGTAACATATTCTATATGTTTCCATAAAAACAATCCCCATTAATCTGGATGGGGGTCTCTACATAAAAGAAGGGAAAGGCAAAATACTGCTTCATGTTCAAAGCTTTTACAGAATCAGTACCATATTATATAAGAGATCTAATACCACTATAAATAAGAGATCTTACACATTATGTACTCCGAAACAGGAACGACCTCGAATCTATCCAAACCAGAACCTCAATATTCAATAGATCATGTATTCCGTCCTCAGTAAAATTGTGGAACAACAGATAGAAGCCAAAGCACGTTAATATGTACATAGTTTTAAAAATCAGTAAAGTCATTTTCAGACTGTTCTATTATTCCTCGTCATTTTTATTTTAGTCTTAACAGGTATGTATCAACCATGCATGCCAGAATTATGAAGAACTGTACACAGTGATCTAAATGAAGATCTACCACACTCATCTTAGGTTTGATCCATATTGTCAAGATAGCACAGATAATGCATCTCATTATTTCTTTAATTGCAGACTTTATACTGTTCAACGAATACAACTATTACATGAAACAAGTGCACTACGTCCATTAAACATTGATTTACTGCTTTTGGGCGACAATGCCCTTTCTCATTCGTGAGCAAAATTGTGTTTTATTTGTAGCAGTTAAACATTATATACCGAGGTCGAAAATATTCAATTGCTAAATAATCTAATATCTACAGGATATATTATTCTACATGCCTCTTGACTGTTTGCAAATGCACTATCAGACTCACATCTCCATCTAAGTCCGGCTGCAATGACTCGTTCCATCAACAGGGTACCAATACATCCGGTCCGCGTTGGAAGCACTGAGCATCGATTCAGGTAAGACTTTGAGGCATAACTTGGTAATTACTGCATGAATCAACACCAAATAAAGACGAGTACCTGGCATTTTCTGAGACATTTAATCGTGCAAAGTACCATGTCCGTACAAAATCTAAAAAAAAGGTTTACAAGCCCCAAAACTTTCGGTAGGCAGTTTTCCGTAATTCCGCGTTGGAGAAAGTAAACAAATATTCAGCATTTTGCAGTAAAACGCGCTTATCACACACTATTTCAATGAAAACACACGAATTTGTCACCAGGTAGAACATTATTGGGTTCTGTGAAAAGCGTCGTCACCTGAAAGTGTCTGTATGGGATGAAATAACGAGATTTGTGTAGATGTGCCGCGATGGATAGACAACAATAAAGGTCCGCGATGGAGTGATATGTACCTTTCCCAGAACGGGGCAATAGAACGTGATCAAATCAAGTATACGTGCATTAAATAAACGAATTCCACAGATAGAAATCATTTCTAATTAATTGGACATGGAATTCTTGATAACAGTGTGCACCACACTGCTCTATACTCACAGCCCTTCTTGCAGGTAGGAAAGGGTTCATGTCCGTTTGGACGGTCCAAGCTAGAAATAATAAACGTTGTGCTATGAGCATGACACGTCGCCTCATGGTTTCGAATTTAGAATTGGCATTTTGAACGCCTTTGCATTAAAAAAAATAAATATATGCTGAATGTATCCTTCAGTATACCATTTAAACAGTCTTGTGTTTTATTTGATAGTTTTCTCTTGAGAAATAACAACAGAACTCTAAAATATATCGCGCTGTACTTTTTGTTCCAGCGGTCAAAAGAGTATGACAGTTCCTTATATAGATATTCGCTATAAATATAGCAAATACTTCGCGCATACGCCTCTCGATGTTAAACAATGCATTTAGGCGTCTCTTGGAATGGGAAGAGCACTGTCTCTAAAAAATCGGAAAGAAAATGTAGAAATAAATATACTCACAGTCTCTATATTTAAACCTACTTTCGTTTTCTCTCTATATTTAAACATACTTTCGTTTTCATCGATTTAAAAAAAATAACATGTAATTTAACACAAAGCATTACGTTTGAAACTTTTTAAGGAAAGTTATTTTCATTGAATATATTGCTGATATGAACGCCAAATTTACTGTGTTTGACGTACAAGTAATCGTTTCAAGGCTGTCGACGGTTCGCACACAGGGACGAGGTCGTGTCCGACTAACTTAATTTGGCCAGTTTTCTCATGTTTCTGATGCCGTGTTAAGTTTATTCCAAATTTGACCGGAAATATTTGCATATTCGAATAAAATAATCTTTGCTTACGGAATAGCTTTTTATCTGATCGAAATCGGTGCATTTCTTGCAGAACGAAGGGTTTAAAGTAGAGGAATGGGTAATTTGGATCTTTTGAAGTCGGGTCCCTTCTTGGTACCCTGATCAACGTGAACCAGTAACGTTGGATGGTAGATTTTACGGGATTATAGGGGTAGTAGTCGTTTCATGTGAGGATTGTTTTAATGATGGATGTAATATCCGTAATGAACGCCATTGTCATTGGAAGTGAAATTTAGAATTGTGTAGTCCTGAAACCATTGTGATGATAAATAGAGCCTTTGCCCCTACTCTATTTATCACATTGTTTCAAAGAGTGCTTGTTACAGAGGCGTCGATATGATGCAATGGGTTAAGCTCGTTCTTCTCCAAGTAGTCATTTCTTAGCCGTATACTCATACGCCTTTCTATGCCTTTGCAAACAGGGTAGACATAGATCCGTCTGACCAGGGTCTGTTCTGTTTGCTTATGCTATAATATGGATATGATTTTACAGTTTCTGCCATGACCAAACATTCATGTGTTCATATGCTATTATAGCAGTTGCTCTCATTAATATTCATGGAGTCATTATAACTTCCAATGTCGCCTGTTGGCACCATTGAAAACAGTGCAGTCCCAGGTCAGATGCCGCCTTTTAAAGGCGGCATCTGACCTGGGACTTCACCGTTTTATGTATTTTTTAGCCCAAGCATACGGGTTATTAAAAACGTTTTTCTTACTAATATGTAGATCTGATTTTGCAGTGTCTGTCTGAGCCAAAATGGAATGTGTTCATATACATTTATAATATTTAATCTCAGCTCATAAGGAAGATCAAGTTGGAGAACTGATGCTATACAGTCCCTACGTTGCATATTATGTTTTGTGAGATGTTGCGTGTTATGTACTACCCAATGCATTTCATGCTGGATATTCATGCAAGAAATAATTACATCGTTATTACTAATTAGATTAAATACATGTATTATAAATGTATATGAACACACTCCATTTTGGCTCAGACAGACACTGCAAAATCAGATCTACATTATACCATAAGCAAACAGAGCAGGCCCTGGTCAGAATGCTCCTTTAGGAACCATCTGGGCTGCGTCTACTTTGTTTGCAAAGTCGCGATAAAGGGTTAAAGGAAATCGTTACACGCCACTTTCTATTCCTTCTTTCTTCTTCCTCTCAGCCTCAGCTCAGTCCGAGTCAGTCGGTAGAATGGTCGCTTTCGGAACAGGACGTCGCGATCTATCCTCAACCAGATCATACAGGGCCCACGGTTATAAAAACGTCTGAGTCTGAGATAATTCTCAAGTATCTGATTGATCAATCAGAATGCTTGAGGATGAGCTCAGTCTCAAGCAAAACATTTTATAACTCTAGAAACTCGCATATTCTACGATAGACGAAGACAGTCCTATCGCCAGTCGCCATGGTGTCAGTACTATATATAGGGCTACATGCCAACTATGTACATGTATCTGTCGACAGAGCCTTGCACCAGACACGTTAATGACCAGTTATGCTAAGCGAGGATTCTTCCGTATCAGAATCTCCATTCCGACGTGTCCATTACCCTTTAATGATAAACCGCTCGTTACGCAATCGATAAAATAAATGGGCCAACTTATTACGGATGTGTATTTTCAATGAAAACATGCGTAGAACTACACAGTGAAAATTTATTACAAGAAGTCCATACTTTATTTAGATTTTTTCAAGATTATTACACTAGATTACAGATTGAAATGTGTTTAAAACGAGTTTCATATTTGTAAGTGCATGCAGCATTTGAATACTAAATACTCAAGGTGGAGTAGGTCTCCGTTGGTCAATGATAGTCTATTCAGAATAAAAGGGTATACTGTGCCAGGGGAGTTTGACTGACAGACACTGCAGCCATTGACCAGAGGGTTCCACTTCTCTGAACTGGATATGTATACACTGTTTGCAAATGTCAATACACTCGTTTTCCTGTATTCAAAACGATTATGCTGAGTGTCGCTTACATGTACAGTAAAATCCCTCTAAATCTGAACTGGAGGTATTTAGGCAGATGGCTGCTTAATGCTTAACCCACTCATTCATATTGGCGACTTTTGACGACATTGTGAAACCATTGTGATAAATAGAGCATTTGCTAATATAGGAGCAAGTGCTCTATTTATCACAATGGTTCCAAGCTACACAATTCCAAAAAATGTCTTTTCTCTAGTTAATGCTCCTTTTCGGTAGATTTTTTCAAAGAGGTATCTAAAAAAAGCCTATGACGTAATGGGTTAATGCAGAGCTTTCTGCGTGACTTTCACTCTATACGAAGCTCCCACATATATTATAAGAATACATAACACTATTATATTAATATTCATGATGTCATTATTTGTGAGTCTGAGAGGGTGCTATAAAATTAACCCTTTCCTTCATATAAATTACTACGCTGTTTGTAAGTAATGGCCGAAACAGTCGTCAGCTATATAGCCTGTTTCATTTTCTATGGCATTTCAAGGTTTTTGTGATAAAAATAATCGTTTACTATTATGAATATGACACTCGCTAAAGCTCGTATCATATCACTATAGTAAACTCGTTTCATAAAAACAATGTGTAATGAACACTCATGTAAGATCCTCTATATATTAATATTCATTATTTCATTATTTTTGAGTCTGAGAGGGTGCTATAAAATTAACACTTTCCTTCATATAAATGTTTTCATGCATTTGCAAACCGAGTAGACCCATATCAGAAATAGGGGCTATCTGATCAGGGTCTACTCTGATTGGTAATGAAATTTGATAGATATGTTTCTTTAGTTTCTAAACTAGCTACAATGTTCAACCTTCCACATTACACTATAACTATTTTTTCATGAATATTCAATATTGAAATTTTGGAATATATATAGAATAGGGAAAGGATTAACCTTATCATGCGATATGTAATATCTGGAAAATGTTTAGATGTTTTTCATTGCTCTCAACATTAACTCCATGAATACACATTTTAACGCATTGGCAAACAGTGTAGACCAAGACCAGACGGTCCCTATAGGAGCCGTTTGATCAGGGTCTACTTTGATTGCTTACCATACAATATAGATATGATTCTACAGTTTCTGCCATAGTAAAACAATCCTGTGTCCATGGGCTATTTTTAAAAATTATCTAATTTATACATGTATACATGACGTCATTATTTCTTACATGAATATTCGTGGAGTAAAGGGTTAAGCTTTTGTGAAGCTATTGACATGGTGTCAAACAGCTTGGTTCCTGGTGACAGGCCGAGTTATTTGGCATACCAAACAGCTTGGTTCCTGGTGACAGGCCGAGTGACTTGGAATACCACCTTGCTCCATTCTATTGGTAAATGCAAGCCAGGTCGCCCTTAAAAGGATAGGAGTGAACGACAGACACTCTTAGGCCACATAGTAGAATATATCTTAATCATTTAAAAGTTTGTGCATTTTCTTTACCTTTTCCCTAATGACATCATGAACAGTTATCAGCTTATTTGTTTTTAATAATGGTGAATAATTTTTGGTATAGGTCGAACCTGTATAGTCAGGTCTATTATAAGTTCATAAGCAAACAGAGCAGACGCTGAGCAGACGACTCCAAAAGGAGCTGTCTGATCTGGGTCAACTCTGTTTGCAAAGGCGTGTGACAAAATGTTTATATGAATGATAGGGTTAATATAGAACACATGTAATGCAACTTAGAAAGCTTAGGAGCTTTCTGTAGCACAATTGTCCTATGTTAACCCTTTCCCTGTCCTATTGTTATTCCGAATTTCGATACCTACTGAATAATTATGGACAAATAGTGATAATGAAAAATGGAAGGTTGAACATTGTAGCCAGTTTAGAAAGTAAAGAAAGAGATCTATCAAATTCCGTTAGCAAAAAGGGGACAGACCCTGATCAGACGGCCCCTATTGAGCGGTTGGTACAGAGGGGTTTTACCGTATAATTCATGGAACCAAGAATGAACGGGTTATCGATAACGATCGCCTATAACGCTCACAACAACTGACAACGGTTTTCACTGTTGCCAACAGCTGCGAGCGCTATCCTTGATCCTTTCCGTCATATAAACGCAGTTTTACGCATTTGCAGAGTAGACATAGACGTGCCAGGTAGCTCCTATAGGAACTGTCTGATCAGGGTCTGCTCTGTTTTCTTTAGACATGATATAGATCTGATACTACAGGGGTTTTTTCAAAGCAAAACATTTCCTTGAAATGTTTACACTATAAAACTTCGTCTAATGAATATTCATGATGTCATACTTTCTTACATGACTACTGAAGGGGCAAGGGTCAAATGAACGCATGCGAGACAATCATCAGGGTTAATATATAAAGCCAAGACTACACACAAGTTTACTTTTTTGCTATTTGTTTTAGCACCATAAAGCAAGACAAGAAATGTCGACACGACATCAAACCGGGTTTTCCTTCACTATTAACTACATGTAGTGATTTCTAAGTTCACAGAGGCATAAGAAAAAGTGCAGAAGGAAAATCCCCGACAATAATTGTTTATGCACATCTACTACATATTGTGTCTATGCTACATACAAGGTTTTATGAAATTGTGTTGAACAGTTTGAGGGGAGTTGCACTTACAAGGATAGGGTCAAAAGACCTAGTGATTTCTAAGTTCAAAGGGGCATCCCAGAAAAATTGAAGAAGGAATATTTCCAGACAATATGCACATCTACATATTGTGTTCTTGCTACATACAAGGTTTTATGAAATTCTGTTGAACGGTTTATGAGGAGTTGCTCTTACAAGGATAGGGTCAAACGTTCTAGTAATTTCTAAGTTCAAAGGAGCATAACTTCGAGAAAAATACAGAGGGAAAAATTCCCGACATTATGCACATCTACATATAGTGTCCTTGCTACATGCAAGGTTTTATGAAAATCTGTTGAACAGTTCCCAACCGCCCGTCCAACCGCCCGCCGTACATCATCATTTCAATAACCGGATTTCCGTGGAAAACCCGATTAAAATGGTTGCAAACAAAGATCATCCATCGTAGTCTACTAGCCACGCAGTTTTATCTCTCGGAATAGAAGTAGTATTTGTAGAACACAGCCAAAGGTCAGAAACATTTGTGTTGAGTGTGTTAACTTTGTACATAGCACTGAGAAAAAGTAACCAAGAATTAAAATCAATAAATAAATACATGATTCAGCATGAGTCATTTTATCAAACGGGAATTTCCTCAGCCTCATCTGGCACCGTCGATTCCATGTCATGCGTCTGAACACTGTCAATACCAGATTCACTGACTGCCATTTCTTCCATTTCTGGCAAAGTGCAACTAATGGTTAATGTGGTTTCTTGCGCACGAGGAGGTAGTTCCTGTTGTTTAAAAGTTACCTTTTGTAAATTAGACTTGTCTTTATTCTCTAACTTGTCAACATCTTCCTGTATATTATTAGAATCAATCTGAGACTTTTCTACACTCTCGCTTGCTTCTTTCATATGTTTCTGTTCTACATTTTCTGCTGTCGCGGTAGCGAGTCCAATTGTATTACTCATACCTGTTACCAGCGCCAGCTGAAGCTCGATTCGACACATGCTACAACGACACTTCTCTAGTTCCGATAGAGTCCTCTCGCGTTTGACCCCTGGTGTGCGTAGGTAGAAATGGCGCTCGTGCAACTTCGATTGTCTATTCAATCGTATATAATCTCCAGGACTGTCTGGCCGATCTGGTATTGGAGAATTAGCTCGTGATGGTGGTCTTGATGGAGCTCCCGTTGTTAAGGAAAGACCTTTCCTCCTCGATCCTCTGGGTGTCATAGCCCGGTATGCCGAGGATGGGCGTGAGCGCGACTCTTCGGTGTCGTCAGAATAATAATTCAGGATATGCTCTACCTTCTTGTTATAATTTACCCTTTCGCTCGCAATTTGTCTCGGGTCCGCATCGCTCCGTTTGTTTAAGCGACTTTCATATTTAGGGTGTTTTAAATAATCTCGGCGCAGATCCGCCAGGAAGCAGCTACTTCTGTTGGCCCGAAGCGATTGTGTCTTCAATAAGGGAGTAAGATCATGTCTAGACTTCCCGAAGTAAATAACTTTGCCGTTGTCAATATACATTGTCGCTCTTTTGGTATCCTGTATCACATACCTCTTGGCCATTGGATCTCGATCTTGTTTCAATCCTGACGAAGAAGAATTTGAAACAGATTTAGCGTCGTCAAACTGAAATACATCTATTTTCGTCGGCTCTTTAGTGGGTCTTGCTCGTTGTGAGTTTAGGTTTGACATTAGCTTCTTGTCTGGTGGTACATGGTCACTCAACTTTGGCTTCCTTTCGTTATGAGTGGCTGGATTTGTCACTGGAAACACTGGCGCGGTGTTGAGTCGGTTTGGATCCGACTCTGTTGAAGAAGGTGTGCTTACATTCACTGTAGGAGTAGGCGGGGACTCGGCCAGCCTTCGACGAGCAGAATTAACTCGTTTCTGTGTCTGATAATGGTTGATGTAATCAGACTTTCGCTTCGGAAAAGACAGCCCTTGTGGAAGTTGCCTAATCGAATGTGAAAGCTGATTTAATACTGGCTCTGGCACATTGGCACCCAACATAAAGTTATCTCGCTCTGTTACCGGGGGCGGGGCAATATGTTGTCTCGGACTTGAGGATCCGGTCCCCGAGGTAGGTCTTGAACTCGAGCCGCTGTACTGTTTAAACGTTTGACTGCGGTCTGTGCTAACGATAAGTTCATCTTCCTCAACGCATCTAGATGTTAGTTGGTAACGCGGCGGCAGTCGCTGCCAGAGAGTCCATGTTTGCACGGCTGACATACCAGTATCTGTGAGATAAAGAAGATAAATATATAACCAGCAGTCGCTGCCAGAGGGTCCATGTTTGCACGGCTGACATACCAGTATCTGTGAGATAAAGAAGATAAATATATAACCAGCAGTCGCTGCCAGAGAGTCCATGTTTGCACGGCTGACATACCAGTATCTGTGAGATAAAGAAGATAAATATATAACCAGCAGTCGCTGCCAGAGGGTCCATGTTTGCACGGCTGACATACCAGTGTCTGTGAGATAAAGAAGATAAATATATAACCAGCAGTCGCTGCCAGAGGGTCCATGTTTGCACGGCTGACATACCAGTGTCTGTGAGATAAAGAAGATAAATATATAACCAGCAGTCGCTGCCAGAGGGTCCATGTTTGCACGGCTGACATACCAGTGTCTGTGAGATAAAGAAGATAAATATATAACCAGCAGTCGCTGCCAGAGGGTCCATGTTTGCACGGCTGACATACCAGTGTCTGTGAGATAAAGAAGATAAATATATAACCAGCAGTCGCTGCCAGAGGGTCCATGTTTGCACGGCTGACATACCAGTGTCTGTGAGATAAAGAAGATAAATATATAACCAGCAGTCGCTGCCAGAGGGTCCATGTTTGCACGACTGACATACCAGTATCTGTGAGATAAAGAAGATAAATATATAACCAGTCTCGATTAGGAAAGGACGATAGGACGTTTGGAAACGCAGCGATTTATCAGGATTTGTACCACAGTAAAACCCCTCTAAACCAGAATTCTAGTATGGAAGAATTTAGATACGTTTAGGCAGGTGACCGCTTAATGCAGAGTGAAAATCATACAGAAAGCTCCCTAGAGGAGCTTTCTGCATGACTTTCACCCTGTATTAAGCTGCCACCTGTTTCCAAGACCAACATTTATACTAATTTGACTCTTAATTGAGTGTCCGCTTTAGCGATGTTTTACTATACTGTATAACCTATATTACATACACTCTGAGTCCACTCTGAGTTTAGAGTCCACTCAGTACGAAAGGCTTTAACTGTTTTCAAATGACTGTGCATGCGTGTCCCGCATTCAATGGGTTAATTAACAACAAACATGTAGTAAACTAAGAAAGTCAAAAAAGATGAAAAGAAATAGGTATGTGTTATACATGTACATGGATTTCTTAGGGTTTCATTTAAATTACGGCTGTACAAATACTCCGTATAGAGAGACAATGTTGTAACTCGCAATACAGGACCCTTTAATTAGAATTCGTAAAATATTCTGTGAAAATTTTCTCTTTCTCGCATAGTCTCTGTCTGTATATGTCATTCTCTGCTTTTCTCCTCCAGTCCGCTCTCGTCTCACCGTCTCTATCTGTCGTTTACCCCATGTTACAATCTCAAACTGAGTCTCAGACTCTAATCTACATACAGATTGTCGTCTGCAACTGATATCGAATAAGTGTTTACAGATAATAGCCATGTCCAGACTTAACCCTTTCCTTTACATAAACGTGTTTTCACGCATTTGCAAACGGAGTAGACCTAGACCAGACGGCTGAACAGGGTCTGCTCTGTTTGCTAATATACTTTGATAGACCAGTGTCTTTAGTTTCTAAACTGTCTTCGATCATGAATGTTACACATTCAATATTTCATTATAATAATTTTGTCCATGAATATTCAGTAGGTGTTGAAATGTGTAATAAATATAGAACAGGGAAAGGGTTAAAGGAATAGGGCTGGTTGTATGATTTACACTTAAATTATGCTTTTGGCGTGTACAGTAGAATCTGTTTCTAGCGGCCATCAAATAGAGGTCTAATTATGGGTCTGTAAGGCAGGCGGTAGCTTAAAGCAGGTCAAAAGTAATGCAGAACGCTCCTATAGGAATTTCCTGCATTACTTTTGCCATCTGCTTTTTAACAATCATATTTTTTATGTTCAAAGAATGAATTGCCACTTAAGACGGGCTCTTCTGTAGTCATTTCTTGTGTGCTGTTTGATCTGCAATTTACAAAGAGCGACAACAACGCAAGGAAACACGGTTCTACATCATGGATTTACAACACTTGACAATAAGTTCATGTTCAATACCCGTATACACTGTAAATCTTTATTCGTGTTACGTACATGTATTGCATTTCTCAACATACAGACGAACCTATTTTAAGCGGTCATTCATGTATTGAACTTAAGCGTTTTGTAATGCTGGTGGTTGCTTAATGCAGGGCAAACGTAATGCAGGAAACTCCTATAGGAGTTTTCTGCATTGCTTTTGACCTGCATTAAGCTACCACCTGCCTTACAGATCCATAATAAGACTTTATGTTGATGGCCGCTTAAGATGATACGTTCTACCGTATTCTGATCAAATGTATTAACTTCTAAAAACAGATGACAAAGGGACAGCATGTTACGTTGCATGGTTATAAACCCAATTTACCTTTTCATTCATATAAACGCCTTATAACGCATTTGCAAACAGAGTATTGGAGCCGTCTGACCAGGGTCTGCTCTGTTTGCTTGTTGCATGATATATATCTGATTCTACAGTTGTTGTCAAAGCAAAACAAATCTATTGAAAAGTTTACATTATAAAATTTAGCTGATAAATAACCATTCTGTAATTATTTCTCACATGGGGAATATTGAACAGGGTCAGGGTTAATCGGATTGACTTATAGTTTCACTGAGCTTCGGGTAATAACTAAACGCTAGAATGCTCGGTGTCATAAATTAAAGGGCATAATTAAATTTTGCCGACAAATGCTACTTAACCGTTTATCCTATACCGACGTATTTTCACGCATTTGCAGACAGGGTAGGCTCGTGAAGGAGCCGTCTGATTAAGGGTCTGCTCTGTCTGTTTATGAAATAATACAGACATACAGTAAACCCCCTCTAATGCGACCAGCAAAAAGGGGCATAATTCACAGTGACAAGGGCAGATGGTATAGCTTAAAATGGACTAAATTCAAATAGGTCAAGCTTACGGTGAATATTTAGGGATCTTTTAAAGAAAAGTGTGACATAACAAACAGTGTAGACCCTGATGAGAGGGCTCCTCTATGTGCCTCTCATCTGGGCCTACATTGTTTGCAAAGGACATTAGTGACTTGTGTCCTGCATTGTAAGGGTTATTGAAACTTATTGGCATATAGTCGTTAAAGGCAGTCATTCAGTGAACAGACCCGTCAGTCAATCAGTCAGTCGTGCCAATCTGTGGAACTGTTAGTTTGATTAACCCTTATTTTGCGGAACACAAGTCACTTTGCCAACCGTTTGACATGCATTAAGCTACAACTTGCCTTACAAACCCATAATTAAACATATTTTTGATGAAAGCTTATGCAGTTTTTACTGTACATGTACAGTTAATGTAGTTGATTTTTTAAAAAATAATTTCTGACACCAAATGGAAGGGAATATATTTTCAAAGACATGTATAAAAATCAATTTACATTTTGAATAGAGGAATGGGCTGAATTTCGGCCCCAATTGGTCCTGATAAAAAAAACTTCACATGTCACATGTCCGTCAGCTAGCCCTCTCGCTCACCGGTTCTGTCGCATGCCCACACGCTCGGTAGCATGTCACATGACCGTTGGCTAGTCCTGTCGCTCACCCGTTCTGTCGCATGCCCACACTTTCGGTAACTCATGTGTTTACATGCTTTTATTTGTACATTCATTCATTCATTTCTTTATTTATTTGCTGTTATTTATCAGTTCTTATATCATTTCTATTACGATTTATTACATATCTTACATTAGTTATTATATGTTTTATTACATGTTCCTTCGCCGCGTATTGCATACCATTGTAATCATATGATTAACTATTTATATATTCTTGGCAAAGAGCTTTGAAACGAAATTTCCATCACGAATGTTAAGAATGTAGAGATTGAAACAAATTATCGATCACGAATGTTAAGAATGTAGAGAACTGAAGCGAAGTCTGGATCACGAATGATATGAAGTAGAGAACTGAAATGAAATCTCAATCACGACTGGTAGAGAACTGAAGCGAAGTCTCTATCGAGGATGGTAACAAGTCAAAAACTGAAATGAAGTATCGACCACAATTGGTAAGAAGTGGAGAACTTAAATGAAGTATCGATCACGAAAGAAAAGAAATGGAAAAATGAAATGAAGTATCGATCACGATTGTTAAGAAGTGGAGAAATGAAATGAAATATGCACCATTGCATGAATGGTAAGAAGTAGAGAACTGAACTGAAATCACGATCACGGGTGGCAGGAAGTAGATCATTGAAACAAATCTAGATCATGAATTGTCAACAGTATAGAACTGAAATGAAGTCCCGATCACGAATGGTAAAACATGTAGGGAATTGACATATCACGAGATTCAAGATTCAAGATATCACGAATAATAAGAATGTACTGACAAATGTCATTCATTTTGACACTGGCCACCATACAGACACTGCTCACGACGGATCAAATACAAACTGTACATAAAAACACGTCTTAAAACTTTTCCACCCTGAATTATCATGGTGGACTATTTAATTTGAATTTTACCCTTTACGCATCTTAACACCTTTGCAAACAGAGAAGACTCAGATAAGACGGTTACTATAGGGTCTGCTCTGTTTGCTTATGAAATAATATAGACCTGATTCTACAGTTTCTGCCATGGCCAAAAATTGATATGTGCATACTATAAAAAATCAGCTAAATAATATTCATGATTTTGTAATTCTTACATAAATAGTCACAAAGAAAAGGCTTAACCCATTCCCCCATATTGACGACTTTTGACGACTCTGTAGACGTCACTTTGTGAAACCATTGTGATAATTAGAGCATTTGCTCCTATAGGAGCAAATGCTCTATTTATCACAATGGTTTCAAACTACAAAATTCTAAAATATTCCTTTTCTCTAGATAATGCTACTTTTCGGTAGATTTATTCAAAGAGTTTGTATCTAAAAATAGCCTATGAGGGAATGGGTTAAGAAACACAAAGTATAAAGATAGGCGGGCTTGATCCTGATATCAGACGTCGGGTAACATGAAATTTGGTATGGTTCCAGTTCGGTTGCAAATGGCAGGCAATTTAGAATTTGCACTTTTAGAGTCAAACAAGGCAGCTAAGTATCGCCACAAAGCTCTTTCAAACTGTATTTATATAGGTAGATTAATGAAAGTATAGGCCAAAAGTCTAGATTAACCAAACAAGATTATCACACGGATTAAGGATTTGACTGAATTTTATATCTCTATTTGGCTAGTGTACCAGATTACACGACATCTGATCAAGAACTAATAATACTTATAGGGCCTGGTTCTTATCACCAAACTCTGAAAATATATATGTACAGTAAACATCACACTAGTCCGTACTAGTAAAGCAGAACTGAGAATTGTTAAGGCAAGTGACTGCTTACAGCAGGGTAATATTTCAGATAACAATTGCCTAGCATGCTAAGACGTATGAAATGATGATGGCATGCACTGCACTACAGACGTCCTGAAATTCTAGCAGAATCCAGATTGGATTCCTCAATAAATTCCTTACTGAATTTCCGAAATGACCCCCACCCACCCAGCCACCCTACCCGCTTTACCTGCCTGCTGTTAATGATTAATCTGCTGCATGCTTTCACTTAATTTCGATTCATTCGAATCTTTGAGAATACCGGTATATTGACCTTGACCTTGTGTCAAACAGCGTGGATCTTGACGAGACGCCGACTTACTCACACCGAGACGTCTCATCAGGATCCAAGCTGTTTTGAAAGTGCATGCAAGTTAACTCATTGCCTCCTACTGACGCCTTTAAACGACTGTCCAAAAGTCCATTTTGAAACCATTCTAAAATTGTCCTTTCCCTAGAAAAATGCTCCTTTTCGGTAGATATATTCAAAGAGGTGTATGAGAGAATGGGTTTAGTCGCGGATAGCAGGATAAGTGGTGCGGTTACTGGTGTTGAGCTATTGACATTATGATATAACAGGCTATGTGTAGATTTTGTGACATTCTTTGCAAACATTGCACCGTAGTTCCACACGAGACGTCAAGTAAACTCACCAGGCTCCAATTTTAAACGGTTCATGGTTCTAATATAGTTGTTGTTCTGAAGGAGCCGTCTGCTAAGTTTGCTTATGAAATTATCATGGATCTGGGGTTAACAGTTTCAACCTATACCATATATCCATGTGTGCATAAGCCATTACAAAACATCCAATCAACTAAATACTCGTGATGTTATTAGTTTTTACATGACCAAAAAAAATCAACTAAATACTCGTGATGTTATTAGTTTTTACATGAAAACAATCAACTAAATTCTCGTGATGTTATTAGTCTTTACATGACAAAAAATCAACTAAATACTCGTGATGTTATTAGATCAACAGGGAAAGGGTTAACCCATTACCTCATAGGCTATTTTTAGATACAACCTCTTTGAATAACTCTACCGAAAAGGAGCATGAACTAGAGAAAAGGAAAACTTTAGAATTTTGTAGTTTGAAACCATTGTGATAAATAGAGCATTTGCTCCTATAGGAGCAAATGCTCTATTTATCACAATAGTTTCACAAAGTGGCTTTTACAGAGTCGTCAAAAGTCGTCAATATGAGGGAATGGGTTAATTGAGTCGATTGGTGGCAAGGCATATGAGACAGCACTGTGACGAATAAAATGCACTTGTCACATATGGGCAAGCTTACCTGTCCAGAAAGTTCCATTGCGATACAAAGGTCCAGGAAACCTAGGAGAAAATTCCTGGGCTCGAACCAACAACCGGTTTAATTCCTGGTGTGTTTTCATTGTTCGTGAATTCTCATCAAGAAGCTTTATGCCCATTCATTGATATTTTACAGACACTTCATTCTTACACTTAGTGATAGTTTAATTTACACATAATGTTTTCTTGTTTTGCAATGCACTCCCAACCTTGTTATATAATCCAACACGATTCACAATTAGCCCTTGTCCCGCTGTAAAAATGTAATGCTTAAATTTGAATTTTGTGCAATTTTTACTACTTCAGATTTGTTCAAGCGTTTTAACCCTTTTGCCGCCAATGCACCACGCCAATTAGTACAGTTCCAGATCAGACGCAGCCTTTTCAAGGCTGCGTCTGATCAGGGACTTCACTTTTTGTCTCAGTCTCTAGTTCCATATCTGTGGTTTATTCCTTTGAAATTCAAATTTATTTGTATCATTTCCTTAATTTACCGAAATGTTTAACAAAACTGGGCTGCAGACGACAATCAGAAATTTGGCGCCGAAAGGGTTAACGAATCTATACACCGAATGTAAAACAGCTTGGATACTTACGAGACGCCGAGTTACTCGGCCTCCCGTCGGGATCCAAGATGCTCGCAACTGCGAGTCAGGCCTTGGTAGCGGGACGAGGGTTAAAGTATAGTCCGGAGTAATTTTGTCAACAACCAGAGTGTATGTATGATATATATACAGATCGAAATCAGACAACGTAATTATTCCACAATGTAACCAGTATGCAAAAATTCTTTGACACTAAATAATGCATCCCATTACCAGTCCGTCCTGATCAGGCATGGATCTTAAATTGCGTTACAGCATATATATAACCTCTCTATTATTTAGACTTTGGCTGGAAAAGTTGACAGGCTCACACACTTTAAATGGATACACAACACGCAATCGTCTTCGACACCACACTATGTAATTAAGAACGGCATGTCAGGTTGATCAAAAACGTTGAAGTTTCTTTTTAAAATTATTTGCATTGCTTTAGCTGAAAGTGAAGCTTTCGTACGCCTTTGCAAACAGAGTAGAGCTCGATCAGACGGCTCCTGTAGGAGCCGTCTGATCAAGGTCTGCTCTGTTTGCTTATGGATTTATATACATGTATAATGTTAACCAAAAAGGCCTGTGCTTCATGTACCATTATGAGAATTCAGTTAATAAATATTCATGCCCTCATTATTTCTTACATTATTATCCGGTAAGCAATGCTTATGCTGTACAGTAAATCACTCTAAACTGGAATTCTAGTAGAGAATAATTTAGATACGTTTAGGCAGGTGGCTGTTTAATGCAGGGTGAAAATCATGCAAAAAGCTCCTAGAGGAACTAACTGCATTACTTTCACCCTTCATTAAACTGCCACATGTCTCCAAGACCGATATTTATACTAAATATAACATCCGGTTAGGAGGGGGTTACTATACGTATATCCCATTTATTTAATTCCCTATTGCAGCAGAGTTGAGACGTTGATGGCAGTACACTGTAACACGTCCATAATTAGTCGTATTTCTGATATAAACACTTTCTAGTTACCGTATTTATTTGACAATAATATATAACAAAGCATCAATTTGAAAGATAATGAGCAGACATACACATGTACCATTAGAGTTTGAAATATTTCACATAGGTCCGTGTCTTCTGTCTCACTATTCGTAAATATTTATGAATAGAAAACAATTGACTGAGAAGTTCGAACACACAAATCAAGTTTATCACAGAGTCATAATAAAAACTTGAAATATTTCCTCGGGTTAAAATTTCAAATTTCAACTTGACCCCGGTGCTCATTGAATTATGTCAGTTTTCCGCATTGACAATGATTAATCCTTATTGAATCAATCTGGATTATCGCGAGCATTTTTGTATGTATATTAACTCTTTCGCTGCTAATGTCACATCTGTGATTACCTATGCAAAAAAATGGATCCAGATGAGACGCCGAGTAACTCGGCGTTTCATCAGGATCCAAACTGTTTGTTACTGAGACATTTCTTTTTAAGAAATGAAGAAATGTAAAATATTAAAATTGCAGCAGACGGCAAAGGTTGCAGACGACAAAATTTGGCAGCGAAAGAGTTAATCTTAACTACACTGTTAGCGCATGCGTGATTATCTCAATCGATTTGGATCCAGTAGAGGCACCGATTGACTAGACATACCAGCATGATCTCCAACGTTCAGTAGAGACACCTATAGACTAGACATACCAGCATGACCTCCAACGTTCGATATGTTGACCATTTCTTTTGTGGGAAGACAATATCAGCTTATGTACTTTAAAAAATACAACAAGAGACCAGCACCAGCACAGAACATGTGCGATTTGACTGATTGTTTTTGTGGGGTGGGGGGGGGGGGGGGTTGCAAACAGCTTGGCTCTAGATAAAACGCCGAGTAACTCGGTCTGCATTGAACTACGATCTGTCAGAAATACCTTTTTATTTTTGTTTTGTCTTTGTTTTTTGTTTTAATGGTCGCTTAAACACGTTCTCTCGCAGTTATAAACGCATTTCCATGCACTTACAAACCGAGGAGACCCAGATCAGACTGCTTCTTTAGGCGCCGTCTAATCAAAGTCTGCTGGGTTATCTCGAAGCAATTTGTATGGCCCCTTTAAGTTCCAGATATCGATGCTACATTGTATATATAAAAAAGCACTGTCGATCATAACACAGTTTAACCCATAGGCCTACCGTCATATTGACGCCCTTTGACGCCTCTGTAAAATCACTTTTTGAAACCATTTGTGATAAAATAGAGCATTTGCTCCATAGGAGCAAATGCTCTATTTATCACAATGGTTTCATAACTACACAATTCTTAAAGCTTCCCTTTCTCTAGAAAATGCTCCTTTTCGGTAGATTTATTCAAAGAGGTTGTGTCTAAAAATAGCCTATGATGGAATGGGTTAAAACTACTTCACATGCAAAGCTACCAGGAACAAACAAGATCACGACGTTTTGAGTTTCAGTGAGTTTGAGTTCGTTCTTAAGTATCTCATTTGTTGGATTTTGAGTTTGCTCAATACCTGACTATTCATATGCATGATGATAACCCAGTATACAGTTTAATAACTTCGCAGCCTGAATCCCCGGTAACTGTTGAAGGTTCTCTTGCTAAGCGCGTCTTGACTGGCATAGGCAAGAAGCTTAGATCCAGATAAGAAGCCGAGTAACTCGGCATCTCTTCAGGAGTCCAACTGTTTGAGACTAGGTCAATAATTACAATAGTTTCTCAAAAGCTTGAACGAATCAGAAGTTGAGAGATCTACAGTTTCATCAGACAGTTTATACCCAGCTTACACGCAAAGCCACCAGGAACAAAACATGCAACCGTATTTCTATTTAATTCTTTAAAAGCGAGAAACGAATATGCGGATATTTCATCCAATTCATTTATTCATTCATTCATTCATTCATTCATTCATTCATTCATTCGTGCTTTCGTTCAATCGTTGGTTCGGTCGGTTTTCGTTCGTTGGTTCATTCGTTCATTCATTCATTCATTCATTCATTCATTCATTCATTCAATTTTGCGTATGTCAGTCAGGTCGCACTTCCCAGGACCAGGGCTAACGGGCATATACCGGTATATATGTTTTACGTAAAGTAAAATTTAATGATTGACACATTCCCTCACAGAAATGCCTTTTCAAGCCTTTGCAAACAGAGTAGACATAGATCAGATGGTTTCTGTATGAACCGTCTGATCGGGATCTGCTCTGTTTACTTATGGAATTATATAAATATTATTCTACCGGATTCTGCCGTGTTAAAATAGTAACTTGTTCATGATGACATAAACGAATCAGCTAATTAATTTTCATTCTATCGGGTTTTTTTTTTTTTTTTTACTAAATACCCATGAGGTAAAATGAAATAAAGTAAATCTTCATAGCGAATACTTACGAAGGAGTTATCCCCCTGAAACGAAACACAGTTAACCCTTTCCCTGACAAAATAGTCGTAATGACCTATGGAAGGTGGAACTTTGTAAATATTTTAGAATCGAAAGAAACATATTATCAAATTCCATTAGCAAACAGAGCAAACCCTGATCAGACGCTGTTTGTAAATGCATGAAAAGGCGTTTATATGAAGGAAAGAGTTCAGAGAGGGTTTAGTCGTCATTTATTATTCTCATTTGTTTTATCGCTACTAACATTTATTGTTCGTTCTACAGCGAACCATTGGACTCACATATATCATGATAACGCCAGAGAAAACTTGAGAGGTTTTCTATTTGTTTCTGAGTGGCCTTATTTACATAACTCCGGGGTATGCAAACACAAACGATTGGCAGAAATCGTATAATGTAACAGATTGCATTGACATGTAAGGACGGGTGAAATCAACACGATGCCAGTTTGAAAGTATCTATGTTTGCAAAGACTGTGAGTTCAACAGTCATTCCCTCCCGGACCTGAGAATCCCCCGCCAGACGGCTAGAGGTCGGCGATTTGCAAACAGTGTAGACCCATATCAGAGGACTCCTAAAGGAGAACCTTGGTTGGGATCTGCACTGTTTGTCATTCTTAAAAACTCCTCTGCTAATTTAAGCCTAAGTTGACTCGTTAGTTAACCTTTCATTCATATAAACGCAGTTCCACGCATTTGCAAACAGTGTAGAGCCAGATCAGACGGCTCCTACAGGAGCTGTCTGATCAAGGTCTGCTTTTTTTGCTTTTAAAATGATATAGATCTTATTCGATTCTATTGTTTTTGTCCAGGCAAAAAAATCATTGAAAACAATACATTATAAAAACGTCTGCTAATAACTATTCATAATGGCATAACTTCTTACATAGATATTGAACAGGGGAAGGGTTTATCACATGTTGATTATTCACAGCTCAGCGATGAAAAGGTTAACTACAATATTGTGTCAGGTAAATTATTTAGAGCCCGCCACTTTTTCATATGAGAAGTTCCTGTTTGCAAGAGAAACACATTTGCAAAACCTTTGACTTTGATTGTTAGAGCAAACTGTACAGACACGAGAGCCCTCTGATCTGACGTTATACCATATGCATATGGTCCATGCATTATTTAATGTTTAACCCTTTCACCGCCAATGTCGCAAAAAAAAGCACCACGACAAATATATAGTGCAGTCCCAGATCAGACGCCGCCTTTTCAAGGCGGCGTCTGATCGGGGACTTCACTTTTTGTCTCAAACTCTACTTCTATACCCGTGCTTTATTCCTTTGAAATTTGCATTTATTTATTTTATTTCCCCTTTCACCGAATGATTTAAATAAACTTGGATAGCAGACGACAATTATAAATTTGGCGCCGAAAGAGTAGTGAGAAAAGGTATGAGCAATCACTTTCAGTTTATTAATGATGTAAGAAATTAGGACTTCGTGTATATTTATATGCATGTACATGTACAAATGATGTTCTAGTATTAGTAGGCACTGTATAGTAAGATTTATTATAAGCAAACATAGAAGACCCTGACCAAATGGTAGTCAAATAGTAGCCGTCTGATCTGGGTCTTCTCTGCTTGCAAAGGTGTAAAAAAGCGTTTGTGTGAAGGAAATGGTTATCTGAACCATTAACACACTATGGACAAATCAGTGGTAACCGTTGGAAACAGTTTGGATCCAGATGAAACCCTGAATAACGCATCAAGCGTCTCATCAAGGTCCAAACTGTTTGTAACCGCAATTTTGTATTCGAAAAGAAATGGCAGAACCTCTGTAAAGGTACCAATTAAATGCATAAACATAACCATCATTAACCCCCTGCACTCTGAGCAATTGTCGTCTGCAAGTAATGTCGCCTGTTTCACTTACGGAACAACCTGTCTTAACCCATTCCCTCATATTGACGACTTTTGACGACTCTGTAAAAGTCACTCTGTGAAACCATTGTGATAAATAGAGTATTTTCTCCTATAGGAGCAAATGCTCTATTTATCACAATGGTTTCAAACTACAAAATTCTAAAATGTTTTCCTTTTCTCTAGTTAATGCTCCTTCTCGGTAGAATTATTCAAAGAGGTTGTATCTTAAAATAGCCTATGAGGTAATGGATTAAGCGGCCATCAAAAAGAGGTATAATTATGGGTCTGTAAGGCAGGCGGTAGCTTAATGCAAGTCAAAAGTAATGCAGAAGGCTCCAATATTAGGAACTATTTGCACTACTTTTGCCCTGCATTAAGCAATCGCCTGCTTTTTTAAGACTTCTGTGAATGAATGGGCGCTTAGGACATAGTCTACTATATGAAAGTGTCCGTTTCTTCGATTTATTGTCAAAATCAGTGTCAGAATGCCAAACAGTTTGGATCCTGATGCTAGTCCGAGTAACTCCGCATCTCATCTTGCCTGATCTGTTTGAAGGTTATCACAAATTATCCTGTAGAGTGTTGAAGGTCAAAACATAACAAGACTCCCTTTATAACCCTTTCCTTCATATGAACGTTTTTTCACGCCTTTGCAAACCTAGTATACCCAGATCAGACGGCCCCTGATCAGGGCCTGTTCTGTTTGCTTTTGACTTTGACATGATACAAATCTCATTCAACAGTTTCTGTAAAAGCAATTCTGTCCTTGAAAAGTTTACATTATAAAAATTCAGCTTGTAAATGTTCATGATATCATTATTTCTTAGATTAATATTGAAAAGGGAAAGTAGGCTAAAGTGTGAAAAGCAAGCAGCTGCTTAATGCAGAGCGAATGTATATCAGCTGGCACATAGCGCTGCTGCTTAATGTAGATCGAATGTATATCAGCTGGCACATAGCGCTGCTGCTTAATGCAGATCGAATGTATATCAGCTGGCACATAGCGCTGCTGCTTAATGCAGAGTGAATGTATATCAGCTGGCACATAGCGCTGCTGCTTAATGCATTGGGAATGTATATCAGCTGGCACATAGCGCTACTGCTTAATGCAGAGTGAATGTATATCAGCTGGCACATAGCGCTGCTGCTTAATGCATTGGGAATGTATATCAGCTGGCACATAGCGCTACTGCTTAATGCAGAGTGAATGTATATCAGCTGGCACATAGCGCTGCTGCTTAATGCAGAGTGAATGTATATCAGCTGGCACATAGCGCTGCTGCTTAATGCAGATCGAAATGTATATCAGCTGGCACACAGCGTTGCTGCTTAATGCAGATCGAATGTATATCAGCTGGCACATAGCGCTACTGCTTAATGCAGAGTGAATGTATATCAGCTGGCACATAGCGCTGCTGCTTAATGCAGATCGAATGTATATCAGCTGGCACATAGCGCTGCTGCTTAATGCAGAGCGAATGTATATCAGCTGGCACACAGCGTTGCTGCTTAATGCAGATCGAATGTATATCAGCTGGCACACAGCGTTGCTGCTTAATGCAGAGCGAATGTATATTAGCTGGCACATAGCGCTGCTGCTTAATGCAGAGCGAATGTATATTAGCTGGCACATATAGCGCTGCTGCTTAATGCAGATCGAATGTATATCAGCTGGCACACAGCGTTGCTGCTTAATGCAGAGCGAATGTATATTAGCTGGCACATAGCGCTGCTGCTTAATGCAGATCGAATGTATATCAGCTGGCACACAGCGTTGCTGCTTAATGCAGAGCGAATGTATATTAGCTGGCACACAGCGTTGCTGCTTAATGCAGAGCGAATGTATATCAGCTGGCACACAGCGTTGCTGCTTAATGCAGATCGAATGCATAGCAGCTAGCACATAGCGATGCTGCTTAATACAGAGCGAATGTATATCAGCTGGCACATAGCGCTGAGCTGCTTAATGCAGAGCGAATGTATATCAGCTGGCACATAGCGATGCTGCTTAATGCAGAGCGAATGTATATCAGCTGGCACATAGCTTGAAACGAGCGTAATGGTTCATGTATTAGTAAACAGCGTTGGCAGAGTTCATTGGGCTCCTAGAAGAGCCCTCTGCTTATGGTCTTACACTGATTGTCATTCAAAATTCTGGAAAAAATTTAAGCCTTTTAACACTTTCTTTCATGTGGATGTTTTCACGCTTTTGCAAACAGAGTAGATCCAGATCAGACGGCTCCTGTTTTGTTTGCTTATGCAATTATAATAGATCTTACTATCATTTCTACCAATACTAAATATACGTAGGGGCCTATGTACACATGCCATTATTAAAATCAGCTACTGAATATTCGTGATATCGTTATTTCTTACATGAATAAGCATCAGGGAAAGGGTTAAACTGGGCGGACTGTATAGTTAACCCATTACCTCATAGTCTATTTTTAGACACAGCCTCTTTGAATAAATCTACCGAAAATGAGCATTAACTATAGAAAAGGAGAATTTTAGAATTGTGTTGTTTTGAAACCATTTTTGGTAAATGGAACATTTGCTCATATTGAGCAAATGCTCTATCTATCATAATATTTTCAAAAAGTGACTTTTAAAGAGGCGTAGAAAGGCGTATTTATGGTGGAAAGGGTTAAACACTGGTGGCTTTTTTAACGTTGAAAGGGTTCAAGACATATGGAGTTGGACCTGCATTTTGAGTGGTAATGTTGAGTGGTTTTACAGTACATGATTTGCTACCTACCCTTCAATGATAACTACAACGAAGCAGACGACAAATATCACCTTCGTTGGGCAGAGGGTACGTATTCTCTACTCCGTTCAATGTTAATTTTTCAAATGGAATATTCCGAAATTCAAACAGGTCATTCTTGGATTTTTTTTAAAAAAGTGCAACGTGACAAAAAGTGCAGAGCCTCGTGTGTGGGCTCCTCTAGGAGCCCCCTTATCAGGGTCTACACTGTTTGCAAAGGACATTGGTTACTCGTTTCCCTCACTGAAAAGGTTATGTCTTACCCTACCGTAAAATATGATGCGCTTAAACTCAGATAGTTATGGAGAATGATGTATACATGTACATATACTGACTTGTGATTCGTTCAAATTATAGGCCGAGTTTCAAATAGATTGGAGTTAATCTGCATGCGTCTGATCTGGATCCAAAGTTGAAACTGCAACTGAAAGTCATGTCACGGGCTAATTTAAGTATGATACTAAATTCTGAAAGTAGGAGATGCTTCGAAAATAAAAGCAGCAAAGCGAAAAGAGAAAACTGCAGACTTGGTTTTATTGAATCTTATTAAAAGTGCAACGCCTACGCTCCTTAGCATTGACTTTTAAAGCGGTATTCATTTTCATAACTAAAAGAATTGAAACTGGTGAAATATAACAGCACTGAGAATGAAATACGAGCGACGTTTTACGGTCGCCGCACGAGCACTTAACACTTGCTTCTGTGAAGTACATAAATTCTGAAGGTGGGAGACCCTGAAGTTAAGTTATCTGCTTAAATTCTCGTTTCATGCCACTGAAAGAGTTCAAATGGATTTGAAAACCTAATTTTCCAAAGAAATGTTATTAAAACTTTAGCCTACCATGGCGAATTCCTGACCACCATTGCAAGCACACTGGTTGCAGACTGACCTGTGACCAAGACCATTCCACAATCTAGACATTAACCCTTTAGGAGCCGTCTGATCAGGATCTACTATGTTTGCTTATGATAAAGTATATATATATGATTCTCCAGTTTATGTCAAAGCCAACTATTACTATGTTCAGGGGCCATTATAAAAATAATCTATTTAATATTCATGATGTCATTATTTCTTACATGAATATTCAAAAAGTAAAGAGTTGAAGAAAGATATATTATTCTTTGATATAGGAGTAGCTGGTCGCATCTGCAGACTCCACTTACTAAAGTCACTTTTTAAAACCATTCTGATAAATAGAGCATTTGCTCCATAGGAGCAAATGCTCTATTTATCAGAATAGTTTCAATACTACACAATTCTAAATATTTTCTTTTCTCTAGTAAATGCGCCTTTTGGGTAGACTTTTTCAAAGAGGTTAGGTCTAAAATAGCCTAAGTGGGAATGGGTTAAGAAAAGGGTTAACATAAAGACACTTTTGAACAAGACATATATAAGAAAAATGAACTCTCCGAGTTATACCAGACGGAAATGTTCTAGACGAAAGTTCTACAGTGTTGAAAGGGTTGATTTATTTTCAAAAACTTAATCGTCAGTGTCAAACATTTTGGATCCGGAGCCAAACTGTTTGCTTAGGCTATCACAGTACCTGGTGGGCAAGGCGAAACATTTCTTACCTTAATCTAACTTTATTCCATCAATATATTATATAGTCATAATTAACTCCATATTCCCGGTTTCCAAGATTTCGTCAAACAATTGTCTTTTCTTTGAGGAGAACAAGTCGTGGTGTTGTCGACTCAATATTAACAGCTTTTGTAAAGACCTAACACTGAAACAGCACAGGGCCGTCCCTCGGGGCCGATGTCGAAAAGCCTAAATGAAGTGTCAAATGTTTCAACTGTTCAAATAAAGTCTTAAAAGTAACGAACTTGGATACTGTTCAAACGAATTAATATGATTTCTAGCCTATTTAGCCACTTGTCAAAGATTTCATTCTAATTCAAACAAACACTGATATCTGCTGGTTTCACTTTCTATGGGCAGTCGTATATTACAGCTTGAGATTATCAAAATGGGGCAAACAGGGGTACGAGTAGCTGGCCATGTATTGGTCGCACTCGTAGTTGTATCAAGGCAACCGGTGTACTCGGAGAAACCTTAAACATCACTTTTGTACTTACCATTTTATGACATGTAATTTTTACGGGAAAATATGGTATACATAAATAACTTGTTTGCATTGTTGACAACTTATTTAGACGTATATATATCAGAGATGTATCGTAAACTCGCCTTCTATCGACCCCCACCTGTTTTTCGAACCTTTAATTTTTTGTGTTTTTACGCATGCACAAGTGCACACTACGTTATAAAATCATGAGTACCGTTGCTTTGTCTGTAAACAACGCCTCGTAGCTTTAAAAACGAAATATGCGTCATAAACAGGTCAATACAGTTTATTTTTCCTTCAACTATGCTGAACATGAGAAAACTCTTATATGTTATAGAATATCAACATAAATTGAAAAGTGTACCACATTGAAAATGTTTGACAGCTCTGACCCCTTCAGCTTATGCAAAGGTCGCGTGCCCATGGTGAAATCACATGACTATGAGTATTATGTTACAGTAAACAATTACTAAAATAAAGGTTCGATAAGCAGGTGATATTTTTCTGGCAGCCATTTTTGTTTTTGTTATGCGGGTGGTGGGGAACACTGGATTGTTTGGGGATTAATAGATGAGAATAAAATTACTTAATTGTTTCAAGGTATATATAAAATATTATTTTGAACTGCTGATTTATTTTTTTCTTCAATAATCACGGTAAACGTTTTCTGTTCCTGGTCAAAGGTTAAGAGGTTCGATAGACGGTGAGACCATGCTATACATACATTTTTTTGTGTATATATGTGTCTCTGCGTATATTAATATTGAATATGAATGGCGACGATATTAGTTAAATATTTTGGATTGCATAAAACGATTTTCCTTATAATGCGCAAAAGAAGTGCTTTACATAAAAATTATGGCAAAACATGTTTGTACGATAATTTGGACCCGCGATATTTGCGGTGGCACCGGGTTTTATATTGTTCGTGTTTTATTCGTCCCAAAATGGGAAAGAAAAATATAAACAAATATACAAGATAAATGGATGCCCAGTTTGTATTTAACTGTCACAGCGCCTTGTCAAAGTAACAATCCGCTAACATTGGGATGGATTCTCCTCTCAATTTAGTAAGTATAGCATACAAAGGTCTGCGTTTTTTGTGGATAAAAAGTTTGAAGTCTCGGTACGATAATGTGGGTGGGGTGAAATATCACTCAACTTCTGAATCTAGATCAGTGCAGTGACATATACATACAATGATACATGTCTCTGATCAGTGAATTAATGAAATAACAATTGATTACGAAAGTTTACAGTAAGCTGTGTAATGCAGTATTAAGCATAGTATCGAAAATTTATTGTACAAGGAAACGGACCTATCCAAATACTTTCAGTTTCAGCAGAGCTGTCATTTACCTTTGATTTACCATTGACGTCAGGTCTGGAATAAGCTGGTTCAGCTTGTATAACATGGTGAAAAAGTTGTGACTCGACTGGGACACAAACTAAGGGCCTCTGGCCCACCACGCCAACACCGCACGACTGAGCTACCAAGCCACATAGTAAAGCTTACCAACTGATTCACCACAATCTCAACCCAGCTACAAACACCCCATCTACACGAATCTGGGTCAATTCGGCCGATTTCTAGACAACTCGGCACCAAGCCAACTCGGCCTCTAGACAATTTGGCCCCTAGACAACTCGGCCCCAGGACAACTCGGCCCTAGACGATTCGGCACCTATATTACATTAGAATTGTATCGGTTTAAACCATGATTTGCGATTTCCTTTCACATAATCCAATTAGCAATTGATTGGTCTGGGCCCCAACCGTTTACCTTCTCGTAATTTACTCTTAGCATGCTAAGTAATTTTTTGTAAGGTACATTATATTTTGTCATCTGCTATATTTCTGCTGCAATTTTAAAACTTTATTTTATTCTTTGCGAAAATATAATCTCAGTGTCAAACAGATTGGATTCTGATCAATAAGACGCAGAGTTTCTCGGAGTCTCATCAGAACCCAAACTGTTTGCAACGGAAATCATCCTTGGTGACTAAATCCACCCATAGCAGGCAAATAGTCAAATAATATTAAATATTATGCGCCGAACAAAACATAAATTTGAACGTACAGCAAAAGGGATCCAAACCAACGTTCTGTACAAATAATTCACAATAATGACATGGAAAGAACTTAAGTTTGAAAATGATTGATCAGGAACCAAAGTATTTAGCATCTCTTCATCAAATCTAAATTGACCGGGTATAGATTTAGTCCAATTCAATATTCCGTAATAACAAATACCTATAATAACACTGTGTTATCATAACAATTGATAATAATGATCTGGATCCACTGTGTTATCATAACAATTGATAATAATGATCTGGATCCACCTTATAAGTTCATTTTATTGATTGATTGACAGGGAAAATGTAAATTTATGAAAATTAATTGGTGCAGAATCGTCTAGGGTAAAATTTTGGGAGGGGCTGAATTGTCTAGGGGCCGAGTTGGTTTGGTGCCGAGCCATCCAGAAACCAATTCGGCCTCAGGTCAACTCCGCCTGGGTCAAGTCATCCGGGTCAACTCGGCCTGTTTTTGGGTGGGTCAACTCGGCCCGTCTTGGTCGGGTCAACTCGGCCCTTTCTCGACTGTTAATAAAACTTAAAAGTTTATTAATTGCAACAAAAATTAAAGATCCTGATTGGTGGGCTCTTTGAAGAATTAAGACAAAAGTTGGCACATTTTTAGTCCCCCACCGGTTACCGGTTGGGGGACTATAGGTTTGCTCAATTCTGTCTGTCCGTCCGTCCGTCTGTCACGCTTCGTGTCGGGGCCATATCTCCTACAAAGTTATGCCAAATTCATTATAACTTCACACATTGAAGAAGCATGATGAGGGCTAGTGTCATGCACAAGGTCCATAACTCTAGCATCAATATTTTTGGAGTTATTCCCCTTTAACATATTTTTTTGTCCGGACAATAACTCTTTATCTACTGGTTCAATTGATTTGAAACTTCACATATGGAACAATCATGATGAGGGGTAGTGTCATACACAAAGGCCATAACTCTAGCATCGATAGTTTTGGAGGTCTTTCCCTTTTTCATATTTTCTTGTCAGTCTGTCTGTCATGCTTCGTGTCCGGGCAATATCTCCTACAAAGTTAGGCCAAATTCATTATAACTTCACACATTGAAGAAGCATGATTAGGAGTAGTGTCATGCACAAGGGCCACAACTCTAGCATCAATATTTTTGGAGTTATTCCCCTTTTTCATATTTTTTGTCCGGACAAAAACTCTTTATCTACTGGTTCAATTGATTTGAAACTTCATAATGGAACAAGCATGATGAGGGGTAGTGTCATGCACAAGGGCCATAACTCTAGCATCTATATTTTTGGAGTTATTCCCCTTTTCATATTTTCTTGTCCAGTTAATAACTCTTTATGTACTGGTTCAATTGATTTGAAACTTCTCATGTGGAACAAGCATGATGAGTTGTAGTGTCGTGCACAAGGGCAATAACTCTAGCATCAATATTTTTGGAGTTACTCCCCTTTTTCATATTTTCTTGTTGGGACAATAACTTTTTATTTACTGATTCAATGTATGAAAGTAGGTACTAATACCATTCAGGTGGTCATGTATATACATGTACCATGGTCAACCACACCATGGGTGGGTGAGATGGGGAGAGTGGAGGTTTTTTTCAGTCCGGTGGGGGACTCATGTCTTGCATAGCAATACAACATGCCCTTGTTTTCATTGAATTAATCCTTTTACTGATGAAATTGATTGTGATGTTTGGTGTAATAAAATAAATATCACATCCATGGAGGGTGAGAGCACGTATTGTCAACCCTGGGACTGGTAATGTCCACCGTGGCTGAATTTGTATGATGGCATTATGTATATAGGATGTTTTGGTTCAGACAGAAACTGTAGAATCAGATCTATATTATACCTTAAGGAAGTAAGGTTTATATAACTTTCCTATATAACATACCAGTAATTTGTCTGTTAACCCTTTCCCTTATGTAAACGCATTTTGACGCATCTGCAAACAGAGTAGACCCAAATCAGACAGCTCCTATAGGGGCCATCTGATCAAGGTCTGCTCTGTTTGCTTGTGGTGTAATAAAGATCTAATTCTACAGCTTCCGCCTGAGCCAAAATGTCCTGTGTTCATATGCCATTATAAAAAATATTTAATCTTATTAATATCCATGATGTCATTATTTCCTACATGAATATTCATGAGGGACAGGCAGTGAATTTTTTACCTCCGAGTCCTGTACTCACAAAAATCTCTGGGGATGCAAAGTTTCAAATTATGTGAGTCCCAATAATGCATTGAAATTTCTAACAAAATTTAATTTTGAAGTTTTATCAATATTCAATACCCAGTTTTTCATCAGCTATTAGTATGAAAATGCCAGTTTTACAAATATTTTTGACTGGGTGCTTTAATGTACTTTCATAGAATATTTGGACTCGTTCTTTCAGTTTGGGGACTCGCAGATTTGCAGTTTATCGAGTCCCAGGACTCATGCAAGAAAATTTGTAAAAAATTCACTGGAAAGGGTTAACTCATTCTCTCCTAGACTATTTTTAGACCCAACCTCTTAGAATTAATCTATCAAAAAGGAGCATTAACTATAGAAAAGGAGAATTTCAGAATTGTGTAGTTTTGAAACATAGGAGCAAAATTTAATGCTCTATTTATGACAAATGTTTCATCAAATGACTTTAACAGAGATGCAAAAATTAAACGTCAGTAGGAGAGAATGGGTTAAGGCTGTTGACACACTGTTTACTCCAACCGATTGTGTTGAATGTTTGCATACTTTTAACCCATTCCCTCATAGGCTATATTTAGATCCAACCCCTTTGAATGAATCTACCAAAAAGGAGCATTAACTAGAGAAAAGGAAACTTTTTAAAATTTTGTACATGTAGTTTGAAACCATTGTGATAAATAGAGCATTTGCTCCTATATTTTTACAAGGCGTAGAGGGGCGTATATTTATGGAGGAACAGGTTAAATCATGTTAGAGTATAACATATATCAGAGCAATAGGTCAAGGTGCATATTCAAATACTTAATTGTCATTTCTCCTCTGAATGCTTTGTTGTGACCACTATTTGGAATCTTCTTGAAGAGACAATTCTAAAGATTTGTCACAACAGAGGGTTTGAAGGAGAAATAAAGCAGCTATCTTGAAAATGTTTAACTTACCCATCTTATCTGGGCTCCTGGTATATTATTTCAGGCCCATCAGCAGGGCAGAAAGGCTGATATGATGTTGAAAGCTGGGAAGTATGATGAGGCCATAGCGTGTCATAACAGAGCGGCAGGTATGCATATATGAACCATGTCATGGGAGAGTTTCTCTATGCAAAATGGTGTTTTAGATCAGGGTTGACACAGTTTGACAGTCACTCACCCATGAACTATACCTATATTTAAGTAAATAATAATACCATGAAAAATTATATGAATTTTTATAATGGCAAATGTACATAGGCATTTTAACCCATTCCCTCATAGGCTATTTTTAGACCCAACCTCTTTAAATAAATCTACCCCAAAGTAGCATTAACTAGAGAAAAGGAAACTTTTAGGATTTTGTAGTTTGAAACAATTGTGATAAATAGAGCATTTGCTCCTATAGGAGCAAATGCTCTATTTATCACAATGGTTTCACAAAGTGACTTTTACAGAGTCATCAAAAGTCGTCAATATGAGGGAATGGGTTAAGCCATGGCAGAAACTGTAGAATCAGATCTATATTATGTCACAAGCAAACAGAACAGACCCTGATCAGACAGTTGCTGCAAGAAATCCAAACCCAGTCTTGCAGGTAACCACTAAAATCATCTTTCTGATGTAATTCTTATGAAAACCCACAAGACAGAGTGTGGCTGAGAAATAATACATTTTGATCGATCAGAACATGTACAGCTCTTCTTCAGATCAGTTTCTGTACGTGAAACAAATACTGATGTGTAGCAATGTAGGGCCATCATGGTCCTCTTGTATTTACAATTTTTCATGAAAGATTTTTCCCTCCAGAATACCTGCTAGAGGCCATTCGGCAGACTAGATGTCAGACTGCTCTTGAATCTCTCCGACTACAGCATGCACATCATTTAAAGCTTACAGACCAACTTTATGACCGACAGAGGAGGGCACAGATACTCCAGATCAAACAGACAAAGTCGCAGCTCTGCCATCAAGGAACACAAACTGTACTACAGGTTAAAACCTATCTATACATGTTCGAAATGTGTATATTAACCTTTATCTTGCCGGATAAAAATTATGTTGTCAGATCAAAAAGCTGATATGCTGTAAATTTACTCATTTCGATTTCATTTAAACCTTTACTCCATAATTACGCTTTCTATGCCTTTGCAGAGAAATCACTGGCTTTTAACTTGTTAACTGCAGGAAATAATTATACTGGCATTTGCAAACTCTGCAGTATTTGTCGTTCAAAATCTTCTTACAAATTATACCCTTTCATACTGATGGGCTCTATTATAAACCCTGTATCTCATAGACATTCATTAGGTAAACAGAGAAATAGATAAAGATACATATTCAAATACTAAAATCATCATTTCTCCAGCAAACCCTGTGTTTTGAGCAATCTTTATAATGGTCTTGAAGAGACTATTCTAAATAGTGGTGGCATTATTGGGTTCAGTAGAGAGATAAAGGACTTATTCTTGAAAATGTTTGAATTTACAGTAAAATTTCTCTATAACGGCCACAACAACTAGTTTGTGTTAAAGGCAGGTGGCTGCTTAAAGCAAGGTGAAAGTAAAACAGTACGCTCCTATAGGAGCGTTCTGTTTTACTTTCACCTTGCTTTAAGCAGCTACCTGCCCTAAATACCAACTAATAAACACACTTTAGAGGCCGTTATAGAGAGGTTTTACTGTACGTATTTGATCTGGATCTCTGGGTAAAGGGTTAAACATTAATGGCATATTCCACAACAAAGAGTTAAACTTAAACACATATAATTGTTCATGTTTGTGGCTGCTATAGAGAGGCTCTACAGAATCTTCCATCTGCAAGATGTACCGGTATTGCCAATTCAAATATTAACCCTTTCAACCCTGAATTATGAGGGTAGAATAGTGGGTCAATAGCTCATCAGTGTTAATTATAGTGTCCACTCTGTATGAAAGGCGTACAATTGCAACAGGATCTTGAATGACGACAAACAGTGCAGACTCTGATCAGAGGGCTCCTCAGGGAACCCTCTGATATGGGGTTTCACTGTTTGCAAATGACAGTACATGCATGTAGGGGGCTGAGAGGGCTAAAGCACAATATTCTTCCATTTCTTATCAAGAGCATTTTAGTGTGCAACAGTTTAGAACATGGTAAGACATCAAGTTTGTCTGGGTCCTATTGGAAGTTACTAAAAGTCCTACTGTAAAAGTCCTACTGTAAGTTACTAATAACCATTATCCTGTTTCAAGATACCACAGCAGAAAATACCCAGAATTAGACCTTTTTGGTGGTCCTTTAGCACTTTACTTCATATAGGAGCTCTATGGCCTAGGTCTGATCCTTTTGCTTATACAGTAAAACCTCTCTATAACGGCTACTCAATTGTGTTAATTAGTTGGTATTTAGGGCAGGTGGCTGCTTAAAGCACTTGGTGAAAGTAAAACAGAATGCTCCTATAGGAGCGTTCTGTTTTACTTTCGCTATAGGAGCGTTCTGTTTTTCTTTTGCCTTGCTTTAAGCAGCCACATGCATTTAGCACAAAATACTTGATGTAATTTAGTAGCCGTTATAGAGAGGTTTTTCTGTATGTTACAGATTGAGTACTTTATGCAATGGCAGTAAAAAGTCTGGTTTTATTATTTTTGTTACAAGAGTTTGAATAATATTCACATTAATTGAAGTCTAGCATGAATATCCATGGGGTAAAGAGCTATGAGTGGGTATACTGGTTTTTTTCTTTTAGGGACCAATTGTTTCATCTATTGTGGACCAAACGAACACATTCCAGACTTCTCCTAAACCAGAAAACCCTCAGAGTTCAGTGGACCCATCTGTCAGCTCTGCCTACCCATATGATGAAGATTCCATTTACAGAACACTCACTGAAAATGATTCTCTCATAGGTCTGTTGATCAGGCGTAGACAGAATATGGACGGAGGAAATCTAAGTTCGTTTCATTCCGGTGTTCCTGTAGAGAGAGTTTTTCATTCCAAGCCAGATGGCAGTGTTAATGATAGTACAAAGGATTCACATGAAGTGCAAGAACTGAAGTGTGTCAATGACGATCTGCGCAAGCATGTTCAGCAACTCTTGAAAGAAGTGGAAGAGGTGAAGAAAGAAAATGTGCAACTCAGGGAAAAGTTGGAGAGCAGTAAGACCATATTTGCTGATGTTATGACAAGTGAGCTGGAAATGATTCCTGAGTTGCCTCCCTTGGAAATGCCAACATTTGACATGGACCTTCTGGAACAGCAAATTAAAAGGCAGGAATATGACACAGACTCTCTGTTGGGAAAATCCCCTCTGTAATGATTGACAAAATCTGTATTGTTATCATCAGTCCACATTTTGGATTGGTTTCTTGAAATTGTTGGTGATTAACTCTTTGCAGGCTACATTATTGTCGTCTGCAAAATGTATCTTCTGTTGAAATTCTGACAGTTAACCCTGATGTAAACATGTTTTCACACATTTGCAAACAGAGTAGACCCAGATCAGACGGCTCCTATAGGAGCCGTCTGATCTGGTTCTGCTCTGTTTGTTAATGGAATTGATATATCTGTTTCTTTAGTTTCTAAGATGACTGCAATGTTCCATCTTCCATATTTCATTATACATGTAACTGTTTTGTCAATGAATATTCAGTAGGTATTGAAATTTGGAATAAATATAGAACAGGGACAGGGTTACGTTTTAGCTCATCTTTCTTGGAAAATTTATAATTGAGGTATTGCCATAGTCATGTTGTTGTTGTCTTTGCGAGTGTCATTGTTGTTATAAATAAACATTGACATTTTACAACAGGTTCAACATCGGTACAGGTGTCCTTACCATGCTTAGCTGTTGTTCAGCATTAAAAGGCTACAATATTGTAAAGGGTCATTACTCTGTTATTCATATTTAACCCATTCCCGTATAGGCTATTTTTAGATCCAGCCTCTTTGAAAAAATCTACCGAAAAGGAGCATTTTCTACTAAAAAGGAAAATTTTAGAATTGTGTAGTGTTGAAACCATTGTGATAAATCACAATAGTTTCACAAAGTGACTTTTACAGAGGCGTCAAAAGGCGTCTATATGCGGGAATGGGTTAAAGAGTTATTGCCTTTTAAACGTTGGTTGATGCAGTCAGATAAGCATTAGCGTCCTTTTTGTGAGATCCAAACTGTTTGCATAGATGAAGGTCATCACACATTTGTTAAAGTTTTAATGATATACAGTAACACTTTAATATGTTGAATGATTTTAAGATTTACAGTTATTGGTTTTCTCTAGGACACTTTATCTGTTGTTTTTTTTACATATAAAAAATGCACAACTAAATGACTTTTTCATGACACAAGCACATTTTGACGGTTCATTTACCACTCTTAATCCTTCGCTTGCTGAATTTTAAAATACAGTTCTCCTTCTTTACCCATGCCCTGTTGTATAATTACATATATCTTCACTGTGTACAAGTATATCGCTGTGCAATCACTGCTGTGGAGTGCACTGGCTGCACAACCAACTTGTAAATAGTGCAGACCCTGATGAGACAGCTCCTGCAGGAGCTGTCTCATCTGGGTCTTCACTATTTACAGGTAGGTATATTGACGTGAATAGCAAGCGAAGGGTCAAGTACTTGCATATTCTTTGAACTTGTTCAAACATAATATTCAACAAAAAACAAACATTATTTGACGGAGTAAAGATTGAGGTACCTAGAATAAAAGCTGAAATTACATGTCAGCAGCATGGTGACAGTATAAGAAAATGCATAGCTTCTAACTCTACCAAATCCCAGTCAAAACACATTTTTAACAGAAATAATTTAGTATATGTAGTGGGCCATATTTTGTTCAGTAGGTCAAATGTTATGCCTTAATTTTTATGTCTAGAGAAAAACAGTGATTTATTACGAGTCAGCATTTTTTCCTTTGATATAGATAGCTTTGAGTATAAAGGCAACTGCATTAGTGGGAAGATTCTTTAGCTTTGAGGTAAGGTTATTAGCTTTTGACTTTGAGGCCTGGGTTTGATTCCCATTAGCAGCATAATTCATGCTACTGTGAAAAAATAATGTCTGCTCAAATTTGGATCGTGCAATTTTGACAGTTTCTATTTATAGATTACTTTTGACAAACTGTTGACCATGTGTCAAATAACTTGGAACATGATGAGATACCATTTAGTAATCCCTTTCCTCCATAGGCTATTTTTAGATCCAACCTCTTTGGATGCATCTACCGAAAAGGAACATTAACTAGAGAAAAGGAAAATTTTAGAATTTTTTAATTTGAAACCTTTATGATAAATAGAACATTTGCTCCTACAGGAGCAAATGCTCTATTTATCACAATGGTTTCAACAGGTGACTTATACAGAGGCATAGAAAGGTGTATTTATGGAGGAAATGGTTTCTTGATGTCTTATCTGAATGCGAGTTGGTTGCAAATTGGAGTTTTTATTAGGGTTCACTCTTTGAGCACCAACAGCAAATCTGTGTTAACCTATGCAAACAGTTTGATTCAAGATGAGAATCCAATCAGAATCTATTAATCCAAACAGGTCATCTCTGTGAAATCTTGTGTATTTAAAAGAGAAAATGGAGTTATAAAAATGACTGAGTATTGTTGCACACACTGAGAATTGTGGCAGACAAGTTTTGCAGATAACAACTGTGCTAGTTAGCATTCAAAATTTAAAACTGTCACTCTTGCCAAGGCTAGATCAGCAATGCAATAAAATTCGAGATACACCTTTGGCAAGAAAGTACAGTAAAACTCCTCTAAACAGGACATTAAATTTAGTATAGATATCTGTCTTGGAGACAGGTGGCAGCTTAATGCAGGGTGAATCATGCAGAAAGTTCCTCTAGGAGCATTCTGCATGACCTTCACCCTGCATTAAGCAGTCAACTGCATAAAAGTATCTACTAGAATTCTACTTTAGAGGGGCTTTACTGTAGTATTCTCACTTCTCTGAAGTACTAGATATCCCGATTTACTTAAAATAGGAGTACTAGAAATCCTTTATCTGGATCACCCCTTGTCTAGTGTATCCATGTGTGATTAGGCAAAATTTATACAAGGGAAGTAACTCTTACAGAATTAACATTTCTATAGTCGACGAGTTTACAAATTATAATTAATATATAAAGTAATTAGCACGAATATGAGATTCTATTTATCATATAATCATTTTAAAAGCCTATTCAACTAACCAAAGTTTTGTGGTCCCTCGGCCATTTATATTTTGCGTCAAAACGTGCCTTTTATGGTAATATCTTAACAAATGATGTCATTTGGTGTCCAGCTTTTATGCTGCAATTTGTTGCTATTAGATACATAAGTCGTACTACACAATGAAAAATAGTACTTCACAAAATCCGTCAATTTACTTGTTTTAGGGTGTATTTAAGCGAGAAAAATAATCAAGCATGGGTTTTGTTAAAGCCGGGGGTTTCTATGTATTACCCTCGGTTAGTCTGTTCCTGTCGCTAAAGGTCATTTCCGACTGGGAACAGACCAACCTCGGGTATAGAAGCCCCCGTCTTTAACAAAACCCATGCTTGATTCTATAAGTCTCAATGATCATTACAATGGAGACATTCTAACCTGAGGTCTAACAGTCTGTAGCCTCATTAACCCTTAGAACACTATGAACCAATTTGTAATCATCATCCTCATTATCAACAACTTGACCTTTACAAACTGTCAAAGTCAAGATGAGAAGCAAAGTATGTCAATGTCTCATCAGTATCCAAACTGTTTGACACTTTGGCTATATTGCTGGAGAGATTTTAAAAAAAAACCAAAACAACCAAACTTTGACAATGGCAGCAGATGAAATTTTTTTGCAGACAGCAATTTGTGTGCAAAGAGCTAATCTTCACTCTGTAGTGTGTCATCCTCCCACTATGATATGACCATTCTTGCGTATTCACAAACATTTTTACACACTTTGGACGCTGGATTTTCAAAGTGGAATGGTCCATCATTGTTTAACCCTTTCCCTGTTCTATGTTTATTACAAATTTCAATACTTATTGAATATTCATAAATAAAGTAGTTATAATGAAATTTGGAAGGTGGAATTTTTTAGCCATTTTAGAAAGTAAACAAACAGATCTTTCAAATTCTATCAGCAAACAGAGCAGACCCTGATCAGACGGCTCCTCTAGGAGCCGTCTGATCTGGGTCTACTCTGTTTGCAAATGCGTGAAAACACGTTTATATTAGGGAAAGGGTTAAATAACCCCTTTCCCTCATATAAACACCTTTTCACGCATTTGCAAACAGAGTAGCCCCAGATCAGACATTCACGCATTTGCAAATAGAGTAGACCAAGATCAGATGGCTCCTATTGGAGCCGTCTGATTAGGGTCTGCTCTGTTTGCTAATAGAATTTGATAGATCCGTTTCAATACTTTCTGAAATGGCTACAATCTTCCACCTTCCATTTTTCATTGTAACTATTTTGTCTACGTATAGTGGGTATTGCAATAAATACCAGTATAAAACGGGGAAAGGTTAACACTGTTTGCAAAAACCAGTATGTTTGTTCCAGCATTCACTGGGTTAAGACGAACTTTTCATATGCAACAAATAGTGTGTTGATCTATTCAGTCTGCTCAATAATCAAAGTACTTGTACTTGATTTGCAACTCTCATCCACCCCTTCTCCCGACTGCCCCCTTTCCCCCTCCTTTCTAACTGTTCTTCTCATTCTGATTTCCAAACACTTTATGCTTTGTATATTATAATTATATGATACTGTATGTATATGTTGAGATCATTCTGTATTTTTGTTAACAACTGCATCAAATGAATGTACCATACAATATGAGAAGAACACGATAAGCTTTTAGCTTTTGTTCTAATCTTATAGTAATACTGTGGGTATCATGATTAATGTATACTTTTCCAAATAAAATATGTTTAACCCTTTCCTCCATAAATACACCTTTATGAAACCATTGTGATAAATAGAGCATTTGCTCCTATAGGAGCAAATGCTCTATTTGTCACAATGGTTTCAAAACTACACATTTCTTAACTTTTCCTTTTCTCTAGTAAATGCTCCTTTTCGGTAGATTGATTCAAAGAGGTTGTGTCTAAAAATAGCCTATGGAGGAAAGGTTTAAACTAAAGACAAATATTTGTGCTTGGCATACAAGTATCAGCATTCTCATGTGATGATTCTTCTTTATACATTTATTATACCAATATCTGTTCGGTTTTGTTGTTTTTTTGTGTGTAAATGTTATTGTTATACATGGATGAATAAATTCTTGGCCTCATAAATATGTGTATAAATATTAATATGATTTTTAGCTCACCTGACACAAAGTGCCAAGGTGAGCTATTGTGATCACCCTGTGTCCGTCGTCCGTCATCAACGTTTTCTTAAAATGACATCTCCTCCTAAACTACTTGCTGGAATTTTACCAAACTTGGCAGAAATGTTCCTTGGGTCAACCTCTTCCAAAGTTGTTCAAAGAATTTGATTCCATGCAGAACTCTGGTTGCTAAAACCAATGTCCAAACAGAAGTAAAAACTTTAAAAATCTTCTTGTAAAAAATTGTAATGCCTAGGATTATACAGTAAAAACTTTAAAGATCTTCTTGTCTGAAACCTGAAAGGCTTAGTGCTGTGATATTCGGTATGAAGCATCATCTGGTGAACCTTTACTAAGATTGTTCAAATTATGCCCCTGAGGTCAAACACGGCCACACCCTGGGGTCACATGTTTTACTGAAAACTTTATATAGTAAACACTTTAAAAAAAAAATCTTGTCTCAAACCTGAAAGGCTTAGAGCTGTGATATTTGTTATGAAGCATCATCTTGGTGAACCTTTACTAAGATTGTTCAAATTATGCCCCTGGGGTCAAAATTGTCCTCACCCTGGGGTCACAAATTTTACTGAAAACTTTAAAAATCTTCTTGTCAAAAATTGTAAGGCCTTGGGCTACCAAATTTGGTATGTAGAATCATCTAGTGGACCTCTACATAGATTGTTAAATTTTTTCCCCTGGAGTCAAAATCGGCTCAACCCCGGGGTCACAAGTTTTACATAGGATTATATAGTAAAAACTTTAAAGATCTTCTTGTCCGAAACCCAAAAGCTTAGAGCTGTGATATTTGATATGTAGCATCATCTGGTGAACCTTTACTAAGGTTGTTCAAATTATGCCCCTGGCGTCAAACACGGCCACACCCTGGAGGTCACAAATTTTACTTTGGATTATATAGTAAAAACTTTAAAAAATCTTCTTATCCGAAACGGAAAAGCTTAGAGCTGTGATATTTGGTACATAGCATCATCTGGTGGACCTTTACCAAGATTGTTCAAATTATGCCCCTGGGGTTAAAATTGTTCTCACCCTGGGGGTCACAAGTTTTACATTGGATTATATAGAAAAAACTTTAAAAATCTTCATGTCCGAAACTGAAAGGCTTAGAGCTGTGATATTTGGTATATGGCATCATCTGGTAGACCTTTACCAAGATCGTTCAAATTAAGCTCATAGGAACAAAATTGGCTCTGCCCTGGGGGGGTCCCAAGTTTTACTGAAAACTTTAAAAATCTTCTTGTCAAAAACTGTAAGGCTTAGGGTACCAAATTTGGTATGTAGAATGATCTAGTAGACCTCTACATAAATTGTTGAAATTTCCCCCCTGGGGTCAAAAATAGCCCATTCCTTTGGTGTGTGTGTGGGGGGGGGGGGGGGGGGAGGTTCAGAGCTGTCATATTTAGCATGAAGCATCATCTGGTGTAGCTTTACCAAGATTGTTCAAATTGTGCCCCTGGGGTCAAAATTGATAGGTCACATGACATCATTTTACCAGGTGAGCGATACAGGTCCATCATGGCCATCTTGTTTATAAATGGCATATGAAAGAGGGAATGTTTGGCGTGTAGAATGTAGAGTACATTACTCCATAAGCAAACAGAGCAGGCTCTGATTAGAAGGCTTCTACAGGAGCTGTCTGATCTTGGTCTGTAGTGTTTTCAAATATGTAATTATGTCTGTATCAAGAAATGGGTTAATGGTGATCTGCTGGACCTTTAACCCTTTCCTTCATATAAACGCATTTGCAAACAGTAGACCCAGATCAGACGGCTCCTCTAGTTTGGTGAAGATCAGATATAAACTATATGAGTTAGAGAGCGGACAAGGCTAAAACGGCCTATATGGACAGAATCAAGGGCCATAACTCAAAGGTGTCTTATGCGATTTAGGTGGTAATCAAACTTGGTCAAGATTTTCCACCTATAAACATTCTCCGCAAGTTTGGTGAAGATCAGATGAAGACTATTTGAGTTAGAGAGTGGACAAGGCTAAAATGACCAATTTTGACTGAATCAAGGGCCGTAACTCAGAGGTGTCTAATGCGATTCAGGTGGTAATTGAACTTGGTCAAGATTTTACACATATAAACATTCTCTGTAAGTTTGGAGAAAATCAAATGAAAACTATTTTGAGTTAGAGAGCGGACAAAAAAGGTGTGACAGACTAATGGACAGGGCGATTACTATAGGGCACCCACACCAAGGTGTGGGGCCCTAATGAAGCATCCTCCTAAAATTGGAACCAAAAACAATCGGCGAGTCCAACAGTCTGATACTAGGCACTTTATCTTGATACAAGTACATTCTTTGCAAAGATCATCACAAATTCCATCACAGGCACCGAGTTTAGCCTTTTCCTGTTGTATATTCATATAAGAAATAACAAGTTAATGTTGTATTGCTATGCAATACAGGAGTCCCCCACCGGATTAAAAAAAAACACTCCTCCGACCCACACACCCATTGTATAGATGACTATGGTATATACATGACCAACCTGAATGGTATTTGTAAAAATCATAAGACAAGAGTACCGCATACGGTACATAATACGCCCACTTGCAAATTTCTCCGATTCAACATGCCTTATAAGTGTTGACATTTTCTAATCTGTGCTTCAGATCTAGATTTCCATATTAAGGTGATACTATTTTTTTTAAAAAATGAAGTGAATATCTTATTAAATAAAAAAGTTACAGCTAATCCTCATTTTTGCAGATTTTTGTAAAGTGCAACGGCCATAACTCTGTAAAGACAAATTGAATGAACCTCAAAATATACTCAGCTTCAAATTTTGTTGCTTAAAGCATTTGTGTTAAGTTTCATTTATATCATTTTAATAGTTTTCCCAGAAAACAAAACACAAACTAAAAGTTGACCGACTAACAAAGCAACGAACACACAAAGTTCAAGGACCATAACTTTAGAATAAAATGACATATCAAACCGCCCAATATATCTGTGAAAATTCACATTAAGGTTTAACCATATAAAAAGTAAATATCATTTCAAATGAAAAAGTTATGGACATCCTCATATTTGCATAAATTTGCATTATGTTTTTAAGTGCAAGGGCCATAACTCCGAAACAACAAATCAAATGATCCTCAGAATCAACTTAGCTTCAGGTCTTGATGCATTAAACTTGTGTATGAAGTTTCATTAATTTCTGTCAAACAGTTTTGCCAGAAAACAGCGGACAAACTATTTGCATATATCTGCATTTTTTTTAAGTAAAGGACCATAACTCCGAAACGACAAATCAAATGAACCTCAGAATCGACTCAGCATCAGATCTTGATGCATTAAACATTTTTGTGAAGTTTCATTAATATCTGTCAAACAGTTTTCCCAGAAAACGGCGGACAAACTATTTGCATATTTTTTAAGGACATGGGCCACAACTCTGAAATGAAAAATCAAATGAACCTCAGAATCAGCTCAGCTTCAGATCTTGATGCATTTAACATTTGTGTGTAGTTCCATTAATATCAATCAAATAGTTTTCCCAGAAAACAGTGGACAAACTATTTGCATGTATTTGCATTATTTTTTAAGTAAAAGGGCCATAACTCCGAAACGAAAAATCAAATGAATCTCAGAATCGACTCAGCTTCAGATCTTGATGCATTAAACATTTGTGTGAAGTTTCATTAATATATGTCAAATAGTTTTTCCAGAAAACAGCGGACAAACTATTTGCATGTATTTGCATGGATTTTTAAGTAAAAGGGCCATAACTCCGAAACGACAAATCAAATGAACCTCAGAATCGACTCAGCTTCAGATCTTGATGCATTAAACATTTGTGTGAAGGTTCATTAATATCTCTCAAATAGTTTTCCCAGAAAACAGCGGACAAACTATTTACATATTTTTTAAGGACAAGGGCCATAACTCTGAAATGAAAAATCAAATGAACCTCAGAATCAACTCAGCTTCAGATCTTGATGCATTAAACATTTGTGTGAAGTTTCATTAATATCTGTCTAATAGTTTTCCCAGAAAACAGCGGACAAGCAAAATGTTGACGGACGAACGAACGAACGAACGAACGAACGAACAAACGAACGAACGAACGAACGAACGAACGAACGAACGAACGAACGAACGAACGAACGGACGGACGGACAGGGCCACGACAATATACGACCACCTTTATTAGGTGGGCGTATAAAAAACAATATGAACAAGAGGGCCAGAATGGCCCTGAAGCGCTCACCAGACAATCAGAGGAGAAGATTTTCAAAGTTTTCACTATATGTTTCTATAGAAAACTAGCCGGCCCTGGGGCGGGCCAATTTTGACCCCAGGGGCATAATTTATATAACTTTTGTAGAGGACTTGAACATGATGCTATGAGCTAAATATGAAAGCTGCGAACCTTTCAGTTTCAGAGGAGAAGATTTTCAAAGTTTTCTCTATATGTTTCTACTGAAAACTACCCAACCCTGGGGCGGGGCCAATTTTGACCCCAGGCCCATAATTCATATAACTTTTGTAGAGGACCTATACATGATGCTATGCACCAAATATGAAAGCTAAGAACTTTCCAGATTCAGAGAAAAAGATTTTCAAAATTTTCACTATTTGTTTCCATTGAAAACTGCCCACCCCTGGGGCGGGGACAATTTTGACCCCAGGGCCATAACTAATATAACTTTTGTAGAGGACATGAACATGATGCTGTGTGCCAAATATGAAAGCTGAGCGCCTTCCAGTTTCAGAAGAGAAGATTTTCAAAGATTTCACTATTTGTTTCTGTTGAAAACTGCCCACCCCTGGGGTGGGGCCAATTTTGACCCCAGGGCCATAATTTATATAACTTTTGTAGAGGAACTAAACATGATGCTATGTGCCAAATATGAAAGCTGAGAACCTTCCAGTTTTAGAGAAGATTTTCAAAGTTTTCTCTATATGTTTCTACTGAAAACTACCCACCCCTGGGGCGGGGCCAATTTTGACCCCAGGGCCATAATTCATATAACTTTTGTAGAGGACCTATACATGATGCTATGCGCCAAATATGAAAGCTGAGAACATTCCAGATTGAAAGAAGAAGATTTTCAAAGTTTTCACTATTTGTTTCTGTTGAAAACTGCCCACCCCTGGGGCGGGGACAATTTTGACCCCAGGGCCATAATTAATATAACTTTTGTAGAGGACATGAACATGATGCTCTGTGCCAAATATGAAAGCTGAGCGCATTCCAGTTTCAGAAGAGAAGATTTTCAAAGATTTCACTATTTGTTTCTATTGAAAACTGCCCATCCCTGGGGTGGGGCCAATTTTGACCCCAGGGCTATAATTTATATAACTTTTGTAGAGGAACTAAACATGATGCTATGTGCCAAATATGAAAGCTGAGAACCTTCCAGTTTCAGAGGAGAAGATTTTCAAAGTTTTCTCTATATGTTTCTACTGAAAACTACCCACCCCTGGGGCGGGCCAATTTTGACTCCAGGGCCATAATTCATATAACTTTTGTAGAGGACCTATACATGATGCTATGCGCCAAATATGAAAGCTGAGAACTTTCCAGATTGAAAGAAGAAGATTTTCAAAGTTTTCACTATTTGTTTCTGTTGAAAACTGCCCACCCCTGGGGCGGGGACAATTTTGACCCCAGGGCCATAATTAATATAACTTTTGTAGAGGACCTGAACACGATGCTCTGTGCCAAATATGAAAGCTGAGCGCCTTCCAGTTTTGGAGAAGAAGATTTTCAAAGATTTCACTATTTGTTTCTATTGAAAACTGCCCACCCCTGGGGCGGGACCAATTTTAACCCCAGGGGCATAATTTATATAACTTTTGTAGAGGACCTAAACATGATGCTATGTGCCAAATATGAAAGCTGAAAACCTTCCAGTTTCAGAGGAGAAGATTTTCAAAGTTTTCACTATATGTTTCTATGGAAAACTGCCCATCCCTGGGGCGGGCCAATTTTGACCCCAGGGCCATAATTTATATAACTTTTGTAGAGGACCTGAACATAATGCTCTGTGCCAAATATGAAAGTTGAGAGCCTTCCAGCTTAAGAGGAGATTTTCAAAGATTTCACTATTTGTTTCTTTTGAAAACTGTCCACCCCTGGGGCGGGGCTAATTTTGACCCTAGGGGCATAATTTATATAACTTTTGTAGAGGACCTGAACATGATGCTATGTACCAAAGATGAAAGCTGGGAACCTTCTGCTTTCAAAGGAGAAGAATTTCAAAGGTTTACTATGTTTCTATTGAAAACTAGCCACCCCTGGGGCGGGGCCAATTTTGACCCCAGGGGCATAATTTATATAACTTTTGTAGAGGACATAAACATGATGCTCTGTGCCAAATATGAAAGCTGAGCGCCTTCCAGCTTCTGAGGAGAAGATTTTCAAAGATTTCACTATTTGTTTCTATTGAAAACTGCCCACCCCTGGGGTGGGGCCAATTTTGACCCCAGGGCCATAATTTATATAACTTTTGTAGAGAACCTAAACATGATGCTATGTGCCAAATATGAAAGCTGAGAGCCTTCCAGTTTCAGAGGAGAAGATTTTCAAAGATTTCACTATTTGTTTCTATTGAAAACTGCCCACCCCTGGGGCGGGGACAATTTTGACCCCAGGGTCATAATTTATATAACTATTGTAGAGGACCTGAACACGATGCTATGTGCCGAATATGAAAGCTGAGAACCTTCTGATTTCAGAGGAGAAGATTTTCAAAGTTTTACAATATGTTTCTATTGAAAACTTCCCACTCCTTGGGCGGGGCCAATTTTGACCCCAGGGGCATAATTTATATAACTTTTGTAGAGGACCTATAGTAGATGCTATGTACCAAAGATGAAAGCTGAGGACCCTGTAGATTCAGAGGAGAAGATTTTTAAAGGTTCAAATTGTTGACACCGGACGGCGCACGACGCAGGACATCAGGCGATCACAAAAGCTCACCCTGAGCACTTTGTGCTCTGGTGAGCTAAAAAGGAGATTAACTCCAATAATATTGATGCTAGAGTTATGGTCCTTGTATATGACACTTCATCTCATCTTGCTTGTTCCATATGTGAAGTTTCAAATCAATTGAACCAGTTGATAAAAGAGTTATTGTCCGGACAAAAAATATGAACAAGAGGGCCAGAATGGCCCTGAAGCGCTCACCAGACAATCAGAAGGGGAAGATTTTCAAAGTTTTCACTATATGTTTCTATAGAAAACTAGCCGGCCCTGGGGCGAGCCTATTTTGACCCCAGGGGCATAATTTATATAACTTTTGTAGAGGACTTGAACATGATGCTATGAGCCAAATATGAAAGCTGAGAACCTTTCAGTTTCAGAGGAGAAGATTTTCAAAGTTTTCTCTATGTTTTTACTGAAACCTACCCACCCCTGGGGCGGGGCCAATTTAAACCTCAGGGGCATAATTTATATAACTTTTGTAGGGGACCTAAACATGGTGCTATGTGCCAAATATGAAAGCTGAGAACCTTCCAGTTTCAGAGGAGAAGATTTTCAAAGTTTTCACTGTTTCTATTGAAAACTGCCCACCCCTGGGGCGGGGCCAATTTTGACCCCAGGGCCATAATTTATATAAAATTTGTAGAGGACCTGAACATAATGCTCTGTGCCAAATATGAAAGCTGAGAGCCTTCCAGCTTCAGAGGAGATTTTCAAAGATTTCACTTTTTGTTTGTATTGAAAACTGCCCACCCCTGGGGCGGGCCAATTTTGACCCCAGGGTCATAATTCATATAAATTTTGTAAAGGACCTGAACATGATGCTCTGTGCCAAATATGAAAGCTGAGAACCCTCTGGTTTCAAAGAAGAAGATTTTCAAAGGTTTACTATGTTTCTATTGAAAACTTCCCACCCCAGGGGCGGGGCCAATTTTGACCCCAGGGGCATGATTTATATAACTTTTGTAGAGGACCTGAACATGATGCTATGTGCCAAATATGAAAGCTGAGAACCTTCTAGTTTCAGAGGAGAAGATTTTCAAAGGTTTCACTATTTGTTTCTATTGAAAACTGCCCACCCCTGGGGTGGGGCCAATTTTGACCCTGGGGCCATAATTTATATAACTTTTGTAGAGGACCTGAACATGATGCTATGTGCCAAATATGAAAGCTGAGAGCCTTCCAGTTTCAGAGGAGAAGATTTTCAAAGATTTCACTATTTGTTTCTATTGAAAACTGCCCACCCCTGGGGCGGGGCCAATTTTGACCCCAGGGGCATAATTTATATAACTTTTGTAGAGGACCTGAACATGATGCTATGTGCCAAATATGAAAGCTGAGAACCTTCTGGTTTCAGAGGAGAAGATTTTCAAATGTTTACTATATGTTTCTATTGAAAACTTCCCACCCCTGGGGCGGGGCCAATTTTGACCCCAGGGGCATAATTTATATAACTTTTGTAGAGGACCTATAGGTGATGCTATGTACCAAAGATAACAGCTGAGAACCCTGTAGATTCAGAGGAGAAGAATTTTAAAGGTTCGAATTGTTGACGCGGGACGACGCACATCAGGCGATCACAAAAGCTCACCCTGAGCACTTTGTGCTCTGGTGAGCTAAAAAGGGGAATAACTCCAAAAATATTGATGCTAGAGTTATGATCCTTGTGCATGACACTAGCCCTCTTCATGCTTGTTCAATATGTGAAGTTATAATGAATTTGGCCGAACTTTGTACGAGTTATGGCCCGGACAAGAAGCGTGACGTATGGACAGACGAAATCGATCAAACCTATAGTTCCCCCAACCTACCGGTGGGGGAATAATAACATCATGAACATGTATTAGCATAATATTTATAATGGCATATGTGCAGATGATGTTTTCCTATTGGTAGAAACAATTACAATTTCTTGGGCTAACAGAGCAAGCCATATTAGACAGCTCCTACAGGAGCCGTCTGAGCAGGTCTACTCTGTTTGCAAAGGCACGAAAAAGTGTTAATAAGATAGAAAGGGTTAAATAATTGATGACAAGAAATATAAAACAAAAGAATAAATGTACTCTACTGTTTATTTCAAAGAAAAAGAAAAGCTTGAGTCATACATGTACAAAGTAGAGTCTTTCATTTAACTTTAATGTCAATGGCAACATATATTAACTCTATACCTGATGAATATTCACGCAAGAAGTAATGACATCATAAATATTTATCAGCTGAATTTTATGAACTCTGGATTTTTTGGCCATGGTGGAAACAGCTGAATCAAATCTATTACAGTAAAACCCCGCTAATGCGACCACCAAAAAAGGGCATAATGCTGGGTGGCAGAGGCAGGTGGTAGCCTAATGCAGGATGAAAGTTATGCAGAAAGCTCCTCTAGGAGCTTTCTGCATAACTTTCATCCTGCATTAAGAAACCACCTGCTTTAAACGACACCAGTGGATGTTTATTAAGTGGTTGTATTAGTGGGGTTTCACTGTATTTCAATAAGCAAACAGCAAACCCTGATCAGATGGCTCCTACAAGAGTCATGTGATCTTGGTTTACTCTGTTTGCACAGATGTCAAAGGGTTCTCTATGAGGTAACGGGTTAACATATATCGTAAGTTCGTAACTAAGATTGAAATACATGTACTCTGACCCAATTACTACACTGAAAACTAGGTGACATGTACAGTAAATATTTATAACAATAACCTGCTTAGCTCATTTCGAACCAAATCTAAATTAACATAAGATCCAAAATCTATTATGTCTTAAACTTTAACAAAATGATATAAACAATTATATATAGAACAAGCATTCTGACAGTATGGTTTTTGTAATACAATGTCCCCTACCGGCTAGGAAATGTTAATAAATTGGGGATTTACAGCTGACTAAATGTATTTTTTTTTTCAAAATAATAATATTTTTTTTTACATTAACATATCAGATCTTTCATAACATGCAATGTTTCCATACATGTAATAAGCAAAAAATGCGGAAACCGCATTAAAGCCATATTTTTTTGTGTTGACCTTGACCCGATTTCATGTATCCTTGTATCAACTGAAAGGCCTTCACCCAAGCTATCTGCATACCAAGTATAAATTGTCTAGCATATGCAGTTCAGAAGTTATAACAAAATTTTAATGACAGTCAAGTTTTCAAAGTATTGACATTGACCCGATTTCAGGTATCTTTATGTCATCTGTAAGGTACTTATCAAAGCTATCTGAATACCAAAAGTGAATTGCCTAGTGTTCGTGGATCAGAAGTTATAGCGTCGCCGGTTGGGGACTAATTATATACAGCATAAAGTACACATAGCTCGGTACTTAGTTTTCAAAAGAAATATAAGGAGTTGCTTATGTTATAAGCATCACCCAATACAGACCCATTTGCAAAACAGTGTAGGGTCTACACTGTATGCTAATTCTAGGACACATTTTCCATTAACCCTTTACTCCATGAATATTAATACAAGAAAAAATATTAATATTAATGATTAATTTTAACAATGGCATATGAACACAGTTCATTTTGCTCATTTAGAAACTGTAGAATCAGAGCTATATTATATCATATGCCAACAGAGCAGACCCTGATCAAATGGCTCCTATAGGAGCCATCTGATCTGGGTCTACTCTGTTTGCAAATGCGTGAAAAAGCATTTATGTGAAATAAAGAGTTAGTAATGAACAAAATGATATGAGTGATACTCCTCACCAAGACTACACCGGAATTTTTGGCCATGGCAGAAACTACAGAATCAAATATGATATGCAATCAGAGCAGATCCTGATCAGATGGCTCCTATAGGAGCTGTCTGATCGGGGTCTACGCTGATTGCAATGGCATAGAAATACGTACTTATGGAGTAAAGGGTTAACTAACTCAATTGAACATGTTCATCTTTCCTATCAATTCATTCAATATCTTCTTACTCAACAATTACCTGACGAATATGCATATATGAAATGACATCATGAATACATGTATTTGTTATTTTAACCTATTCCCACTTAGGCTAATTTTAGACCTTACCTCTTTGATTAAATCTACCAAAAAGGAGCATTAACTAGAGAAAAGGAAATTTTCAGAATTGTGTAGTTTTGAAACCATTGTGATAAATAAAGCATTTGCTCCTGTGGAGCAAATGCTCTATTTATCACAATGGTTTCATAAAGTGACTTTTACAGAAGCGTCAAAAGGCGTCAAAATGTGGGAATGGGTTAATTTATATAATGGTACATGTATATGTAGCCATGACAGAAGCTGTAGAAACTGATCTGTATCATACCATTAGCAAACAGAGCAGACTCTGATCAGACAGCTCCTACAGGATCCATCTAATCTGGGTGTACTCTGTTTGCAAAGGTGCCAAAGGCAACTCTGTCAGGTAAGTTAAGCAAACACAAAGGAAATATCTCAAATAAAGACATAACAATTCAAACCTGCAACAAGTGTGTGTGAAACACTATGCCCCCGGCCAATTTGACCCAGAAGGATGACCTTGACCTTTACATGTCAACCTCAAAATGTGCAGCTTCATGAGATACACATGTATGCTAAATATCAAGTCTACCTCTACCAGTTTAAAAGTTTTGGCCAATGTTAAAGTTGGTGATTTGACCTATATATTTGACCTCTGACCTTGAAATGTCACCACTCAAAATGTGAGGTACATATGCATGCAAAATATCAAGTCTCTATCTGTATTGGCTCAAAAGTTATGAACAATGTTAAAGTTAAAACAAACAGACAGCAAAAACAATATGCACCCCCAGATCTGATCTGGAGGGATGGATAAAAAATTGGTTTACAACTGAAAGACTTCATATCATTTATCTTGAATTCCTAACAGAAACCAGAAATGTGCCCAGAACAAACAGATGTCACAACTTACCATATGTATGTAGCTATGGTATGACCCATGACAAGCCTCACATCCCCTCAACTCAAAAAAAAAAGAAAAAAGAGAAACAATCTCAAAACAAAATAAGAGATGTTCGTACCATTCCTACTGGTAGTCTGCTTATAATTTTGGAAATGAAGTGTGACCTTCACCTTGTACTACTCAAAGTTGCAGCTTCACAAGGTGAGTTATTCATACAAAGTACAAATCTCTTCTGGCACAAAAAAAGGTTTAGGAATTTTATCTTTGCCCTGATATCGCTCTTCTCAAAAGTAACAGTACCATGAGATGAATGAATAAGTGTGCCAAGGCTGAAGTCTATACACTAACAGTTCAAAACCTTGTTTGCATAGGGATTACGTCTGTTTAACCCTTTCCCTCGTAGGCTATTTTTAGATACAACCTCTTTGAATATATCTACCGAAAAGGAGATGGATTTTTTTTTTTAAGAATTTTGTAGTTTGAAACCATTGTGATAAATAGAGCATTTGCTCCTATAGGAGCAAATGCTCTATTTATCACAATGGTTTCACAAAATGACTTTTACAGAGTCATCAATATGAGGAAATGGGTTTACAGTATTTCAGTCATATTGCCATGTCCAGCTCATTACAGACGGAGGAAGACTCCAGAGGTTTTTCAAAAGTTATGGCCAATGTTAAGGTTTTAGAAATCCGAACTTTAACCTTAAAGTTTGACCTTGATTATTCACCTACTGACCTTCAAATTAACAAGGGTCATATATGAGGAACCCTCATAAAAAACCTGACAAGTTATTGATCTGTTACCATTTGGTCTATTGACTGACACATGTATAAAGCAATATAGTATACCCACCTTTTTTCAAAGGGAGCATAAAGAGTGCAAAAGGACTGTCTAACAGTCTCAGGTAAATCTATATACCACCTTCCCTAATCAGACAAAAAGCACAGAAAAAGTTTATCAGAAATAAATCACATTTGATGATACATAGTTTATATAAATTGTACTCCAAATGTAAATATGGCAACCTAAACAAATGGTCATTCCTAACTCTTCACAGGGTTAAACATAAATTGTTTAAAAGCACATTGTTTGTTCCAGACCACCTGCATCCAAATCCTTTACCGCTGAAATATTTGTGAATGAAATGATGCCATCAAACCCATGAATATCTATAAAGTAATTCAGGACACCCTGAATGTTTATTAGCTAATTTGTATAAGGCAGAATTATACCTTTCCTCCTGAATATTCATACAAGAAATAATGATGTCATAAATATTAATTGGATCAACTTGCTATAATTGCGCATGGACACATTGCAAACAGATGATTTTTGGCCATGACAGAAACTTTAGAATCATATCTATATTACACAAAATCATAAGCAAAAATAACAGACCCTGATCAGACGGCCCCTAAAGGAGCCCTCTGATCTGGTCTACTCTGTTTGCAAAGGCGTATTTATGGAGTAACAGGTTACAAAAACAATATGTCTCCCAAGTATACTGGGGGAGACATAATTACTAACTTGCTTATACTGTTATATAAAAACAAGTGAATACATAGCTATGATAAATAGCACAGAATCAGATCTAAGAAAATTCTATCAGCAAACAGAGCAGACACTGATCAGACTGCTCCTTAATCCATTCTCTCATACCGACGCCTCTGTGAAAGTCACTTTTTGACATATAGCAAATGCTCTATTTATCACAATGGTTTCTAAACTACAAATCTTTAAAATTTTCCCTTTTCTCTAGTAACTGCTCTTTTTTGGTAGATTTATCCAAAGAGGTTGGGTCTAAAAGTAGCCTATGAGGGAATGGGTTATTGAGCTGTCTGATGTGGCTCTACTCTATTTTCAGAGGCATCTACATGAAGTAAAGAGTTATAATCCTTTCTGACAGATATGTCTTGATAGCTTTGCAAACTGCACAGTACCAGATCAGATGGTTCTGGCATTTGTGTGATCAGGACCTACTTTTGTTTTGTTATTATAGAATGATATAGATCTAATCATATGGTTTCTGCAATTGCCATGTAAGTCCATATACCAAACTACATCTCATTAATATTGATAATATCATTTATACTATATCTTACAAGAATATTAACGTCTTTCCCTCATATAAATGCCTTTTCACATCTTTGCTAACAGAGTACAACAAGATCAAATGACTCATGTAGGAACTTCTTATTAGGGTCTACTCTAGCTGTTGGCTTATGACAGTCTCTACAATTTTTTTTCGAACACAACATTCCCTAGAAAAGATAACTCAAATATTCATAATACTTTTAAGTTTTTATATTGATTTTTAATAATAAATGTTTATAATTTGAATTTGATGTTTACTTAGTATTTAAATGTCTTAAAGTGCATTATTGTATCCATAGAACATTTAGAAGTTTATTGAATCTTTTAGAAGGTCATTGAGTATTAAAGAGAATAATATGTTAATATATAGATTGTTCCAAAGGTGCCCGACGCATGCTTGGACTAACCCCCCCCCCCCCCTCCAAAAAAAAAATAAAAATAAAAAAATAATGTGATCGAAGTATATGTTCAACTAGCCTAAATAAAACTATCTATTTGAACCCTAAACCACTCCGAAAAACAAGAAAAACACGACCCGGAAAAAAATTTCCTTTCGGGTCTATATATGTATTGAAAGGTACCTAACTACGTCAGATCAACGGCGGAAAATTCAACAGTCATGTTTTTCAAAGTCTTACAGCAAAGCCAATTCAACACCGATTTCAATCATTTTGGTCTTGATCCGTTCCAAAGTCCATATATTAAGCGGCACAGTTAGTGCTTTCCTTACATATTGCTCCGTCTTGTCGCTGCAAGACCGCGAATTTGAAAAAACGCTAGAGCGAAACGATGTGACTCCCACCAGGATGCATAGAAGTATATAAGGGGATCTGTATTCGTTTAACTTTTCAACAAAAACGCGAATTATGCTGAAACACATTCGAAAAACATTCAACTCACCGCAGTTAAAACGATGTTGGCTATTTCCAGTCTGCTATGAGACGCCAGTTTTCTTTCTCCTACTTTCGTTTTGAACGGAGATGGCCATTTCGCTGTGGCCCGGAAGTAGTAATCAATTTGCATATCTAATAGTTTATGAGCCGGGTCACAGCAAAATGGTCGCATCCGTTCAAAAAGAAAGTTGGGGAAAGAAAACTGGCGCCTCGTAGCAGACTGGAAATAGTAAGCGCCGTTTTAATTGCGGTGAGTTTAATGTTTTTCGATAGTGTTTCACCATAATTCCTGTTTTTGTTGAAAAGATTAACTAATACAGATCCCCCTATATACGTCTATGCATCCAGGCGGGAGTCACATCGTTTCGCTTTAGCGGTTTTTCAAATTCGCGGTCTTGCAGCGACAAGACGGAGCAATATTTAAGGGAAGCACTAACTGTGCCGCTTAATATATGGAATTTGGAATGGATCAAGACCAAAATGATTGAAATCGGTGTTGAATTGGCTTTGCTGTAACACTTTGAAAAACATGACTGTTGTATTTTCCGCCACTGATCTGACGTAGTTAGGTACCTTTCAATACATATATAGACCCGAAAGGAAATTTTTTTCCGGGTCGTGTTTTTCTTGTTTTTCTGAGTGGTTTAGGGTTCAAATAGATAGTTTTAGGCTAGTTGAACATACTTCGATCACATTTTTTTTTTTTTTTTTTTTTGGGGGGGGGGGGGGGGGGGGGGGGGGGGGGGGGGGGGGGGGGGGGTGTTCTATGGGTGAGTCCAAGCATGCGTCGGGCACCTTTGGATTGTTCTAGAAATCTATATTTTATAATATTTTGTTAAACAAGCAGTCACATGATCTTATTTTGTTGACAGAAATTTCCAGAAGGTCTATATTTAGTAATTTCATTGTAAACAAGTAGACATGTGATCTTCAAGAAATTCTATGATTGTTCAATACCATTCTAGAACGGTAACAAAGTATATATATATATGGCACTCAAACTTCATTGTTCTTATCTTGGATCTTTTGGCAAACATCAGTGTACTAGAAGTTTTCTTGTGAATAGTTTGGATACTGATAGATTCACTGGATTATTAAAAGTGTGGGAAATTCAAATGAAAAGTGCCAATGTTTTTAATTAAACAAGAGGGCCATGATGGCCCTTAATCGCTCACCTGTTCGTAACAGATTAATGATTTCAATGACAGATTGCATAATTTGAAAAATCTTGGTAGAAAACCATCAGATGATGCTACATACTAAATATAAAGAGTCTAGACCTTAAAGATTTTCCTATGAAAAACTGTTAAGCCCCAGGGCGGGGTCAATTTTGATCCGGGGTTCATAATTTGAAAATCTTGGTAGAGGACTATTAGATAATGCAACATACCAAATATCTAAGGTCTATGCCTTATAAGTTCAGAGAAGACTTTTAAAGATTTTTAAGAGAAGATTTTTAAAAACTTTCCTATAAAAAACTGATATGCCCCTGGGCGGGGAAGTTTTCAACCCAGGGGACATAATTTGAACAATCTTGGTAGAAAACTATTAGATAGTGCTACATACCAAATATTAAAGGTCTCTGCCTTACAGTTTTGGAGAAGAAGATTCTTAAAGCTTTTCATATGAAAAACTGATAAGCCCCAGGGCGGGGCCATTTTTGACCCAGGGGTAATAATTTGAATAATCTTGGTAGAAATCCATTAGATGATGCTACATACCAAATATCAAGGGCCTAGACCTTACAGTTCTGGAGGAGAAGATTTTTAAAGATTTTCCTATGAAAAACTGATAAGCCCTTGGGCGGGGCCATTTTTGGTCCGGGGGTCATATTTTGATTAATCTTAGTAGTGGACGATTAAATAATGCTACATACCAAATATCAAAGGTCTATACCTTATAATTTTAGAGAAGAATATATTTAAAGATTTTCCTATGAAAAACTGATAAGCCCTGGGGCGGGGCCATATTTGGCCCAGAGGTCATAATTTGAACAATCTTAGTAGAGGACCATTAGATCATGCTACATACCAAATATCAAAGGTCTATGCCTTACAGTTTCAGAGAAGATGATTTCTTCAAGATTTTCCTATGAAAAACTGATAAGCCCTGGGGCGGGGCCATTTTTGTCCTGGGGGTCATAGTTTGAACAATCTTAGTAGAGGACCATTAGATCATGCTACATACCAAATATCAAAGGTCTATTCCTTACATTTTCAGAGAAGAAGATTTTTTAAAGATTTTCCTATGAAAAACTGATAAGCCCCGGGGTGGGGCCATTTTTGGCCCAGGGGTCATAATTTGAACAATCTTAGTAGAGGACCTTTAGATGATGCTACATACCAAATATCAAAGGTCTATGCCTTACAGTTTCAGAGAAGGATGATTTCTTCAAGATTTTCCTATGAAAAACTGATAAGCCCCGGGGCGGGGCCATTTTTGGCCCAGGGGTCATAATTTGAACAATCTTAGTAGAGGACCATTAGATCATGCTACATACCAGATATCAAAGGTCTATGCCTTACAGTTTCAGAGAAGATGATTTTTAAAGATTTTCCTATGAAAAACTGATAAGCCCTGGGGCGGGGCCATTTTTGGCCCAGGGGTCATAATTTGAACAATCTTAGTAGAGGACCATTAGATGATGCTACATACCAAATACCAAAGGTCTATGCATGACAGTTTCAGAGAAGAAGATTTTTAAAGATTTTCCAATGAAAAACTGATAAGCCCCGGGGCGGGGCCATTTTTGGCCCAGGGGTCATAATTTGAACAATCTTAGTAGAGGACCATTAGATCATGCTACATACCAAATATCAAAGGTCTATGCCTTACAGTTTCAGAGAAGATGATTTTTAAAGATTTTCCTATGAAAAACTGATAAGCCCTGGGGCGGGGCCATTTTTGGCCCGGGGGACATAATTTGAACAATCTTTGTAGAGGACCATTACATCATACTACATACCAAATATCAAAGCTCTTGGCTTTGTAGTTCCAGAGAAGAAGATGTTTAAGTAAATTGTTGACGCCCGCACGTACGCACGACGCACATACGCACGACGCCGGACATAGGATCATCCCAATAGCTCACCTTGGCACTTTGTGCCAGGTGAGCTAAAAAGGACAGGAATTTGAAAGGTATTTAAGTATTTCTTCAATTTGTCATTTCAATTTAATAAAGTCTGTAAAGTTTGTTGCTGGCTTTGTCTTTCTGTTGCGCCTGGTTCGTAACAATATGAATATTGAACAGGTAAAGGGTTAATCAAGTACAGAGTTAACCCTTTACTCCATTAATAGGCCTTTATATGCCTTGGCAAACAGAGCAGACCCAGATCAGATGGCTCCTATAGGAGGCATCTGATCAAGGTCTGCTCTGCTTGCTTATGGAATAATATAGATGTGATTCTACAGTTTCTGCCATAGCCAAACTCTTGTGTTTCCATGAGCCACAATAACAAAATATTAATCCAAATTAATATTCATAATGTCATTATACAGTAAAATCCTGCTAATGCGACCACCTAAAAGAGGTATAATTCTGGGTGCTATATGCAGGTGGTAGCTTAAAGCAGGACAAAAGTAATGCAGAAAGCTCCTAGATGAGCTTTCTGCATTACTTTTGTCCTGCATTAAGCAACCACCTGCTTATAAAAACACCCATGTTTATTCATTAAGTGGTCTCATTAGAGGGGCTCTACTGTATCTTACATGACTATTCATGAGGTACAGGGTTAAAGACAGACATTAACAGACCGGATGCTTACAGCTAAGGGGTTCTCTTATACCACAGTCTTCTGTCTCTCAATGCACCCATCCTTGAGTCACTGCTTAAGAACTGGCCAGTTGATATACATCAATGGTGTGACTAAGGAAGTTGATGATAATTAGCTTGTTATCCTTGGTAAGGTGGAGTCCTGAGGGACGCCAAATGGATTTGTCCAACTGCACCATGCCAACATAGGCACCATCCTGGCGATACATCTGAAACCGGAAACAAAATAGAAATCACTGGTGATTAGAAGTCTTTCAAAGAGGCTTGTTGCTTAACCATTTCCTTCATATAAACATGTTTTCATGCATTTGCAAACACAGCAGACCCAGATCAGATGGCTACTATAGGAGGAGCTGTCTGAACAGGTTCTGCTCTGTTTGCTAATGGAGTTTATACACCTGTTTCTTTACTTTTTAAAACAGCTTTCTAAAACAGCTACAATGTTCCATATTTCCTTATGACTATTTTGTCCATGAACATCCAGTAGGTAGTTAAATTTGGAATAAACAAAGAACAGGGAAAGGATTAACTCTTTACCTTATAAACACACCTTTCACTTTTGCAAACAGTGTAGGCACAGATCAGACTGCACCTGCTGTTTGCTTATGAAATCATACAGATTTTATTCTAGAGTTTCTGCTATTGCCAAAACTGTATTGCTATAAATATTCAGCTAATAAATATTCATGACATTATTATTGTGTACATGAATAATCATGAAGTAAAAGAATTCAAAATGAAAGTAATGCAGAGAGCTACATCAATGTCAGATTTCCCTATGATTTGAGAGGATCTTCAACCTGAATATAAATATACATATCAGCTCCAATATTAACCATTATCCTGCCTAGTGTGACTGTCACCTAGTGTGCCTTCCATTTGCAACAGCTCAGATCCAGGTTACAGACAAGACACCATGTCACTCTGCCTCACATCAGGATCCAAGTTGTTTGATACTCAGTCGAAAGTTTCTCAACAGATTGGAATGTTTCCAGTAAACTGGCAACTAAGCAAATGTCATTTTCATGGCAGGATAAGAGTTAACCCTATCAGGATCAATATTCATGGCAGAAATAATGACATCATGAATATTTATTAGCTAAATCTTTATAATGTAAATTTTTCAATGAAATTGATTTATTTGACAAAAACTGTAGAATCAGATCTATATCATGTCAAAAACAAACAGAGCAGACCCTCATCAGACGGCTCCTATAGGAGCCGTCTGATCTAGGTCTACTCTGTTAGCAAATTTGTTGAAAAGGTGTTTCTATAAGGGAAACGGTTAAATATAGATCTATGATCAAATGGAAAATATATGATACAGACCTTTATGCGGTTGTTTTTGCTGTCTCCAATGACCATGTTACCATAGTTGTCCACAGATATACCAGAGGGCTCTGCAAACTCCTCAGGTCTGTTGCCATAGTTACCAAACCATGCAAGGTAAATGCCTTCCAAATTGGTCAAGTAAACCCGACTAAGGCCTGTAAGTGAGGGAAACCGTATTCTATACTCTCTTACAATGATAGATCTGGATACATAGGCAAAAACACATGTCAAGCCTTTTCAGCTAAGTGTGACCTTACATGCATAAATTGCAAACATCTTGGATCCAGATAAGTTGCTAAGTAATCAGGTGTCTCAAACTGTCTGACACACCATCAATAGTAAAATTTAGAAAAGCATCAAAAACCAAACAAGAGGGCCGTGATGGTCCTAATATCACTCACCTGACAATCAGGAGAAATTTTCAAAGTTTTCACTATGTTTCATTAGAAAACTGGCCACCCCTGGAGAGGGGCCAATTTGACACCTGCATGGGCATAATTTATATTTATAACTTTTGTAGATGACCTGGACATGATGCTATGTCCCAAATATGAAAGCTGAGAATCTTCCAGTTTCAGAGGAAAAGATTTTCAAAGTTTTCACTATAATTTGTTTCTATCAAAAACTGGCCATCCCTTGGGTGGGGCCAATTTTGACCCCAGGGGCATAATTTATATAACTTTTCTAGAGGACCTACAGATGATGCTATGTGCCAAAGATGAAAGCTAACAACCCTGTAGATTCAGATAAGATTTTTTAAAGGTTCAAATTGTTGACGACTGACGACTCATGGCGGACATCAGGCAATCACAAAAGAGCACTTTGTGCTCTGGTGAGCTAAAAACGAAATTAATTAACCCTTACCTTCATATAAACATCTTTTCATGCCTTTGAAAACAGAGAAGACCCAGATCAGACACCTCCTGTAGCAGCCTACTGATCAGGGTCTGTTCTGTTTGCTAATGGAGTTTAATAGATCCGTTTCTTTTGTTTTACAATAACTACAATGTTCCATCTTCCATATTTCATTATAACTATTTTGTCCATGAGCATTGAAATTTGAAATAAATATAGAACTGGGAAAGGGTTAAAAAAAAAACATCGAAAAAAGATCCGCATAAATACAGACCAGTATCTTCTTTGTACAAATCAATTCTATAAACTAGAGCTTGTTTTTTAAGAAAAACATGTCTCCCACCTGTTCCTGTCTCAATAATGATTGAATGTTTCCCAAAGATTATTTTGTGGAATTTTAGGATGTTTTATATAATTTACTTTACAATGAACTCAAACATAATATTTTCAGTACATTTGGTGAAGATCTGATGAAAACTGTTGGAGTTAGGGAGCTGCAAGGCTAAAACAGGCATTTCTTATTATGTTCAAGGGGCATAATCCTGACATGCCTCGAGAAATTTGGCTGCTTATCTAACTTGTTCAAAATTTTATTCCTGTAAAGATTTTCAGGAAGTTTGTACAAGGTCAGACGGAAAATTGTTGATTTTGAGAACAGACAATGCTAAAACAGCTACTTTTGAATAATTCAAGGGCCATAAGTCCAAAGTGCCTGGTGTAATCTTGCTGGTTATTAATTTTGACTAAGACCATTTTTATGGAGTTTGTTGGAGATTGGGAGAGAACTTTTTTATTTAGAGAGCAGACAAAGCTAAAACAGCCCAGTTTTCAACAATTTAAGGGCCGTAACTCTAAAGTGCCTAGTTCAATCTTGCTGGTTATTGACCTTGGCCTAGATATTATAGCCATTAACATTTTTTTAAGGTTTAGTGAAGATTGGATTAGACGTTTTTGACTTAGGGAGTGGACAAGGATAAAAAGGCCAAATTTCGATAAATCAAGGGCCATAACTCTGAAGTTCCTGAAACAATCTTGCTGGATATCAAACTTGGCCTAGATATTATAGCTATAAACATTTATATAAGGTTTGGTGAAGATTGGAATAGGGTTTCACATCATTAGTATTTCAGTCATATCACGACGTCCAGCTATAAATTACAGGTGGAGGAAGATCCCAGAGTTTTTTCTGGGCCTGCAACAAGTTGCATTGTTTAATGCACAGAAAAACATTGAGGTAGAACCACCGACATACCGCAAGTCAGCTGGAGGTCTTCCTCACATAAAAAATCCATATGCCCAGACTGGGATTCGAACTCAGTGATGAGGGTCTGAATACTGGTCTGGGCATTTGGACAGAAACAGAAGTGTATCCAAAGGTCATTGTGAGTTCACCCCTATAACAAGAGATGTTTGTAAAAACCTGTATACCCACCAAAACGTCCTGTGTATATGTGCAAGTTCCAACAACTAATCTAATTAATATTCACGATGTCATTATTTCTTACATTAATATTCATGGAGTAAAGGGTTAATATTTGGGATAGCTATAGGTTGGTTTTTTTTTGAAAACACACATCATGACATGCCTCTCAAACCAAAAAAGCACACCCTAGCATCTCCATCTCAATTACACTTCATGGTGATCACAACTGTGAATTAAGCTTTTTTTCAAACCTGAACAGACATTTATGAAAAATTGGATTTTATGAAATTGTTTTTTTTTTGTCATTTAAGGGGACACAACTCTGTGAAAAAAATACTCTAAACCAGATCATTCTTGGGCTATGAGCAACTACACTTCCTGGCAATCACAGTTGTGAAGTTTTTTTCCAAACCTGTCCAGCCATTTATGTAAACTTGAATTTATGCAATTTTCTAACATTCAAGGGGACATAACCCTGTGAAAAATAATCAAAACCAGATCATCCTTGGGATATGCACAACTACACTTCATGGTGATCACAGCTGTTAAGTTTTTTCCAAACCTTACCATTTATTTATGAAAAATAATCAAATCAGATCATCCTGGGGATATGTACAACTACACTTCGTGGTGATTATTGCTGTAGTTTCATTAAAATCTGTCCAACCATTTATGACAAACTAGATTTTATGTCAGTTTTTTATCATTCAAGGGGATGCAACTCTGTGAAAGGTAATCAATGTGGCGATATGCACAATTACACTTCATATAGATCACTGCAGTTTTACTGAAATCTGCCCAGTCATTTATGAGAAATTGGATTTTATATATTTTTTTATCATTCAAGGGGATGTAACTCTGAAAAATAATCAAACCAGATCATTCTGCCTGGCAATATAAACAGTTACACTTGATGGTGATCAATGCCTTTCATTATTAAAATCTGTCCCACCGTTTTGGAGAAATGCAGACAAACTTTGTAACAGACAGACCAACAGAAAGAGAAATTATAAAATTAATATTTGTCTCCCTCCCCACTATGTGGAGGGGGAGACATAAATATGGTACATACCTAGGTCACTGACAATCAAACAGTTGTCTGACACAGCCAGGAACCTGGCCTTGGAGCCAGGTGGGGCATTAAGGAGAGGAGTGTATACAAACGTCCACAGGAACCTGGCATCTTGACTCATATGAACTAAAGTTGGACGCTGAGGATTGGTGTCCAATGTGATCAGATTGCCCAAAGGGGTTATATCTAGCCCTGAAACAAGTTGGTGAACCCTTTAACTCATATCAACACTTTTTCACACCTTTGCAAACAAAGAAGACCCAGATCCCGTAGAAGCTGTCTCATCAGGGTCTGCTCTGTCTGCTTATTAAAATATTAAAGTTACAATTCTGCAGTTTCAGTCCCTGGGAGCCAAAAGTTTCCTTGCAAATGAGTAATTATGGAAATTCAGTTCATGCAGTAAAATATTCTTACATGGACAGTCATGAGGAAAAAGTTTAACCCTTTCCTCCATAGATACACCCTTTCTACACCTCTGTAAAAGTCACTTCTAGAAACCATTGTGATAGAAAAAGCATTTGCTCCTATTGAGCAAATGCTCTTTTTTTCAAAAATGGTTTCAATACTACAAAATTCTAACATTTTCCTTTTCTCTAGTAAATGCTCCTTTTTGGTAGATTTTAGTTCAAACACATGTACAGTAAAACCTCTCTATAACAGCTACTAAATTGTGTTAATTAGTTGTTATTTAGGGCAGGTGGCTGCTTAAAGTAAGGTGAAAGTAAAACAATGCTCCTATACGTTGTTTTACTTTCACCTTGCTTTAAGCAGCCACCTGCCTTTAACACAAAATACTTCATGTAATTTAGTGGTCGTTATAGAGACGTTATACTGTAATACAATTACTGTAGGATTCTGCACTGTTTGCAGTAGGAAACTCCTTATTTCATGGACCATAATACATTTTTACTTAATCAATATTCATATGGTCATAATTTCTTTCAATCCTTTACTCCATACATATGCTTTTCTATGCCTCTGCAAACAGAGTAGACCCATATCAGACAACTCATATGGGAGCTATCTGATCAGCATCTGCTCTGTTTGATAATGATATAATATAGATATGTTTATATAACTTTATTCAGATATATGATTCACAGTTTCTCAAATTCTGCCAGAGCCAAAAATTCATGATATGATTATGTCCTATCATAAAAATAATCTAATAAATATTCATGATGCCATTATTTCTTTCATAAATAATACTGGAGTAAAGGGTTAAAGCTTTTGCAAACACACCATCTGAAATATTCCAGGTATTCTGACCACTGACCTAATACTCCAGGTATTCTGACCACTGACCTAATACTCCAGGTATTCTGATCACTGATCTAATACTCCAGGTATTCTGACCACTGACCTAATACTCCAGGTATTCTGACCACTGACCTAATACTCCAGGTATTCTGACTACTGACCAAATACTCCAGGTATTCTGACCACTGATCTAATACTCCAGGTATTCTGACCACTGACCTAAACTCCAGGTATTCTGACCACTGACCTAATACTCCAAGTATTCTGACCACTGACCTAATACTCCAGGTATTTTGACCACTGACCTAATACTCCAGGTATTCTGACCACTGACCTAACTCAAATGACCACTTACCATATGGCTTCATTAAGCAGCCTCTGCCAATGCAGGTCAGGTATTTTCCATAGCCGTTGAACTTGTGTACACATATATCATCCTTCACAAATATGTCATTGTTCCAATTGGTGACAATAGCCGATGGCCTTTTTAACTGTGGAGTAAGCTTGTGAAAAAGGAAAGAATCAGTTTTATGTTAACCATTTACTCCATGAAAATTCATGTTAAAATTATGACATCATGAATATCAATTTGAGGAATTGTTTGGCCATGGCAGAAATTGTAGAATCAAATCTATATTATTCCATAAGCAGACAGGGCAGACCCTGATCAGACAGTTCCTGTAGGAGCTGTCAGATTAGGGTTCGCTCTATCTGCTTATGGAGTGTCTTACTGCCACAGTTAACTAATGTTCATGATATTGCTTTATATTATAAATATTCATTAAGTAAAGGGTGCAATTACAAATGTTGCTATCTATAGAATCCTGACTCTGATCTGGATTTGCTGTGAGCATCTTTAGCATGTTGTGGAATTACAGTAAAACACCCTCCAAATCGGACATTAGTAGACTAGAACTACTCTACAGGTGATGAATACCCTTCACACAAGTCCAGATCGCCAATCCAAGGGCTGACAACTGCTGTATGTTAGATAAAAATATGTTAGATACTAAAACAAATTGTCATGCACATCAACACTTCACAGAGATGATGGATATCAACTTTCATTGAATTATGTTATGATAGATGGACGAACAACAGCGAAGTGATCCCTAAGGTACATCATGCAGACAGTAGTTATGTTAAATCATCCTTATAGTAGGTAAGACAACTCACATCCTTTCCAATGACTTGGATGCGTTCACCAGAGTCACTGAAGACCTTGATCAAATTGTTTGAAGTATCAGCAACTACAATGTTGTTGTCTGCATTTGTGGTCACCCCAATAGGATACTTCAGGTCCTCCCTGATCCTAAACAGTAGAGAAGCTTTTATATCTGCAATAAAAAGAAGCATAAACATTCTTGGATCAGGCCTGGCTTCACATGTAAGAATACCTAGATCAGACCTGGCTTCACACATAAAATACCAGGGCGTTTTCAGATGTAATATTATTGGGTCCCGTAAATCTCTTACATTTACTGAATATTTCATGCTTATTCTACTTTGTTAACAATACATTGCTATGTTCTATTCATGGTATACGTGCTTTGTACATACACCAAGTCAGCAGTGTATCTTTATTTAACCCCAATTTCAACAGCGTTTATACTTTGTTTCCTGAACATTTTTACATATGGATAAGTGTCTATGACTAGACTTGCAAACAACAAGAGTACCGCATACGGTACATAATACGCCCACTTGCAAACTTTCTCTGATTCAACATGCCTTATAAGTGTTGACATTTTCTAATCTGTGCTTCAGATCTTGATTTCCATATTAAGGTGATACTATTTTTAAAAAATTGAAGTGAATATCTTATTAAATAAAAAAGTTACAGCTAATCCTCATTTTTGCAGATTTTTGTAAAGTGCAACGGCCATAACTCTGTAAAGACAAACTGAATGAACCTCAAAATAAACTCAGCTTCAAATTTTGTTGCTTAAAACATTTGTGTTAAGTTTCATTTATATCATTTTAATAGTTTTCCCAGAAAACAAGACAAACTAAAAGTTGACCGACTAAAAAAGCAACGAACACACGAAGTTCAAGGACCATAACTTTAGAATAAAATGACATATCAAAACCCCCGCAATATATGTGAAAATTCACATTAAGGTTTAACCATATAAAAAAATTGAAGTAAATATCATTTCAAATGAAAAAGTTATGGCCATCCTCATATTTGCATAGATTTGCATTATTTTTTTAAGTGCAAGGGCCATAACTCCGAAAAAACAAATCAAATGATCCTCAGAATCGACTTTAAGCTTCAGGTCTTGATGCATTAAACATGTGTATGAAGTTTTATTAATATCTGTCAAACAGTTTTGCCAGAAAACGGCGGACAAACTACTTGCATATATTTGCATTTTTTTTTTTTTAAGTAAAACGGCAATAACTCCGAAACGAAAAATTAAATAAACCTCAAAATCAACTCAGCATCAGATCTTGATGCATTAAACATTTTTGTGAAGTTTCATTAATATCTGTCAAATAGTTTTCCCAGAAAACAGCGGACAAACTATTTGCATTATTTTTTAAGGACAAGGGCCATAACTCTGAAATTAAAAATCAAATGAACCTCAGAATCAACTCAGCTTCAGATCTTGATGCATTAAACATTTGTGTGAAGTTTCATTAATATCTGTCAAATAATTTTCCCAGAAAACAGCGGACAAACTATTTGCATGTATTTGCTTTATTTTTTAAGTAAAAGGACCATAACTCCGAAACGACAAATCAAATGAACCTCAGAATCGACTCAGCTTCAGACCTTGATGCATTAAACATTTGTGTTAAGTTTCATTTATATCTCTCAAATAGTTTTCCCAGAAAACAGCGGACAAACTATTTGCATATTTTTTAAGGACAAGGGCCATAACTCTGAAACGACAAATCAAATGAACCTCAGAATAAACTCAGCTTCAGATCTTGATGCATTAAACATTTGTGTTAAGTTTCATTAATATGTCTCAAATAGTTTTCCCAGAAAACAGCGGACAAACTATTTGCATATTTTTTAAGGACAAGGGCCATAACTCTGAAACGACAAATCAAATGAACCTCAGAATCAACTCAGCTTCAGATCTTGATGCATTAAACATTTGTGTGAAGTTTCATTAATATGTCTCAAATAGTTTTCCCAGAAAACAGCAGACAAACTATTTGCATGTGTTTGCATTATTTTTTAAGTAAAAGGGCCATAACTCCGAAACGACAAATCAAATGAACCTCAGAATCGACTCAGCTTCAGATCTTGATGCATTAAACATTTTTGTGAAGTTTCATTAATATATCTCAAATAGTTTTCCCAGAAAACAGCGGACAAACTATTTGCATATTTTTTAAGGACAAGGGCCATAACTCTAAAATGAAAAATCAAATTAACCTCAGAATCAACTCAGCTTCAGATCTTGATGCATTTAACATTTGTGTGAAGTTTCATTAATATCTGTCAAATAGTTTTCCCAGAAAACAGTGGACAAACAAAATGTTGACGGACGAACGGACGAACGAACGGACGGACGGACATGCTAACAAATGGGTAGTTGTGTGACTTTTTCCTTTGATCTTTTCTTGTGTGACTAGTCCCACAAGAAAAACTATTTTTGGCTCTAACTTTGGAAAAGAATGATCTGGAAGCTAACCCTAACCCTAACCCTATGTCCCACAACTGGCCAGGTTAATGTCACAAGAAATGGCCTGGTTAATGTCACAAGAGATGGCCAGGTTAATGATTTTACTTGTGGGACTAGTTAGAAAAAGTCACACAACTACCCTTTGGTGAGTGCGGACGGACGGACAGGGCCACGACAATATACGACCACCTTTATTAGGTGGGCGTATAAAAAGAATTGTGATCATTATTTTTGATCCAAAGAAATAGTTGGTGTAAAGTATACTATGCATATCACGCTTCATCCTAGTGCAACATTTACATGATTTAGTCATTTTACATTGGAATACCCAGTTCAATAACATTACATCTGAAAATGTCCTTGCACTTGGATTAGGAGCCTTCTGATCAGGGTCTGCTCTGTTTGCTGGTGAACTCATAATAGGTCTAACTCTAGTTTCTACTAACACCAAATATGCCATTATAAAGTTCAGGTAACTCTTACATGAATGTTGAACAGGTAAAAATTTTGAAGTATACCAACACCAGAACTGCTGAAACATAATCTCTAAACATTGTCATAAAATGATTATTTTCTGAAGTTTAATAATGAGTCGGTCAAGAGATTGGGGAGACACAGTAATTCGGGGAGACACAGTAAAACCCCTCCAAACTGAATTTTTTGTAGAGTATAATTTAGATACTTTTAGTTAGGTAGCTGCTTAATACAGGATGAAAGTCATTAGGCTGGTGGCTGCTTAATGCAGGGTGAAAGTCATGCAGAAAACTCCCAGAGGAGCATGAATTTCGCCCCGCATTAAGCCGCCACCTGTCCCCAAGGCCGACATTTATACTAAATTGAATGACTAGTTTGTAGGGATTTCACTGTATGAATCAGACACTTTGCGAAGAAATAAGACTCCGGCTGTTTGACCTTCATCTCCAAGAGACAAGACAGAAACATGGCTTTTGCACATCATCTTAATGAAATGAATGTTTTGTCAAAGATCCATGAAACAAATAGATGGGTTTAGGAGATACTGGCTGGACACAGAACATCTCATCCGGTTTGATCTTCAGCATGGAAACATGGCTCAGAACATCTTGACAAGATTAACATTTTGACAAAGTTTCATGAAAATCACCAATGGTGTTTATGAGATATAGACCAAACCTTGTGGCGACTCAAACTCACAGCATGCAGGTTAGACCCAACTTTGACCCTCCCCTGATTCTCTGTTTTTCAAATTTTTAATATGACTTGATTAATGTTAGGAGAGTCATCTGCAAAATTGTACTGTTGCCCTAAGGTTGCAGATTTGTTTTTTTTAATTTTGACTACAGTAGAACCCCTCTAATGCGACCACTTAATGGATTGATGGAGCTTTCTGCATTACTTTTATCCTGCATTAAGCTACCACCTGCATCTAGCACCCAGAATTATACCGCTTTTAGGTGGTCGCACTAGCGGGGTTTTACTGTATAATTATATAAATTTATGGACATTAGGCCTCGACCCCTAGCTCTGTGTTACCTGTGCCTGGATGTTGTAGCCAGTGGGCTTGTAAGGCTCCAAGTCTTCTGCCCATAGTCCCTGGTGGCCTTGCACTGCCATCACCTTGGAAATAAGAAAACAGGATTATTTTGGTGCAAGTAGAAAAAATAGGAGATAAATAAAAAAAAAGCTTTCAACGTGAAAAATTAGCTTTGCTTTAAAGTTTGGTTGATCATCCATGTTTGACAGTCTTACTTAAAATCAGTAAATGAAATAATGATCTCATCTAAGTTCAAAGAGGAAACAAGAGCCGCGTGCAGCGCCAACGCTCGTCTGATTTGGTGCTTGTCCAGCTAAATTAAACATTTTTGAAATAAACTAAATCTACCACTAAAGGTGATGAATACCCCTACTAGCACATTTGACACAGAGATGGGGGTTATAGAAATAAATCACAACAATATCTGCTACAGTTTAGAAAAAAACTCCGGAAAAACTGAAATTTCCTAAAAAATTCTAAGTCAATATGCTGTAATTCCGTTAAAAATCAATGTTGTGTAACAAAATTCAAACTTGATCTGTAACTCATTATTATAAAGCTACATACCAAATATCACATCAATATCTGCAAGGGTTTAGAAAAAAACTCCGGAAAACCTGAATTTCCGAAAAAATTCTAAGTCAAAATCACTGCATTTGCGTGAAAAATCAATGAAGCGTAACAAAATTCAACTTTGATCTGTAACTCATTATAACAAAGCCACATACCAAATATCACTTCAATATCTGTAATGGTTTAGAAAAAAACTCTGGAAAACTGTAATTTCCGAAAATTTCTAAGTAAAATCACTGTATTTCTGTGAAAAATCAATGTAGCGTAACAAAATTCACCCTTGATATGTAACTCATTATAATAAAGCCACATACCACATATCACTTCGATATCTGTAAAGGTTTAGAAAAAAACTCCGGAAAACTGAAAAATAACAAAGGGCAATAATATTGAAGACAGAGTTACAAACCTTGTGCACTGTACTCGCGGTCAATGTGATCTATCTACATATGCAGTTTGAGGTCAATAGCTTTTATACTTTGGAAGTTATGAGCCGGACAAGCCGGACGGACTGACATGGTGACTCCAGTATACCCCGCCAAAACTTCGTTTGTGGGGGCATAATAAAGGGCCATAACTCCAAATTTTTGAAAACAAGAGTTATGATTTTTATGTAGGGGCCCTCCCTTTAATGAGATCTACTAATCTACGAAGTTTCATGTTGATACCTCTTATACTTTTTGAGTAATGAGTTACATTAATGTTTTTGAACGCCGACGACCCAGTGATCCCAATAGCTCTACTTTTCTTCGAAACAGACGAGCTAAAAATGAGCTCTACCCTCCTGCAAAATAATTGAAACTCATCAGTTATCAGTTGGGCCATATCTATAAAAGCCCTATTTCATAATCTGATAGTTTTCTTATTTGATTTAATCCATTTTGCATTGGTGTGATGAAAATTTGTTACATTCAACCCAATATTTGGTTACAAGGTTGTGTATATACATTTGTATTAATAATTGTGACATTATTTTACTATTTATTTATCTTAAAATTACTTATGGACCAGTGAATCTTCTTATTGCAAGTTTGGCACACAGTGCAGACCAATCACACATCTTTTAATCAGGGATCTATATTGTTTGACAGTCCCTATCAATAACAATTGGTATACTAAGAGTAGATATCACACTTCTTAACCCTTTACTCCATGAAAATTCATGTAAGAAATAACGACATCACAGATATTTTTTGGTGACAGCAGAAACTGTAGAATTATATCTATACTATTTCATAAGCAAATAGGGCAGACCCTGACCAGACAGCTCCTACAGGAGCAGTCTGATCTGGATCTATCCTGTTTACTAACAGCTCTGGATCATGTGAGTAACTTTTGTGTCTCATCAAGATGCAGCTGTTTGTCACTCAGTCACTAGTTTCTAAAAGGCTTGAAGTAAAATACGTAACATCAGAATTCAGGCAGGAATCAATTTTATAAGAGTTAATAAGCCATGGAACAACTGTTAGGTTTAGAGTTCTAATTGTTCTGAACCTTATGACAGCGGTAAACGAGACAACTGGCATTTGCAAACTGTAAATCCAGATCAGGGCCTCGGCTCCTAGAGGAGCCCTCTGAGCAGGGTCTTTACTGTTTGTCATTTAAAATTCTACAGCAAATTTATATTTTTCATAATAAATGGACTCTATGACTGTAAAAACTGTGATAGGCCATTCTAATTTGATTATTCAGTATTCAAAGGCAATTTTCTCCTAATGAGATGTATACTGTACTAAGAGTTGGAGGTCTGTATTACCTAGAAAATCTTTCACACACTTCTTCAAGTGCCTTGTTTGGTTCTGGAGTAAGGTTTTCTTTTCTGTCATTCTGGAAGAGCTTGCATCACCAGTAGCAGAGGATTTTGTCTCTGGTTCTTTCTCTTGCTCATTCAATTCCATTGTTTGCTTTGAGTTTTGAGTTCCTTTTTCAGGCGAAATACTTTGTTTGATATCAATTTGTTTAGTTTCGTTTTGAGTTTTGACTCTGGCTATCTCATTCCATACATCATCTGCTTCTTGCATTAGATCAAATCTCTCTTTGACATTGCCAATGTCTTCCTTAGGTATTAACATTTGGACATTGTTGTTTTTATCTCCTGTTGGGCCAGCTTGCATGTTCACAGCCAAGGCTTTCTCCAACTTCATGCCATTGCTGTTTTCATTACCAGCATATTTGGGTGTTTCACGAATCTCAAGGTTATTGTTATCGCTAGTTGGACCAGCTGGCATTTTCACAGCCAATGATTTCTCCAACTTAATGTCCATGCTGTTTGCATTTGCAGCATATTTGGGTTGTAGACTAACCTCAGTATTGTTTTTATCTCCAGTTAGACCAGCTGGTATTTTCTGAGCTGCAGGTTTCTCTAACTTAATACCCATGCTGTTTGCATTAGCAGCCTGTTTGGGTTCTTGGCTAATCTGATTTATTGTTGTTTTACTGTTGTCAATGGTTACAAGTGTATCTTCCTGTCTCACTACCTTTGCCTCATAGGCTGTTGTAACATTTGTCTCATGATCAAACTTCTCAAAACTCCTATCTTTGTTCATAGAGCATTTGTTTATACATGTATTTTTCTCCTCAGCTTTTTTGCCAATTGTAGACAAACTGTTATCACTTTTATCAACGCTTTGTCCAGTAATCATACCATCAGGAGTTTCAGGTGAACCCTCTTTAACCTCAGTAGTTTCTCCAATATTTTCGACTGTATTTCTCCGATTGCTCTTTTCAATTGCTTTCTCTGCAATAGTCTTGGAAGGGGATTCAGACCTTGACACTAACTTAGGTAATCTCAAAGGTTTTCTAAGTGGTTTCAATGGCAAAAGAAGATCTCTCCCGTCAAGAAGGGTTTTTGTTGGAGAAGTATAATTCTTTTCTGTTCCATCTGAACTTTTTCTCAACATTTCTAATGTGTTACTGTTAGTTGGTTCAACAAGATCTAGAGCTATTGTGTTCTCCTGATTCTTTTTTCCAACAGCCCCATCCTCTACAATGAAACAACTTTGGTCTGCCTTTTCCGCATCTGTTGTATCATCTGACGGTCTTTCAACATTTGCCATACTATCAGTAGCCTCTTCTCTTAGACATGTCTCCACTGCTTTCCCTCCAATACAGCCTACATCTGACCCTGTAGATACACATGGTTGGTTATTATCCCCAATGCTTGTGGTATCCTTGCAAATTTTTCTATGATCAATGTCTATAGATGGCTTTTCTGCAGGAGCAATAAACTCTGATGGTTCTTGTGGAAAAGTGTTGGTACTTAACATGTTAGAAGATGGTTGTGTTGTTTGGTCATTGCCAATGACTCCAGGCGGTGGTGAAGTAATGCCTGGAAGAAGACTTTGCTGCATTTGTCCACTAAGAGCACAAAGCTGCTGAAAATTTCTGTTGATATAGTCATTCAAGATTTCTATCTGCTGCTGACTGTCCAGGATTGACTCGGTCTGAGTGCATTCGGTCTGGGTGCACTGAGTTACAGTAACTCTAGGCTGTGGTGAGGCTAAGTTAGTTGATTCACGAACAGCTTCTCCAGGGGTTGCATCTTTAATTCCCATTTCTATACCACAAGCAGAACTACCAACTGCATCCTTCGTCTCCATAGTCTGTCGCTGTGAATCAAAACTGGCTTCAGTAGATGAACCTCCAGACTTATCAGCATCTGGATATGGGACTTCTGACATTTCAAGACACCCAAAATATGTGGGAGTCAAATTCTCTACTGCTATGGAAGGCTTGAACTTCAGGTGAAGAATATCAATCATCTCCTTGTCATCTGGAAGATCATCCAGCAACAGCCTGCAAAATAAACTAGAACTATCACTGAAGGTGATTAATACCCCCCACAAACGTGACTGTCATATGAAAAACCTTTGTACAATCTGAAGGGACATAACTCTGTAAGGAAAGAGATAAACTGGAAAACTATAATTGGATGCCCATGTACTCTTTATGATAAAGCATCATGTTAAGTTTCATTGGATTCCAGTGAGCAGTTACTTTGAAACCGCGCGGAATAAAAGTCGACAGACAGACCAACACAAAACTTTTAAACAAATGGGCATAACTTTGTAAGAAAATCAATCATCTGGAAAACTATAATTGGATGCACATGTCCTCTTTATGACAAAGCATCATGTCAAGTTTCATTGGATTCCAGTGAGCAGTTGCTGAGAAACCGCACGAAACAAAAAAGTAAACAGACCGATTGACAAACCAAAATTCAAAGGGGCATAACTATGTAGGGAAACAGATAAAACTGTAAAACTATTATTGGATGAGCATCTCCTCTTCATAATTAAATTATCATGTCAACTTTCGTACGATCAGTCAGCAGTCACTGAGAAACCATGAGGAATAGAAGTAACACAAAACTTTTAAACAAGGGGAATAACTTTGTAACAAAATCAATCAGCTGAAAAACTATAATTGAATGTGCATCTCCTCTTTATGATAAAGCATCATGTCAAGTTTCATTGGATTGCAGCCAGCAATTACTTAGAAACTGTGCAGAAAAGAAGTCAACAGACCGACCAACACAAAACTGTTAAACAAAGAGGCATAACTTTGAAAAATAATCAATCATGTGAATACTATAATTAAATGCACATGTCCTCTTTATGACAAAGCATCATGTCAAGATTCATTGGATTTCAGTGAGCATTGCTGAGAAATCTTGCGAAAAAAGTCAACAGACTGACAGACAGACTAATATTCAAAGGGTCATAGCTCTGTAAGGAAATAGATAAACTGTAAAACTATTATTGGATGAGCAACTCCCCTTCATGATAAAGTATCATGTCAAGTTTCAATGAATTCTAGTCAGTGGTTACTGAGAAACCGCGTGGAACCAAAAGTCAGCAGACCGACCGACCGACTGACAGCCAAGGTGACTCCTATATACCCCACCAAACTATTTTTGTGGGGTTAAAATTAACTGTTTACTTCATGAATATCAATGTATGAAATAATGTATGTATATAAATATTAATCAGTTCAACACATTCCCTCCAAGACTATTTATAGACAAAACACCTCTTTGGATAAATCTACCGAAAAGGAGTATTTACTAGACTAAGTGACATGCGCCAAAAGTGTGAAGGCTGCATTCATTTCGCTCTGATGCTTTGCATAGTTTAAAGAGGGAAATACTTTGAAAAACTTTTTGAAACGTGACACTATTGTGCAAGAAGGAAGTGTTAATAGATTGGTGTACTTTCTAAGTGATTCTGTTGTGTGATTTGACGGAAAAAGTGAAATTAATAAAAAAAAATATTTTTTTTTGTGCATTACTGGATCTTTAAATTCAAATGTGTGTGCCTCAGGCATTAGGATATACAGGTGAAGAGCGGATTAGTACAACACGGCCACAGTTACAGTTACAGTATACCAGGTGCGATCTTTCCATTATAGGGCAATTATCGCCTATTTTGAAACCCAACAAGCTAGTATTGTCCAGGTTGAAAGAGTTAGGGCTGTTAAACTTTGGTCAGTTTGGCTTAGCTAAATTCAGAGGCTCCAGAGGGGGCAACTCAAAACCAAAGCGTATTTGGGATGAAAATAAAGGTGTTCATTTAAACAGATTAAGGGAAATACCTCAGTCAATTCCAATTGTTTCTAGAAACCGTCCGACAGAATGTAAGGTTTCACCTGATGGCGTAAATCTCAGTCATTTGAAACAGTTTCCCCAGGTAATCCCCGTTGCTTCGAAACCTAACCTGTACGCGAGTAAATTCTCAACAGTGTCCCTTTCTGATAAAACGAAAACTGTTGTTCATGTAAAACGCGAACCTCCAATGCCTGTGAGAATTCGGACCTTTGTAAAAGTATGCAGTATAAACCCTAGATCAGTCAAAAACAAGGCTCTTTCTATTTGCGACTATATCGTTTCAAATGACTTTGATGTGGTAGCCATTACGGAAACCTGGCTCGGTAGTTCTGTTGACAATTCTTGCTTAAGTGAACTGGTTCCTACTCATTACAGAATCCAACATGTCCCTCGCTGCAATGACAACCGTGGCGGCGAGGTTGCAATCATACATAAGGCTTCAATAGGACTTCGCCTCCATAAATCAACAAGAGATAATGATTTCTCAGACTTTGAGTACATGGACTGCACTATCAGTATCCGAGATTTCAATATGCGCCTAGTAGTTGCTTATAGACCACCACCATCTCGTGGTAATGGTCTAAAAACCGGAGATTTCCTCGAGAGTGAGTGGCCATTTTTCTTATCTAAACTTGTGACCACCGATAAACCGGTCGTCATTGTAGGGGATTTAAATATCCACCTTGACATTCCAAATGACAGAAACACTGCTAACTTTGTTAGTACACTCGAATCATTTGGACTGCGACAGCATGTAAATGAAGCCACTCATGTAGGGGGACATACTCTTGATGTTGTTATTACACGAGATGGTGATGACTGTGTGTCAAACATTGAAGTCACGGACCCTGGACTGTCCGACAGTAGTGGTAAAATTTCGCGAGATCATTTTTCTGTAACTTTCGAGGCAAAGGCCACAAAACCTCCAACAGTGAGGAAAACTGTTTCATTTCGGAAACTTAGGGCAATTAATATCGAATCATTCAAAAGGGACCTCCTCGACTCAGTACCCATCGAGACAAGTATGCAAACGGCAGATGTTGATGAGCTGGTTAAATCATATACACAGATACTGGCAGCACTTGTCAATAAACATGCACCACTGTGTACTAAAACCATAACACTCAGACCATCATGTCCTTGGTATACCCAGGAACTGCACGATGCAAAACATGTAAAGCGCAAATTGGAACGGAACTGGAAAAAGTCCAGGCTCACAATAGACAATCAGCTATACAGAGAACAGTGTGCCAAAGTCAACAAGCTGCTGATAAAGTCGAGAATTGATTTCTACTCAGAGAAAATTGAAACATGCCAGGCAGACTCAAAAAGTCTTTTCAAAGTCACTAAGCATCTGCTAGGTTCAACTAATGATATCGCATTGCCTAAGAATTCATCCTCGAAACAACTTGCACAAGACTTCAGTGACTTTTTCGTTGAAAAGGTGGACAAAATACGGGCAGATATTTCATCAGGCACTGTATCCAGTGTGCCGAATACCACTGAGATGCAGCATTCAACAAACTTTTTAGAAAAATTTGATGCGGCTACAGTGGAAGAAGTAGAACGGATCATTAAGGCATCCTCCTGTAAGTCTTGCGAACTGGATCCAATACCTACATGGCTGCTAAAGGCATGCCTTGATGAACTCCTACCGATTTTGACAAACATTATTAACTCCTCTTTAGACACTGCCTGCGTTCCAAAAAGTTTCAAGACGTCATATGTCAGACCCCTTTTAAAGAAACCTGATCTCGATTCAAATGAACTTAAAAATTATAGGCCTGTATCAAATCTGCCATTTGTCTCCAAAGTATTAGAAAAAGTTGTTGACAAACGCATTGAGTCCCATCTGACCTCAAACAGTCTACACGAGCAGCATCAGTCAGCATACCGAAAGCATCATTCAACAGAGACTGCTCTTCTGAAAGTTCAAAACGATATCCTTCAATCCCTAGATAGAAACGAAATTACAATTCTGGTGATGCTTGACTTATCGGCTGCATTTGATACTATCGATCACGAAACGTTGCTGAAACGCCTGGAAAGAGACTTCGGAATCATTGGGAAACCTCTTGAGTGGATGACCTCCTATCTAAATGACCGCTATCAAAAAGTGTCAATAGATGGGGAATTGTCCACTCCAGTTAACATGAGATATAGTGTGCCACAGGGATCGGTCCTAGGACCGAAGCACTACATCATGTACACAAAACCTGTCGGCTCAATATGCAGAACCCATGGGCTCAACCACCATTTTTATGCCGATGACTCACAATTATACCTATCGTTTAAGCCCAAGGACATTTCCTGTCAACAGGAAGCTTTATCACGAGTTGAGAACTGTCTCAAGGAGCTAGTGTCTTGGATGCACCAGAACATGCTGAAGCTCAATACTGACAAAACCGAGGTCATACTGTTTCATACTAAAAACACAGAAGTACCTGAAGAGATTCATGTGCAAGTAGGACCCTCTAAAATCAAGCCATCTCTGTGTGTAAAGAATCTCGGCGCATGGCTCGATTCACAAATGGATATGACATCACACATCAATTCCGTGTGTAGGTCTAGTTATGCACAGCTCCGACGAATAGGTCATATAAGAAAGTATCTCTCGCCTGCTGCTACCAAGACTTTGGTGAACTCTCTGGTTACATCAAAGATAGACTACTGCAACTCATTGCTGCATGGAATTCCAAACAAAACACTGCAGAAGCTTCAAAGAGTGCAAAACACAGCAGCCCGCATCATAACAAGGACTTCTCGATATAATCATATCACGCCGGTTTTGAAAGAACTTCACTGGCTTCCGGTTCAGCATCGGATTGAATTCAAAATTCTGACACTTACGTATAAGGCCATGCACAATGAATCCGCCAAGTACATTGTCGACATGCTTGACGTGTACAGGCCCCGCAGAGAATTAAGATCAGCAAGTAGTTCTTTGTCGTTGGTTGTACCAAAAAGTCGTAAGGTAAAGTACAGTGAGAGAAGTTTCATGCATGCAGCTCCCAAACTCTGGAATGCTCTTCCATCAGGCATTAGAGATGCAAGCTCACTGGCATGTTTCAAAAAATCTCTGAAAACGCATTTCTTCAACATATATTATTAGGGCAGTTTAGAAAACGTACCTGCTAATCGTCGGTTATCATAATAGCTGCATTGGCCACAGAGTGTTGATCCTGCCACTTCCTTATGACTGTGGACTTTTAAACCCCTTTTTCAAATATAATGCTCCACAAATGTAGAAAATAGATAAATGAATAACAAAAACCTCATCCATATTTTATGGACTTCTAGGGAATCCCCTTGCTGTTGAACGTGCGGGTGTTGTGTCAGCGGGATTCCGCTGTCCAGTTGTTGCGGTGGCCGAGGGAGTGCTGTTGTCAAACGGGGCATCCCTATATGCTTGGTACCTCTGGTAACTCCAGTTCCAATGCCGGAGGGAGCACCGTAGTGGAACAGGGCATCCCTCTACGGTATAATTCCGCGCTGGTACATTGGGAGTCTTGCTGGCATGACTTGCTACCCTGCCCTTAACCTGTGCCAGGGATTCCTGTTAAGCTGACCCAGTTTCCGTATTTTTGCTTACCAGTGAACTGGGTCGTGTAATATATGGGCAGCGGGCAAATTAAGCCTGTACGGTCTAATGCAGCATCGCGTGTCTCAGTCAGTCTCGATTTGTCCGATGTGATTCCTTTGCCATTGCAGCTGGTGGGATATGTTGCAGGAACAGTATACGTGATACCTTCTTTAGCTCTACTTTGGCTAGGCTTCTTGGGTTCCCATAATAAGACATTTTATTCTGTAATTAAACTTTGGATATACCCAATGACAACTCTATTAAAATATGATACGCTGTGTACTCCCTCATTGCCATAGCGGGTCGAATAGTGTTTGACTGGAGGGGTTGCATAGTGCGCGTATATAACAGTTGTGTATTTGTATTGCTTAGTTTATATGCATGAACTTCAAATTGATCTGTTCTGTTACCCAATTTTCCGGCAATATTTTATGTGCAGTGTTGTATGTTAAACGAATGTACCCAAGTCTGTTGAGTCTGGGTCAAAATTATGGGACGTACTGGCACTGCGCATAGAATGTTGCATTCAAGTTTTGTTTTTTATAATCTGAGTGCGTTGACACACTATAATAGAACATAACACGACACAGACAGATAAACTTACGGAAAAGATTAGCTTATTTACCAATGTCCTAAATAAATTCTATTTTATTATTATTCTTATCTATATATAAGTATTAAATATATTTTATTTTAAATTTTCTGTAATTTACGCATTATTGTACAGTAAATGTATCTTTGTGAAGCGCTTTTGAACGCACATATCCTGTATGAAAAGAGCGCTATATAAATGTGGTATAATAATAATAATAATAAAAGGAAAGTTTAGAATTTTGTAGAAACCATCGTGATTATTGCAATGGTTTCAAAATTGACTTTTACAGAAGGGACAAAATGCGTCAGTAGGAGGGAATGTGTTAATGTTTATAATGTTACGTGATCAAGGGAATGTTTGGCCAGCTTGCAGAAACTGTAGAATCAGATCCATATAATTCTATAAACAAACAAAGCTGATCCTAATCAGATTGCTTGGTCTACTCTATTTGCAAGAATGCCAAAAGGCATCTCTATGGTGTAGAAGAGTTATACTTTATTTTAAGTCTGCTGCATTCTGCTGTATAATAATGTGTGCCTAAACTGTTGCAAAACATTGAAAGGTTTTGAGAAAATATTGACAAAGACTAGATTCTGATGAGTTATTCAAGTCTCATCTGGTTCCAACCTGTTTGCAAATGCAAGTCAGGTCACGTTAGGCAGGATCAGAGTTTAACACTTTCCTTCATTTAAACGCATTTCATGCATTTGCAAACAGAGTAGACCCAGATCCCCTATAAGAGCCATCTGATCAGGGTCTGCTCTGTTTGCTAATGGAATTTGATATTTCTGTTTCTTTACTTTCCAAAATGGCAACATTCCACCTTCCATATTTCAAATAATTATTTTGTCCATGAATATTCAGTAGGTATTGAAATTTGGAATAAACATAGAACAGGGAAAGGGTTAAAATGTTATGACAGAAAACCATGTAAGTTGTAACAAGGCAGTCCAAAGGACAGCTATATCCCCCACCGCCGCCACCTAAATTAAGACATTGACCTGGGTTTTAACGTGGTTGACATTAAACCTTCCAGTTGTTATGAAAATAGGACGCGGAAACAAATATAATGGAAACTGAAGGTAAGAACACGACTTTCAAATGTGACCTTGACCTTGAGCCGACATGACTGCCACATATGTTCTGCACATCATCTCAATTCGGTTAATATTTGACTCAAGTTTTATGAAAATCCTTCAAATGGTTTAGAAGATATGGAGCGGACACGAAATGTAATGGAAATTGAAGATTAAATCACTTGGCCTTCAAATGTGACCTTGACCTTGAGCCGACATGACTGCCACATATGTTCTGCACATTGTCTCAACGTGGTTAACATTTGAGGCAAGTTTCTTGAAAATCCTTCAAGGGGTATAGGAGATAACGAAACTATAATGGAAATTAAAGGTGAGAACACTTGACCTTCAAATGTGACCTTGACCTTGAGCCGACATGACTGGCACATGTGTTCTGCACATCGCCTCAATTTAGCTAACATTTAACTAAACTTTTATGAAAATCCTTCAAAGGCTTTAGAAGATATGGAGCAGACACGAAAATGTAACGGAAATTAAAGGTTAGAACACTTGACCTTCAAACGTGACCTTGACCTTGAGCCAACATGACTGCCGCATGGGTTCTGCACATCGTCTCCATTCATTTAATATTTGACTCAAGTTTTATGAAAATCCTTCAAAGTGTTTAGAAGATATGGAGCGGACACGAAACTGTAATGGCAACTGAAGGTTTAAACACTTGACCTTCAAATGTGACCTTGAACTTGAGCCGACATGACTGCCACATGTGTTCTGCACATCGTCTTAATTTGGTCAATATTTGACTCAAGCTTTATGAAAATCCTTCAAATGGTTTAGAAGATATGGAGCGGACACAAAATGTAATGGAAATTGAAGATTAAATCACTTGGCCTTCAAATGTGACCTTGACCTGACATGACTGCCACATATGTTCTGCACATTGTCTCAACGTGGTTAACATTTGAGGCAAGTTTCTTGAAAATCCTTCAAAGGGTTTAGAAGATATGGAGCGGACACGAAACTGTAATGGCAACTGAAGGTTTAAACACTTGACCTTCAAATGTGACCTTGAACTTGAGCCAACATGACTGCCACATGTGTTCTGCACATCGTCTTAATTTGGTCAATATTTGACTCAAGCTTTATGAAAATCCTTCAAAGGCTTTAGAAGATATGGAGCGGACACGAAAATGTAATGGAAATTAAAGGTTAGAACACTTGACCTTCAAACGTGACCTTGACCTTGAGCCAACATGACTGCCGCATGGGTCCTGCACATCGTCTCAATTCATTTAATATTTCATTCAAGTTTTATGAAAATCCTTCAAAGGGTTTAGAAGATATGGTGCGGACACGAAACTGTAATGGCAACTGAAGGTTTAAACACTTGACCTTCAAATGTGACCTTGAACTTGAGCCGACATGACTGCCACATGTGTTCTGCACATCGTCTTAATTTGGTTAACATTTGACTCAAGTTTTATGAAAATCCTTCAAAGGGTTTAGAAGATATGGAGCGGACACAAAAATGCAATGGAAATTGAAGGTTAAAACCCTTGACCTTCAAATGTGACCTTGACCTTGAGCCGACATATCTGCCACATATGTTCTGCACATCGTCTCAACTTGGTTAACATTTGAGGCAAGTTTCTTGAAAATCCTTCAAGGGGTATAGGAGATATGGAGCGGACACGAAATTGTTACGGACAGACGGACGGACGGACAGATGGACAGACAGACAGACGAAGGCCATTCCTATAACCCCCCTCCGCTATGCGGTGGGGGATAACAAACTGTATTAATGGTGAAATTGATCAAATGATCTCAAAAGGTCATTGTCACAAACGAAGTTTGTGGTACAGAATTCTGCGTATATTTAAAGGATTTCACATCATACTTACAACAGGTATACGGTCATACATTTATTCATACACGAGAAATAAGAAATACAGTTTATAACTCTCAAACTCTCTAGTATAGTGTTTGTCACTCAGCTATTGTCTACAGTTCATCTGCAACACAGTTCCACTTAGGAAAGTTCTGTTCTTAACTTTTTAACACGACACGTGGCAAAACTTACACTACACGTGTCCACAAAGTCAATATATATATCACTGAGAAGTACCTTTAATATAACTTCTCTAGGTGTACATAACACATTCTCTAGGCGTGCTTTACACGGTGTACACGATATGTATATGTATAAAAGGATATATGCTTAAGGGCTCCACCAAGGATAACGCATATGGGCTCCACTAAGGACAACGCCAATGTCTTTCCACCAAGGATAATATATGGCTTCCACCAAGGAAATGCAATGTTACGGGCTCCACCAAGTATATATGCCCATGGTTCCACAAAGGATATGCTGAGGCCAAACAGTCATGGCTCCATTTAGGACGCTATTACCAAGCCAGTCCTGACAACATAAATTCCAGGCTTTCGCACACGCCCAAATCTCTACAGGTGCTTCACCTGTGACCGCTCTAACCAAAACTGACCACTGTCCACTCTCACACAGAGCTAAATACACAAAATTGCATGTACAATAGACACTATAAAATAGCTAAACCCACAAGGGCATGTGGTGTTTTACAAAACTACACCTGGACACTACTAGACCACAAGGGACTGAAGTATCTATAAAAACTGATTTTTGTGACAGTCATTTTTAATAAAGACACAAAAGCAAGGCTCGTCTTCGCACTTTCTCTCTTGAATATTTATGTAAGATAAAATGAAAAATCATTAATATTAATTAGATTATTTTTTTAACTGGCATAAAGGATTTGTTCGAGTAGCAGATGTGCTTTCGTCCGTTGGGTCTACCGGTGTGAATACCATTGAACTCTGTCGATCATTTGATTACAATTTAAGTTTTGGTCATTATATTACAGTAACATTATGTACTTACATTTCAAAGCCTGTTGTTACTTAAATTCTATTGGTACACTTATTAATTCATTTATAATCCGACAAATTATCTTTCATCATTGAATTTTGAGCGTGTTGTCAACCATACTGGTGCACTCGAGTCTCTTAGGCAATCAGATTGCTAGTCGGTGCTATCACTCTTCTATTACTTATAAATGAGATTTGGTGGAACCAGCATTCGTCACGCTACAATGGTACCTATATAAAGCGGTTGCACGTGTCTCGTCCCTTCTTTTTGCAGAGTTAGTGCAGTTCAGTTTGGACTAGGTTGGGTTAGTACACACGTGCTTCCAATATTATATGTTGTTTCTCATTTGATTTATGTTTCTAAAATTTCAATTCTAAACTTGCATACAGTTATTTAGCGTTGCATACGCTCCTTTATTGTTGTTGCAGCTGGAGTTTATAAGGGGGTTCTCAGCTCTATTCTGTCAGTACCTTTCAAAGGGACATTTTACAGAATATAGTTTTAGGTCATCGCCGGTGATTATTTGTGTTTTGTTTCTCGCAATTGCACTGCCAGTGCATAACGCTTGAGCATAGCACCCCAAATCTCATTCCCAATGGACATAATTCTAACAGTAACATGAGCTGCAGCCGGTGACTCGGTTTCAACACTCCGTTATTAATTCTGGGGCTGCCTCTGAATCATTTTAATGTACATTCCGAGTCTAACTGGGTTTATACATGTAAAATAAACTGTAAAGCATATGCTTGTCTTGTGTCCAGGCCACTTCCCATGGGAAACGACGATGTATAAATAAAATGAGTCCTGCTACAGTTGGTATAGAAAGAAACTAGTCAGATCTACTTTAATTCCATCTGTAAACAGAGCAGATCTTGATCAGACTGCTCCTACAGAAATTGTTTGATCTGGGTCTACAATTTGCAATGGCATTATAAAGCCTATTTATGGAGTAAAGGGTTAAAGCACCATAACTCTTTATGTAGGATAGATAGAGTAAAGTCCCTTTCCTAAGTTCTAGTACGAGAGCTCTAGATAAGATGTGTAAATTCAAACATTTTCAAGAATACCTCCTTATTTCTCCACCAAACCCTATACTGTGATCGCTCTTTAGAATCGTCTCTGCAAGAAGAGATGATTCTAAAGAGTGGTCATAGTATAGAGAAATGATGATTTTAGTATTTAGGTACGAAGCTTTATCTGTAGCTCTGAAGTCATTGTGATGGTTACGTCACCAACCTGGTTCTAGAAGGTATGGTGTTTCTATTTTTATAACAGCCTCCTAAATATCTATTTACTCTTTCCATCATGAATAGTCATGTAACAAATAATGACACTATTTGCTTTTCATAATTGTATATAAACACAGCAGGTCTTGGCTTCGGCAGAAACTGTAGAATCAGATATCTACATAATTTTATAAGCAGACTCAAATCAGATGGATCCTACATGTGTGATCTGGGTCTTCTCTGTTTGCAAAGGTGTGAAAAAGGTGTCTTTATAAAGGAAAGGCTTAACCCTTTCTAAATACGCCTTTCTACGCTTAGATCTATAACAAGAGCTGTCACAGGACAGCGCGCTCAACTATTCTCAGAATTGTTAGCGTAAAAATACTTGATAGTGGACTAAAATAGAGTCCAATGATACTAGAAGCAAGTAATCAGTCTCAGTAAAATATCTTTAATAGTATTCAGGATGTAGGATCTCTTTGAACTCTTTAATCAAAGAGAAAACTTAAGTAAAAAAGGGCAATCATTTCTGTTAAAATGCTTGATAGAGTAATGTACTCTTGCCTACATATTAAGCTTGATGTGGTGAACAAGTGTTCCAAGTTTCAAAGCTTTATCTCAAAGGGTTATGTAAACAAGTGGACTTTAACAAAAACCTTAACCAAAAGTTCTAAGTTAAAAAGGGCCATAATTCTGTCAAAATGCTCGACAGAGTTATGTACTCTTGCCTACAGATGAAGATTGTGATGGTGAACAAGCGTTCCAAGTTTTAAAGCTTTATCTCAAAGGGTTATGTAAATAAGTGGACTTTAACAAAAACCTTAACCAAAAGTTCTAAGTTAAAAAGGGCCATAATTCTGTCAAATTGCTTGACAGAGTTATGTACTCTTATGTACAGATGAAGATTGTGGTGGTGAACAAGTGTTCAAAGTTTCAAAGCTTTATTCCAAAAGTAAGAGGCAAAAAGTGGACTTTAACAAAAACCTTAACCAAAAATTCTAAGTTAACAAGAGGGCCAGAATGGCCCTGACATCACTCACCAGGCAATCAGAGAAGATGTTCAAAGTTTTCACTATATGTTTCTAGAGAAAACTAGCCACCCCTGGGGCGGGCCAATTTTAATCCAAGGGGCATAAATTATACAACTTTTGTAGAGGACATGAACATGATGCTATGTGCCAAATATGAAAGCTGAGAACCTTCCAGTTTCTGAGGAAAATATTTTCAAATTTGACACTATATGTTTCTATTGCAAACTGGCTACCCCTGGGGCGGGGCCAATTTTAACCCCGGGGGCATAATTTATATAACTCTTGTAGAGGACCTGAACATGATGTTATTTGTCAAATATGAAAGCTGAGAACCTTCCAGTTTCTGAGGAGAAGATTTTCAAAGTTGTCACTATATGTTTCTATTGAGACATGGCTACCCCTGGGGCGGGGCCAATTTTGACCCCTGGGGCATAATTTATATAACTTTTGTAGAGGACCTGAATATGATCCTATGTGCCAAATATGAAAGCTAAGAATCCTGTAGATTTAGAGGAGAAGATTTTCAAAGTTGTCACTATATGTTTCTATTGAAAACTGGCCACCCCTGGGGCGGGATCAATTTTGACCCCAGGGGCATAATATATATCACTTTTGTAGAGGACCTGAACATGATGCTATGTGCCAAATATGAAAGCTGAAAACCTTTCAGTTTCAGAGAAGAATATATTCAAAGTTTTACCATATATTTCTATTGAAAACTGGCTATCCCTGGGGCGGGCCAATTTTGACCCCAGGGGCATAATTTATAAAAAATTTGTAGAGAACCTGAACATGATGCTACGTGCCAAATATGAAAGCTGAGAACCTTCCAGTTTCAGAGGAGAAGATTTTCAAAGTTTCACTATATGTTTCTATTGAAAACTGACCACCCCTGGGGCAGGGCCAATTTTGACCCCAGGGGCATGATTTAAATAAATTTTGTAGAGGACCTGAACATGATGCTATGTGCCAAATATGAAAGCTGAGAACCCTGTATATTCAGGAGAAAAGATTTTCTAAGTTGTCACTATATGTTTCTATTCAAACCTGGCTACCCCTGGGGCAGGGCCAATTTTGACCCCCAGGGGCATAATTTATATAACTTTTGTAGAGGACCTGAACATGATGCTATGTGCCAAATATGAAAACTGAGAACACTTTAGATTCAGAGGAGAAGATTTTCAAAGTTGTCACTATATGTTTCTAATGAAATCTGGCTACCCCCTGGGGCGGGGCCAATTTTGACCCCAGGGCCATAATTTATATAACTTTTGTAGAGGACCTGAACATGATGCTATGTGCCAAATATGAAAGCTGAGAACCCTGTAGATTCAGAGGAGAAGATTTTCAAAATTGTCACTATATGTTTCTATTGAGAAGGCTCTATTAGAGGACAAAGAAATTTTAGTACTAGGGGATTTTAATAAAGACCTTATGAATAATAATATAAAAGAAGAATGGATAGGGTACACATCTTCCTTAGGCCTCTCACAATTAGTCAATGATCCAACTCGTCGAAATAACAGTTCAAGTACTTTAATAGATCACATTTATTCAGACAATGCACGAAACATAGCATGGACATCTGTTCCAACTCTTAGTTTAAGTGACCATTATCCAATATTTTGTTCACGAAAAATTAACAACAAAAATGTGAAAAGAAAACATCATTCTATTAAATATCGGTCATTCAAAAACTTTAATGAAGTAGATTTTCTAAGAGATCTTGATAACGTCAATTGGAATGACATTATGAAAAACTCAGATGTTAATTTAATTCTACATGATTTTATGTGCACTTTCATTGCAATAGTAGATAGCTACGTCCCAATAAGGCAGCACAGAGTAAAAAAGATCAATCAACCTGACTGGATAAATTCTGATATTCTTGATGCTATGAAAGATAGGGATAAATACAAAGTCAGAAACGATGCTGTTAATTATAATATCTCCAGAAATAAAGTCACTAAACTTATAAACGATGCTAAGAAAGCGACATACGAGAAAAAAATAAATGATGGTCAGAATAATCCATCAACTATTTGGAAAATATTTAATGAATTTAAGTCCAATAAAGATGTAAAAAATAACATTATTAGTTTAACCAGAAACGGTACAGAAATAACAGAAACAGCAGATATGTCGAATGAATTCAATTCCTTTTTCACTAATATTGCATCAAATATCAAGGAGGATATAAGTTTTTGTGAGTTCAACGAAGTAAAGGATTTTGTTGAATCACGTGTCCCAAAGCCTATGTTCTTTAACATTCCATTAATTGGTATTGAAAAAGTAAGAAAAATGCTTATGAACTTAGATACATCTAAGGCAACTGGCCTAGACGATATTGGTCCAAAACTTCTAAAACTATCAGCAAATATTATTTATCGTGTCATTCACTATACTCTGAATCAAAGTATATTACAATCTACTTTTCCAGATGTTTGGAAATCAGCTAAAGTAAGCCCATTGTTCAAATCAGGTTCTAAAAGTGACGTTAATAATTACAGGCCTATTTCTATATTACCAACATTATCTAAACTTCTTGAAAAACATGTGCATGAAAGTTTTTATAATTATTTTAACCATTATAAACTTATTGTAGAAAAACAAAGCGGTTTTAGGAAAGACCATAGTTGTGAAACTGCTCTTGTTCATATAGTTGATAAATGGCTAGGGGCCATTAATGATGGGTGTATTGTAGGAGTTATAATGGTAGATTTTAAGAAAGCATTTGATCTAGTTGATCATAAAGTTCTTATTAAAAAACTTAGGTTATATAAATGTTCGATTAAAACAATAAGTTGGTTTAATTCTTATTTAAATGACAGGAAGCAAAAGGTAAGCTTAAATGGAGTTATGTCTGATGAACACAATATTTCATGTGGTGTTCCTCAAGGTTCTATTTTAGGGCCTCTTCTATTCCTCTTGTTTATTAATGACCTTTCTCTTGTTCTTTCTAATGTTAGTTGTAGTACTGACATGTATGCTGATGACACTACTATTTGCTCGATACATCAATCAAAAGATTTTGTTGAAAGAAATTTACAAGCTTCTCTATATACACTTGAAAGATGGTGTCAAAATAATGGCATGGTTTTAAATACAAACAAAACTAAAGTATTGATGATTACAACTCCACATAAGAGGGCTAAAATTCCTGGAAATGCCCTTAATCTCATGTTTAAAAATATTGAATTAAACGTATCGAAAGGTGAAAAATTACTCGGTGTCAATATTGATGAATCTCTTAAATGGGATGACCATGTTAACAAATTGAAAAAGAAAATCTCAACAAACATTTGGCTGTTATCTCGCATCAAAACGTTTATTCCACTTAGTGCAAGAATTTTGTTCTATAAAGCATATATCCAGCCACATTTAGATTTCTGCAATATTGTATTGGGTGGCACTACGTCAACAAATCTTCATAAATTACATATCTTACAGAAAAGAGCTTCTAAAATAATTTTTGGAATAGAATACACAACAGTTTCTAACGCATTGGAATAAATGAATTGTCTCAGCATTCATGAAAGAATTTTACTCCACAAAGCTAAATTCATGTACAAAGTTTTCAAAGGGCATGTCCCTCATTATGTCTCTAATATGTTTAAAAGTGATACAAGAAGATTAACGAACTTAAGATTTTATAATAATAAAAACTATGTCATACCTAGACCTAGGTTGGAACAATATAAAGAAAGCATTTCATTCTCGGGGTCATCACTATGGAATGTTATACCTGATTCAATTAGAGAAGCGGGCACTGTAAATAAGTTCGCCTATATGTTTATTCAATGGTTAAAAGAAAAACGGACCTAGTTATATAGGTATACGAATACAATGAATTTAATAGTATGAATCTCAAGTTACCACTGTACAAGAGTAGACTATGTACTTCCTTTTGATTGGAGCTTGCATAGAGCTCCTGATTACAAAACGAACACAAGTCGACATGTTCTTATTTGTTGTAAATAACTGATATGATTTGTTTCTCCAAAAATAGTTTTCTCTGTATATATCTACTCAAAGTTAGAGTACTGTGCTGCGACTTCCAACTATAAAAGACAGTAAAATCATGATATTTTTATGCTTATTACATAAAATTCAAAGGTCAACATTTTACATAATGTTGGAGGTCGTCTAGCATTTGTTTTATTTGCATATGTTAGTAAGATACGGTTGTTATTGTTTTTAAACCAATCTTTAAACCAGTTCAGTGCCACAAAATAATCACACATTAGATTCTTTACTAAATCTATTTCTGCCTGAAAATCTACAATTTCTTTGTAAAGGTTACATAGTGTACACCATTTGATAGTTTGAATCTTCTTTTGCACCAATGAAACTTACATTTTTTTAAAGTTAATAACACATTTGATTACTATTAACGATAATTACACCATCAAAACAATAGTATAAATGTAGATGTATATAGACACAGGGTGCAAATGGAACGGATCCATTTAGGAAACTTCCCACAGAGGTTTTCTGGCTTGGTTCAGTTCTATTTGTTCCTGTAGTTTGTATAATTATGCTGATTTCGGTTTGCATTATTGAAATGGTTTAATAGCATAATTACTGCACTGGACACATTGTTAATTAATATATTCTGTGATTGTTATTTTTGCTTATAAATGTATGAAATGTACCAATTAAAAGGGCCTCTGGTAGATTAGCCATTTGGCTAAACGAGCTACCCTTATTAATTACTTAAACTATTTTATACATTCATTCATTCATTTAGATTATTTAGGTTACTCTGAAAGCCTTTCATTCATTCATTCAATTCGTCATAAACCTTGTGCATACAGTCTTGATCCAGATGAGACGTTGAGTAACTCAATGCCTCGTCAGTTTCAATTAGTTCACACTCTAATTGCATTTTTCAAAATTTGAAGCAGATGACAATTTTGTTTAACTAATACTGAGCCAAAATATTTCCTACAGTAATGACAGCGTGGGTAAATGACGTCACAAATATGTGGTTTTAATAGCACGTGCGTTCATCCACCTGAATCGGGGTCAGATGGTATTTATAAATGTGTTTCATTTTTTTGTGCAATCACTTGATATATAGCTCTATATAAAGTTATTAACTACGTTTTGTATTTAGATGCTAGTGGCAAATCAAATCTATGATAACAGGTTGGATCCAGATTAGACGCCAAGTTACTCGGAGTTTTATCAGGATCCAAATGCGTGTCCTTAAATAATAGATGTAAAAATTGAAGCAGACAACAATTATTAAATATCCAGACTCAACATTACCGAACATCGATTTCTTGTGCATATAGATCTGTTTTTTACTGTTTTGTATTGTTTATAAAATGCTTTTGTTTAAGGGCTTCAATGTAGATTGGTCATAGTGACTAAATGAGCTGCCCTCGTAAAATGGGGTCTTTCATTTATTCAGTTATTCATTCATTCATCTTCTAAAGACCAAATGTTCACACCATAGGTGTTATTTATTCAGCACCGTCTTTTTCATACAGAGCGCTGAATTAATATTGCCTGTTCTGAGCCACTATCTCAAGATACCATACACACTTAGCACTATTTGTACATATATCTTGCTATTTTGTTGTTCATAACCATTTTCCTATTCTTAAAGTAACTCTAGTTTTAAATAAACTTTAGCCTTTTTTCTTCACAAAACAACCATTATTGAACAATGAAGGTACTATCAAAAAGCTTTCCAAAGCAAGCATCTGTATCCGCAACGTTTAAAATAATCTTAAAAACAAATATCAACAATAATTTGATACTGCTAATTACTGTCAAGTGTTCAAAACCTTCATAGATTTGAAAGGACTGTTGTTGTTCAAAATCATTTCTATTGTGAGGTCAAAGTTTCTTCTATTGTAATTCAGTGTAAAACAACCAGTGTAACAATGACGATTTACAAATTTAGTCTTGAACATTAACAAATAGAACAATTCCATTTCAGAAAAACTCTGCAGGAGTTTCTGAGCTGGGTTTGCCCTGTTTGAAATATGTGAACAATATTTTTATACTTTCTATAGCATATACATACAGTGTTGTTTTGATAAACCAGTTTTGTGAATATGTTTTCTAATATCTATCACTATGATTTTTTTCATGTGTTACATGACTGTGTACAGAGTATTACATAAGGCTAAGAATTGAGTAATCCCAGATTGGACAATTTCTGTGAAAGTTTCTTTTCTTGGTATTATAATGCCATATTTCACTTTTTCAAACTAGTATTCGCATTCAGTTCGTTTTAATCGATTAAAATGTGCATTATATGGCTACTCTGTCCAGTGTTACAGATATTCTTACTATATTTCTGTTGTTAAATATTTTGTATGAAATGCTTGTGTTAGAGGGCCCTGGGTAGATTAGTCTGTTGACTAACCGGGTAACCCTCTTTAAATAAAGTCTTTCATTCATTCATTCATTTCATTCAAAACTGGCTACCACTGGGGCGGGGCCAATTTTGACCCCAGGGGCATAATTTATATAACTTTTGTAGAGGACCTGAACATGATGCTATGTGCCAAATATGAAAGCTGAGAACGCTGTAGATTCAGAGGAGAAGATTTTCAAAGTTTTACTATATATTTCAACAGAAAACAAGGCACCCCTGGGGCGGGGCCAATTTTGACCCCAGGGGCAAAATTTATATAACTTTTGTAGAGGACCTAAAGATGATGCTATGTACCAAAGATGAAAGCTGAGAACCCTGTAGATTCAGAGGAGAAGAGTTTTAAAGGTTCAAATTGTTGACGCCCGACGACGCACACCGCACGACGGACGACGACGGACATCAAGTGATCACAAAAGCTCACCCTGAGCACAAAAGTGCTCTGGTGAGCTAAAAAGGGCCATAATTCTGTCAAATTGCTTGACAGAGTTATGTACTCTTACCTACAGATAAAGTTTATGGTGGTGAACAAGTGTTCCAAGTTTCAAAGCTTTATTCCAAAGGTTAGAGGCAAAAAGTGGACTTTAACAAAAACCTTAACCAAAGTGTGACGCAGACGCTGACGCCGGGGTGAGTAGGATAGCTCCACTATTCTTCGAATAGTCGAGCTAAAAATCACCTATTGAAACCATTGTGATAAATAGAGCATTTGATCCTATAGGAGCAAATGCTTTATTTATCACAATGGTTTCAAACTACAAAATTCTAAACAAGAGGGCCTGAAAGGCCCTGACATCGCTCACCAGACAATCAGAGGAAAAGATTGTCAAAGTTTTCACTATGTGTTTCTATAGAAAACTAGCCAGCCCTGGCGAGGGCCAATTTTGACCCAAGAGGCATAATTTATGTAACATTTCTAGAGGACCTAAAGTGAAAAAAATTTAAGACAAGCGGCACAATTTATATAACTTCTGTAGAGGACCTGAACATGATGCTATGTGCCAAATATGAAAGCTGAGAACCTTCCAGTTCCAGACAAGAAGATTTTCAAAGTTTCACTATATGTTTCTATTGAAAACTGGATACCCCTGGGGCATGGCCAATTTTGACTCCAGGGGCATAATTTATATAACTTTTGTAGAGGACCTGAACATGATGCTATGTGCCAAATATGAAAGCTGAGAGCCTCCCAGTATCAGAGAACAAGATTTTCAAAGATTTCACTATTTGTTTCTATTGAAAATGGCCCACCCCTGGGGCGGGGCCAATTTTGACCCTAGGGGTATAATTTATATACCTTTTGTAGAGGACCTGAACATGATGATATGTGCCAAATATGAAAGCTGAGAGCATCCCAGTTTCAGATAAGAAGATTTTCAAAGATTTCACTATTTGTTTCTAAGGGCTGTTCCAGGAAAAAAGGCCAGGGGGGGTCGGAACGGCGATGAATTAAAATTTTGTGGGTGGGGGGTAATAAAGAATTAAATTTGTGTTGGTTGGGGCGATTTTTTCAATTGTAATTGTGTTGTATCGGGGGTTATTGAATATTTCAATTCGGAGGGGGGGGGGGGGGGGCATTAAGCACGGTAATTCTGTTTAAAATTTCCCAAATAAGAAAAAATCGTCGCCGATATTCTTTCCCGTTTTCAAGTAAATCCACGTTAATAACGTTTATCACGTCAACAGCGAGATTTCGGCTCGGCTAATCGAATAACGAGACTCATGTCCTACAGCCAATCAAAACGCTCGTATTATCGAATGTTCGTTCAACAAATCCAATATGCGTCCGTTTCTGAAATTCGGTATATGTACCTGCCAATTAATGTGAATATAAGACAAAATTGAAAAGCACAGACCGAGATTACGATAAGAGTGTGAAAAATAAGTTCAGCCCAAGATGGCTAGAGTAAGAAATGACGTTGACATTTAGTAAAGAAACAAGAAAAGTGATAGTTGGCGATTTCGTGAAAGTGAAAGTAAACCTTCCCGGGAGAGAGTTCCTTGTTTAATACTGTAAACAAACAAATTAATTACGGAAACCGCGACTGTGTAGACTTTGGGAACCATCTGAAAACCGCTAGATATGTCCAGTTATTGAAACAGCGTGTTCAAGTCACAGGTAAAACCCTGTAATATTGAGTATTCACCAGAAATTTGTGTCTGTCAATATGGGTATGTCTAAACACCGGATATGACGGATATGACTCTCATATCCGCGGATATGAGATTCGCAGACTAAAATCGGCTACAAAAGCATTATTTTTTATTAGAAAAACATTTTATCGAGCCGAATGACTAATATTATATATATTTATTATTTGAAATACTTAAAATTTAATATACGGTGAGTATAATAGGTAGTTATAATCGAATTTATCTCCACCGGATATGACAGCCATATTCGTTGTGAGGGATAAACACCGGATATGACTTTTAAACTCCTAATATCTCTCAATAACTTAAGGTTTTAGTCAGGGAATGGCTACCTTATAACACTTATGACTCTATAAAGGAATTTTGATCACATTTCAACTTAATAGAGGGTACAAAATTCATAATATTCGGCATGTACCGGGTAAGAAAGTCATATTCGTTGTAAGAGAGAAACAACGGATATGACTTGAAAACTCATAATAACTCGTAAAAAATTAATTTTTAGTGCGGGGAATGTCTATCTAATCACATAATGAATCTTCACTGAAATTTTGCTCACGTTTCAACCAAAGAAAGCCAAACAAATCATAATATTCGGGGGTCACGAAGAAGCACGGACCGCAGAGAAACGCTATGAGGGAGAAACACCGGATATGACCTTAAAACTCCTAATATCTCATACTAACCTAAAGTTAAAGTTACAGAACAGCTGCCGAATCACAGTATGACTCTTCACCGAAATATTTGCTCATGCTTCTACTAAAGAAAGTTGGAAATATTCATAATATTCGGCATGCGCCTGATGTGAAAGTCATATTCGTTGTGAGGGAGAAACACCGGATATGACTTTAAAACTCATAATATCTCTCAATAACTTAAGGTTTTAGTCAGGGAATGGCTACCTTATCACAGCATGACTCTATACTGGAATTTTGATCACGTTTCAACTTAATAGAGGGTACAAAATGCATAATATTCGGCATGTACCGGATATGAAAGTCATATTCGTTGTGTGGGAGAAACACTGGATATGACTTGAAAACTCATAATAACTCGTAATGAATTATTTTTTAATGTAGGGAATGGCTATCTAATCACATTATGAATCTTTGAACACTGAAATTTTGCTCACGTTTCACGAAAGAAAGCCAAACAAATCATAATATTCGGGATCATTCGGGAAGCACGGACCGCAGAGAAACGCTATGAGGGAGAAACACCGGATATGACTTTAAAACTCCCAATAGCTCATAATAACTTAAGGTTTTAGTTAAGGAATGGCTACCTAATCACAGTATGACTCTATACTGGAATTTTGATCACGTTTCAACTTAAGAGAGGTTACAAAATCCATAATATTCGGCATATACCGGATATGAAAGTCATATTCGTTGTGTGAGAGAAACACCGGATATGACTTGAAAACTCATAATAACTCGTAATGAATTATTTTTTAATGTAGGGAATGGCTATCTAATCACATTATGAATCTTTGAACACTGAAATTTTGCTCACGTTTCACGAAAGAAAGCCAAACAAATCATAATATTCGGGATCATTCGGGAAGCACGGACCGCAGAGAAACGCTATGAGGGAGAAACACCGGATATGACTTTAAAACTCCCAATAGCTCATAATAACTTAAGGTTTTAGTTAAGGAATGGCTACCTAATCACAGTATGACTCTATACTGGAATTTTGATCACGTTTCAACTTAAGAGAGGTTACAAAATCCATAATATTCGGCATATACCGGATATGAAAGTCATATTCGTTGTGTGAGAGAAACACCGGATATGACATGAAAACTCATAATAACTCGTAATGAATTATTTTTTAATGTAGGGAATGGCTATCTAATCACATTATGAATCTTTGAACATTGAAATTTTGCTTACGTTTCACGAAAGAAAGCCAAACAAATCATAATATTCGGGATCATTCGGGAAGCACGGACCGCAGAGAAACGCTATGAGGGAGAAACACCGGATATGACTTTAAAACTCCCAATAGCTCATAATAACTTAAGGTTTTAGTTAAGGAATGGCTACCTAATCACAGTATGACTATATACTGGAATTTTGATCACGTTTCAACTTAAGAGAGGTTACAAAATCCATAATATTCGGCATATACCGGATATGAAAGTCATATTCGTTGTGTGAGAGAAACACCGGATATGACTTGAAAACTGATAATAACTCGTAATAAATTAATTTTTAATGTAGGGAATGGCTATCTAATCACATTATGAATCTTCACTGAAATTTTGCTCACGTTTCAACTAAAGAAAGCCAAACAAATCATAATATTCGGGGGTCATTCGGGAAGCACGGACCGCAGAGAAACGCTATGAGGGAGAAACACCGGATTTGACTTTAAAACTCATAATATCTCTCAATAACTTAAGGTTTTAGTCAGGGAATGGCTACCTTATCACAGCATGACTCTATACTGGAATTTTGATCACGTTTCAACTTAAGAGAGGTTACAAAATCCATAATATTCGGCATATACCGGATATGAAAGTCATATTCGTTGTGTGAGAGAAACACCGGATATGACTTGAAAACTCATAATAACTCGTAATAAATTATTTTTCAATGTGGGGAATGGCTATCTAATCACATTATGAATCTTCAATGAAAGAAAAACCAAACAAATCATAATATTCGGGGTCATTCGGGAAGCAAGGACAGCGGAGAAACGTTATGAGGGAGAAACACCGGATATGACCTCAAAACTCCTAATATCTCATAATAACTTAAAGTTAGTTATAGAATGGCTGTGAAATCTCAGTATGACTCTTCGCCGAAATATTTGCTCGTAAAAAATCACAATATCATAATATTCGGCATGCACTGGATATGAATGTCATATTCGTTATGAGGGAGAAACACCGGATATGACTTTTAAACTCGTAATATCTCTTATTAACTTTATGTTAAAGGTATGGAATGGCTACTTAATGACAGTATGTCTCTTCACTGAAATTTGTGCTCAGGCTTCAACTAAAGAACGCTAAAAAAACATAATATTCGACATGCAAGAGGTGACCGCAGAGAAACGTCCCGGAGATATGTAGATAATCTTGAGCCTCAAAGGCATTCTCATAATTTCTCACAATAAAAAAGTTTAAGTTTGGGGAATGGCTACTTATTCACATGCTTCAACTAAAGAAAGATAAAGAAATTTATTATTTTCGGCATACAGGAACACGGACCGCGGAGAAACGTCCCGGAGAAATATGGACAATCTTGAGCCTGAAAAGCATTATGTATTCTAAATAATTGAAAAGACCGGATATGAAGCTAAAATTGGTTAAAACTGGTTTGAAGCATACTCGATTAAGTTTTAACCTCTTTCAAAGTGTGTCAATATTTCTAAATACATGTATTCATCAGGTAAAGGGTTAGACATTGTCAATAACGCTGTAATTTTATAGGTATAAAAATTACCTGATGCGTTGTATTGCAAAGCCTTTAACCTTTAGCCTGGTGAGCAATTTATTTCATTGGAGAATTTCTCACGATTCATTTACCTTCTGTGAAAAACAAATCAAGTCACATCTGGGTTCAATCTGTTTGCAAAAGTAAACATATACCCGTCCTCGCCTAGCTAAAGGTTTTACTTTTTACTCCATGAATACGCCTTTGTACGCCTTAGCAAACACAGTAGACCCAGATTGGAGGCTCCTATAGAAGCCGTCTGATTAGGGTCTGCTCGGTTTGCTTATGATATAATATAGATAAATGTTAAAAGCATAATACTTTTCTTAGATACTCAGAATTAAATCTTTCGAGCCGAATATCTAGCTGTAACCGATTTTTATCTCTCAGTCATATGAATGGCCGCATATGAATTTCATATTCGATTGGACGGAGAAACGCAGGATATGACTTTAAAACTCATGATTACGCATACATATTTAAGGTTGAACCAGAAGGTATGCTGTTTTACACATTATGCATATTTTCTGGAAGTTTAACTGTTAATTATTACAGGTAAGAAAACTATAAAAAAAAAAAACTATGTTTATTACTAAAATATATGAGGTGCCTTATCTTTATATGAAACTCATATTATGTTATGGCGGATATCCATAGGATATGATCTAAGGAAAAGGATAAACGCCTTTAATAGTTATCTGTCTGAAACGCGCTAATAAGTATTTATATAAAAAAGTATTGTGTGCTGCATATCAGGGCATTCAACCTTTAGCCTTGTGAACAAACTTATTTTACTAGAGAAATTAAGTTTTCTTTCAGTTATCGCGGTTTATTTAGTTTTTATCTATGTTCAAATGCGGAATACCTAGCTAAGCGGTTTTTGTTATTTCCCACAGATTTGAAAAGCAAGTGCGTTAGGACTGAGAAGCACTGGATATTAATTAACCCTTTCCCTCATATAAACGTGTTTTCACGCATTTGCCAACCGAGTAGACCCAGATTAGACGGCTCCTAGAGGAGTCGTCTGATCAGGGTATACTCTGTTTGCTATTGGAATTTGATAGATATGTTTCTTTGCTTTCAAAAATGGCTACAATGATCTACCTTCCATGTTTCATTACAACTACTTCATCCATGAACATTCAGTAGGTATTGAACTTTGTAATAAACACAGAACAGGGAAAGGGTTAATCTAAAGCTCCTTATGTCGCATACATACACACTGTTTAACCAGTAAAATGCTTCACATTATGGATCTTCCCTGGAAATTCACTTCAAATTAGAGCTAAGAAAAATCATTTCAATGACACCCCCCCCCCCCCCCCCCCACCCGCTCCCTGCCCTGTGATAGGAAATATATACATGCATTTGTTAGGACACACCGGTAACTTCCCAAAGAAATTCGGGTATGAGCAACAAAAGCATCTCTTCTAAAATATTATATTTTATATATATTATCTATATTCTATTAAACATATTTATTAACAGTAAATATACATATACCGAAAATAACATTTTTAGTGCCGATTATTTAGACTAGTGATTAAATATCTCCCACGGATATGGAAGACGAAGAAACACCGGATATGAATCTATATTTAGAATTATTCTGCAAGTACGAACACTTCATTCATTCATTCATTCATTCATTCATTCGGGTTTTTTCCTTTGTTCGTTCGTTCATTCGTTCGTTAGAAAGGACTTACTTTCACAATATGACTGTTTACATGGGGTACCGTTTACATGGGTTCTATTTCCCTAAGATCTGAAAATCCTAGTAATTCGCAATGAGAAGTATCGAATATGAGCCACGGAAACCACATATCTTGTAAAAAGGCATTGTTCTCACACAATGACTAAACTTTTTACAAAGTAATTGGCGATGCAAAGAGAATAGTCCCTAATTTCAAGGTCTAGAGGCCTGTTTGTACCGATTACTCCATGTGTCTAAAATTTACAGCTTATCTGGGTCTATTATTTAAATTGTAATTACTGGATGTACAACAATGAAGGTTATGGTTTCATGGAACATGTTCAAACTAAGCAGCTGATCTGGGTCATTGAATGCAAATGACAATTTTTAAGTTGATTGTTAGCGATATTTATCCTTTAACATGCTACAGAACCAAACTAAAGGCAAGCAAGTTAGACCATATTCTACGGATGAATTTCATCTTAAACATGCTGTTCGTAATTATGAAATCTACTCTGATTTAACAGCAAATTTCTTCTAAAGATCAGCATTTTACTTCATTGAATTTCCGTTCCTCGTTTCCATCTATATTATAAATTACATAATATCCCCATCCCATGCTAAGTAACTCAGTTGCCCAGTCAGGCGTGAACCTAAGTCACGCCCTTATGAAATATGATTGGTCAATTCGATAATGGGGCAGAAGATAACGATTGAGTCAAAGAGATACCATATATCACAGGTCTCAATAAAAAAGGAAGCTGTCGGCTATAATTTTTAATCTATATACATTCGCATCGGGATGCTATTGAACAGAATGTATGTGTTAAAATATTTTACCTGCTGTCTGCTCAAGTGAATAAAGTATTAATTATAACTTGCTGAAACCTTATTCAAACTCAGTTGTTAACTATAAACAAATGTACAAGTTACATGTATATTTCCGGTAATGAATATTAAGTTAAAATCAGGATATACACCGTTCGGTCTATAATAATATAAAATAACATAATTTGTAAAACTTATTTGCAATCTTGATATTGTATTATTTCACTACATTCACTCCTCGCTTTGAATAGGATCGTGTTTTATTCTGGTAGTTGTGTATAAAAATACAGCATGAGTTTTTGTTTTGAGAACAGTTACGTTGAAAATGCAGTTTGCTGAATAGTATTTGCACATATTCATTTCAAAAAAGGTTTATTCAATTCTTTAATGTATAAGATATACAACAATATGGTTAGAGCAAACTAACAAGTGTAAAGGCATAAAAACTATACAATGTGGTATTTATGTAATGGGTATCTATAAATATATGAATGTTTGGGTGGACGTACGGACTGACGGACAGGCGGACGGAATCCGGAATGGACCAACGAAGGGTGACCGAATTAATGGAATGACCGAAGTAATGAAGTAATGAATGAATGAACGCACATTCCCGTTTCAACTAAATATAGGTAAAAATCATAATATTCGGCATGTACCGCATTTGAAAGTCATATTCGTTGTGAGGGAGAAACACCGGATATGACTTTAAATCCCATAATATCTCATATTAACTTAAGGTTAAAGTTATGGAATGGCTACCTAATCATCGAATGGCTGTTTACTGAAATTTATGCTCAGGCCACAACTGAATAAAGCTTTAAAAAGTCATAATATTCGGCACGCAGGGGCACGGACCGGAGACAAACGCCCAGGAGATATATGGATAATCTAGAGCCTCAAATGCAATCTGCATTCTGAATAGTTATACAGTTTAGTGTGTTGACTGATTGTTTGCAATGCTTATAAATTGATTTACAGTGCGTAATAAGTAGTTATAATCGAATTTATCTCCCCCGGATATGAAAGTCATATTCGTTGTGAGGTAGAAACACCGGATATGACTTTAAAACTCCTAATATCTCATAAAAACTTACGGTTTTAGCACGGGAATAGTTACTTAATCACAGTATGACTCTTCACTGAAATATTTGCTCACGTTTCAACTAAATAAAGTTGAAAATGCATTATATTCCGCATGTAGGCCTACCGGATATGAAAGTCATATTCGTTGTGAGAGAAAAGCACCGGGTATGACTTTAAAACGCCTAATATCTCAAATTAACTTCAGCTTAAAGTTATGGAATGGCTATCTAATCACAGTATGGCTCTTCACTGAAACTCATGCCCAGGCCTCAACTAAAGAAAGCTAAAAAAATCATAATGTTGGGCATGCATCGGATACGAACGACATATTTCGTTGTGAGGGAGAAATACCGGATATGACTTTATATCTCATAATAACTTAAAAGGTTTAATTGGGCAATGACTAACTAATCACAGCATGATTTTTCATTGAAATTTTGCTCATGCTGCAACTAAGGAAAGCTAAAAAAATTATTTAAATCGTCATGCACGAGCACGGACCGCAGAGAAACGCCCCGGAGATATATGGATAATCTAGAGCCTTAAAAACGGTGTCGGGAAGAAATACCGGATATGACTTGAAAACACCTAATTTCTCCTTACAACTGAAGGTTTATGTTGCGGAATCGCTACCTAATCACAGTATGACTCTTCACTGAAATAATTGCTCGTGCTTCAACTAAAGAAAGCTAAATAAATTAATAATATTCGGCATGTACCGGATATGAACGTCATATTCGCTGTGAGGGAGAAGCACCGGATATGACTTTAAAACCCAGAATATCTCATAAAAACTTAAGGTTTGAGTTGGGGAATAGTTACCTAATCACAGTATGACTCTTCACTGAAATGTTTGCTCATGCCTCAACATAACATTCGGCATGCGGGAGCACGGACCGCAAAGAAACGCCCCATAAATATATTGATAATCTAGATCCTCAAAAGTATTCTGTTTTCTAAATAGTTATGTATTGTTTATTATGGTTACTGATTGTTTGCAATGCTAATTGACAATGCGTAATAAGTAGTTATAATTGACAATGCGTAATAAGTAGTTATAATCGAATTTATCCCCACCAGATATGAAAGTCACAAAGTAACAGGAGGTAAAGTGAAGCCTGGAGCGTGACTCGAACCCGGGACCCCTCGCTTACAGGGCGACGGCTCTACCAACTGAGCTATCCGGGCTGCTATACGAGCTCCACACACCAGAACCACTATACTTCTCCCCCTTCACTTTTTTAGAGGTGCCCCAGCTCTCAGATCGTGTTTCCCAATTGCATGGGCTGTCAAACACTTCTGACACCATTAAATTAACAGGAGGAAAAGTGCAGTCTGGAGCGTGACTCGAACCCGGGATCCCTCGCTTACAGGGCGAGTGCTATACGAGCTCCACACTCAAGAGCCACTGCAGTCATATTGGTTGTGAGGGAGAAACACCGGATATGACTTTAACACACCTAATATCTCGTACTTTAAGTTTAAGACTATTGACTGAAATGTTTGCTAATGCCCCAATTAAAGAACGCAAAAAATCATAATTTTCGGCATGCATGAGCACATGTAAGTCATATTCGTTGTCAGGGAGAAACGCCGGATATGACTTTAATATTCCTAATATCTCGTAATAAATTTTAAGTTTAAGTTACGTAATGGCTACCTTATCGCAGTATGGCGGTTCACTGAAATGTTTGACCATGCTGCAACTAAAGAAAGCTAATTCTCAACAAGCTAACATGTTAATTGGCAAGCGTGTAATAAGATCTTTGTCTGCTGCCTAAGCAATAGAAATAATTTACAATTTATTGAAAAAATAAACAAAGTCTTTACTGCACGTGTTCGTGAAATTAAAATGTCATTGTCAATGGGGAATATGTAGATATGCCGCTAGTGTATCTTACAATCGATTTGGTATTCAGTGTTTAAAGTTTAATTTACCGTGCCTAATAGTGCAGTTAACAATGAGTATGCCTCCCACGGATATTAAAGACATATATGCAGTGAATGAGAAACACCTGACATAAATCTATTTATTTAGCAAACTTACTTAACCCTTTACTCCATAAATACGCATGTATATGCCTTTGCAAACAGAGAAGACCCAGATCAGACGAGTCCTATATGGGGCGTCTGATCAGGGTCTGCTCTATTTGCTTATGAATTAATATTGAAATGATTTTATAGATTTTGCGATTGCCAAACATTCGTGTGTTCAGTTGCTATTATAAGAATATAATCGAATTAATTTGCATTACGTTCTTTTTGAAATGTAGCCGAATATCTAATTCATTTAAACATGTCCGTTATGGTATACGAACGACCCTTTAGAGGATTTAAGCCTTTCATGCCGAGTTGGATCCATAGTGATGGACATTCCATTTTGAAAATTCGGCAATGAAATGAAAAAAAGAAGAATGTGTGCAGACCATTTTAACCGATAACGCACGTACTTTTTGTGTATTTTCATAAATCGATGTATGCGGCAATTAAAAAACAAGTTGATCATTACAGACGCCTAAGCTCCACCCCCAGTAACCAGCTGTAACCTACCTGCCCTCAGTCCAATTACGTATACGTATACAGTTTGGACTACCATGACCCACGAGATAAATGTACCTTCCAGCTTTGAAAACGTTGTAGACCCATAGCAGTCCTCGTCTCTGTGTGTCTACCATATTTGTAAAGCTCAGAATGTACTTTTCTCGGAATATTCTATGATTCGTGCGACTACAGTAAGACCATAAAGACGAAAAACATGTTCGTGGTTAATATTGTATTTAATAATTCACAGCCATGTTCATATACATTACATACAATATGAAACATTTTAATCATTGTCAAAATAGTAAATAACATACAAAGAAGCCAAAGACAATGAAGCCAAAGGACGAAACGGAAAGAAATTGATGATATTTACATACAGAATGAGAAAAAAATAAAGAAAATATGGAAAATAGTTAAACGGAAAGAGAAATGATGAGAAACAAGTAATACGCAACTATAAGGGATTAACATATAATATAATTATTTATTAACCCTTTCGCTGTCAAATTCTGTCGTCTGCTGACTTTGTCGTCTGCTACAAATTTTCATTCTTTTGATTTTCTTCATTTTGTTTCAAAAACATAGTAACAGTAACAAACAGTTTGGAGCCTGATGAGACGCCGAGCTACAGCTCAGTATCTGATCAGGGTCTACACTGTGAACTATCTTCAAAATCTTCACTCTCTCTCTCTCTCTGTCTGTTACCTTTTTATTATAATACAAATGCACATAAAATACCAGATCCAAATCGAAAGTATCATTAGAAAAATGCAGTTTTGAAGATGCATATGTACTATAGACCCATGTAGACCCTGACCATATACATGTCCGGATCTACCATGCTTGTGTTATTGAAACCGGCATTGCCCATCAATATTTCACAGTGCATACATCAGACCATATACTGCGCCCACAAGTCAGTGTTTGATCTGGGTCTACACTGTGGACTATCTTCAAACCTACATTTTCTTATGATGTTCGTGAAAACAATATACATGTAAACTGGATATACCATATTACCCTCCTCACTCTCTCTCTCTCTCTCTCTCTCTCTCTCTCTCTCTAATATCATTAAGAAAATGCAGTTTTGAAGATGCACTAGTACTGTAGGCCCATGTAGACCCTGGTCATATGCATGTCCGGACCTACCATATTTATTTAATTGAAACCGGCATGGCCCATCAATATTCACAGTACAGACTTCAGACCATATACTGTGCTTACAGCTCAGTATCTGATCAGGGTCTACACTGTGGACTATCTTCAAACCAACATAGCTCGGCGTATGAGATTGGTATTCGCTGTTTACCAAGTTAAAAATGGAACTTTTTTCTTGTGACATGGCTCGCATTACATGAAATTAATATTTACATGGTACAGTCAAACTCCCCTTAACCGACCCTCAATCGAAAAAAGCTTAAAGCTGAGCGTAAATGAAGCAGACTTGAGCTTTCTACATTAGTTTCGCCATGCAGTTACCCATTCACTGCCAATGTCGCATCTGTGATTACCTATGCAAACATCCTGGATCCAGATGAGAAACCGAATAACTCGGTGTCGCACCAGGATCCAAACTGTTTGTTACTGTGAGTATGTTTTTGAAACACAAAGAAAAATAATAATAATGGTATTGGATGACAACGTTAACAGAATTTGGAAGCGTAATAGCTAATCCACAGCTTTTAAAGAAAACTATGTTAAAATATGGGTCGCTGTAGAGGTTTCACTGTATTATTAAAGGAACATTTACACAAATTACAACTGACAAGTCAATGACTGTACACCGATGCCATTTCTTTGGATATTTCAGTAAAACTATCAATTGTTATCATTTTGTTTTGAGAAATGTAAAATGAACTACAACCTACGTGTTATATGTTACATGTATCAAATAGTCTGACTGTATGTGATGTACTGTAACTGCTTCTATATTATATACAGACGGATTGTGTTCTTAATGGACACAATTAGCTGTCAAAAACAACCGAATATACAGCTTTAAGTTGATATTCATACGGTAACAATGTAATACAAAATGAAAACTGAACATCTGTAAACTCTAATGTTTATATAGATTTGTAAATAGCCGTTTCCCGTCACTGTGATGTAATATGCACATGTATATATATTGTTTATGTTTCCCGTATAACGCGGGTCTATGCCAAAAATGAAATAAACTGAAACTGAAACAATCGAAGTGCTAAGCATGTTTTTTGTTCAGTGATATCTTGTTTTAACTAACTGTTAGGATATTGCTGCTAAACAGACTGAAGACTTGCTAAAGTCTTGAAATGTATAACAACCACTGCGAAGCTTTTGCTATTATGGTATAGCTAGCTGAACATTGGGTAGTTTGGATCCTGCTTTGGTGCGAGTAAATCATCACGTCACTTGGTTTCAGTTATTTTCAGATTCGCCATCGTCAAAGGTTATTTACTCTATATGAAATTTAGTTTTTATAAAGATCAGTCATTACTTCAGAGAAATCGGTGGCCATGAATCGTAGATAAATATAAGGAAAGAACTACATTTCTTTCTTTCATATTTTTTTTTTAAAAAAATCACCACAACCGACAAGCAAACAGATTTTACGGACGTAATTTGTCTTAAATATGTAATCAACATAGCTATAATTGAATGAACCCCGCTCGCACCCTAAGCAGTCGTTCATCCAATCAGACGTTAGGTCACGCCCCTATGGTTTTTAATTGGTCAATCAGTGCGTCAATGTACATGTCTAGAATACCATATATCACGGTTGTAAAGCCGCGTGAAAAGCAGCGGGTAACATTTTATTGATATAGATTCGCAAGCGAGAGTTTAGGTATGAAAATACATGAAACTGCTGTGGTTTGTAAATTATAAATAATATACAGATTTAGAGTGCAGGAATTAATTCATATAAAGATTGAGCAGACGTTTCGCTTAACCCTTTCCCTTATAGAAACACATTTTGCAAACAGAATAGACCCATATTTAAAAGCTCATAGATCAGGGTGCGATCTGTTTGCTTCTGAAATAATATAAAACGAAAGTACCTGTATAGTTGAATACAGTGCCTAGATAGTTAAAGTCATTCACCATCTCGAACTCAATATTATTATAAGACCATGCCTCACCTGGCAAAATATTACCTTGTTCTCTAAACACCATTATTTTTGTCGTGTTAGTATTGACCTCTAACTTCCATTTATCGCAAGAATTTGACAGTAAATCATCATTTAATCGGTTTACTCTAGGCATGACTTGAGTTAATATTCGATCTTTAAATTGAAACATTTCATAGTGTGGCTTTATTGCCGTGTTTTAACGTCAGCTTTAACATCAGCTCTTATTCAACTCACTTTATCACATGAACGCTTTGACAGAAAGGTGTGTTATTAAAGGTGCTGTGTGTATTTTACCTGCTGTACGTAATGGTTATGCATTATATGATAAAAACTTATGTGACGGTCTCTTATAATTCAAGTATGAATGCTTTTGTAATATAACTTTGAAGTGTTATGATTCTATGTTCTACGAATAAGGGACAGAAATTTATTGTGAACAAATTGTCTTTAAATGTTCGTATTCTTTCTCCTACGACATCGTGTATTTGTATCGGTATTTGTGAAATTATGTCCCAGTTCAGAAATTGAACGGTTACCCCCACAGTTTTGCTCATTTTCTCAAATTATTGATACTAAAACGGTTGGTAATTTCATTAGTACATGTTCTACACTTTTTGTCAAAGCAAAAACTTCTCTTTATAGAAAAAAGTAGACCCAGATCAGACGGCTCCTATAGAAGCCGTCTGATAAGGGTCTGCTCTATGTCTTTTTCGTATGTGCAATTTCCTCTTTTTAACCCCTCCTCCAATAACCCCACTTGGTTTACCTGTTTTCCTCCGACAAACACCTTCTACATTACATACTATGTGGTTTATATGTATATAACTCACGTTGACATTGTTAAAAAATACATGTATAATAGACGATGTACTATGTACAAGTCTGAATAAAAAATATGTTCTGTTCTGTTCTGTTCTATTAACAGAGAGAGAGAGAGAGAGAGAGAGAGAGAGAGAGAGGGGGGGTGCGTTTATCTAGTTTATATCGTTTTTGCGAAGCATCATAAGAAAATGTTGGTTTGAAGATAGTCCACAGTGTAGAACCAGACCAAATACTGAGCTTTAAGCGCAGTATAGAGAGAGAGAGAGAGAGAGAGAGAGAGAGAGAGAGAGAGAGAGAGAGAGAGAGAGAGAGAAGGGTAATATGGTATATCCAAATTACATGTATATTGTTTTCGCGAACACCATAAGAAAATGTTGGTTTGAAGATAGTCCACAGTGTAGACCCTGATCAAATACTGAGCTTTAAGCTCAGTATATGGTCTGATGTCTGCACTGTGAAATATTGATGGGCAATGCCGGTTTCAATTACACAAGCATGGTAGATCCGGACATGTATATGGTCAGGGTCTACATGGGTCTACAGTACATGTGCATCTTCAAAACTGCAATTTTCTAATGATACTTTCGATTTGGATCTGATATTTTATGTGCATTTGTATTATAATAAAAAGGTAACAGACAGAGAGAGAGAGAGAGAGAGAGAGAGAGAGAGAGAGAGAGAGAGAGAGAGAGAGAGAGAGAGAAACAGAAAGAGAGCGAGAGAGAGAGAGAGAGAGAGAGAGAGAGGAGTGGGGAATATGCGTTTATCTAGTTTATATTGTTTTTGCGAAACATCATAAGAAAATGTTGGTTTGAAGATAGTCCACAGTGTAGACCCTGATCAAATACTGAGCTGTAAGCGCAGTATAGAGAGAGAGAGGGACAGAGAAATAGAGAGAGAGAGAGAGAGAGAGAGAGAGAGAGAGAGAGAGAGAGAGAGAGAGAGGGGAGGGTAATATGGTATATCCAGTTTACATGTATATTGTTTTCGCGAACATCATAAGAAAATGTTGGTTTGAAGATAGTCCACAGTGTAGAGCCAGATCAGATACTGAGCTGTAAGCACAGTATATGGTCTGAAGTCTGTACTGTGAATATTGATGGGCCATGCCGGTTTCAATTAAACAAAAATGGTAGATCCGGACATGCATATGACCAGGGTATACATGGGCCTACAGTACGTGTGCATCTTCAATGCTGCATTTTTCTTAATGATATTTTCGATTTGGATCCGATATTTCAATGTATTATAGTAACAGGGAGAGAGGGAGGGAGGGAGGGAGGGAGGGAGGAGAGAGAGAGAGAGAGAGAGAGAGAGAGAGAGAGAGAGAGAGAGAGAGAGAGAGAGAGAGAGAGAGAGAAATGGTATATCCAGTTTACATGTATATTGTTTTCTCGAACATATGGAATCAGATAAAGGGAAATTTTTGTGTATTAACTCGTTCCAACATATAAGCATTTGCAAACAGAGTAGACCCAGATCAGATCCTATAGGAACCGTCTGATCGAGTGTATCACAAAAGCCTCTCACTACAAAAGCTTTAAGTAACTTTAAGTGTTTTGTTAACTGTAACTAACAGCCAATTAACATTAATCTATTTAATTTTAGATTGATTTGTCTAGAAGTTTTCATTTAGCAAATATGGTAGATCCAGATCAGAGCTGTATTGTTTTATGTTGGTCTACTTTGTTTGAAAGTTAAGATATGGAATTCGATAAAGGGAAAGATTTGCGAGTCAGTTAATTGCGGTAATATTATAATAGGTTATATACCATATGTGCTAATATTGTATCATATGTATATCTATTGAATCTATATTAAATGTCACGAAGCAAACAAGATTGATCATAAAGCTTTAAATATGATTTGGGTCTACCATGTTTGAAATAAATATAAGGAATCTCCTTGTGATTTACAATTTTTACTTTTATAAGGAGTGTGCTAATTACACGTACCTTACTTAATGAATCTTTTTTAACTTGTCATTCAGCAAACAGGGTAGATCCAGCCTTAAGGCTCCTTAGGGAACTTCGTGATATGGATCTACAGAATCGGCAAATGTACATGAACTGCATTTTACAGTGAAACAGTACGTGTGCTAGAAAAAAGATAATACGTTTCCGTATAGCTGATATCCGATATTTATGGTCAAAGCGAATTTTAAGGAATTTCTTATATTTGGAAATGGAAATGGTTCACAGGATTTCCCTGCGGTATCAAATGGAAAATTAAAGTAAACAGATAAACTGTGAGAGTGAAACCATTCTTACATGTTGAAAATTACAATATTTATGTTCATTTCCGGTGTTTCTCCCTCCTGATGAATATGGAATTCATATCTGTGTGACTCCGTTTAAATGACACATTCGGCACTTAAAATGAGATTTTCAGTATATGTACTGTATAGTAAATTAATAGCGCAGCTCGACGAAGTGTTATTATAAAGGAAAGACACTTTGAAAACAAACGTAACAACTTTAACCTGTTTATGTCTGTTAGTTTTCAGATATTACAGAAAAACCTCAGTATAACGGCCACTAAATTGGGTTAATTATTTGGTAGTTAGGACAGGTGGCCGCTTAAAGCAAGATGAAAGTAACTCCTATAGGAGCGTTCTGTTTTACTTTCACCTTGCTTTAAGCTGCCACCTGCCTTTAACACAAGACACTTGTTGTAATTTAGTGGTCGTTATAGAGAGCTTTTCCTGTACGTTCAATACAACTAGAAGACAGTCTCTGGAAATTAAATTTTAAATATACCTAAAGACTAGTAAAACATATATGTAAGGCAATCGGGCCGATACAAAAATTCGGTGGAATAAATAAAGCTTCGAATAGGAATCTGTTTTATCAATAACTCCCCCCCCCCTATATGAAAGCCTTTTCGCGCATTTGCAAACAAAGTAGACCAATATCCTATATGGCTCCTATATGAGTAGTTTGATCAGGGTCTGCTCTTTTGGATTTTGAAATTATATAGATTTTGTCAAAACAAAATCCCTTAAAAAGTTTACATTAAAAATAAATAAATATTTATGTCTTTTTTCTAACATGAATACTGAACAGGGAAAGGGTTAATTAATAAATTGTTCAACAGACAGCAGTTAAAGGTATTGGAATACAGGTAAAATTAATAGCCCGCAGAAATCAGGCGGAATCGTGAAATATGATGTGTTATCAACACTTGCGATCGTTCGTTATCTTGTATCCTATTGTTATCTGACTTATTGACCAATTAAAAATCAGAGGCGTGGCCTAACTAATGGATGTATGACTGCTGCTGAGCATGCGATATGGATTATATATGTGCAAGCATATAAGAAATATAAAATGAAATAGAAAATAGTTAATAACATGCCTCTCCGCTGTAGTCAGGTATGGTCGGATCTGATCTTGTTGACAATTCCTGTCCGCCTGTCCGTTAGATATTCCCTGCCAACATCCATACGCACGTACCCACTCTCTGTTTGTCCATCTGTTCGTTCGTTCGCCCATCTGTCTGGTATCTTGATACACCCCAAACAAAATTATTCCCTCCGTAATGAATCACTTCAATAAATAGTCGTATTTATTGCTACAAAGCAGTAGAACATGTTTTTATGAGAAATAATGTTTCCGGGCTCATATCCGATCTTTCTATGTAAGACGAGTCGATAATAAATATTCATGTACAATACATGTTAAAACTGTAATAGAAGCAGCTTATAAACTTGTTAATCGTTGAGTAATTATTTCCTGTAACTTGTGTTTAGATTCATGTCCGGTAAGCACTATTTTTAATTTGTTCTGAACATCAGAAATTGACAGACAGGATAATAATCTGGGATTTAGAAATTAAACGCCACTTGCTTAGGCAGCATTTATTTATCCGTAATTAATTAATTCATTAATTTATTCATTGTGCTCCTATGAACATCTTTAGTAAAATCATGAGCAGAAATTCCCAAACTTTAGTTATTATTACGTAAAAGGGGTTGTAAAGTAATATCTGGTGTTTCTCCCTCACAACGAATATGACATTCATATCTGGTGAAGATAAATAGATTCATATCTTTTGTGTCTTTCGGTGGTTTATGTACATCTTCGGTACTGACAATGAGATTTTGATTCCGTGTACATATACGGTGAAAGAAATATTAATCCATAATTGTATTTGATAAAGTTAACATTAAAAATATACACATGTCCGGTGGGTACCAGACGGATATGATTAGGGGCTTCATATCTTCAGTAGGGAATGCTATTTGCATTTTACTCAGCTGCAATATGAACTGAATTTTCAGCCATAATGTGACATAACAGCATGCCTTCTACTTAAACCCATAGTAAATGGTTGTAATAACGAGTTTTATATATTTTAATCTGTTAGGAGGTAAATGGAGTTTTAAAGCCTTATCCGGTGTTTCTCCCTCAGAACGAATATGACTATCTTATCCGATGAAGATAATTTCGATTATAACTAATTACTACGAAATGTAAATTAATTTCTAAGCATTGCAAACAATCAGTCATCACACTAAACTATACAACTGTATAACTATAAAGAATACAAAATGCAATTGAGGCTCTTGATTATCCATATATCTCCGGGCACTTCTCTGCTGTCCGTGCTCCTGCATGCAGCATATTACATGTGTATGATTTTTTAAGCTTTCTTTAGTTGAGGCCTGAGCAAAACTTTCAGTGAAGAGCCATAGAACGATTAGGTAGCCATTCCCTGGCTTAAACCTGAAGTTAATACGAGATATTAGGAGTTTTAAGGTCATATCCGGTGTTTCTCCCACACAACGAATATGACTTTCATATCCGGTGGAGATAAATTCGATTATAACTACTTATTAGGCACTGTAAATTAATTTATAAGCATTGCAAACAGTCATTCAACACACTAAGCTCAGTAAACTGTATAACTATTCCGAATACAGATTACGTTTTCAGAGCCTCTTGATTATCCATATATCTCCGGGGGAGTTTCTCTCCGATCCGTGCTCCAGCGTGCCGAATATTATTTTTTTTTAGCTTTCTTTAGTTCAGGCCTGAGCAAAAAACGTTCAGTGAAGAACCATACTGTGATTAGGTAGCCATTCCATAACTTTAACCTGAAGTGAATTTGAGTACTAGTAAATTTAAAGTGTCATACCCCGTGCTTCTCCCCCACAACGAATATGACTCATATCTGGTACATGCCGAATATTATGATTTTTCAGCCTTATTCAGTTGAAACGTGAGCAAAAATTCAGCGAAGAGTCATACTGGGTCATATTGTGATTAGGTAGCCATTGCCTGGCTTAAACCTGAAGTTATCGAGAGATATTAGGAGTTTTAAGGTCATATCCGGTGTTTCTCCCTCACAATGAATATGACTTTCATATCCGGTGGAGATAAATTCGATTATAACTACTGTACTTATTACGCACTGTAAATTAATTTATAAGCATTGCAAACAATCAGTCAACACACTAAACGGTATAACTATTCCGAATACAGATCTTGATTATCCATATATCTCCCGGCTTCGGGGCGTTTCTCTGCGGTCCGTGCTTCGTCATGACCACGGAATATTATGATTTGTTTGGCTTTCTTTAGTTGAAGCATGAGCAGAAAATTCAGTGACGAGTCAAAATGTGATAAGGTAGCCATTCCCCACATTAAAAATTAATTTATTACGAGTTATTATGAGTTTAAAAGTCATATCCGGTGTTTCTCTCTTACAACGAATATGACTTTCATATCCGGTACATGCCGAATATTATGCATTTTGTACCCTCTATTAAGTTGAAACGTGATCAAAATTCCAGTATAGAGTCATACTGTGATAAGGTAGCCATTCCCCGACTAAAACCTTAAGTTATTGAGAGATATTATGAGTTTTAAAGTCATATCCGGTGTTTCTCCCTCACAACGAATATGACTTTCACATCAGGCGCATGCCGACTATTATGAATATTTCCAACTTTCTTTAGTAGAAGCATGAGCAAATATTTCGGTGAAGAGTCATACTGTGATTCGGCAGCTGTTCTGTAACTTTAACTTTAGGTTAGTATGAGATATTAGGAGTTTTAAGGTCATATCCGGTGTTTCTCCCTCATAGCGTTTCTCTGCGGTCCGTGCTTCTTCGTGACCCCCGAATATTATGATTTGTTTGGCTTTCTTTGGTTGAAACGTAAGCAAAATTTCAGTGAATATTCATAATGTGATTAGATAGCCATTCCCCACATTAAAAATTAATTTATTACGAGTTATTATGAGTTTTCAAGTCATATCCGGTGTTTCTCCCACACAACGAATATGACTTTCATATCCGGTACATGCCGAATATTATGCATTTTGTACCCTCTATTAAGTTGAAACGTGATCAAAATTCCAGTATAGAGTCATACTGTGATAAAGGTAGCCATTCCCTGACTAAAACCTTAAGTTATTGAGAGATATTATGAGTTTTAAAGTCATATCCGGTGTTTCTCCCTCACAACGAATATGACTTTCACATCAGGCGCATGCCGACTATTATGAATATTTCCAACTTTCTTTAGTAGAAGCATGAGCAAATATTTCGGTGAAGAGTCATACTGTGATTCGGCAGCTGTTCTGTAACTTTAACTTTAGGTTATTATGAGATATTAGGAGTTTTAAGGTCATATCCGGTGTTTCTCCCTCATAGCGTTTCTCTGCGGTCCGTGCTTCTTCGTGACCCCCGAATATTATGATTTGTTTGGCTTTCTTTGATTGAAATGTGAGCAAAATTTCAGTGAAGATTTATTATGTGATAAGATAGCCATTCCCCGCATTAAACATTAATTTATTACGAGTTATAAAGTCATATCCGTTGTTTCTCTCTTACAACGAATATGACTTTCCTACCCGGTACATGCCGAATATTATGCATTTTGTACCCTCTATTAAGTTGAAACGTGATCAAAATTCCAGTATAGAGTCATAAGTGTTATAAGGTAGCCATTCCCTGACTAAAACCTTAATTTATTGAGAGACATTAGGAGTTTAAAAGTCATATCCGGTGTTTATCCCTCACAACGAATATGGCTGTCATATCCGGTGGAGATAAATTCGATTATAACTACCTATTACGCACCGTATATTAAATTTTAAGTATTTCAAATAATAGATATATATAATATTAGTCATTCGGCTGGATAAAATGTTTTTCTAATAAAAAATAATGCTTTTGTGGCCGATTTTAGGCTGCGAATCTCATATCCGCGGATATGAGAGTCATATCCGTCATATCCGGTGTTTAGTTATACCGGTCAAGGGTCAATATTGCTTTGTTAAAGGAACTAGTCAACATGTACCGATTCAGAAAAATTATAAACTAGCTTAATGAATTAGAACTGAAGATGGTAACCGGTATTTGGGTTACAATTTATAAATTTATTCCGTTAGCTGATTTTTTCCTTCTCTTCTTTAGTTAGTCAATAATGTCAAACAAGAGTTCTTCTTTAAAAAAACAACAACATTATTTGTTTGAGATGGCACCTGTGTATGAAGACATTTTTAGTAATAGTCAGACCAGACATTTGCCTTATAAAGTAACACTCAGGAATGTGTGAAAGTCTGAATGGAAATAATTTCTGGAAAAATGAATTGGCCAGTTTAGGTTCTTATAAAAAATTTAAAACAGAAAGAGAAGGGTAAAAAATATTCACTTTCTAAAAAAAAAAGATTGACATTTTCATAGCCCGAGGTCATAAAATGGGAAGGCGATATCCTAGACTTAAGACAACTACTAGTACTACTACCCAATCCTACTTAGGAAGTGATCCTACAAATGATCAAGAATGAAAGTTATAAATGTAGACATAGAGTGGGAATTACCACTGAGTGACAACCATGCAGACTATGTTTACATGTAAAAGTTTAAGATCATAAGATCTGCCTGATGAGACCCAAAGATGTTATGGACATAAATAATTCTCTGAAATAATAATAAACAAACATGAATTGTTTTATCTCTGGAACATATGAAAATAATTTTTTTTTTATCATTTATCAAGTTGCACTTTAGAAAGTGCTCCAATTTTCATTAGTGCGGCCCTACCATGTTGAAAGTCTAACTAGAGCACTGTAATGGTATGGATATGCATAGCTTGCTAATTATAATATGGTTAGGTATATAAATGTTTGTTTGTGAAATGGTACCGGTATTTATCAAACATAATTATCTAGCAGAAGATTTTGTCTTCTCATATTTCTTTGTGTCAATAAAATCTACCTGTCCAAAAGTCGAATCTACCTGGCAAATCTCCTAAATCTACCTGACATGCTATAGCATTTTTTGCTTCATTTATTTGTCAGGTATACATAAATTTACATCATTTAGTAAGAACTTTTTAAAAAATCTCACCGTTGAAGGAGGGAGGGGACACCCCTCCCGTACCCACCCCAAGACGCAACTCGCCTTCTGAAAATCCTGGGGAGAACCCTGTGGTTTATAATGACAAAAAGAGTTTGAGTTTGAATGTAAATATGATTAGAAATTGTGACTATAAATGTGTATAAAAAGGTGAACTATGTCTAGTAAGTTAACTAATTGTTAAGTGTTATAATACCATGCTGACTTTTAAATCAAATTTCATATCTTTAACGTGTGAGTTTTAATTGCTTATGTTTTACAAGAAATTAATCTGGTAATATTGAATAGATCCAGGATAAACTGAATGTAAATTGTATGGACATGCACTGCAACCAGTTTGTTTGCTTTCCAGACAAATTGGCAAACTAAAGATGGTGGTGGTAATTTGCAAGCAGTGTAGATCAGATCAGATTTTCATTGCATCAGCTGATCTAGGTCAACACTGTAACAATCTCTTGTGATTTGATTTCTGTATATACCGATAAAAGAAATTTAGTAATCATGTAATTCAATGTAATGTGATTGTCTTAATATTCAATTGCTGCCATACAAATAGTCAACACAGGAATATTAAATTTCACAGATTGGACCAACAGTGGCTATCAAGAAGTGGTTAGATATAAAGTTATCAACAGTCATGGCTCATATTTGCAAAATTAATGTCTGCTATGTTCTTACACCTTAGAAAGGGTTAAATTTAACGATCATATAATTGAACGTCTTGTATCAAGGTTAACGATGTTTATATACTAGGAATGGGGAAAAAAGCATTCCACACTAGAAACAAGATGGCAAATAGTTTATTGTTTCAGCATGCCAATGTAATGTGTACAAACTCAACAAAAAGTAGATGATTTCAATATTTAGCACATGGCTTGGAGCTCTCGGCCAATCAGATGCCACAAATAGTGTTGACTATATCGTTTAGTTCGACTCTTTTTGAAAAAACCATGGACTAACTAACAAACTGTTTATTTAGTCAATGGTTCCTGTCGACCAACCATTATAATGTTTTTTTGACGTCACATCCTAGGCTTTCACGTGATATTTCACCCCAATGCATCGTAGCCTTGATCAGCTGGTTACACTGAAATACAGTAAAACTAAGGTTAATCGACAATTAAGGGAAATGAATATGCAATTTTAAATACAGGTGACAGTTTAATGCATTACTAAAGGTATGCAGAAAGCTCCTATTTTGAGCGTTATGTGTTACATTTAACCTGCTTCAAGCATAAAAAGTTGTCTTTAAAAAGCGGCACAATGCATAGCGTATTTAATTGACCATTGTACATTGGTTTTATTGTATACAATCTAATCAATGCGTGAAAAGTTGAAAACAATCTTTATTAAAAAAATTTAAACAAAATAAGATAATAAAAATCTTAATAAAATGATCTAGATCTAGATCGAATTAATTCAATATTTAAAAGTAACTTTTATTTCAAATGCATCATATTGAAATTGAAATTATCGTTGAATATTTAAAATTATCGTTGAATATTTAATTGTACACAATTTTAAAATCTTGCCGTTAAATTTCCAGCTTTGTTGTTTTTCCTTCCTCTTCTTCCAAGATATTAATGGATTCAGGCGCAATCATGGTTTTCAGTCTTGTGCGAAGAGAAGTGAGGGAAAATCAGCACGCGCCCGATGACGTTAAATTGCGAATTTGATGACCTTTATTTCTTGTTTTTCCTCGAGCCCAATCCAGTGCTAAATAGGTTAGCCAATGGTTGAGCGCGACTAAACGACATAGTTCTCGGGGGCTATGCCCCCTCGAACTAAATCGTTTAGTCACGCTCAACCATGGTCTAACCTATACATAAACAATATATGCTGTCAATATGATTTCCATTCAGAAAACAGCACATTCATAGTAAAACTTGTCAAGCTTTGAGTGGTAAAGAAATCTAGAAAGTACTAGTGAATCGGAAATTTCAGTTGTCTTGGTGGTGGGTGGCAAGTTAAATATAAATCTAGTGGTTGTGGGTATCTGACTTATCTTAATTCTCTTGTTTGGGGGGGTAAAAAAAATAAAATTGTGTTGGTGGTACCCCTATTTTTGGCTGGCGTTCCTACCCCCCCAGGCCTTTTTTCCTGGAACAGCCCTAATGAAAATGACCCACCCCTGGGGCAGTACCAATTTTGACCCCAGGGGCATAATTTATATAACTTTTGTAGAGAACCTGAACACGATGCTATGTGCCAAATATGAAAGCTGAGAACCTTCCAGTTTCAGACGAGAAGATTTTCAAAGATTTCACTATCTGTTTCTATTGAAAACTGCCCACCCCTGGGGCAGGGCCAATTTTGACCCCAGGGCCATAATTTATACAACTTTTGTACAGGACCTGAACATGATGCTCTTGGCCAAATATGAAAGCTGAGAGAATTCCAGTTTCAGAGAAGAAGATTTTCAAAGATTTCACTATTTGTTTCTATTGAAAACTGCCCACCCCTGGGGCGGGGCCAATTTTGACCACAGGGCCATAATTTATATAACTTTTGTAGAGGACCTGAACATGATGCTATGTGCCAAATATGAAAGCTGAGAACCTTCTGGTTTCAGAGGAGAAGATTTTCAAAGTTTTACTATATGTTTCTATTGGAAACAAAGCACCCCTGGGGCAGGGCCAATTTTGACCCCAGGGCCATAATTTATAAAAAAATTGTAGAGGACCTGAACATGATGCTCCGTGCCAAATATGAAAGCTGAGAGCCTCCCAGTTTCAGAGAAGAAGATTTTCAAAGATTTCACTATTTGTTTCTATTGAAAACTGCCCACCCCTGGGGCGGGGCCAATTTTGACCCCAGGGCCATAATTTATATAACTTTTGTAGAGGACCTGAACATGATGCTATGTGCCAAATATGAAAGCTGAGAACCTTCTGGTTTCAGAGGAGAAGATTTTCAAAGTTTTACTATATGTTTCTATTGGAAACAAGGCACCCCTGGGGCGGGGCCAATTTTGACCCCAGGGCCATAATTTATACAAATTTTGTAGAGGACCTAAAGATGATACTATGTGCCAAAGATGAAAGCTGAGAACCCTGTAGATTCAGAGGAGAAGATTTTTAAAGGTTAAAATTGTTGACGACGCACGACGGACGACGGACGCCGACGGACGACGGACATCAGGCAATCACAAAAGCTCACCCTGAGCACTTTGTGCTCTGGTGAGCTAAAAATGGATCTTAAGTTAGTGCTCCTTTTTGGTAGATTCATTCAAAGAACTTGGGTCTAAAAATAGCATATGGAGGAAAGGGTTAACTATTTACTTTAAATACGGCTCCTACACCTTGGTCTGCTGTTTTTTATCATATAACATAGAAATGATTCTGAAGTTCCCGCCATGTCCAAAATTTCCTATGTCCATGCACTATAATAACATATGATAATCTAATTAATATTCGTGATGTCATTCTTTCTTACATAAATATTCATGGAGTAAAGACTTAAACACAATTCAATGACTAACATGATCCCAGCGATCTTTCATTCAAGCAGCATGGTTAACCCTGTACATGTATATCCCATTCCTCCATCGGCTATTTTTAGATCCAACCTCTTTGGATGCATCTACCGAAAAGGAGCATTAACTAGAGAAAAGGTATTTTTTTTAGAATTTTGTAATTTGAAACCATTGCGATAAATAGAGCATTTGCTCCTATAGGAGCAAATACTCTATTTATCACAATGGTTTCAACAGGTGACTTATACAGAGGCGTAGAAAGGCGTATTTATGGAGGAAAGAGATATATGGCTGAGGAAGACAAAATCTGCATTAACAAATAGCCACTATATAATATATACCTTATTGCCTCCAAAAGTTTCAGCACATTATGTCTATCAGCGGGTGTTCTGATTTGTTTGTGGAACTGGGTGTACTTTTCTGCCTCCTCAAACAGGTTGTTAAAAGTATCAATATCAGTCTCATAGCCTTGTTTCAGTTCATTGATCTCTTCTAGCTTTTCCTTCTGACCTGCTTCTAACTGTACCAGCATCTCTGACCTAAATACAGTAGAACTTCTTTAACCCTTTCCCTTTAAATGTTCTATGTTTATTTCAAACTTCAATACCAACTGAATATTCAGAACAAGAGTACCGCATACGGTACATAATACGGCCCCACTTGCAAACTTTCTCAGATTCAACATGCCTTATAAGTGTTGACATTTTCTAATCTGTGCTTCAGATCTTGATTTCCATATTAAGGTGATACTATTTTTAAAAAAATTGAAGTGAATATCTTATTAATTAAAAAAGTTACAGCTAATCCTCATATTTGCAGATTTTTGTAAAGTGCAATGGCCATAACTCGGTAAAGACAAACTGAATGAACCTCAAAATAAACTCAGCTTCAGATTTTGTTGCTTAAAACATTTGTGTTAAGTTTCATTTATATCATTTTAATAGTTTTCCCAGAAAACAACAGACAAACTAAAAGTTGACCGACAAACAAAGCAACAAACACACAAAGTTCGAGCACCATAACTTTAGAATAAAATGACTTATCAAAACCCGCAATATATGTGAAAATTCATATTAAGGTTTAACCATATAAAAAAATTTGAAGTAAATATCATTTCAAATGAAAAAGTTATGGCCATCCTCAGATTTGCATTATTTCTTTTAAGTGCATGGGCTATAACTCCGAAACAACAAATCAAATTGAACCTCAGAATTGACTTAGCTTCAGGTCTTGATGCATTAAACATGTGTGTGAAGTTTCATTAATATCTGTCAAACAGTTTTCCCAGAAAACAGCGTACAAACTATATGCATATATTTGCATTATCTATTAAATAAAAGGGCCATAACTCTGAAACGAAAAATCAAATGAACCTCAAAATCAACTCAGATTCAGATCTTGATGCATTAAACATTTGTGTGAAGTTTCATTAATATTCATGGGAGACTATTATAAATGATTAACTATTTTCTTATGGTGTTATATAACACAAGTGAATGCATTGTTATAACAAGTTCTAAAAGAATTCCATATGCAAATAGAGCCACTCTTGTTTGTGAAGGCATAAAAGTGCATATTTATGACATAAATTGTTCATGAATTTAAACCCTTTCCCGCATATAAGCGCATTTTCACGCAATTGCAAACAGAGTAGACCCAGATCAGATGGCTCCTATAGGAGCCGTCTGATCAGGGTCTGCTCTGTTTGCTGATGGAATTTGATAAATCTGTTTCTTTACTTTAATCTAAAATGGCAACAATGTTCCATCTTCCATATTTCTGAATTTCACAAAAACTATTTTGTCCATGAATATTCAGTAGGTATTGAAATTTGGAATAAATAAAGAATGGGGAAATGGTTATTCCAAATTTCGATACCTACTGAATATTCATGGGCGAAAAAGTTATAATGAAATATGGAAGGTGGAATAGTGTAGTCATTTTAACAAGAGTGCCAGTGGACACAATATACGCCCGTCGAGGTTTTGTTCAACATACACTGGGGTTAACGTATTTGCTAAATTCAAATTCTAAGTCCAATTTTGCGACCAAGTTTCAAGGTTGTAAATAAGCATACTTTAACAAAAAACCATAACCGAAAATTCTAAATTAAAAAGTGCCATAATTGTGTCTAAATGCTTGAGATGAAGATGAAGCTTGTGATGGTGAACAAATGTTTCAAGTTTAAAAGCTTTATCTGAAAGGATTATGTAAATAAGTGGACTTTAACCAAAAATTCCAAGCTAAAAAGCGTCATAATTATGTCAAAATGTTAGACAGCGTTATGTACTCTTGCCTACAGGTAAAGCTTATGATGGTGAGCAAGTGTTCCAAGTTTAAAAGCTTAATCTAAAAGGGTTATGTAAATAAGTGGACTTTAACCAAAACTTTAACCAAAATTTCTAATGTAAAAGGGGGCATAATTCTGTCAAAATGTTGGACAGAGTTATGTTCTCTTGCCTACAGGTAAAGCTTGTGATGGTGAACAAGTGTTCCAAGGTTAAAAGCTTTATCTCAAAGGGTTATGTAAATAAATGGACTTTAACAAAGCCTTAACCATAAATTCTAAGTTAAAAAGGGGAATGATTCTGTCAAAATGCTTGAAAGAGTTATGTACTCTTATCTACAGGTTAAGATTGTGATGGTGAACAAGTGTTCCAAGTTTAAAAGCTTTATCTCAAAGGGTTATGTAAGTAAATGGACTTTAACAAAGCCTTAACCAAAAATTCTAAGTTAAAAAGGGGCATAATTCGGTCAAAATGCTTGACAGAATTATTTTCTCTTGCCTACAGGTGAAGGTTGTGACAGTGAACAAGTGTTCTAAGTTTAAAAGCTTTATCTCAAAGGGTTATGTAAATAAATGGACTTTAACAAAGCCTTAACCAAAAATTCTAAGTTAAAAAGGGGCATAATTCAGTCAAAATGCTTGACAGAGTTATTTACTCTTGCCTACAGGTGAAGGTTGTGATGGTGAACAAGTGTTCCAAGTTTCAAAGCTTTATCACAAAGTGTTATGTAAATAAGTGGACTTGTTCCACATAAATTGAGGTTAACATTTTGGCTTAACGCAAATGCTAAACGCAAATTCTAAGTCCAATTAAGCGACCTTGACCTTGGATAAATGAGCCGGGACATGGCAGGCTACTGTAGCATGTCTAGATAAACATTTTGGTTAAATTTGGGAAGGATCCACCAAGCGGAACTTCAGTTAGAGATGTTACAGACAGACAGACCGGTTAACATTTTTGCTAAACGCAAATTCTAAGTCCAATTGTGTGACCTTGACCTTGGATAAACAAACCGGGACTTGGTAGGCTACTGTAGCATGTCTAGATAAACATTGTGGCTAAATTTGAGAAGGATCCACCAAGCGGAACTTGAGTTAGAGATGTTACAGACGGACAGACAACCAGACAACCAGACGGACAGACGGACAGACAGCGCCATTCCATAATACGTCCCGTTTTTTCAAACGGGCGTATAAAAAGTAAAGAAACAGGTCTATCAGATTCCATAAGCAAACAGAGTACACCCTGATCAGACAGCTCCTATAGGAGCTGAGCCATCTGATCTGGGTCTACTCATGTTGCAAATTTTATACATGAAAATGCGGTTATATGAGGGAAAGGGTTAAAGCAAGATTTGAATAAGGTTACCTTTACACATTGAACTTTTCAAGTTCTAGAGGGCAAACATGTTAAGATATGCAAAATCGATGGCATATAGCTCTAGATACACCCGTACAATTAGGGCCTAAACCAGACTACTGACGGATTTTGAAGTAAATGTTACTTTTTGAAACCATTTTGATAAATAGTAGAGCATTTGATCCATAGAAGCAATTGCTCCATTTAGCACAATGTTTTAAAAACTAAATAATGGTAAAGTTTTCCTTTTCTCTGGTAAACGCTCCTTTTCAGAAGATTTATTCAAAGATGTTGGGTCTAAAAATAGTCTTGGGGGAATGAGTTAATGAACTGAATCTTTATAAAAGCACTATGGACAAGAGACATTCTTATCATGACAGAGACTATACAATCGAAGATCATAACAGTGCAGATCCTGATAGAATAGTCTGTTTGCAATGGTGTGAAAAAGGCATCCATATACAGGAAAGGCTTAACCCATTACTCCATAAATACACCTTTGCAAACAGAGTAGACCCAGATCAGATGTCTGCTGTAGATGCTAAGTTGGGTCTACTCTGTTTGCTTATGATATAACATACATCAAATTCATGATAAAAATGTTTTTTGTCGATAGTGCTGTTATAAAGGAGCCATCAGATCTGGGTCTACTCTGTTTGCAAAGGCGTAGAAAGGCGGATTTATGGAGTGAGGGGTTAAAAATATACAATCAAGATGTTACTATAAATGCATCTCATCAAAATCTAATCTATTTACATATTTATCAATAATTCACGGCTAATGAGCAAAGTGTTAAAGAAAGAATTACAATCATGTTTTGCATGAAGTCATCAATTTATGCTTACTTAAATTCAAGCAGACTCTCCTCCAGCTTGTTTACAAAGAGATCCAGCTCTTTCTTCACTTCTGTCTTCTTCATCTGAACAAATGCCTTAACCGATTTCAGCTTGCGAACAAGTCTATGCAAATGCAGACAGGCTTTATGGCCTTGTCGCAAATTTTCACTGAGCTTCTCTTGTAGATCCATTTTCTCAATCTCTTGCTACAACTTACTGCTTTCTTTACATCATTCTATAGAAAGAATAAAAAGAAAAAAGAAAATTCATATGGGTTATACTTGAATTTTTCAAATTCTTACAAGAGCACCAGAAAAAGTTGACTTTCTGATGTTATGCATGGTATGATTGATCATTTTATTGTCATTTTGCTATTATGCATTAACCCTTTATGTAACAGATACACCTTTAACCCATTACCTCATAGGCTATTTTTAGATACAACCTCTTTGAAACAATCTACCGAAAAGGAGCATTAACTAGAGAAAAGGAAAAATTTAGAATTTTGTAGTTTGTCAAATTGAAACCATTGATAAATAGAGCATTTGCTCCTATAGGAGCAAATGCTCTATTTATCACAATGGTTTCACAAAATGACGTTTAAAGAGTCGTCAAAATGAGGGAATGGGTTAAAGAGGAAGTCCCTACAATGAACGCATATTTTCAATAATATCATAAAACTTGGTATTTGTTATGCTCTATCATTAATATGAAGGTTCCCAATTTGAACTTATATCGAAAAATGCCCCTGTGATACAAATAAACCGATTTCATCAATACTGATAATTTTTGTTCTACAACACAATATTATCGGCTTTTTCCGTTAAATTCTTCCGCGTTTTGCCGATGATCACCCGATCCCTCCATTGTTTACGTAATAGCTTTCTCGGAAGTTGTCGGAGAATTGCAAATAGGGCGAACAGTTACGAAACTAATACCCAACCCGAATAAAACTGAAACATCGGGGAGTAAAATTGGGATCGTCGATATCAAACACATGGATGTTTTGTCATTATAAACGGTAATTGAATGGGTTTTCTTGCAATATACTACTTTTCAGCATATATAAACAAATGAGTTTTGTATATTTTAAGTGTTTTTGAAATGCATCAAATGTAGGGACATCCCCTTTAACCCATTCCTCCATAGGCTATTTTTAGACCCAACCTCTTTGAATGAATCTACCAAAAAGGAGCACTAACTAGAGAAAAGGAATTTTTTAGAAATTTGTAATTTGAAACCATTGTGATAAATATCCTGTGTGAAAAGAGCTCTATATAAATATGGTATAATAATAATAATAATAAATAGAAAGGCGTCTTTATGGAGGAAAGGGTTAACACCTTTGCAAACAGAGGAGCTAGATTAGGCAGCTCCTGCATGAACCATATGATCAGGGCCGCTCTATTCGCTGATGGAATAACACAAATATGATTACAGTTTCTGCCATGGCCAAAACCCCCAAGTGTTAATACATCCCATTAATAGTCATGATATCGTTTCTAATCTGAATATATATATGGAATATGAAGAGGAAAGCATGCGTCTGCTTTTAAAGACATAGGTCTTGTGTTTACTAGAGTAATACTGGGGAATATTGGACACCTTCAGTGTCCACAAACTGATGTTTACACACATGACCGTACACTTGGTTAAACAGTTGAGACTGCCTTAGCGACCCCCTGAATTCAGCGACTCCCTCTCATATGCGACTGTATTTCATCACGCCCAACGTATTTCCATATAGTTTTGGTCTGATATAAGCGACTCCCTGTCTTACGTGACAAGCGACCCTAAGGTTGGGAACCAAACATAGGCTTCGGTCTGTATTAAACGACATTCAATTATCAGTTTCTTTTGTTTGTTTACATAGTGCGTCGGTTTTTCACACCATATTAGCCTAATAAGGGAAAACCCGGGATTGTAATCACGCGTGAGCTAGCTGGTTCTAGACTTCCTCTCCATATGTATGCGAACAGAATATTCGGGAAACCAGTCGCGTCAAACATGGCTACATTCGTATACAACATTTGCCGGAAGAGATTTCGAGTGACAAAAATGTTAAACAAGAGGGCCGGAATGGCCCTGAAGCGCTCACCAGACAACCAGAGGAGAAGCTTTTCAAAGTTTTCACTATATGTTTCTATAGAAAACTAGCTGGCCCTGGGGCGGGCCAATTTTGACCCCAGAGGAATAATTTAGAAAAACTTGTAGGGGACCTGAACATGATTCTATGAGCCAAATATGAAAGCTGTGATTAACCTTCCAGTTTCAGAGCAGAAGATTTTCAAAGTTTTCTCAATATGTTTCTATTGAAAACTGCCCACCCCTGTGGCAGGGCCAATTTTGACCCCAGGGCCATAATTTATATAAATTTTGTAGAGGACCTGAACATGATGCTCTGTGCCAAATATGAAAGCTGAGAGCCTTCCAGTTTCAGAGAAGAAGATTTTCAAAGATTTCACTATTTGTTTCTATTGAAAACTGTCCACCCCTGGGGCGGGGCCAATTTTGACCCTGAGACCATAATTTATATAACTTTTGTAGACAACCTGAACATGATGCTATGTGCCAAATATGAAAGCTGAGAGCCTTCCAGTTTCAGAGAAGAAGATTTTCAAAGATTTCACTATTTGTTTCTATTGAAAACTGCCCACCCCTGGGGCCGAGCCAATTTTGACCCCGGGGCCATAATTTATATAACTTTTGTAGACGACCTGATCATGATGCTATGTGCCAAATATGAGAGCCTTCCAGTTTCAGATAAGATGATTTTCAAAGATTTCACTATTTGTTTCTATTGAAAAATGCCCACCACTGGGGCGGGGCCAATTTTGACCCCGGGCCATAATTTATATAACTTTTGTAGAGGACCTGAACATGATGCTATGTGCCAAATATAAAAGCTGAGAACCTTCAAGTTTCAGAGCAGAAGATTTTCAAAGTTTTCTCAATATGTTTCTATTGAAAACTGCCCACCCCTGGGGCGGGGCCAATTTTGACCCCAGGGCCATAATTTATATAACTTTTGTAGAGGACCTGAACATGATGCTATGTGCCTAATATGAAAGCTGAGAGCCTTCCAGTTTCAGAGAAGAAGATTTTCAAAGATTTCACTATTTGTTTCTATTGAAAACTGCCCACCCCTGGGGCGAGGCCAATTGACCCCAGGGCCATAATTTATATAACTTTTGTAAAGGACCTGAACATGATGCTATGTGCCAATTATGAAAGCTGAGAACCTTCTGGTTTCAGAGGAGAAGATTTTCCATATGTTTGTATTGAAAACAAGGCACCCCTGGGGCGGGGCCAATTTTGACCCCAGGGGCATCATTTATATAACTTTTGTAGAGGATCTGAATATGATGCTATGTGCCAAAGATGAAAGTTGAGATCCCTGTAGATTCAGAGAAGATTTTTAAAGGTTCGAATTGCTGACGGACGACGCACGCCGACGGACGACAGGCAATCACAAAAGCTCAACCTGAGCACTTTGTGCTCTGGTGAGCTAAAAACGACAAACAAGGCAATTAATTTGATCTCGCTTGCGATTATTACGGGCTCTTTAGGTCAGAATGGTCTATATAAATATCAATTAGTATGTACATAATACATTGTCTCTATCAACATTACTCGAAAGTATGCTTGGTAATTTGCACCTGGTTTAAATTTATATCATTAAGTGTTAAATTTAGCACATGCACTTACATGTATATTATATTTCAATTTTGTACATTGTATCTTACATGCACTAATGTTCTGGAATCCCTTAAATCTTATCATTTTTAAATAAATTATTTAGGTAAATGAATGTTTTATTAATTTATTAAACTTTTAAATTAGCGTTTATTTTTGATAATAAATGTTGTATAAATGTATTGAATAATAGATACATATATTGTATCAGAGTGGATTAGTATACAGTTTTATTTTTCCCTTATGTAGATTTCTTGTACAGTTTTGGTATACATCATGTATTATATCCTTGGTCTGTATTAAGAGACTCCCTGTCATATGTGACCTTTTTCATGAAGTCCCTTGGAAGGTCACATATGACAGTCTCGACTGTATGTATACAAAATACTTTTTCCATCCAATGATAGATGTGTCCTAAAAATTACGTACGTTGAAAGTACTTTCATCAAGAATCTTTACATACCAATGTTGAACAAGATGTTTGTAAAACATGTATACCCCCCTTCCCCCCTGACCTATGATCTAGTGACCTAAAAAATATAGGGGTCATCTAGTAGTGGTCATGTCTAATCACCACAGCAACTTTGAAGATCCTAAGCCAAACCACTGAGCAGTTATTAATCGGAAAACATTTCACAAGTCAAGGTCATGGTAACCTTGACCGTTGACCTCAAAAACAATAGGGGTCATCTTGTGGTCATGACCAACCACCACAGCATGTTTAAAGATCCCAAACCAAACCCTTGAGCAGTTATTGAACAGAAACCATTTCACCAGATAAGGTCATGGTGACCTAGACTTTTGACCTAGTGAGCTCAAAAACTATAGGGGTCATCTAGTGGTCATGACCAACCATGGTGCACCACAGCAAGTTTGAAGATCCCAAGCCAAACTATTGAGCAGTTATTGATTGGAAACCATTTCACCAGTTAAGGTCATGGTGACCTTGACCTAGTGAGCTATAAAACAATTGAGGTCATTTAGTGGTCATGACCAACCACCACAGTAAGTTTGAAGATCCTAAGCCAAACCCTTGGGCAGTTATTGATCGGAAACTAAGTTATTATCAGAATACTCATGTTTTAAATGATCCTAAAGTGATGATAATGTGTGAAAACAATCTTTGAAATTTTATAATTTGTTCAAAACAACAAAGGAAATGGCAGATGACATATACCTTTCGACAAGCGTTGCTTTGCAAGATGTGTTTTTTGCCTATAATTAATGCTACTTGCCAATCTCTGTATGTCTTACAGTGTTAGCGCTAGCCTTGACTCCCACTGAATCCCATTCGAGTCAAAAAAAATTCTCAAATTAAAAATGCAAGATCTTATATTGAAAATGCTATATCTATATATTTTCAATGTTTTAACATATGTCAGCCAGGTCATTTATGTTTATTTACAGTTGGCAGCAACTGACCCTTCCATCGTCATCAGCTCATTTGCATATTTATTCACCCGTAAACAACAACTTTATTTTATCGTTTGACGGTTTCGATTGGTTGTGTGAGGGTTGTTAAACCAGTTTGCGTATGAGTGAGAGCACCTGTTTAACTAATATCCTAGACCCACGAAACTCTAACCTGTGCACTTGTTGTCGGCAGTCTAATATACACTGACCAGCTAGAGGCAGCTACATTGCTAAGATATTGCTGTTCATACAGCTTATTTACACTTACTCGGAGAATTGTACCATTGCCTGGTAAGAGTCTATTCATGTTTGCTTTATTATACCTTATATGCTTAATACGTACATGCCGACTGTTAATTTACTTCGCGTTGGAATTTCTGTTTAGCCAACATAGTTAGTGTTATTATATCTCCTTATTTGTTAAGAATATTCTAACCTTGTTTCAGGCTGTCATTTACTACATAAATAAATATGAACTGGCAGGAGTGAGTTGTGCTCTATTCCCAATCACCTGGTTTACACATATTTCTATGATCTTTCGGCAAGCTTTTCTAAATAACTGGATCTAGTTGAACTTAAATGAAGCATGTTTTTGTGACTATTATTTTCATTTGTGAGAATATCTTGAATTGTGGTAGCTTCATGCATTATATTAGTATGTTAATCCTGGGATGAGAATTGTCAATGTTTCAGCTACAGTGTATTTGTATACACCACATTGTTTGCTGAAGTTCCCATCATTCCCTTCAAATAGCAATAGACAATGCATATGAAATAAGTAAAATAAAGCAGTAGGTTCACTGAAGATTCTCATCCCAAATTAATGAGGGTACACGTGTAACGCGACATTGTTCTGCACTATGACATGTACATTTCTAACCGGCTTGATAGAGAATCTTTTCTTGAAGCGATTTTGATAGTTCACCTTGGGAACGCTTGATTTCCAAGGCCCGTCAATTGCCATCGCAGATCTATGCTGAGTAAGCCAGCTGCATTGATAATCAGTGCTTCCTGACGTGATGGGCAGTAACAGACGCTGTATTTCATTAGAATGGCATTGGTGGACTCGGCCCTCTAGTCACCTCTTTTAAACAGTCTTTAAAAAGAGGACCTATCAACCACGCTTCTTGGAAGCAACGGCGTGTTTAGGTGAAGACGCCACCATAACTCTGACAGTGTGTCGTTGCTATACAAGCAAGTTTAACCCCGCAGTTAAGCAATAGATAAGGAAATTGTCGGTTTCAAGCTGTGACGTCATGCGATACATGTAAATGTTTAAAACGCCAACTGTACTCGAGCCAAAGATCTATGTAAGTTTATTATTAATAATAATTTGATGACAGTGACGCAATTATAATAATTATTTCAACCGTTCAAACCCTAAAATACTGAACCAGATTACTAGAATAGCAAATATCAGCTTTAAGAACTTGTAACGTTTTAGCATGGAGTCTCAGGTTAAAGGCCCGGGTTAAAATTGCTTACATAGTCGAATTGGTTGAGTACCAGAAATGTGGAAATATTTCAATATTTCAATCTATAGTAAAAGTCAATATTTCAGACAAAACAAGTAAGTAAATTGCCTTATTTGGGAAAAATACATGTTTTAAAAACAGGAATCCATGGGTCCTTTCACCTCACCAAGTTACATCTAAAGAAAAAATCCCTCAACCCACACTCAGTCAAAACCTCAATAAAACTCAGGAACGTATTGCCATTATGGTTGTTTAACATTTCAATCGAAATTCCTGTAGCCCAATGAACCATCATATATTCATTTCATTTTAATCTGGTGATAAACAAGAGCATGGCACTCACGCAGTTTCAGCAACGGTGCAAACTTGTCAAAGGCTTTTATAAATGCAGATGGAACCGAATTTCAAATATTGTTTTCAGACTTTCACTTATTCTTTAATCACGCTAAACAATTTTTACTGATTATAAGTGATATGATATCCATGTATCAGTCATTTTGCATTAATTGACTGATAATTGACTGCTGACATTTTACCGAACTCATCAACAATTTTTCGCGCCAAATAAACACACACCATACCAAGCACCTTAAACGTCCAACGTTTTTGAGAATGCGCACATGGTTTGAAAAAGCCATTTCTATTGTATACTTTTTCATTATATATAAAAATCAAACAAAAAATATATTTTTCAATTTGTTTGAAGTAGGTTAGATCTATGATATGCTATAAAGAAACTAATAATGAGGGATTGCGAAGTATGGCACATGGTGCAGTTAAAAAGGGACACGCCAAACCGTGGATATGTATAAATACGGGAGCAGCCCAGACATAACAGAAAATGAAGTTGCTAAACCTTTGTCGTCTTAAACAAACCTCACAACGCTTCTGAGGTAAATAGTATTCTGCGAAGAAAATGTACTAAAAGAGTGTATTGATGGCATGGACATGGAAGTTTGTAGCAATAATAAAAAAATATAATCATATCATAAAGCAAACAGAGCAGACCCTGATAAAAGGTTTCCTGCTGGAGCCGTCTGCTCAGAATCTGCTCTATTTGCTTATGACAAGTCCACACATGTGTACTGAAAATGTTGATGTCGAGATACTTTCGGGCAACCATCACAAAAATAGTGTGCCTTCTATTAGCTCATTGATGACTAGCTAAAAAATTATGACATAACGTATGGATATGATTCTTCAGTTTCTTGCATACATGATCAAACATTAAAAGTTCAAGTGTTTATTGTGCCTGTTAACCATAAAACTCACTTTCTTATAATTGTATGAATAACAGTAGATAAATGCATATATTAACCTTTTCCCAGTTGAACACTCGTGCAAGAAATAATGACATCTGACATGAATAAATATTTGTTAGCTGAAACTTAATTTATAATGTCTACATCTACATCTATACTGTACCTCAATCAGTCAATATTGACTATACTATGATGGTGCGCTAAGAAAGAGGGGGAAAATAAAGCGAAGATCTAGTAACGGTAGAAAAAGTGTGGTCAAGAAAATGGATTGCAAAAGTTAAAAGGTAGAAAGTAAAGATCATCCAACTACAACACCTCATAAGAGGACCAATCCGACACAAAGTCCCGCCGGCACAACTCCCTCAAATTACTGAGGTTCTGCAGTTGGGATGGAAATTCCCTTAGAAGGGCTGGGCTGCCATCTCTCTCTTCATGGATGCCAAAAGAGGGAGCCTCAGCTATTCTTGCTGGGAGTGTGTTCCACAAGGGTAGGACTCTTGGGAAGAAGCTATGTCTGAAGTACATGTGTAGTCTGTAGATGTAGAGTATTGGTGGTATCCGAAAATTGTGTGCATGCTGACGTACCTTAAAATTGTCCTGGAAGAAATTAACTTTTGACAGATAATGTCATGTGTACACTGGATTTTTGGTATTGGTAGAAAGTCAGATCTATATTAATTTCATAAGCAAACAGAGCAGACCCTCATCAGATGGCACCTACAGGAGCCATCTGATCAGGGTCTATTCTGCTTGCAAAGGCGTAAAAAAATGTTTATGTGAGGGAAAAGGTTAATCATTCATCAAGAATAGCACCTTATATTATTTCCCCAATTTATTTCTCTACCAAACCTTGTTTTGTGACCACACTTTAGAATCATCTAGTCATATGTGCATCGGACCACTCTTTAGATTCTCATCACTTTCTAGAGTTCTTGAATTTAGTTTTGTTTGCCTAAATTTGTAAGTTTAAAAGAAAGGTCAAATTAAGCTGAGTAAGCCAACTAGCATAAAAGTCAGGAAGGTTAAAGTATTTAAGGTTTTGTACTCGGCAAGATTTTCCAGCTGTCCCTAGATTCTGGCACAGTGTCCCCTCAGCTTTGAGAAAGGCCATCATTGCACCGTTTTCAAAAAAGACCCCATATCTAAAGCAAGCAACTATAGACCTATTTCTTTGACCTGTATTGCCTCCAAGCTACTAGAACACATATTAATTGTCTCCAGTCTAATGAAACATTTTGATCATTTGGAACTACTCTCTCCCTACCAACATGGTTTCAGGTCCAACCGCAGCTGCGAGAGACAGTTGATAAACCTCACACAAGAAATCTTCGACTCAATGGTAAATGGTCAGCAAACAGATGTAATTGTGATGGATTTCTCAAAGGCGTTTGATAAAGTAGATCACAACAAATTGATGCATAAATTGTCCAAGTTCGGAGTTATTATTATACCACATTTATATAGCGCTCTTTTCACACTGGATATATGTGCGTTCAAAAGTTGATAAACATGTTTTAAAATGGATAAGATCTTTTCTCACAGGTTGGTCCCAGAGGGTTGCAGTTGAGGGTCACCTATCTGAGGAAGTGCCAGTCCTGTCTGGAGTTCCTCAGGTCTCAGTTGTCAGCCCATGTCTTTTCCTAGCATACATAAACGACCTACCGGACAGTATCAAAAGCCGTGCATGACTATTTGCGGATAACACGATCATTCATACCTGATGGTTAAGTCCCAGGGCGATGCGTCAGACCTACAGAAAGACATTGACAGATGAATAGTGGGAGAGGGATTGGTCAATGGACTTCAACGTGGACAAATGCGATTTTTTTTTGCGCATCACAAGGAAGAAAAATCTGATCACTTACCCCTACAGACTCCATAACACTGTTCTAAAGGACACTGAAAATGCTATGTATTTAGGGGTTACTATAAATAAAGACTTAAACTGGACAGGGCATAATGACAGTACTGTGGCAAAGGCCAATAACATGCTACGTTTTATCAAAAGGAATGTAAGGACCTCCAAAATGAACACCAAAGAAGCTAATTGCAATTTTTACATGGTTACAGACACATGAAAAACAAGCAATGTTTGGAAATGTTTCACACTACTTCCAAACAAGCAGAAAACAAAAAGTAATCTATGTTCATAGAGTTTATTAGCTGTCGGGGCAGAGGAACGGTTTCAATGAAAAAACACATGTTCTTTAAGCACCCCTACAAATGTCTTAAAAGACTGGTCTACCAGTACCTGATGCTGAATGCTGGTGCTGTCGTCTATAAAAATAGCATATGGTGTCATATGGTATTTTGGCGTAATTGGATGTTCCCTCAACCCGTGTTTACTCTAACCTTTACAGTTCAGTTCTTTATTAGTCCCCCACCGGTTTGCTCGATTCTGTCCGTCTGTCTCACATGCTCTGCCCGTCTGCCATGCTTCATGTCCAGGCCATATCTCCTACAAGGGTAGGTCAAATTCATTACAGCTTCACACATGGAACAAGCAAGATGAGAGGAAGTGTCATGCACAAGGGCCATAACTCTAGCATCAATATTTTTAGCTCACCAGAGCACAAAGTGCTCAGGGTGAGCTTTTGTGATCGCCTGATATATATCTGTCGTCCGTCGGCTTGCTCATTGTACTTGATATTCAAGTACCTCACATGGGTTCTGTGTTCGGCAATTTCCACACATTATTTTGTAAATTACAAGCATTTTAACATAAGCTGCTGCGATCTGATTTGCCAATTGGTTTCCGTGCAATATCTCCTCCAGGAATGGTCCAATTTTCACCAAACTTGCTCAGTGTGCTTGATATCCAAATACCTCGCATGGGTTCTGTGTTCGGCAATTTCTGCACATTATTTTGTAAATTACGGGTATTTTAACTTAGGCTGCTGCGATCTGATTAGCCAATTGCAAAAAACAAATAAATGACTATAACATATGAACCAATGGACCAAGGGCTTCAATACTTGGTATGCAACTTTTTTTGTGTTCAGATCTTTCCAATTATATCATTGTTTTTGCCATGTTGCTTTGACCTTTGACCTACTTTTGCAAAATTCTTGAAATGCTTATAAAATTTGAACCAGTTGGCCAAGGGCTTCTATACTTGTAATGCAACTTTCTTATCTTAAGACTTTTCCAACCATACCATTGTTTTTACCATGTAACCTTGACCTTGATCTTTGATCTACTTTTGCAAAAAAAAATAAAATCAAATGCCTATAGCATTGCAACCAATAAGCCTAGAGCTTCCATACTTGGTATGACCATACCAACATGTTTGCCTTTCTGACCTTGACCTTTGACCTACTTTTGCAAAAGTCTTTAAATGCATATACTTCCATACTTGGTATCCATCTTTTCTGTCTTATTACTTTATCAAACATACCAATGATTGTTACCATATGACCTTGACATTTGACCTTCTTTTGCAAAAATCTTTAATTGCCTATAACATTGGGACCAATAGGCCTAGGGCTTCCATACTTGGTATGTATCTTTCCTGTCTTAAGACTTTCCAACCATAAAAAAGGTTTGTTACCATGTAACCTTGACTTTGACCTACTTTTGCAAAAATCTTTAAATGCCTATGATATTGGACAAGATGGGCAAAAGGCGTCTATACTTGGTATGACCTGACGTTCACCTTTAACCTACTTTTGCAAAACTCTTTACCTGCCTATTTTATTGGAACCATATATATCTTTCTTGTTTAATAATCATTTTAACTTGCTGAAAATTGGTATTTGGTTGCATTTTGGTTCTGATACTGATGCAGTTAAGTTTAAATTGGAAATTGAATGATTTTTTTTTCTTCAATATGACACGTTTTAAACTTAACTTTTAAACAGGCGCGCATCAGGTGGCTTTGACACCATTTCTGTTTTTTAATTACTGGCATTTTCACTTAGGCTGCTGCACTTTGATTAGCCGATTGGTTTTCCGTGCAATATCTCCTCAAGGAATGGTGCAATTTTCACCAAGCTTGCTCAGTGTACTTGATATCCAATGACCTCATATGGGCTCTGTGGTTGGCATATTCTGCGCATATTTATTGATGATGATACCATCTGGTTGGCTGATTATTTCTGTGACATATCTTCTGAAATATTGGTCCAATTTTATAAAACTTACTCACTATATGCTTATTATTCAAGAACCTAGGAAAGAGTAACCAGTTAAGCAAACTACATGCATATTTAATTATGCTGCTGCAGTTCTGCATTAGGAAAATCAGGCTTGCAATATGCGATACCTACTACGCGGGCGGAGCCCTTTGTCAACAGTAGTCTAGTTATAACATCACATGATAATTACCCATAGCATGGAGGTGTGTCATGCACAATAACTGGTCTTTTATTCACAAGGTCTAGGTCACTTTTTGGTATGAAAGTAGGTCAGCATCATAGTAGGTCAGTATCATTGTAATTTTAATAAAGAATTCTGTATCTGTGCCACATCTCCCGCATTTGTGAAACAGTCTTGGTATATTATTACTAGCTTATGATTTTTACAAGTGATATTAAGGTGGGTCATGTATATACCATGGTCAACTACACCATGGGTGGGGTGGGGTTGGGGGAGGGGAGTTTTTTTCAATCTGGTGGGGGACTTGTGTATTGCATAGCAATACGACATGCCTTTGTTTGCTATCAGCATACTCTAATGCCCACACAGGGACCATAACTTCTTTGCACAATTTCAGGATACATCCCTGAATAATATATTTTGCTAAAAATAGAGAAAAGTTATAGAATAAAGTGGGAAAACATTCACCCGGAAGATTTTGCAGAGGTTCGTTTCAGACACCTAGGTAACAACCTTATTATGGTAATTATTGGCAATATTTCTTAGTTACTTGTTACTGTACACATGCACAAATGGTTCATTATCTTGATCATTTATTGTTCAGAATTATTTGAGGTAGGAATGCATAATTTGATGTATGAGTACATCTTGAAATGGCAAAGGTCTGTGATCTTGACCTAGTGTATCTCAGTGTCAGTATACAGCTTGTCAGGAGCATATCTCCTATACATGTATTATGAATGTCAAATTTGGTATGTGAGTAATGAGTACATCTTGGGAAAGCTGAATGTTGCATACCATTTTCAGCTCTCTGTAACCTTGACCTTGAGCTCTGAACGCAGTTATAGAAAAACCTTGTCTGGAGCATATCTCCTATATTGTTTAACATAGAAATATGTGAGTACATATTGGAAAAGTTGAGTGTTGCGTACTATAATCAGTATCGGGTCTCTCTGACCTTGACTGCTAACCTCTCTCTGGTATAGAAAAACCTTGCCTGAAGCATGTCTCTTATATAACTTGAGGTAGGAATACCAAATTTTGTGTGTGATTACTGATTACATCGTGGGATGGCAGAGTGTCACACCATTTTCAGGTCTCTGTGAACTTGACCTTGACCGCTGACATCAGTTATAGAAGCATATCTACTATATAACCTGGGGTAGGAATGCCAAATTTTGTGTGTGAGGGCATCGTTGGAGTTAAGGTCATACTGTGCAAGGCACATTTCAATGTCATTGCTTGGCTTTAGTAGAATTTGCCACCTACTGTAACACATTTCTTGTTCTGACATATGACATTAATCTTTGGCCATGGCAGAAATTGTAGAATCAGTATGTGCTATTTCATAAGAAGACAGAGCAGACCCTTGATCAGATAACTGCTACTTGAGATAAAGTTGTTCATTCATATGATTAGATATAATGAGTAGTCAAAGAAGTGTGGAGGAATATATACGGAATTAAAACTTTGCTCCTAAGTCCCACTTTTTTATGCCTTTGTAAACAGATTAGACCAAGATCAGGTGGCCTCTTAACCAGTTCTGTGTTGAATATTAATTTGAGAAATAATGACGTCATGAATATTTATCAGCTGAATTTTCTAATGGCATTTTAACACAGAAATGTTTGGTATTGGTTGAAACTGTAGTCACATCTTTCATATTTTCATAAGCAAACAGATGCTACATGATCTGTCCGTTCTGGGTCTAATCTGTTTGAGGAATGAGCATTTGTTTATATTAACCCTTTCCTCCATAGGCTATTTTTAGATTCAACCACTTTGAATAAATCTACCGAAAAGGAGCATTAACTAGAGAAAAGGATTTTTTTTTAGAATATTGTAGTTTGAAAACATTGTGATAAATAGAGCATTTGCTCCCATAGGAGCAAATGCTCTATTTATCACAATAGTTTTAAGAAGTGACTTTTACAGAGGTATAGAAAGGCATATTTATGAAGTAAAGGGTTAAGGAAAGGGTTATAAGGGGCTGTCTGATCAGGACTTGTTCTGTTTTTATAAGCTCACCTGGCACTATTGTGAGGGGGCAGTGTCCGGCGTGCGTCGTCGTGCGTATGTGCGTCGTGCGTCGTCAACAATTTACTTAAACATCTTCTTCTCTGAAACTACAAAGGCTAGAGCTTTGATATTTGGTATGTAGCATCATCTAATGGTCCTCTACAAAGATGTTCAAATTATGTCCCCCGGACCAAAAATGGTCCCACCCTGGGGCTTATCAGTTTTTCTTAGGAAAATCTTTAAAAGTCTTCTTCTCTGAATCCATAAAGCCTAGACCTTTGATATTTGGTATGTAGCATGATCTAATGGTCCTCTACAAAGATTGTACAAATTATGACCCCCGGACCAAAAATGGCCCCGCCCCGGGGCTTATCAGTTTTTCATAGGAAAATCTTTAAAAATCTTCTTCTCTGAAACCATACGGCCTAGACCTTTGATATTTGGTATGTAGCATCATCTAATGGTCCTCTACAAAGATTGTTCAAATTATGACCCCCAGACCAAAAATGGCCCACCCCGGCGCTTATCAATTTTTCATAGGAAAATCTTTGAAAATCTTCTGCTAAACTGTAAAGCATAGACCTTTGAAATTTGGTATGTTTTATCATCTAATGGTTTTCTACCAAGATTTTTCAAATTATGACCCCTGGACCAAAATGGCCCTGCCCCTGGCTTATCAGTTTTTCATAGGAAAATCTTTAAAATCTCCTGTGAAATTTTAAGGCCCGGAACTTAGAAACTTATATGAAGCATCATCTAATGTTCCTTTATTTAGATTGTTCAAACTTTAAACTCCAGGCCTAAAATGATGGCCCTTAATTGGTTTCATATTGGCCCCAATCTGAAGCTGACTTATTTTTACATAGAAATACAGTGTATGCATATGTCTATAGTAACCAGGTGAGTGATTTAGGGCCATCATGGCCCTCTTGTATATATTGAAATATATATCTTGAATCTTGAATACGCATGAATATGGTATAGGTAAAGGGTTAACCATTTACCTCATGGATATTCATGTAAGAAATATTGATATCATGAATATTGATTAATTGCATTTTTATAAACATGGGAATTTTTTCTCATGACAGAAATTGTAAAATCAGATTATAAGCGAACTGAGCAGACCCTGATCAGAAGGCTCCTACAGGAGCTGTCTTTTTTAGGTCTGCTCTGTTTGCAAACACATCAAAAGGCATATCTATGGAGTAAAGGGTTAATAATCCAATACAATATAAAATGCCCCTTGTCTATAGAGATCAGATCAGTAATTTTTTTACGGCTCAAAATTAGTTTGTATCAGTTATATATTGTAAGTTAAAAGACTGTCTCTCTTTGCATTTGCATACAACTGTACATAGATAATCATGCACAGATACTGATTAATTTATCAGTCACAACGACCTTTGACCTTGTGTTGTAAACTAATTAGATACTGTACATGAAATCTTTACCAACCTACTATATAAACTGATAGGGAAATCATAGGTGACACTAGCGAAGCAAATAGAGGTGTGTTTATAACGTATACAGTTGTGCCGTGAGTATGGTATATATCACTGTGTTTACCTCATTCAGTCTTCTGATAAATGGGAATTAAATAGTTTGGAAACAAATCATATGCTACTGATTGGCATATGTGTGTATGTTAATTGGAAAGCAAATGTGTTAATGAAAAGATAACATCATATATAGAACATGTTTAACTCGATCTGTTCTACATTTATTCCAAACTTCAATACCTACTAATTAAATATTCATGTACAAAATAGTTATAATGAAATATGGAAGGTTGGATATTGTATACCCATTTTAGAAACTAAAGAACCAGGTCTATCAAATTCTATTAGCAAACAGAATAGACCCAGATCAGACGGCTCCTCTAGGAGCCATCTGATCTAGGTCTACTCAGTTTTGCAAACAGAGTAGACCCAGATCAGACAGCTCCAGTATAGAGGCTGTCTGATCAGGGTCTACTATATTTGTTTGTGACATTATAAAGGTCTGATTCTATATTTTTTGTCAAAGCAAACAATTAATTCCCTTGAACATTTTACTGTACTAATTTTCAGCAAATAAATATTTATGATGTCATTATTTTTACATAGATATTGAACCGGGAAATTACTGGGTTAAATGCAATGATATACTGTTGATTCTCATCATGGTACAAACAGTGTTGATCTATGTATGCATGTTTTAATCTGTACATGTGACCTACTGTTTATTATACTCCTGTGATGTTGACTGTAAATGTTGATTGAAGAAATATTGCAAGCTTTTTTATTGAACTTTCCCTTTTTCAGGTGTCCTAATTAAGGAAATGTCTTATTGAGCTTCATATCAGGTTTAAGGGATCAGACCAGTGAAGAAAATACAAAAGTAAAATTAAAACATCTAAAATCCCTCAAGAATTGTTAAAATATAAAATGGACTGAATGTTGAACATATTGCATTTAAGGATGGTGATCCGCAGTAGACAGTGGTAGAAGGAAGTGATTACCATGGCAATGAATCCATCCCCCAAGGTCATCACAGGGCCCTTACATCCAGACAACAAAGGGGCATGTGACTGGTAAATAGTTATGAACATTCTTTGACTTGGCGCAAGCTGTACACACTGGGGGCCAACTACGTATTATTATCATATGTTTTGCTATGACCATTTATATCGGTATTTTAATAGATTTGTTTTCCTACGAAGCCAGTGTATCAATTGGGAAATGTTTTCCTACGATAACAAAGTTGCCTTCGTAGGAAAATAAATCTATTAAAATACTCATATAAATTGTCGTAGCAAAACATTTTGATAATAATACGTAGTTGGCCCCCAGTGGTACAATCATATCTATAGCATATCATAAGCAAGCAGAACAAACCCTGATCAGAAGGATCCTACAGGAGCCATATGATCCAAATTTACTCTGCTTACCAAGGAATGAAAAGGCATATCTATGAAGTAAAGCGTTGAAAAATTGACAATTGGATAAGTTTTAAAACTGCTTAAAGTAGTCTTTAACCCTTTCCCTCATAGAAACGTGTTTTCACGCATTTGCAAACAGAGTAGACCCAGATCAGACGGCTCCTAGAGTAGCCGTCTGATAAGGGTCTGCTCTGTTTGCTTATGGAATTTGATAGATCTGTGTATTTACTTTCTACAATAGCTACAATGTACCACTTTCCAGGTTTGATTATAAGTGTTTTGTTCATGAATATTCAATGGATATTAAAATTTGGACTAAACATAGAACAGGGAAAGGGTTAATGCAGAATGACAGTAATCGAGAAGGCTTCTATTTGATCAGGGCCTGCTCTGTTTGCTTGTGATATTATATAGATATGAATTTCTGCCATGGCCAAAACTTCCTGTGTCCAAGTGCTATTATAGCAAATTGATTTGGTTAATACGATCATGACATATTATTATTTCTTACATGAATATTCATGGAGGAAAGAGTTAAAATATGTTCTAAGAGGTCATTATATAGATGTTTTACTGTATATAATCCATTCAGTCCATGAATATTTATGATTTAAATAATGACATCATGAATGTTATTAATTTTAAGTTGAAATACTAGAATGGCAAATGAGCACAGGAATTTTTGGCCATGGCAGAAACTGAAGAATCAGATCAAACAGAGCAGACCCTCACCAGACAGCTCCTATAAGATTCGTGATTAAACAAATAGTTGTGATGCCAAATAACTCAGTATTTCATCAGGATCCAAGCTATTTGACACTCTTGACTTTAATTACGGGGAGAAATGAAAAGAAAAAATAATGTAAGAATTGTAGCAGATGACGGTGTTTGCAGACTGATGACAGTTACTTGGTGTGAGAATATTTATAGTGTAGAACTTGAAAGTGATCAGATACCATATTCTTACTTAATTGCTGATCTTCAGGTCTATCCTGTTTGTAAAGTTTTAGAGTGTATTTATCATATGATGCAGTCCCACTTGTGTGTTTTTGAATGGTTAAAATATCTATCTATCATGTTGTAAACATCATCTGCTGAGTGCTCCAAACCTGATCTGCAGTCCTATTTATTTGCGTCTGATTAGTTCATGCTAATTCAGAAACAACTGGCCAAGTGTCAAACAGACTTTGTTCTGATTGGATGCGGAGTTACTCTGCATCTCATCTGTTTATCGATTAAAGCTGTATGCAAATGCATGTGAATCAAGTCTCACGTAGCTGTATGCAAATGTGAACCAAGTCTCACTTAGCTGTACAAGAATTAAGGTTGATATTCATCTATGCATCAATCACTTATATGCAAGAAATTCTTACCTTGGTCAATTGATTTGTTTTTATCTCTAATGTAATAAAATGTAATCGTTGCTTGCAAAAAAACATAATTTGTCTCGCTTACATTTTCAGTAAGGAATATATCATCCTTTAACTCTTTACTTTTTCAATCTATATTCATGTAAGAAATAATGACAAACGTGAACACATTCAGTAGCAGAATTTTTATAATGTTTACTTTTTTCGGGAATGTTTTTGTGGAATCAGATCTATATCATGTCAAAAGCAAACAGTGCAGACCCTGATCAGACGGCTCCTATGGAGCCGTCTGATCTGGGTCTGCTCTGTTTACAAATGTGTTCAAAGGCATTTATATGAGTAAAAGGATTTTAATCAGTTTGGATTGTGAAAATATGCAGAACCATCTAAATTCAAATTGTTTGCAAATGTCAACAACATACTTGCATGCACTTTGCATTATAAAAGATAAAACTATCCAACTCTGTATCTGATAGAGATGCCTTTTAACGTCTTTGCAAATGGAGAAGACCCAGATCAGACAACTCCTGAAGGAGCTTTCTGACCAGGGTCTGCTCTGTTTACTTACGGATTAATAATAAATCCAATTCAATGGTTTGTACTGTACGTGGTAAAGATGCCCTTTTATTTAGTGCCATTATAAAAACTTAGCTAATGAATGTTCCTAGTTATTATTTTTTACATGAATAGTCATGAGGTAAAGGGCTCATAATTGGGCGAAGAGTACAGTAAAGCCTCTCTATAACGGCCACTAAATTACATCAAGTATTTTGTGTTAAAGGCAGGTTGCTGCTTAAAGCAAGGTGAAAGTAAAACAGAACGCTCCTATAGGAGCGTTGTGTTTTAATTTCACCTTGCTTTAAGCAGCCACCTGCCCTAAATACCAACTAATTAACACAATTTAGTGGCCGTTATAGAAAGGTTTTACTGTATATGTGCTCATGACAGGTTCAGTGTTTAGTTCACAATTTCTACTTTACTTTAGTTTCTTTAACCCATTACCTCATAGGCTGTTTTTAGATACCTCTTTGAATAAATCTTCTGAAAAGGAGCATTAACTAGAGAAAAGGAAAATTTTAGATTTTGTTTAGTTTGAAACAATTGTGATAAATAGAGCATTTGCTTCTTTGGAGCAAATGCTCTATTTATCACAATGGTTTCACAAAGTGACTTTTACAGAGTCATCAAAAGTGGTCAATATGAGGGAATGGGTTTATCAATATAACCAATTAGGTTAATTAATTGTGTTGTAATAATTAATTTTTGTTGCATCTGTTTAGGGGTTACCAAGGGTTACTAGCATATGGTTGCCGTGGATACATAGTCATTGTTGATACAAAAACATTACAGGTATGTTCAAATCTTGGATCTTTTCATGTTAGGTAATGATAAAATGTGCTGCACTGATATAAACCCTTGTCTGATAATCCCAACTTTCCACACCTTTGCAAACTGAGTATACCCAGATCAGAAGCTCCTGTAGGAGCTGCCTGATCAGGGTCTGCTATGTTTGGGTATGAAACAGTATAGATCTGATTATACAGTTTCTGCCATGGTAAAATATGTGTTTGCCATTATGAAAATACAGTCATTATTCTATCAATACAGTCATCAGACAAAGGTTACATCTAAGATGATATTAGTAGTTATACCCCCGCAAACTTGTTTGAGGGGGTATACTGGAATCAGCCTGTCCGTCGGTCAGTCGGTCGGTCCGTCCGTCCGTCCGCATTTGAACATGGGTAGTTGGTGTCACAAACTTGAATTTGCAATCAAAGCTGCCATGCGGGGGTATTTATCACCTTTAGTGATAGTTCTAGTTTGCTACATGTATGTATCAAGCTGTTGGGTCCTTTGCAAACAAGAGGATCTAGAAGAGATGCAGACAAGGATGACTTGGTATCTTAACCCTTTACCTCATATAAACAACTTTTTACACATTTGCAAACAGAGTAGATCCAGATTGAACATCTCCTGTAGGAGATGTGTGATCATGATCTGCCCTGTTTGCTTATGAAATATATTGTACATGTAATATAGATATGATTTGAGAGTTTCTGCCATCACCAAATATTTCCTTATTTAGTGGTGCATTATTTACCCTTTCCCTTATATAAACGTGTTTTCACGCATTTGCAAACAGAGTAGACCCAGATCAGATGGCTCCTAGAGGAGCCGTCTGATCAGGGTCTGCTCTGTTTGCTTATAAAATTTGATATCTGTTTCTTTGTTTTCTAAAATGTCTACAATGTTCCACCTTCCATATTTCTTTATAACTATTTTCAGTATTTTGTTAATGAATATTCAGTAGGTATTGAAAATTGGAATAATTATAGAACAGGAAAAGGGTTAACACTTTACTCCATGAATATATTTGTAAGAATTAATATCATCATGAATATTAATTTGATTCATTGTTATGATAGCACATGTACACAGTAAGTAATGGCCATGGCAGAAATTGTAGAATCATATCCATATTGTATCATGAGCAAGCAGAACAGACTCTGATCAGAAGGCTCCTACAGACGCTGTCTGATTGGGGTCTACTCTTAAATCTCAAAGGTGTAGAAAGGCATATTTATGGAGGAAAGGGTTAAAACCTAGACTTAAACACTGGTGGTCGCTATAGACAGGTATTACTGTACATGTATATGTAGTTAACCCTTTTCTTCTTATAAATGCCTTTTCATGCATCTGCAAACAAGGTAGACCCAGATCAGATGGCTCCTGTAGGAGCCGTCTGTTCAGGGTGCTCAAATGGATATAATATTCCACCTTCCACATTTCATTATAACTATTTTGTCCATGAATATTCAGTAGGTGTTGAAATTTGTTCTAAATACAGAGTGGACACTTATCAGACAGCTCCTACAGGAGCCATCCGATGTGGGTCTAATCTGTTTGCGCATGTGTGGAAAGGCATTTATATGAGGGAAAGGGTGAAAGCGCAGTTTTTTGTTGTTGTTGAATTAAGAGTCAAAAGTATGAGATAAAAGGGTATTTCTTGAAAGTCTTTTCTTATTTTTAACCATTTTGCTTTACAGATTGTCCAGACTGTTGGTCCACAGAAAGGAAACATCACACATGTGAGTTAAACACAGGAAAAGCAATATGCCAAGAAGGACTCTCAAAGTTTATTACATTTTCCAAACGGTGTAGATGCACCTTTGTAGATTCAGGCCACCTGTTTGATCTGCATTGTTTGCATAAGGTTGTGGACGAGATACAATTGTTCTTGGTGAATGACGTATAGCTCAACAATCTGTTGGTTCAGATCATTAAAACAGGTTTGATCCAGATCAGTTGCGGAATAACTCGGGGTAGCCTAACAATCCTTGCAATCAGTTCAGTCAAGTGTTTATAGCATTGATTTCGAAGATGTATAGGTAGAGTTATATTGTAGGAGTTGTCTAATCTGGGTATGCTGGATGTTTACATAACTCTTTCCTTCATTTAGATGCATTTTCACACTTTTACAAACAGAGAAGACCCAGATCAGATGGCTCTTATAGGAGCCATCTGATCAGGGTCTACTCTCTTTGCATTATGTTAGTAATTACAAATCTGGGTCTACAGTTTCTGCTTGAGCCAAAATGGGTTTTGTTCATAATTATGCTTTTTAGCCGGATTTTTGAAAAAAATCTCGGCTTATAGTTTGGCGAAAAACGGGCGGGCGGGTGGTCGGCATGCCGTCGTTAAGAAAACTTTAACATTGCTTATAACTTCTGAATTACTTAAGCTAGACCATTCATATTTGGTATGCAGATACCTTGGGTGAAGGCCTTTCACTTGATACAAAGATACATGAAATCAGGTCAAGGTCAAGGTCACTACTTTGAAAAGTTTGCCGTTTTTAACCAACTTTAACATTGCTATAACTTCTGAACTACAAATGCTAGACAATTCATATTTGGTATACAGATAGCTTGGACAAAGGCCTTTCACTTGATACAAGGATATATGAAATCAGGTTAAGGTCAAGGTCACTATTTCCAAAACTTTGCTGTTGTTACCAAAACTTTAACATTGCTTATAACTTCTGAATTACTTAAGCTAGACCATTCATATTTGGTATGCAGATAGCTTGGGTGAAGTCCTTTCACTTGATATAAGGATACATGTAATCAGGTCAAGGTCAAGGTCACTATTTCCAAAACTTTGCCATTTTTAGCAAAAGTTTATTATTGCTATAACTACTGAACTACAAATGCTAGAGCATTCATATTTGGTATACAGATAATTTGGGTGAAAGCCTTTCACTTGGTACAAGGATACATGAAATCAGGTCAAGGTTAAGGTCACTATTTCCAAACCTTTGCCGTTTTTAACAAACTTTAACATTGCTATAACTTCTATACTACAAATGCTAGGCAATTCATATTTGGTATATATATATAGCTTGGGTGAAGGCCTTTCACTTGATACAAGGATACATAAAATTAGGTCAAGGTCACTATTTCCAAAACTTTGCCGCTTTTAACAAACCTTTAACATTGCTAAAACTTCTGAACTACAAATGCTAGGCAATTCATCTGTGGTGTACAAATAGCTTTGTTGAAGGTGTTTCAGTTGATTCAAGGATACATGAAATTGGGTCAAGATCAAGGTCACTATATTGAAAACTTGACTGTTTTTAACAAACTTTAACATTTTGCTATAACTTCTGATCCACGAGTGCTGGGCCATTCACCTTTGGTATTCAGATAGCTTTGATAAGGACCTTATGGATGACATAAAGATGCCTGAAATCAGGTCAAGGTCACTATTTTGAAACATTGGCTGTCATTAAAATGTTGTTATAACTTCTGAACTACATTGGCTAGACAATTTATATTTGGTATGCAGATAGCTTGGGTGAAGGCCTTTCAGTTGATATAAGGATACAAGAAATTGGGTCAAGATCAACACAAAAATTCCGGCTTTAATGCTTGTATAAGAAATAATCTAATAAATTTTCATGACGTCATTATTTCTAACCATGAATATTCAACAGGGACTGTGTTATGGAAGTATAAAATGTATATAGAATTAATTCTACAATTTCTGCCATAGTCAGACATTCCTATATTCACATACTATTATAAAAGTTCAGGTAATTATATAAATTAGGACTCATAGAGTCATAATTTCTTATATGAATTTTCATGTGGTAAAGGATTAAATTGACAGTATACAGTAAACCCCCTTTAAACCAGAACTCTAGTAGAGAAGAATTTAGATACTTTTAGGCAGGTGGCTGCTTATTTAAAGGTGAAAGTCATGCAGAAAGTTCCTATTAAGCTGTCACCTGTCTCCAAGTACGATATTTATTAAGAGGTTAAAATATGGCCTAGGTGTGCCTTCTGGTCATAATGGCACACCTGATGCCATAATAGCCCGAGGGCTATTGTGACACCAGGTGTGCCATTATGACCAGAAGGCACACACAGGCCATAATTTGACATTTTTAGCTCACCAGAGCACAAAGTGCTCAGGGTGAGCTTTTGTGATCGCCCGTTGTCCGTCGGTGTGCGTTGTTCGTCGTCCGTCGTCAACAATTTGAACCTTTAAAAATCTTCTCCTCTGAATCTACAGGGATCTCAACTTTCATCTTTGGCACATAGCATCCTATTCAGGTCCTCTACAATAGTTATATAAATTATGCCCCTGGGGTCAAAATTGACCACCGCCCCAGGGGTGCCTTGTTTTCAATAGAAACATATAGTAAAACTTTGAAAATCTTCTCCTCTGAAACCAGAAGGTTCTCAGCTTTCATAATTGGCACATAGCATCATGTTCAGGTCCTCTACAAAAGTTATATAAATTATGGCCCCTGGGTCAAAATGTGCCCCGCCCCAGGGGTGGGCAGTTTTCAATAGAAACAAATAGTGAAATCTTTGAAAATCTTTTCCTCTGAAAATGGAAGGTTCTCAGCTTTCATATTTGGCATATAGCATCATGTTCAGGTCCTCTACAAAAGTTATATAAAGTATGGCCCTGGGGTCAAAATTGGCCCCGCCCCAGGGGTGGCCATTTTTAAATAGAAACAAGTAGTGAAATCTTTGAAAATCTTCTTCTCTGAAACTGGAAGGCTCTCAGCTTTTATATTTGGCACATAGCATCATGTTCAGGTCCCCTACAAGTTTTTCTAAATTATTCCCCTGGGTCAAAATTGGCCCATCCCAGGGCCGGCTAGTTTTCTATAGAAACATATAGTGAAACTTTGAAAATCTTCTCCTCTGGTTGTCTGGTGAGCGCTTCAGGGCCATTCTGGCTCTCTTGTTATTGAATATCTAGATCTATATGCCACCTATCATTTCAATACAATCTACTGATCTAGATCCCAACAAACCACAGAAATAAATCTAGATCTGTACTTTAAAATAGTGAGGAAGCAATAGTTATGTCTTCATTGGGATTCGAATCCCCGCCGAAAAATATCTAGTCAGACGTAATTTAACCACTAACACTAACGATTGACATAATATAGATATTGTTTTAACTTATAAAATTTGTTTGAGAAATTCCGATGGATGACATGAAATTATGACGTCACAACTGTCAATTTTTGAATAACATAAACAAAGTTAGGTACAAGTTTACTAGTACCGATCGATACAAACAAAGAAATTGATTTTTAATAGAATTTTACGATTGTAGATCTATTCTATAAACTTTACAGATTTCCAGATCTATAATACGATTTTACGACGTCAAACCCCTTTATCCGGCCATGTTTGAATAAATCTAGATCTAGAGCTATGTTGCTAACATCAACGCATTGCACCTGAAAAAGATCGTGGGCCGATTATGGATAATCGGCCCGCCGGGCCATTATGGATCGGTCACATGACTCCGTAATGACAGTTTTCTATGTCAATTTTGTTACTATTTATAGTAAGGGTATTCAATAAAATAAATTAATCGTCCGGTATAGAGGGGGTTTATTGTATTGCTATAAACACCATGACAGTGAATGATTCAACCTACATGTATGTAAATTGACTGGCTGGAGAGGAGACACTGAGTAACTTGTCCTCTTATTGGGATCCCAATTATTTGTGTATTTTAACCCTTTACTCCATAAATACGCCTTTCTACACCTTTGCAAAAGAGTATACCTAGATCAGACAGCTCCTATAGGAGCCATCTGATCATGATCTGCTCTGTGTTTGCTTTTGGGATAATATAGATCTGATTCTACAGTTTCTTTTTTGGTCAAAATTCATGAGTAAACCCTTTCCTCCATAGGCTATTTTTAGACCAATCCACTTTGAATAAATCTACCAAAAAGGAGCATTAACTAGAGAAAAGGATTTTTTTTAGAATTTTGTAATTTGAAACCATTGCGATAAATAGAGCATTTGCTCCTATAGGAGCAAATGCTCTATTTATCACAATGGTTTCAATAGGTGACTTTTACAGAGGCGTAGAAAGGCATATTTATGGAGGAAAGGGTTAATATGCCATTTTGAAAAATTAATCTAGTTAATACTCATGACGTCATCATTTCTTTCATGAATATTCATGGTATAAAGGGTTAACATAAAAGGAAGAAAAAAATACTTTGAGAACTGTAGCAAATGGCACTTAACTAACAGGTGATAATTACTATGTGTACAAAGAGTAATCCTTTCTCATCATAAAGATGACGTTTGGCACCTTTTCAAACAGAATAGACCAAGATCAGAGAGATCATGTTGGAGCTGTCTGATCAGGATGTGCTCTGTTTGCTTATGGAATAATATAAATCTGATTATGAAGTTTCACATCAAACAGTGTCCTTGTTAATGTATAATAATGCAGTAATAAATTCTTAATGTTATATTCATGGGGGAAAGGGTGAAAAAAGTGAGGGTTTTATTACGCAGGTTAAATGGAGCCGTGAAAAGTACCATCATGCCTTTGCCACAGGAAGTACATACAGCCTTATTCTTGCCTCAGCAGACTCGACTGGTTCTCTGCAGATTTGGGACATTATTACAGGCCAGATTAGGACTGAATTTTTTGGCAGTCAATCCGGAAAGCAAGTAACAAGTATGTAGTATTGTATAACATTTTTTCTTGTGTCACAGTGATGTTAACCCATTCCCTCATATACACACTTTGTCATGCATTTGCAAACAGAGTAGACCCAGATCAGACGGTTCATATAGGAGCCATCTGACCAGGGTCTGCTCTGTCTGCTTATGACATGATATAGATTTGATTCTACAGTTTTTGTCAAAGTCAAAACTTCTGTTGAAATTTTACTTATTAACCCTTTCCCTCATATAAACGTGTTTTCACGCATTTGCAAACATAGTAGACCCTGATCAGACAGCTCCTAGAGGAGCCGTCTGATCAGGGTCTACTCTGTTTGCTAACAGAATTTGATAGGTATGTTTCTTTGCTTTCTAAAATGTCTACAATGTTCCACCTTGCATATTTCTTTATAACTATTTTGTTAATGAATATTCATTAGGTATTGAAATTTGAAATAAACATAGAACAGGGAAAGGGTTAATAAATAAAGATCCAACTAATAAACATTCCATGATATTATTACTTCTAACAGGAATATTGAACAGGTTAACCCTTCGCTTGCTATTCACGTCAATATACATACCTGTAAATAGTGTAGACCCAGATGAGACAGCTCCAGCAGGAGCTGTCTCATCAGGGTCTGCACTATTTACAAGTTGATTGTGCAACCAGTGCACTCCACAGCAGTAATTGCACAGCGATATACTTGTACACAGTGAAGATATATGTAATTATACAACAGGGCATGGGTAAAGAAGGAGAAATGTATTTTAAAATTCAGCAAGCGAAGGGTTAATATTGAACAGTTTAAAACAAATAAATTAGCTAACAAATAAGCAAACAAACACAGAGATTAAAGACATCAGTATAAGTTTGTGTCTGATCAAGGTCTGCTGATTCAGCAATATCAGCTGTTTGAGAAATTTGTTTGATTCAGCTGCAGCCAGTTTGGAACTTGATCAAATGCTGGTACTACATTTTTTTGCAGATATTTTTGTGACCTTTCATGAGTGGCATGTCACAAATAATTTCATTGAAGTTGATCCTGTGGGTTACATGTCCTTGGAAAGAAAACATGCCATGAAATGTATAGCACAGTGAATCATGTTTAACCCTTTACTCCATGAATATTCATGTAAGATATATAGAGGATCTTACATGAGTGTTCTTGATTATTGGATTTATTAAATGAGTCTTTTTAAAACGATAAAAAACGAGCTTTAGCGAGTTTTTATCGTTTTAAAAAGACGAATTTAATAAATCCAATAATCATGAACACGAATGCAAGATCCTATTTATAACATAACACACACAAATGTTATTTGCAGCCAATATTTCAGCAGTAACGTGGATTGTTATAAATTCTCCTTACATATAGAAATGATGAATGAAAGGTGTTATTAGGTTCGCTAGGTAACTGGGACAAAGTAGGTCCAAATTTTCCAACTTTTTTTTTTACTTACTGTCATATCAACCAGGATCTAATTCAGACCTCTCTGGTATTCAATTTAACTGTGATAGTTTATGATACAAAAACATACAGAAACACGTCAAAATAATTTTTGAGTTACAGTTTAGACATACATAGTTACAAACACGTCACATTATGACGTCATTGTACACAACATGTGTCTATGTTAAGCGCGCCATTTACATGAAGACCTACATACAGTTGCCAACACGTCCGACACTCACTGTCAATGGGATTCGAAATGAGCCTTCGTTTTGGTATATTAAGCCCTTCATTAGTGTTGTATGTATACACATGGACATGGACATTTCCACCGAGAAAAAAAATCTCGATTCAAGTTCAGTGAAAATATTTGAAATGGACAAAAGATTCAGTACGAACTGCTGCATAAAATGTGTTGGAACAGGAGGAAGATTTTCGCGATCAGCTGAGTTAGTGAGTATAGCATATTTGAAATATGTTTGTGCTGTGCTGGATTCAGATGACTATTGTTGTTGATTGATGAGATATTTGTATGAGTAGAAATCTGCATAAACAAAAGGACATGCGGTGAAGAAAATGCAAAGTTGAGGAGGCATTTTAATTTAAATGTAGAATTGATTGTATGGGTCAGAGTAGCTGGTAGGTCTTTTTTGGCATACATTTTGTATATGATTCCTGACAGCGATTACAATTTGTATTATTTTATCGAAATTAAGGCGCAAGTGCCAACAATCCTTTGCCATCTATCGTGACTCAATCGTGGACAGGTAGGTCGACCACCGTCCGCCAGTTTGTTTGTTTTGACAGCGCGTATGAATCGTTCGAATGTCATTCGGTCGTTCGAATGTTATTCACTAGTGATTATATGCCCATGATTATCAAAAAATAAATGATAGTGTTACGTCACGCTGAAGCCACGTGTTATGTTATAAAATGATATCATGAACACAAATTAGATTGATTGATATAATAGCACATGGATACAGGATGTTTTGGTCTTGGAAGAAACCGTATAATCATATTTATATCGTATCACAAGCCAACAGAGCAGAACCTGATCAGACAACTCATATAGGAGCCATCTGGGTCTAATCTGTTTAGAAAGGTGTATTTATGGAGTAAAGGGTAAATAATAGAACTGTCACCTTTAACCCTTTCCTCCATAAATACGCCTTTCTATGCCTCTGTAAAAATCACTTTATGAAACCATTGTGATAAATAGAGCATTTGCTACTATAGGAGCACTACACAATTCTAAACTTTTCCTTTTCTCTAGTAAATGCTCCTTTTCAGTAGATTGATTCAAAGAGGTCGTGTCTAAAAATAGCCTATGGAGGAAAGGGTTAAGTAATAAATAAATTTCATGAACCTTCGAAGAAAGGATTTTGAAGGGATCAAAATCTCAATCAGAGTCACTGTCAATCAGTTTGAATCTTGATGACATGCCATCATACATACCTTCTTGTCTGGATCCAAATTGTTGGCAGAGGTTATAACATATTTATCCACAAAGAGAGGTGTTTTTTCTAAGTGTTATAATACCACAGTGATATTGGTTGAATGATGGTCAAAATTAAAAGCATAAAAACAACATTTTGGGACATAGTGTGGATCACAGTGTTAAAGTTAAAAACTAACAGGTTTTGGGTCTTTAACCTTTTCCCTTATGAATATATGCATGTATGTAAGAAATATTCACATCATGGACTTGCTAAATTATTATAATGGTATATGAATGCTGGAATGAGATCTGTTCATGTTTGTATTAAGCACAGAGAGTTGACCCTGATCAGATAGCTCCTGCAGGAGCGGTCTGGCTTTATGCTTATGAGTCTGAGTTCGTTCTCCAAAGGCTCAAATCTGACAAATCAAAAACTTGAGAACTCAAATCTGACCAATCAAAAGCTTGAGAACGAATTAACTCAGACTCAACTAAGAAGCTTTATAAGCATGGACCCTGGTCTAGGTCTACTGTGCTTGCAAAGGCATGAACACTTGTTTATATGAAGTAAAGGGTTGATGCAGTTGGAAGCTGATAGAGAACATTCTGAACTAATTTTGTCCTGTATTAACCCTTTTCCTGTTGAATATTTAGAAATATTTATATCTACTGGCTGATTTTATATGCTGGAATATGTACACAGTAATGTTTGGTATTAGTAGAAACTGTAGAGTCAGTTTGTTGTATTTATACCCCGCAAACTTGTTTGTTATACCCCTGCAAACTTGTATGAGGGGGTATACTAGAATCACCATGTCCGGTGGTCCGTCGGTCCGCATTTGAACATGGGTAGTTGGTGTCTCAAACTTCTCCTTCAGTTTTAAAGTTATTTAATTTATATATGGTGCACATAATAACCCCGAATGGTAGATGTGCAAGACGCAATTTTCGTGTGTTTACCGCTGGTCATTGCAGAATTATCTACCCCTAACCGTTGAGTTTTTTTTTTCATTTTGGCATGTAACATGGTGAGTTGGTGTCGCAAATTCCTTGTTCAGTTTCAAAGTTATTGAATTTATATTTGGTATACAAAATATCCACGAATGGTAGATGTGCAAGACACAATTTTCGTGTGTTTATGGCTGGCTAAGGCAGAAATATCTCCCCCTGAACTTTGAATATTTTTGGTCATTTTGCATGAAACATGGGGAGATGGTTTATTTTAAAACTAATTGATTTGATACTTGCCATACATACTAAACACGAATAGTACATGTGCAAGATACAATTTTCCTGTGTTTAGTGGCAGCCATTACAGAATTTTCTCCACTTGAACTTTAAGTATTTTTGTCATTTGGTTCTGTTACATGGGTAGTTGGTGTCACAATCATGGTTGCAATCAAGGCTGTTGTGCTGGGGTATTCATCACCTTTAGTGATAGTTCTAGTTTCGTAATTAAATAGTGCTGACCCTGATTAGATGGCTCCTACTGAAAATTCGTGAGTTCACTTTCCATTATAAGAATTTAGTTTATTACTATTTATCTTGTCATTATTTGTTACATGTATATTCATGGACAATGATTGTAACTGTTTATTCCACATTAAGTGATGGAGTGGTATACTGGGCATGATGCCTCTCATGACTTGCTGATGGTGCTGCGTGCCCCGGATGTTGTTGAGATGTGGGACGCCTACTCTGGGATAAAACTGTGGGGGAAAAGCATGGGAGAGCCCTGCCGATCATTTGCCATTGATCCATTTGACATTGAGAGAATAGTTGGTAAGATGATTCTCAACTGTGGGCAGTGAAATTTGTTAGATGTATACTTTAAGAGATCTGATCACAGGGGTGGGGTATGTTGTTTTTGCTCTGTCTGACGTTGGCGATAAATGTCTCGCCATTGTGCATACATACATCAGAGTTGGCATGCATGTGCAGCTTATGGAGGCGAACATTTTTGCAGGTGACTTATAAAGGTCAAGGTCATATATCAAGGTCAAAGGTCATATCGAGGGCATAGTGTTTCACAAACACATCTTGTTTCTTCTAAGATTTCTCCCAGCAGCTAATATATATGTTGGTTTAGAAAGCCCTTGAAGTAAGACATGAAATCAGATATTTCTTCCAAACATTAACTGATAAAAGATGGACCAATTGCCATGCCTGCTGCAATATTCATATACAGTAAAGCCCCTCTAAACCGGAATTCTAGTAGATAAGAATTTAGATATTTTTAGGCAGCTGGCTGCTTAATGCAGAGTGAAAGTTATACAGAAAGCTCCTAGAAGAGCTTTCTGCATGACTTTCACCCTGCATTAAGCTGCCACCTGTCTTCAAGACTGATATTTATACTAAATTGGACGTCCGGTTTAGATCTGTAGTTTTACTGTACTTTGCTTAATCTACCAGAATACTTGATAAAATGTATATTTTCAAATATTTTTGCAGTTACATGTAGTTATATCTATCATATATTATGCTTGAGTTAGATGGTTTACATAAACACTTCTTTCCAATGCTTCCTAGACTCAATCTCAGGGCTGGGGTAGTATGTAAGAGAGTATATTGGTTGCCTATCTGGACACATTTGTTTTGTCTGGATACTCTTGTTTCCTTTCACATTTAATAATCACACTAGTCACTATATGAGAAAGGGATTTGAATAATTTGTAATAAAATCTTTCATAATTGCAAAATAAAGTTTTAATATCTTCCTAATCCTTTTTCTGATGATAAAATGACATCATGGATATGTATTGGAAGAATGTTTACAATTGCATGAGAATGCTTGATTTCTTGGCCATAGTAGAAACTGTAGGATAAGATCTATACAATTCTATATGCAAACAGAGTAGATCCAGATCAGACAGCTCCATCAGTAGCCATCTGACCTGGTCTACTCTGTTTGCAAAGGCAACAAAAAGTGTCCAAAAGCTAAAATGTTTAAACTTTTAATATAGTGTAAACTAAATAGATGATTACAGAACATGGACAAACTCTTATATTAGATGCCTACAGGTTTTGAATGCCAGTAAAATTAGATCGGTGATATATCTTGTAGCTAATGTGTTAGAATTTTAAATATTTTGACTAAAATTACATATGAAAACAAATTTTGTGTATTTAGCTTTATACTATGGGTTGTTCATGTTTGTATGGAATTTGTGTTTGGATGTATATGTTTGTAGATATGAGATAGAATTAGATGAAGCCGAAAGGACAAATATTCTGATATTTGCTGGTTTGACTTTTATCATGTACAGTAAAACCTCTCTATAATGGTCACTAAATTGTGTTAATTAGTTGGTATTTAGGGCAGGTGGCTGCTTAAAACAAGGTGAAAGTAAAACAGAACACTCCTATACGAGCATTCTGTTTTACTTTCACCTTTCTTTAAGCAGCCACCTGCCTTTAACACAAAATATTTGATGTAATTTAGTGGCCATTATAGAGAGGTTTTACTGTATCATTTTTTGCTACAGTACTATGTGACAGTCCTCGCCTGCTCATTCTGTCGGACGTAACACCGGCTAAGGAGCCTTCAGACAATATAACATACATCCAGTTCACAGACCCTAACCCTGCAACAGGTACGTGTATATATCAATCTTTCTTCCTTTAACCCAGTCCCTCATATTGACACCTTTTGATGCGTCTGTAAGTCCCTATGGAGCAAATGTTCTGTTTGTCACAATGGTTTCAAAACTACACTATTCTAACATGTTCCCTGTTTTCTAGTAAATGCTACTTTTCAGTAGATTTATCCAAAGAGGTTGGGCCTAAAAATAGCCTATGATATAATAAGTTAACCATTTACCTAATAGATTCACCTTTTCATAACTGTGCTACCAGAGTAAACCAAGATCAGATGGGAGGAGTGTAGGAGCCGTTTGATCAGGATCTTCTCTGTTTGCTTATGGAGTTCTATAGATCTATTTCTACACCTCTTATGGCCAGTATGTCCCATGTGCATGTGCCATTATTAAAAGTCAGCTAATAAATAGTCATGTTATAATATTGTACTTAAATTTTCATGAGAAAAAAGGGTTGACTGGTAACCATGCTGTAAAACCCTTTCCTTCATATAAACGTGTTTTCACACATCTGCAAACAGAGTAGGAGCCGTCTGATCAGAGTCTGTTCTGTTTGCAAGTGGAATTTGAAAGGTTTATTTATTTACTTTCAAAAATGTCTACACTGCTCCACCTTCCATATTTCAGGATAACTATTTTGTCCATGAATATTCAGTATGTATTGAAATTTGAATTTAAGATAGAACATTAGGAAAGGGATAATCAGTTTGTCTGTCCTGATTCCAATCTGTTACAATATTTACTTTCTGTTGGATCATGCATGCTTTTAAGAAACCTTGTGCTAAACAGATTGGATCCTGTTGAGATGAAAAGCGTCTCAGCATCTCAACTGGGTAGATCATGGATATTTATTAGCTGAATTTTTACATATGGGTAGAAACTGTAGAGCCAGATATATTATAGTTTCATAAACAACCAGCTGTCTGATAGAGTCATCTGATCTGGGCCTACTCTGTGTGCAAAGGTGTGAAAAAGCATTTATATGAGGGAAAGGGTTAAGTATTATTTTGCATTTAATTTGATTCACTTTTTGATTGTGTGAAATCTTAAAATATTGAAAATTGTTAAAACTTTTGACTATACATGTATATGTCATTTATCAGGTGGTCGCCGGAAAACCTCCAGTAGCAGTGACAGACTATTACTGCGGACCTCTCAGTCCTGGTCAAAAATGGCCTCGATTGCAACAAATATACTCAGTGGTCCAGAACAGGGAAACAAGCGGTATGCAATTGTTCAGATATCAGCACTTACCCTTTTGCTTCATGGAAAGACCATTCATTAATTCAGAACATAGGAGTCTTATAAAGCAGCTGGTTGCTTAATTCATGGCAAAAATAATGCATAGGAGTTTTCTGGGTTACTTTGACCTGCATTAAGTTACCACCTGCCTAACAAATAACTAGACCTGTTTTTGATAGCCACTTAAGACAGATTCTGCTGTTTCTAAATTTTGAGTCAATAATCATGAAGTATCAATAAACCCATTACTCCATAGACATACCTTCTGATACATTTACAAACAGATTAGTACCAAATTGAATGACTCCTATACGAGCCATCTGATCAGGGTCTACTCTGTTGGTAGTAGAATAATGTAGATCTAATACTACAGCATCTGTCAAATGTCTTGTGATCACATGCCATTATAAAAAAATCATCTTGATATATATTATGATTTCGTTATTTCTTACATGCATATCCATGGAGTAAATAGATACTAATGTCTTATGAATGAGTGACATAAACGATTGTCCTGTATTAACCCTTTACTCCATCAGTACACTTTTCTACGCCTTTGCAAACAGAGTAGACCCAGATCTGATCTGTTTGTTTAAGAAATAATAGAGATATGATTCTACAGTTTTTGCCATGGCCAAAAATTCCTGTGTCCATGTGTCATTATAAAAAATAATCTTGTTAATATGCATGTCATTATTTACATTGATACCCGGTATTCATGGAGTAAAGGGATAAGAAAAATGAGTGGACTGGTTCTTTACCCAGTTCTTGATAGACACCTTTTAACACCATTGGAGACTGTCAAAGTAGATCCAGATATAGGAGGGGCCTGATGAGGGTTTGTTGTTTATGAAATACTATGTATCTTATTCTACAGCTTTTGCCATAGGAAATAAAATTCCTGTGTTCATGTTTGTTTTCAGACCAAGCCTGTCTGATGATGAATCTGAACTGGTCACAAGCTGTTTGCAGGCAGTTTTTAACAAGACTCATCGCCATTTTCTCATCCTACTCTTTCCTACTGAGTTACATATTTTGGACATTGATGTAGAGTTGGTCATTGGTGTAATCCGGTTGGACAGGTCATCTCCTAATTTTGTAAAGGTTTGGTATTTCTGAAATTTACTCAAGTTATTTAATTATATTCCAGTTAAAGGAATATGTTTCCCTAGTCTGTCTGTTTATAGATGTTTCTGTGCTTAAATGAAGTGCTTTATTCCATTGTTAAACAATAAAATATTACTCTTGAATCATGAAATGTCTTAGATTCCTGTCATATTACATATATTTTGGATGATTTTTGACAACCTGATTTTCGGTAACCTATAGGAGCGGTCTGATTAGGATCTGCGTGAAAAAGCATTTATATGAAGGGAAGGATTAAGCAGCCACTTTTAAAGACCCCCATATTTATTCATATGGTGGTTGCTATGGAAAGGTTCTACTGTATTCATATATAACTTGTTTTCAGGTGATACCATGTCAGGGTGTGGACATGATGTTGTGCCTACATGAAAATGGAAGTGCCTCTGTCAGAGTCCGGCGGCAGGCAGAGAAACATCAGAGTATGTATTGAAGGTTTAGCACAAAACTATGAAACAACATTGATAAAGTAAACATTTTGGCAAATCGTGACTTTTCATTAATATGTACTCTTTGTCAGGAGCAGCTTTTTTGGTGTATGATTTACAATGCGATTGTTTCTTCAAAACATGAATAATTCATGAGTGGAATTTGCCCTTCAAACAGTTAACATAAATTTTATATCTGATATAGAAATGAGCCATAAATTGGAAAATTTACGTGTCAGTGTTGGTATTTTCTACAGAACATGTTCACTTTCTTTTTCAATATTTCCCATGCAGAATCGGATGGTTCCATTGTTGCTATGGATATGACCTTTGACCTACGTTGCCAGTCTGATGCCCTGCGTCTTCTAAGACAAAGTAAAGTGTTCGGCTTCATCTACCATCCAGTTACAGAGAAGCAAGCCTGTGTTGTCCTCAGTGACAGCAGGATTATTTTTCTAGACATCATGACAATAGAGTATGCCCCAAAAAGTGTAAGTCATATTTTGTTTCCGTTTGATAATTGATACTCCTTCAAACTGCATGTAAGTTGCGGCTCTGGACGGCATTGTGTGCCTCATTCAGTGTCATTGGAACTGATTTTACGATACTCCTTTGCCAATGTTGCATACTGGGTGTATATATTGGTTGTTTGTAATGTTTGTATTGCATTGTGTAGTTTATATGCATTAGCTACAAAATTGACCTATTCTGTTAATCCATTGTCCTACATATATAAGGCAATATATTATCTGATTTACAGTGTTGTATGCCATACGTAAACCCAATCCAGGTGGTTCTGGGTCGTAACTATGACATACTGACACTGTATACATATATAATGTTTCATTAGAGTTTTAGTGACATGAGTGGGCTGACGCAATATAGTCAGTATGCATCTATTTCCCATGATTTACGGACATAAAAACGTACAGAAAATGATTTTTTTTTATCTATGATTCTTAAATTAATTCCATTTTTAATATTTTTATCGATATCTCTATCTTAAATTTCATTTATTTTAAATATTCTGTAAGCATTATATAAACTCAGTTTTGTACATGCAAATTATTCATGTGAAGCGCTTTTGAACGCACATATCCTGTGTGAAAAGAGTGCTATATAAATGTGGTATAATAATATTATAAGAAGAATGAAGTAATGACATTATGAATATTAATTGGATTAAGACATAAAAAATAACTTTTCAATGCTTCTCAAGTTTGATACATGAAGGAGTTGTTTAAGTTTTGAATTATGTTAGAACCTGTTTGACTACAATGATTGTTTAACCCTTAACTCCATGAATATTCAAACAAGAAATAATTGACATCATAAATATTCATAAAATGATTTTTTATAAAACAGTTATAATGAACAAAATATTTTTTATCATGACTGAAACTGTAGAATCAGATTGTATTTATATCACAAGTTAACAGGACATACCCTGTTCAGATGGCTCCTATGGGTCTGCTCTGTTTGCTAGCATAGGAAGGTGTATTTATGAAGTAAATTTTAATTATTTTTCATGGATGTTTAAAACATGCAGATTGCTGTTCAGTGTGTGACCAACAATTTGCAGGCAATGGCACAATTCTCTGAATAAGTGAAAAGTAAGCTGTATGAACAGCAATATCTAAGCTAAGTTACGTAACTGCCACTAGCTGGTCAGTGTATGTTAGACTGCCGACAACAAGTGCATGGGTTAGAGTTTCGTGGGTCTAGGATATTAGTTAAACAGGTGCTCTCATTCATACGCAAACTGGTTTAACAACCCTCACACAACAAATCGAAACGATAAAATAAAGTTGTTGTTTACGGGTGAATAAATATGCAAATGAGCTGATGACGATGGAAGGGTCAGTTGCTGCCAACTGTAAATAAACATAAATGACCTGGCTGACATAAACACTTTATCACACCTGTGCAAAAAGAGTAGCTGTCTGATCAGGGTCTGCTGTGTTTACCTTTAAAATTATAATATATATGACTCTACAGTTTCTACCAATACCAAAATGTCCTGTATACATATATTCCAATATAAAAATTCAGCTAATGTCATTGTTTCATGATGTCATTATTTCTTATGCAAAAGGGAAAGGGTTAAAGATACATTTTCAGAGCTTAAATTTCTTGCAGATCAGTGAAGTATCACCATGCATAACTCTTGGTGACATGGTGCAAGGGCAGACTATATCCTCTCAAAAAGTTGGCCAACCAGGGGAGATCACTCTGAAGCTTAAAGTCTCAGGACTTGTAGCTGGACTTGTTTCTCCTGTTACAGCAGTGGCCATGGCTGCTTCAACAGCAAGCTCACGTGAGGCTGGCACAGTTGCAGCTGTTGGTATGTTTTCCTTACTTTTGCAGTACACAACAAAATCTATAAGGCTGTGCTAATTTTTCATCTTTATTTCCTAACAAATAAAACCTTAACCCTTTACTCCATAAATATGCCTTTCTACGCCTTTGCAAACAGAGTAGATCCAGATCAGACAGCTCCTTTAGGAGCCGTCTAGTCACGGTCTGCTCTGTTTGCTTATGATATAATATAGACATGATTCTACAGTTTCTGTCATGGCCAAAGTTTCCTGTGTTCACATGCAATTTTGAAAATGCCAGAATCTGATTAATATTCATGATGTAATTTGTTTTACATAATAATAGCAAATAGTGTATACCTTTAGCTGTATGATCTGGTTCTGCACTATTTTCCCCAGGTTTTATGTGCAAATACTTTACATTAAAGATTTATTATTCATATTTTTCATATTAATCAACAGCAGAAGTTGTACGCGTATACATATCATGAAAATAATGCTTACAACACATGTACCTACTGGATGTATTTGTTCAGCTAAATATTCTCGCTATGCTAAATCCCTTAAAGTAGACTCCTTTTCAGAAACGGGGATTTAGTATGGAAATCAGTGGACATCTTCGGCCAAGTTCCGAATGATTCGAATTCTATTTCGGAACAATGCTTTGATTTAAAGGTAGTTATCACATGTAACAATGGCTGACACTGGTTGTTGACCTTACATCAAATGAGTATTTCCAGTATGTAAATTTGAATCTTCTGACAGAGTCCCGTCAATGGTGAAAGCTGTTCCGCTGGTTTCCGTAATAATCCATTTTTAAACCGGGTTTTCCTCGGAAAATGTGGTTATTGAAATGGTGATGTATGGTGGGCGGGCGAGTGGACGGACGCCTGCCAATCTTGTAAACGCAACTCCTCTGAAACGTTTTTAGCTCACCAGAGCACAAAGTGCTCAGGGTGAGCTTTTGTGATCGCCAGATGTCCGTCGTCCGTCGTCGTGCGGTGTGCGTCGTCCGTCGTCGGGCGTCAACAATTTGAACCTTTAAAAATCTTCTCCTCTGAATCTACAGGGTTCTCAGCTTTCATCTTTGGTACATAGCATCACCTATAGGTCCTCTACAAAAGTTATATAAATTATGCCCCTGGGGTCAAAATTGGCCCCGCCCCAGAGGTGGGAAGTTTTCAATAGAAACATATAGTAAAACTTTGAAAATCTTCTCCTCTGAAACCAGAAGGTTATTAGCTTTCATATTTGGCACATAGCATCATGTTCAGGTCCTCTACAAAAGTTATATAAATTATGCCCCTGGGGTCAAAATTGGCCCCGCCCCAAGGGTGGGCAGTTTTCAATAGAAACAAATAATGAAATCTTTGAAAATCTTCTCCTCTGAAACTGAAAGGCTCTCATCTTTCATATTTGGCACAGAGCAGCATATTCAGGTCCTCTACAAAAGTTATATAAACTATGGCCCTGGGGTCAAAATTGGCCCCGCCCCAGGGGTGGGCAGTTTCCAATAGAAATATATAGTGAAAACTTTGAAAATCTTCTCCTCTGAAACTAGAAGGTTCTCAGCTTTCATATTTGCCACATAGCATCATGTTCAGGTCCGCTACAAAAATTATATAAATTATGGCCCTGGGGTTAAAATTAGCCCCGCCCCAGGGGTGGGCAGTTTTCAATGGAAACAAATAGTGAAATCTTTGAAAATCTTCTCCTCTGAAACTGGAAGGCGCTTAGCTTTCATATTTGGCACAGATCATCATGTTCAGGTCCTCTACAAAACTTTTATAAATTATGCCCCTGGGGTCAAAATTTGGGCCGCCCCAGGGGTGGGAAGTTTTCAATAGAAACATATAGTAAAACTTTGAAAATCTTTTCCTTTGAAATCAAAAGTTTCTCAGCTTTCATATTTGGCACATATGGCACATAGCATCATGTTCAGGTCCTCTACAAAAGTTATATAAATTATGCCCCTGGGGTCAAAATTGGCCCCGCCCCAGGGGTGGGCAGTTTTCAATAGAAACAAATAGTGAAATCTTTGAAAATCATCTCCTCTGAAACTGGAAAGCGCTCAGCTTTCATATTTGGCACAGAGCATCATGTTTAGATCCTCTACAAAAGTTATATTAATTATTGCCCTGGGGTATAGGTCATCTACAAAAGTTATATGAATTATGGCCCTGGGGTCAAAATTGGCCCCGCCCTAGGGGTGGGTAGTTTTCAGCAGAAACATATAGAGAAAACTTTGAAAATCTTCTCCTCTGAAACTGAAAGGTTCTCAGCTTTAATATTTGGCTCATAGCATCATGTTCAAGTCCTCTACAAAAGTTATATAAATTACGCCCCTGGGGTCAAAATTGGCGTGCCCCAGGGCCGGCTAGTTTTCTATAGAACATGTAGTGAAAACTTTGAAAATCTTCTCCTCTGATTGACTGGTGAGCGCTTCAGGGCCATTCTGGCCCTCTTGTTTCCTAAAACCTTGCATGGAGCAAGGACACAATATGTAGATGTGCATATTGTCAAGGATTTTTCTGGGAGTTATGCCCCTTTGAACTTAGAAATCACTACGTCTTTTGACCCCATCATTGTAAGCGCAACTCCTCTCAAACTGTTTAACAGAATTTCTTAAATACTTGTATGTAGCAAGGACATAAAATGTAGATGTGCATATTGTCTGGGATTTTTTCTTATGCAATTTTTAGCTCACCAGAGCACAAAGTGCTCTGGGTGAGCTTTTGTGATCTCTAGATGTCTGTCATCCGTTGGTGTGCGGTGTGCGTCGTCAGTCGTCAACAATTTGAACCTTTTAAAATCTTCTCCTCGGAATCTACAGCGTTCTAAGCTTTCATGTTTGGCACGTAGAATCATCTGTAGGCCCTCTACTAAAGTTATATAAATTATGCACCTGGGGTAAAATTTGGCCCCGCCCCAGGGGTGCCTTGTTTTCTATAGAAACATATAGTGAAACCTTTGAAAATCTTCTCCTCTGTTGTCTAGTGAGCGATATCAGGGCCATTCTGGCCCTCTTGTTGTGGGAGTTATGCTTCTTTGAACTTAGAAATCCCTATGTATGTTTGAAATTGTAAGCACAACTCCAGTACATGGGTAGTCGGATTTCAATGAATCTTTAACAGAAGGTAATACGTCAGATGTGCATGAAGGATGATCTTTACGATTTGACATATTTCAGGGGAGATAATTTGACATTAGGATTTATTCCAGATATATTGTATTTTTTAACTTGGAAGAGCAACTCCTATATGGGTAATCGGATTTCAACTATACCTGAACAGAAGGTAGTACATTAGATGAAGATGTGCTTGAAGGAAAATCTTTATGGTCCAACAAATTTCAGGGGAGATAATCAGACTTTAGGATTTATTTAAGATATTAAATATGGTTGAACTCGTAACATGGGTTGTTCGATTTCAGTGAAACTTGAACAGAAGGTAGTACGCAATATGAAGAACTGTTCAACAGAATTTCATAAAACCATATTTTTTTTAAACTTTAACAGAAAGTGAAGGAAAATCGTTTTGATCCAAAACATTTCAGTAGAGATATTCAGGAAATAAATGGAGCTTGCATTAAGAGAAAAGGAAAGAGGGTGGGGGTCTACTATGTGGCCCATCAGGCTACAGTGCCTCTAGTTGAACTTGTAAGAGCAACTCCTACATGGGTAGTAAAACTTTGACAGTAATGTAATTGTTCCTTATGTAACGCTTCATGATGTTCTATAACAAAGCATGGACTTAGCCATAATAGTACATGGTTTGGGTACTCTATTCATGAGCGCAACTCTTCCTAAATCCTTTGAACGAATTTCATTTATCTTTGAAAGAATGTTCCGCATATAATGCCATATTGTGCATCATCTTATCTCTTATTTTGTGATCTCCCAACTTAAGACATAGACTTAGCCAAAACTATATATGATAAGCAGGGGTATCCGATACAGAGCTCTGCACACACTTGATAGTGAAGGGAAACCACCGGTTTGATGTCTTGAAGACATCCTTTCTGAATTCAATTTGAAATGTAAAATTTGAGGAAATTTGCGTAGTATATAAATAATTAGGATAAATTGTTTTCCAATCAACCTTAACATGGCTCACCGGTAGCTATCTAAAAAAAATTCAGTTTGCTTTGGAGTGCACCAGTTTTTGCTGCATTTTCATGGAACTTCACAAAAATTTTAGAGGTAGTTATTTGATGTATGCCATGTTTGAAAGTACTCTTTCTCATGATACAGTAAAGCATGTTTAAACCGGATGTTAAATTCAGTATAAATATCGGTCTTGGAGACAGGTGGCTGCTAAATGCAAGGTCAAAGTCATGCAGAAAGCTCCTAGAGGAGCTTTCTGCATGACTTTCACCCTGCGTTAAGCAGCCACCCGCCTGAAAGTATCTAAATTCTACTCTTCTAGAATTCCGGCATAGAGGGATTTTACAGTATTGCCTATTTGTTTGTACAACTGCATGTGTGTAGGTCTGTTTTGTATTTGATTTCTTATACTTAAGGTTCTGGAAATGGTACAATACAGGTGGTAAATGTCTACAGTGGTCAGGTGGAGAAGGAATACAAGGTCTTCATGTCACCTGTCCGCTACCTTTGGTGGCTAGACTCTTGGCGTATCATAACTTATTCGTACCCAGACCCGCCCAGCTATGGCAATAAGATGGTGAAGAATGAGGTAGTCCTACTGAATACAAAGTCAGGTAGGAAGGAAATTGTTAACAGTTGACCCTTTCCCTGTTCAGTATTCATGTAAGAAATAATGGCATCATGAATATTAATTAACTGAACTTTTATAATGTTAATTTTTCAATGACATTTTTTGCTTTGACAACTGTAGAATCAGATCTACATCATGCCAAAGCAAACAGTGTCAACCCTGATCAGACAGCTCCTATAGGATCAATCGGATCTGCGTCGACTCTGTTTGCAAATGCGTTAAAACACGTTTATATGAGGTAAAGGGTTAAACCTCTCTACAGTGTCACCTCAAAAGATTGTCTGAGTCTGGGGTTTGAACCCTCTACACCATGAATATTCATGTGAGAAATAATGACATCATGAATGTTAATTAGTGTTATTTTTTATACTGACACATGAACACACGAAGGATTTTTATGATACAATATTGATACGATCTTACACTATGATATATTATAGATATGATTCTACAGTTTCTGCCACGGCCCAAAATTCCTGTATCCATGTTCTGTTATATTTTTTAATCTAATTAATATTCATGATGTCATTATTTTTTACATGAATATTCATCAAGTTAAGGGTTAACACAAGTAACTTAAACCTTTACTCCATAAACATGCATTTCTAAGCCTTTGCAAACAGAGTAGACTCGGATCCTATAGGAGCCGTCTGATCAGGGTCTGCTCTATTTGCATAAGATATAATATAGATATTATTCTACAGTTTCTGCCATGGCCAACATTGCTGTGTCCATGTGCTATCATAACAATAAATCTAATAAATATTCATGGTGTTGTTATTTCTTTCATGAAGTAACGGGTTAACTCCATAGGCTATTTTTAGACCCAATCTCTTTGACTGAATCTACCCAAAAGGAGTATTTACTAGAGAAAAGTAAAATTTTATAATGTTGTAGTTTGAAACCATTGTGATAAAAAGAGCATTTGCTCCTATTTATCACAATGGTTTCAAGAAGTGGTTACTACAGAGGCGTAGAAAGGCGTAATTATGGAGGAAAGAGTTAAGTAATCCACTCTTATCCTGCTGTTAAAACATGATGTCTGCTCAAACTCTGATGTGGAGCTATTTTTACGTCCAATTTGTTCAAGCTTTTGAGAAACTATTGACCAAATGTCAAATAGCTCAATACATCCCAGTGAGTTCTCAAGTTGCATCTCATCTGGATCCAAGCTGCTTACAAATTCTAATTTTAACCCTTTCCCTGTTCTATTGTTTATTCCAAATTTCAATACCTACTGAATATTCATGGACAAATTAGTGATAATGAAATAGTGAATGTGGAACATTGTAGTCATTTTACAAAGTAAAGAAACAGATTCTATTAGAAGACAGAGCAGACCCTGATTAGATGGCTCCTCTAAGAGTCGTCTGATCTGGGTCTACTCTGTTTGCAAATGCATGAAATCACATTTATGTGAAGGAATGTGTTAATAGATTTAACAGATAGATGAAGCATACTCACTACATGGCCTAATTGGCTGCAGTAAATGAATAAAACATACAAACATAAAACAAATAAACTAAACACTGTATGCTATGCTTGTACAGTAAATATATACTATTATAGCGTCTTTATGACAGTGTGTCAAAGCTGCTGTCTGAGGGTGTATGCCTCTAGCAAAAGTTTTATGCTTACAAAATGGTGGCATAGCCCCTATAATTGATGTATATATCTACCGGTATGTTTGATCCCCATGCTGTACTCATGTACCTGGGTGGAATAAAATATATGCTCTGTTCTGTTCTGTTTATAGGCAGTATCACCATTTTGAGGGAAAGCAAAACTAGAGAAGGACCAATTTTGTTACTGAAATCTTCCCCATCAAGGTAATCTGGCTAATGTAATTTGTTTTTCTACATTGGGCAGAAAGCTCCCATCTTATTAACTATTTAGATAGTTTGCTTAGGATTCTTTTCAGTAACAAACAAATACATGTATATATTATCTTAGTTGAAGTCTTTGCATGAAAAGTAATGTTTTGCTGGCAAAATTTGTCATCTACTACAGATCTAGAAAGTCTTTCTTTTCGAAAACCAGTGTTTGAGTGTGAAACAGTTTTAAAGTTAATGTGATGTCGACTTATTTGCTGTCTGATTTGGACATAAACTGTTTGCAAAGTTCATCACAATTTGTTCCACAGTGTTGAAAGGGTTAACATTGCAATGCATCATTCTTTCTTGCAAAACCCAATTAACCCTTTCCTCCATTAATATTCATGTAAGAAATAACAATGTCATAAATAGTAATAAAATTGACCTAGTAATTGTTGGCCATAGAAGAAACTGTAGAATCATATCTATATACAATGTAATATTAGAAGAAAACAGAGCAGACCCTGATCATACAGCTCCTATAGGATCATGTATCATAGGTACAAGTTTATACTGGTGAAATACTGACTGGGCAACTGTTATACATGTATCATAGGTACATGTTTATACTAGTGAAATACTGACTGGATAATTGTTATACATGTATCATAGGTACATGTTTATACTGGTGAAATACTGACAGGCTAATTGTTATACATCTATAATTGACCATTATGACTTTCATCCTGACTTCATGATCATCCATGCCAGACTTTGTCCATTTGAATTATTGTATTATTAAAATATAAAATGAGGAGATTTGTTACCATGACAGAAGAGAGTTACATTGTAACAAAAGAAGCAAACAGAACAGACCCTCATCTGATGACTACTACAGGAGCTGTCTGATATCTTAGTCTGCTCTGTTTACGAAGAAGTAAAAACCCATTGGAGTAAAGAGTTAATTTTCATAAATATCATTAACCAGGCTTAAGTTTTTCCCTTATTTAACCCATTCCCTTATATTGACGACTCTGTAAGTCTTTTTGTGAAACCATTGTGATAAATAGAGCATTTGCTCCTATAGGAGCAAATGCTCTGTTTATCACAATGGTTTCAAACTACATAATTCTAAAAGTTTCCTTTTCTCTAGTTAATGCTCCTTTTCGGTAGATTTTTTCAAAGGGACTGTATCTAAAAATAGCCTATGAGGTAAAGGGATAAGCGCTTTTTCACACATTTGCAAACAGAGTAGGCCCAAATGGGACAGTTCCTGTAGGAGCTGCCTGGTCAGGGTCTGCTCTACTTGTTTATGAAATATAATAGACCTGATTCTACAGTTTCTGAAAATACAAAACAAAATCTTATGTGCATAATTACCATTATAAAAATTCAACTGAGGCTGTATGCTTAATATAAATGTAAGCTCTGTATAATGGCCTTATCGGATGCTATGTCATCATTTCTTACATGACTGTGGAACAGGGAAAGGATTATCCCTTTACTCCACAAATACGTCAGTTTGGATTGAGCCTGTTTGCTTAGTATGTAATAGATTCACTGCTAGCCTAGATACATGAGTACAGACTGAGAAATTACAGTTTGAATTTATTAACCTTTCACTCATGAATATTTATGTAAGAAATAATGATACATGAATATTTATTTGTTGAATATTCATAATGGTATGAGACCACAGGACGTTTTGGATTACAGTAAACCGTCTCTATAACGACCACTAAATGACATCAATTATTTTGTGTTAAAGGCAGGTGGCTGCTTAAAGCAAGGTGAAAGTAAAACAGAACGCTCCTACGGGAGCGTTCTGTTTTACTTTCACCTTGCTTTAAGCAGCCACCTGCTCTAAATACCAACTAATTAACACAATTCAGTGGTCGTTATAGAGAAGTTTTCCGTATATTAGGGATGTTAACGGTTACGGAAACTGTAACCGGTTAATCGTAAGCAAAAACCGGTTAACCGAACCGGTTAACCTGACATAAAATTAAACCATTGTCCTGCCGAGAATAATCTGTCTACCCGATGTTTATCGTAAATGTTACTGAAAGGCACACGTTCTTTGAATAATCTATTGACAAGTGTCGAAAAGCTTGAATTCGGATCAGACCTCGAGTGAAACTGTTTCCTATCTGGATCCAGACTGCTTCGAAAATCATTAAAAATCTGTAAAACGACACTGTCTACACACACAACACATAAGTGTAACTATGAAATATTGGGGGTGTTCTATTAGGGTTGAGGTACGACTGAAACCTGATATTCACGGAACATGTTTCAGTTCTAAAGTTTTACATTTTACAACTGCACGCTAAAATTCATGTGTTTTCTGACAACGAATATACACACAACTTAGATCTGGTAAGCACTGGATCTGGATCCATCAATTCCTACCCTTATCCTGTACAGCTGTATAAAACCAAACAGACGAAGTTCAAAATTTCAGTAGAATAAATTTTCAGATGACATTTTTGCCACACTAACAGACAGCAAATGCAGACTGTAGCAGACGACAATACGAAACGTAAATTACGTAACCTGCTTGTGAATGATACAATACAGAAATTTATCAAATTGACAATCGAATCGGAACCGCATCGCATTAAATTTTTCAGGGTGTACACTGTGTTATTTTTTATCTTTAATAGTTACGCTGCATCAAACTCAGTTACTATAACTGATCTGGAACAACACACTTTTCTTAAGAAGATCGACTTTATCGTCTTTTGTATTCTTGATGTTGATCATATATTTTTTTGTTAAAAATGAAACATGGAACAGAAAATATTCGTTGTCAAAAACACACGAATTTTAGCGTGCATATTGAAAATGTAGAACTTAAGAATTGGAACATGTTCCTTGAAATTCAGTTTGAACTAAATTACCCTAACAAGTTTTCTACATCTTTCTTTGTAAACCTGTACATCACTAATCTTAATCTGTTAGAATCACACAATAACAACAGTTAATTGGGGATATGTCAATAGTCCTATCCCACTGGTTTGATATCAGGGTTCCCTGGCAACCACTGTAGACGAAGTATAGGGCCTACACGCCCGTGGCGTGTTAACTCGACGAGATGTCAAGGCAGTTAAAAGTGAGCAGTGGAGATGTCGTATGCTACTTACGTGCAACAAACTTTTTATCCAAATATTTTTTTTTTTCAGGTTAACCTTTGAAGGAAAAGTGAAACCGGTTAACCGAGTTTATAACGATTAACCGGTTAACCGATTAATCGTTAACATCCCTACCGTATATTGATCTGATTATGTGATTTCTTCCAAGACAAAACATCTTGTGTTTATATGTCATTATAGAATTTCAGCTAATAAATCTTTGTAATTGATTATTTCTAGCATGAATATTCATGAGACGACAAAGGGTTAAATGTATGTACAGTAAAACCTCTCTATAACGACCACTAAATTGTGTTAATTAGTTGGTATTTTGGGCAGGTGGTTGCTTAAAGCAAGGTGAAAGTAAAACAGAACGCTCATAGGAGCGTTCTGTTTTACTTTCACCTTGCTTTAAGCATCCACCTGCCTTTAACACAAAATACTGGATGTAATTTAGTGGTCATTATAGAGAGGTTTTACTGCATTTGATTTCATGATTTATTATCATAAAAGTGATAAATTACACCTTTTGTCACTGTCCTATGGATACTGTAAAGCTGGTGAAGCTGACATGAGACATTTTTTTTTTCCAGGAAGTTCTTTGCACTTGTCATTCAAGACAAGTCCCTGGAGTTTTGGGGGATAGATTCCAGACGGCTGATCAGAGAAGTCCCGTTACATATAATTTCAAAGCCCTGTGACCTTGTGAGTTGAAGAGTTTTCATTCCTTTAGAAGTTTAGTTGTACAGTAGATTCTCACTAATGCGACCATATACTTCATTAACATAAGAGTACATGTATGTAGATGTAAAAGCAGATGGTTGCTTAACCCTTTCTGTATTTAGTCCAAATTTCAATACTTACTGAATATTCATGGACAAAATAGTTATAATGAAATAGGGAAGGGCCGGAACATTGTAACCATTTTAGAAACTAAAGAAACAGATATATTGAATTCTAATAGCAAACAGAGGAGACCCTGATCAGACGGCTCCTCTAGGAGCCGTCTGATCTGGGTCTACTCTGTTTGCAAATGCGTGAAAACACGTTTATATGAGGGAAAGGGTTAATGCAGGGCATAAGTGATGCAAAAAGCTCCTACGGTACCTAGTTTAAAATATGGAATTGGACTTCTTTTGAGTGGTCGTATTAGTAACACTTTACTCTACTATATTTACTTTAACTCTTTACTCAATGAATATTCATATAAGAAAGCATTACATCATGAATATTAATTTCATTATTTTTATGCACCCCTAGTGGGACCGTATTGTTTTTGCTCTGTTTGTCTGTCGGTTGATTTATTTGTGAGTTTGTTCCCAACTTTAATGTTGGCGATAATTTTGTAGCCATTGCACATACATACTTCAAAGTTGGCATGCATGTGCAACTTATAGAGGTGAACACTTTAGGGATGACTTATTAAGGTCAATGACATACATCAAGGTCAAAGGTCAAATTACGGGTCAAATTAAGATTGGCATAATTTTGTCACCATTCAACATACACACTTCAATCTGGGCATGTATGTGCAACTTATTGGGGCAAACATTTTAGGGGTGAATCATAAGATCAAGGTCATATATCAAGGTCAAAGGTCAAATTATGGGTCAAATTTAGATTGGGGATGATTTTGTGGTCGATCAACATATATACTTCAAAGTCTGTCCATCACACTTTCGTTTTTTAGCTCTCATTTCTATACTAATCATAATAGAGCTTTGAAATTTCACATGTGTCTTCCTCTCATTGAGGGCCATTGATGTAACTACTCTGCATGCAATACTTTTTGAGTAATTCCCCTTTGTTATGATTTTCGCACTCCAGTGAATTAACAGTTTTTGTGTCACCTGCGAGCAGGTGACACATGTGTTCCTCCGAACACTCTTGTTAATTATTTCATATTAAGTAAACAGAGCAGACCCTGATCAGAAGGCTGCTATAGGAACCATCTGATCAGGGTCTACTCTGTTTGCAAAGGCATAGAAAGGCGTATTTATGGAGTTAAGGGTTAAAGTGCAGTAGTAACACATAGACAATGGATGTAATGTTTGTCAACATCACATAATATCCAGGAATGTAACCTCAGTCACTGATCCTTGCAGCACACTTAACCATTACAACGCTGACTTTTCAAATGGACTATTCCTAAATTCAAACAGGTCAAGGTTATTGTGAATATTTGGGGAGTTTTCTAAAGAAAAGTGTAATATGGTAAACACGCTAAACAGTGCAGACCCTGATGAGAGGGATCCTCTGGGAGCTGTCTCATCTGTGTCTACACTGTTTGCAAAGGACATTAGTGACTTGTGTCCCACACAGTAAGGATTAGAATCTAATATATCAATATGCTGGCATGTCTAATATATCAATATGCTGGCATGTCTAATATATCAATATGCTGGCATGTCATCAGGGTTCAAACTGTTTGGAACTGTAATTATGTTTTGGAAAAAAAGGAAGCAATATTCAGGAATAAATATATTAGATATGTTGACATGATTTTATACATATGACCCTTACAATATGAGAACCAAGCCTTTACAAATAATGCTGACCCAGATAAGAGCACTTCTGGTGGAGCCCTTTGATTAGGATCTTCACAATTTGCCATAGTTTACAGTATATATGGAAGAATTACACTCAGAATCAGCATGAGATAGTCCGATGTCAAATCTGAAACACCCAGCGTCCATTTGGAAACTCAAAATTTTAAACGTTAACCTTTTCCTTTATGTAAGCGAATTTTGACATATCTGCAAACAAAGTAGACCCAGATCAGATGGCTCCTATAGCAGCCATCTGATCAGGATCTGCTGTGTTTGCTTATGGTGTAATATAGATCTGATTCTACAGCTTCTGCCTCAGAGCCAAAATGTCATGTGTTCATATGCCATTATAAAAAATAATTTTATTAATATTCATGACATTATTATTTCCTACATGAATATTCATCGGGGAAAAAGGTTAATGAAGCAATGATTTCTTTGTGATATTATGTCCTCTGACTGGAGAAAATTGGAAAATAAACCCATAGCCTTGTAGGTCAGTCCTTTACCTGATAGAGACACCTTCTCAGTTCCGATACATTGCAAACAGAGCAGACCCAGAATCAGTTTTAACCCATTACCTCATAGGCTATTTTTAAACCAACCTCTTTAACCCTTTCCCTGTTCTATGTTTATTTCAAATTTGAACACCTACTGAATATACATGTACAAAATAGCTGTAATGAAATATGAAAGGTGGAACATTGTAGCCATTTTAGAAAATAAAAAAACAGATTTATCAAATTCTATTAGCAAACAGAGCAGACCCTGATCAGACGGCTCCTCTAGGAGCCATCTGATCTGGGTCTACTCTGTTTGCAGATGTGTGAAAATAACGTTTATATGAGGAAAAGGGTTAAATGAATATACTGAAAAGGAGCATTAACTAGAGAAAAGAAAAAGAATAGAATTGTGTAGTTCTGAAACCATTGTGATAAATAGAGCATTTGCTCCTATGGAGCAAATGCTCTATTTATCACAATGGTTTCATAAAGTGACTTTACAGAGGCGTCAATATGAGGGAATGGGTTAAAAAAACAGCTAATTAATATTCATATAAATACAATGATGAATATTCATGGGGTGAAGGATTAACTCTTTCACTGCCATGGAGAAATATGTGATCGCCTCGCAAACCATTTGGATCTAGATGAGATGCTGAACTATGTCTTTGCATCTCATAAGGATCTAAACTTTTTGGTACGGTGATTATGGTTTTGAAACAATAGGGAAGACATATTCCACAATTAATTATTGAAACAGAATCAATTCTTGTATATGAAGATGACTGTATTTGCCAACAGAAGGTTTACATGTAGATGTTATTTTTTACCAGTGCTGGTACCCCACTGCCCAAATAGTCATCAAGAAGGTGGATGCACAGGATGTTGATGGTGAGGAGGTGAAAGAAAAGAAAGCAGTCTGTGAGCAGCTGTTCATGCTGGCACAGACAGACGTCGGCAACATAATAAGGTTTTCTGTCTTAGATGGTTACCTGTCAGAGGTTACGTATTTCAAGAATGATAACTTATTTGGAGCCCAGGTTTGTTTCTCCTGTTACTTGCTAAGTCAATAAGTCTAGGAATGAGTTATAGAAATCATTATGCCATTGTACATCATGTTATTATACCCCCCTTTTGAAAAAATGGGGATATATTGCTTTGCACATGTCGGTCGGTAGATCGATGGTTTCCGAATGATAACTAATAAACAACTTGGCATAGAATCTTCAAACTTGCTGTGGTGGTTGGTCATGACAAGTAGATGACCCCTATTGTTTTTGAGGTCACTAGGTCAAAGGTCAAGGTCACAATGACCTAAAATGGTAAAATAGTTTCCGATCAATAACTGCTCAAGGGCTTGGCTTGGGATCTTCAAACTTGCTGTGGTGGTTGGTCATGACCACTAGATGACCCCTGTTGTTTTTGAGGTCACTAGGTCAAAGGTCAAGGTCACCATGACCTTAACTGTTTAAATGGTTTCCGATCAATAACTGCTCAAGGGTTTGGCTTAGAATCTTCAAACTTGCTGTGGTAGTTGGTCATGACCATTGGATGACCCCTATTGTTTTTGAGGTCACTAGGTCAAAGGTCAAGGTCACCATGACCTTAACTGATAAAATGGTTTCTGATCAATACCTGCTCAAGGGTTTGGCTTAGGATCTTCAAATTTGCTTAGGTGGTTGGTCATGACCACTAGATGAGTCCTGTTGTTTTTGAGGTCAAAGGTCAAGGTCACCATGACCTTAACTGGTGAAATTGTTTCCGATCAATAACTGCTCAAGGGTTTGGCTTAGGATTTTGAAACTTGCTGTGGTGGTTGGTCATGACCACTAGATGACCCTCTTGTTTTTGAGGTCACTAGGTCAAAGGTCAAGGTCACCATGACCTTAACTGGTTTAATGGTTTCTGATCAATAACTGCTCAATGGTTTGGCTTAGAATCTTCAAACTTGCTGTGGTAGTTGGTCTTGACCACTGGATGACCGCTATCGTTTTTGAGGTCACTAGATCAAAGGTCAAGGTCACCATGACCTTAACTGATAAAATGATTTCTGATCAATAACTGGACAAGGGTTTGGCTTAGGATATTCAAAATTGCCTAGGTGGTTGGCCATGCCAACTAGATGAGCCCTGTTGTTTTTGAGGTCACTAGGTCTAAGGTCAAGGTCACCATGACCTTAACTGGTGAAATCGTTTCCGATCAGTAACTGCTCAAGGGTTTGGCTTAGGATCTTGAAACTTACTGTGGTGGTTGGTCATGACCACTAGATGACCCTATTGTTTTTGAGGTCACTAGGTCAAAGGTCATGGTCACCATGACCTTAACTGGTAAAATGGTTTCTGATCAATAACTGCTCAAGGATTTTGCTTAGAATCTTCAAATTTGCTTAGGTGGTTGGTCATGACAACTAGATGAGCCCTGTTGTTTTTGAGGTCACTAGGTTAAAGGTCAAGGTCACCTTGACCTTAACTGGTGAAATGGTTAACGATCAATAACTGCTCAAGGGTTTGGCTTAGGATCTTCAAACTTGCTGTGGTGGTTGGTCATGACAACTAGATGACCCCTATTGTTTTTGAGGTCACTAGGTCAAAGATCAAGGTCATCGTGAGCTTAACTGATGAAATGGTTTCCGATTAATAACTGCTCAATGGTTTGGTTAGGGATTTTAAAACTTGCTGTGGTAGTTGGTCGTGACCACTAGATGACCCCTATAGTTGTTGAGGTCATTAGGTCAAATGTCAAGGTCACCATGACCTTAACTTGTGAAATGTTTTCAGATCAATAAATGATCAATGGTTTGGCTTAGGATCTTCAAAGTTGCTGTGGTGATTAGTCATGACCACTAGATGACCTCTATAGTTGAGGTCACTAGATCAAAGGTCAGGGGGGCTGGGGGTATACATGTTTTACAAACATCTCTTGTTCACATTTATGTTTGTCTGTCTGTCTGTCTGTCTGTCTGTCTGTCTGTCTGTCTGTCTGTATGTATGTATGTATGTATGTATGTATGTCTTTCTGTCTGTCTTTTTATTTGTCCGCGCGGTTTCTCCAAAACCTTTGGTCGGATTTTCATGAAACTTCATAGTATTGATCATCACCATGCCTAAATGTGCATATCTTATTCCTGTTCTGGTTCAGAGATTTTCTGCAGAGTTACGGGACTTTGAATTTTTACATGGATTTGTTTGCCCTCGCAGTTTCCCCAAAACTTTGTTCAGATTTTCTTGAAACTTCATTGGATTAATCAGCACCATGTCTAGTTGTGTATATTTTGTTCCTGTTCCAGTTCAATTATTTTCATCAGACTTATGGGACTTTGAAATTTTTACATGTAAAATTTTGTCTACCCAGGGGCAAGGTGGGGGAGACATCAGTTTTTGTATAAAAAGCAATTCTAGTTATTATATTAGTATTATGTCTTCACCAGTATACTGGGGAGACATATTGTTTTAGAGCGTGGTGTCCGTCTGTGATTTGAATATGTCCGCATGGATTCTCCAAATCCTTTAGTCAGATTTTCATAAAACTTAATAGAATTGATCAGCACCATGCCTAATTGTGCATATCTTATTCCCGTTCAGGGGATGATGATTTTCTGCAGAGTTATGGGACTTCGAAATAATTACATGGAAAATATTGTATGCACGGTTTCAGCAGATTTTCATGAAATTGCATAGGATTGATCAGCACCATGCCTAGTTGTGCATATCATATTCCTGTTCTGGTTAAATGATTTTCTGCAGAGTTATAGGTCTTTGAAATTTTTACCTGGAAAATTTTGTCTGAATAGTTTCTCCAAAACCTTTGGTTCAATTTTCATGAAACTTCATTGGATTGATCAGCACTATGTCTTAGTTGTGCATATTGTGTTCCTGTTCTCGGTCAATGATTTTCTGCAGAGTTATGGGACTTTGAAATTTTTACATGGAAAATTGTCTTTGTAAGTTTTTCATGAAACTTCATAGGATTGATCAGCACCATGCCTTGCTGTGCATATCTTCTGTTCTGCATCTCTGTTGTTCTGGTTCAATAATTTTTCTGCAAAGTTATTGGACTTGGAAATTTTTACATGGAAATTTTGTCTGCATGGTTCCTCCAAAATCTTTTGTTGGATTTTCATGAAACTTCATAGGATTTCAGCACTGTGCCTAGTTGTGCATATCTTATTCCTGTTCCGGTTTGATGACATTATGCAGTATGGGCGTGTATATCAAAGGTCAAGGTCACGCAATTGCATTTGCGTTTTGCAAATATGTTAACATCAGTTTATGTTGAATATTCTAAGCCTTGAATGGCGTATATTGTGCCCACTGGCACTCTTGTTTTAAAATAGCACATGGACACAGGAAATTTTGGGCATGGCAGAAACTACAGAATCATATCTTTATTATATCATAAGTAAAAGAGCAGACCCTGATCAGACGGCTCCTATAGGAACCGTCTGATATAGGTCTACTCTGTTGCAAAGGCATAGAATGGCATATTTATGAAGTAACGAGTTAAACCTTTACCTAATGAATGTTCGAATAAGAAATAATGACATGAATATTTATTAGAGGTGTCATTGATATGAACGATATCGATATATCATCGATTCATGTCAGTCAATCCGATATCAATACTGGTTTCAAAATATCGATACAAATGGAGGACAAGTAAACACTTTTTTAAGACCTTTCCACGGGCTATATTTCTTACAGGTTGATAACTTCTTACATACTTGCAGTGAAATTCTTGATTAGACATATCCTGCAGGTGCTGTATCAATCTGAGTCTGCCTTTTTGCTATGAGAATTTGAGTGTTATTTCAACTTTCTTGTTTACAGTTTGAAAACTAGAGTTAAATAAGTGTTGCAGTACATTGTATATTATAACCACAAATAAGTGTTGCAGTACATTGTATATTATAAGCCACAAAGGATATACAGTAGTCTTTTATATAATTTTATTGAAAGTTTTGACTTTTTACCCTCAGATGGATATAATTACAGAGCATAAATCATGTTCGTGTATAGAAATCAATATATCGTCGATATTATTCCTTCGATATATCATTATACAGAAATTTCCGTCAATGACACCTCTAATATTTATTAGTTGAACTTTTATATTGGTACTTGAGAACATGTTTGTTCACATTTGCAGAAACTTAAGTATCACATCTATATAATTCCATAAGCAAATGGAGCAGACATTAATCAGACAGCTCTTATCCCATTCCCTCATATTGACGACTTTTAACGACTCTGAAAAAAGCCGCTTTGTGAAACCATTGCTCCTATAGGAGCAAATGATCTATTTAGGAGCAAATGATCTATTTAGGAGCAAATGATCTATTTATCTCAATGGGTTCAAACTACAAAATTCTAAAATTGTCCTTTTCTCTAGTTAATGCTCCTTTTCGGTAGATTTATTCAATGAGGTTGTATCTAAAAATAGCCTATGAGGTAATGGGTTAAAGGAGTCATCTTATCTAGGTCTACTGACAGTACTCTGTTTGCCAAGGTATGAAACGGCTTTTTTTTATCAGGTAGAGGGTTAAAGAAATAATTCTGATGGGTTGACATGACTGGATTTTTTTTAGATTTTTTTTTTTATCTGAAAAATGCTCCATATTAGGAGCTCTGATTATGATGCAGAACTAGTTTTCTATCCCATTTACCTAAATCTCATGTTTGCACTGGTCTGCAAAACTTAATTCATTACTCCATAATAACACCTGTCTATGCCTTTGCAATTGGAGTAGACGAAGATCAGATGGCTCCTATATCAGCTATCTGGTCTACTGTGTTTGCTTATGATATGTATGATTCTACACTTTCTGCCATGGCCAATGATTCCTGTATCCATGTGTTGTTATAATAGTCTTATTAATATCCATGATGTCATTATTTTTACATGAATATTCATGGAGTAAAGGATTGATCAGTCAATTTGACACCATTTTGATCAATTTAAACTAGACTGTCATAGCAGTAAATAGTGTAGACCCTAATCAAATTGCTCCTTCATGGGCGCTTTTATCTGCGTCTGCACTATTTGCCAAAGTTTGTCTGTCACAATGAGTATGTAGCGTATTTGATTAATTTTCCATGATATCTTTTCACAGGGAGTGAAATCTGATCTTATTGTGATGAGATGGAAAAAGGGCCACTGTATTCTTGCAGACAGAGCTGGACCTCTTTACATTACCGATGGAAATAAAAAAATGAAGTTAGTTACCTAGGCAGAATGCTGTCTTTACATTGTAATTGGTGCAGATATAGGTCAGCATTTATATTTGTAATATAGCATTTGATCAGAGTTTAACCCTTTCCTCCATAGGCTATTTTTAGATCAAACCTCTTGATGCATCTACCGTAAAGGAGCATTAACTAGAGAAAATGAAATTTTTTGAATTTTGTAATTTGAAACCATTGTGATAAATAGAGCATTTGTTCCTATAGGAGCAAATGCTCTATTTACCTCAATGGTTTCAACAGGTGACTTTTACAGAGGCATAGAAGGGCGTATTTATCGAGCAAAGGGTTAAGGTCTGTAGCAGTAGTCAGATCAGAAGGTAAAGGTGCAAAGCAGATACAATTACACAAATTGTCATTTCTCCACCAAACCCTATGGTGTGACCACTCTTTAGAATCATCTCTTAGAAAGAGTGGTCACACCATAGGTGGAGTATTAAAACTTTGTGTATCTTATTAGTAGCTCGGAGCAGTGGTACAAAGCTACAGATAAAGGTGTGAATACCCAAATACTACAATCGTTATTTCTCCACCAAACCCTCTAATGTGGCCACTCTTTAGAATCGTCTCTAAGACGGAAATAAAGGAATTATTCTTGAAAATGTTTAAATTCACGCACCATATCTGGACCTCAGATGTAGCATTGTAGCTACTGATGAATGACAAACTGAGTAGCTGCTGTATTTTAACCCTTTCCTTCATAAATAATCCTTTTTTTTGCTTAAATTGCAAACATAGAATACCAAGAAAATATGGCTCCTATAGGAGTAATATAATCAGGGTCGACTCTGTTTGCCTATGAACTTATATCTATATTATTCAACAGTTTCTGCCAAGGCCAAATATTCCCAATTTTTGCTCATATGTCATTATGAAAATTAACTTAATTAATATGAATGATGTCAGTATTTCTTACATGGATATTCATGGAGTAAAGGTTTAAGCATATTCAGTACATGTATTTTCAGATTTGTTTGTTTTGTTCACAATACTTTACAGAACATGTTGTTCCGCAGGCTATGATGGCCATATCTTCCTAATTGTTAACCCGTTGAATGTCATTTGAAAAAGGTATATACCTAAATCAAAGGGCTCCTGTAGAAATAATTACTTCTTTTCATCTTTTTCTTCTTCTTCTTCCACTCCTCTTCTTCTTCTTCCACTCCTCTTCTTCTTTTGTCTTCTTCCTTTTTCTTCTTCTTCTTCTTCTTCTTCTCTTTCATCATCTTCTTCTTCTTCACAAATACCAGTACACTTGTGTCCTGCTTGCAAAAGGTTAACTTTATCTTTCAGAAAATTCTCTGATTATCGTGGCTCGGCAGCTATGAAGATTCTGTTTGCACCCGGGACGTTAAACCTTCATTTCTTTGTTCTGTATCCAGACACCCTTGATATTTGGAATATTGTGGATGAAAAGGTAAATTGTTTGTGAACATATTCGATGAGGGGGCATTGCATAATGCTATAAAGGTCTTTACATGCTTAACGCTTTCCTTCATGTATTTTTATTTCCAATGCATTTTCACTCATTTTAAAACAGAGTAGACCGGCATATCAGATGGCTCCTATACAAGCTGATTGATCAGGGTCTGCCCTGTTTACTGTTAACATGATATAGACCTAATTGTACAGTTTTTGTCTGAGCAAAAAAGTTCCCCTGAAAAGTTTACATTATAAAACTTCAGCTAATAAGTATTCACTATGTCATAATTTCTTACATAAATATTGAACACTTAATGGGTTAAGAAAGTTTTTATTTATGCAAATTTTCTTCCACCTTATTGTCAAAATATGTGATATGAAGGAGCTGCCAGCAATGGCTCTCTGATCTTGGTCCACTCTATTTCCGGAGGTGTCTATAGACATCCCTAAAGGGTTTAGCTGAAAAAGGTTAACACTTTCCCTCATGTAGACAACTTTTCACACATTTGCAGACAGAGTAGTCCCAGATCCTGTGTTCATATACCATGATATAAATTCAGCTAATAAAAATTGATGATGTCATTATTTCTTACATGTATATTCAGCAGCGAAAGGGTTAAGCTAAATTCGTTATACTTGATTTAGATTTTTCAAATGAGTATAATTTTAACTCTTTTCGGGCCAAATTTCTAATTGTCGTCTGCAAACAGTTTTGTTAAATCATTTGGTGAAAAAAAGAAATGAGATAAATAGATGGAAATTTCAAAAGAATAAAGCACAGATATAGAAATATGGTTTGAGACAAAAAGTGAAGTCCCTGATCAGACGCCGCTTTGAAAAGGCGGTGTCTGATCTTGGACTACACTATTTGTCATGGTGCATTTTAGCGACATTAGCAGTGAAAGGGTTAATTGTAGATTCTGATGAAATGCTTTGTCACAGACAGGTGTGGTGGTCTGCATTGTTTATAAAGTCCAAGAAGCCATCTTTTCTTAACCATTTCCTTCATATAAACGTGTTTTCATGCATTTGCAAACAGAGTAGACCCAGATCAGACAGCTCCTATGGGAGCTGTCTGATCAGGGCCTGCTCTGTTTGCTAGTGGAATTTGATAGATCCATTTCTTTAATTTCTAAAATGGCTGCAATGTTCCATATTCCATATTTCATTTTAGCTATATTGTTCATGAATATTCAGTAGTTATTGAAATTTGAAATAAATGTAAAACAGGGAAAGGGTTAACTGTACATTCTGATCAAATGCCTGGTGGTTTACAAAGTCCAAGAAGCCATCTTTTCGTAACCGTTTACCTTATGACTATTCATACAAGAAATAATGACATCATAAATATTTACTAGCTGAAGTTTTATCATGGAATATCAACACATGATTATTGACCTTGGCAGAAACTGTAGAATCAGATATACATTATTCCATAGCAAACAGTAGATACTGATTAAACAACTCCTGCCTGAGACATCTGATCTTGGTCTGCTCTGTTGACAAAGGCATTAAAATGCATCTCTATCATGTAAAGGGTTAAGGCCTGACTCTTATATATCATTTTAATTTTCAGGTAGAGATGGAGGCATCCAGTCCTATTGTAGAGTCTCTAATTAAGGATGCAGCATGGGCTGGGCCTGAGAGTGTGGTACTGATCACAGAGGACTGCGCTCTTCATGTGATGACTGTTAAACACAAGAAACCGACTTCGCCCACCTCTGAGGGTATGTACCACAGTGGATGATAAAACCTCTCTTAAACATGTACTCAATATAAATTTAATTGTTGCCATTTTAGCAGATTATAATTCATTTCAGGGTCGAGCTCCAAAAGCTCACACCTGTTTCTAATATCCTTTTTTTCCCCCTAAGTGGTGAATAGTAATTACGGATTCCACACATTAATTTACTAGTGTTTTTTTTACATTATTATATAAGACATGTTAATACATTGCTATGCGAAATGGTGTAGACTCAGATCAAGATATTCTATAAGCCAACAGCACAGATCCTGATTGGATGGCTCCCAAGGGTGTCTATATCAAGTAAAGGGTTAAAGATTTACCACTGTATATCTTTCTTGATAATTTATAGTTTGGAAATTGGTCTTTCATCTCATGTGTAAAAGCTAGTGCATGACAGGAATTTAACATTTGACTTCATGAATATAATGACTCAGTTCTGTACAGCAGCTGTCTGATCTGGGTCTATTTGGTTAGCAAATGTATGAAAAAGACAGTATTATCAAGTACAAGTTTTAGAAATGAAAGTTTCCAATTTTGAATAGAGTTGTTGCTGATCAATGTTAGCTCCTCCGAGAGATCAAGATGAAATGAAACATTAACAATGAAAATAAAATTTTACATTAATCCGGATCTGGATTCAGCTCATACACATTTAAAACTTTCCCTGTTGAATATTCATGTACGTAATAATGACGTCATTAGTATTTATTAGACATTTTGTTATATTGTTAATGAACACGTGACATTTGGGATCTGATAGGCAGTAACTGCAGAATCATTATTATGCCAAAAGCAAACAGATCAGACCCATATCAGATGGCTCCTATAAGGAGCTGTTTGATAAGGATTTACTATGTTTGCTTTTGAATGTCAAGGACAATAAGGTGTGAAAAGGCATTTATATGAAGGAAAGGGTTAATTAACCCTTTACTCCTTAAATACGCCTTTCTACTCCTTTGTAAACAGAGTAGACCCAGATCAGATGGCTCCTATAGTGTAGCAGACAGCTAATTTGTCATTCTGACCTTCCATGACATTGTATTTTTAGATTGACAGCTTTGTTTTATTTATAGCTTGTTGAACTGGTGTGGCTGGTATATATTTAGCAATATTGTGGATTTGGTCATGTGATGTTGATAGTCTGGTTGTTGATTGGATGTTTGTGGTGATCATTCGGATTGTTCCGTATTTTCGTGGCAGTTTTGGTTGTCACTGTGGTCACTCTGCAGTTTGGTTTCGACGAAGAAACATATTCTTATCCAACATTGACTTTTGTCAGAGACCCTGAAGGGTGTGGTCGTTAGTTTGGCGTGAACTATCTAACCATTGTTCATTTTACTGCACACCATAGGACAGAACTAGAGAGAGAGAGAGAGAGAGAGAGAGGGGAGTTTTGGTGTACAGAGGATACTGGGCAGGTCCACAACCTGAGTCAGAGTTAGAGATCCAGAGATATAGAGACTCAGGGATCTGGAGATATATAGAGATATACGGAATAAAGGAAAGAAACCTAGTTCCACTCTCTTGTTCATGGTACATCCAAGTGCTCTACTCCAATATATACGAATATATAGAGAAAACCCCAGGCTGTAACAATAGGATTGCTTACAAAATTATATAGATCTTGATTCTACAGTTTCTACGATGGCCAAAATATCCTATGTCCATTTGCTATTATCCCTTTCCTCCATAGGCTACTTTAGACCCAACTTCTTTGAATGAATCTACCGAAAAGGAGCATTAACTAAAGAAAAGGAAAATTTTAGAATTTTGTAGTTTGAAACCATTGTGATAAATAGAGCATTTGCTCCTATAGGAGCAAATGCTCTATTTATCACAATGGTTTTAAGAAGTGGTTATTACAGAGGCATAGAAAGGCGTATTTATGGAGGAAAGGGTTATAACAAAATAATGTTCATGACTTCATTAATTCTTACATGGATATTCATGGAGGAAAGGGTTAAAGCCAGTAATTTTATGAATTGTGAAGTGTTATACAAGCTGTGTTGGATAGTATCAATAATAATGCATGACTTTTGTAATATCATTCAACATGTACTTTATATTATATAGAGTTTTTGCAATAGGTAACCTTTCTTGTATGCCTTTTTATTTTTTGCTGTATGAATGGCTCTTTGAGAAAAAGTATGAGAATAGCGATAATTGATAAATTTATGATCAATGTAGACTTACAAATCAAGCAGTGTAGTTTAATGTGGCTGATCTTGATCTACTTTACTAAGCCCCAATTTTTTTTTATATTGCATGGCTCATATATATATGCAGTAACAATTACATTTATATTTATAAAAGTTCAAGCAATACGGTTTTCATTTCAGATGGGTTTGTTCATGTATCAGAAGCAGCACTGATGTCTATACCATCTCAAATACTGTCATGGAAACTAAAAGGTAAAAACATTTTTCTCAACCCTTTTCTAGGAGATTCATGTCTTTTTATGCCTTTATAAAGAGAGTAGAGCCAGATCTGACAGGTCCAGTAGAAGTTTCAGTGACTGACCCTTTTCAGTGATTTTCAATCTGACGGTGCATGCTCTTATGTTTATAACAGAACTGATGACATTGTCAGTACATTGTATATACACTCACAAGCATAAACATGGTGCTGTCATCGCTTATCAAAAAAGAGACAATATGCTATACAAAGGCATTCACCAATATGCTTTCATGTTGTTTATCAATATCAAGTTTACTGTTATTGGTTAATACCTTTTATCCATCCACAAAAGTGACATATAAAATCAGCCAAATATCCAATTAAAAAGTTTGAAACTTCAACGAATTTGTTGTTATGTACTGCATGTAACAATAGTTAAAAAAATTTGGACACACACACACGCCTGTATTTAGGATAATCAGAGGGTCTTTGAAACTGGTCCTATTAAAGTTGCTCAGTGCACAAGTTTACACATCAGGAAAGTGGCAGCCTGTAGTGTTTATGACAAGAAATGGTGCAATGTTTTCTTAATTCTAGTAAGTTAACTTCACAGATGCAAACTCAAAAATATGTTTAAACATGTTTATTTGATGATCAGCTTCTTTACATGGACCCCAGCTTCTACTATGTTATGAACTCACATATGAGAATACCTTTGTGAACGCCAGACCAGATAGTAATTGTTGTTGTTACTGTTTTCTAGACATATTTAGCCCAGCACTGTTAGGGCCAAAGGTGGCGTTTTTACTCAAATACAGCCTTCAATGCAATCTGGAACCCTTCAATCCCAGGATAATGACACTTCTACCTTTGCAAGACAGGTATGAATAGAAAAAAGTCAGAGTACAGTATTTCTTCATTATGTAAAGGGTTAATGCAGAATGTAAGTAACTTTGACCTTTCTGCATTACTCTCATCCTGTATTAACCTTAGCCTGCTATGAAAATGAGGTCTGCTTGAGCTCTGATCTGTTGCCATTGTCACTTCTGATTCGTTCAAGCTTTTGAGATACTATTGACAGAGTCAAACAGTTTGGATTGCTTAAGGTTAGCGCATAGTCTTTGGTAATCTAGCTGACTCTACAGTAAAACCCCTCTAAATCTGAATTCTAATTAAGAATACTTTAGGTCTTCTTAGGCAGGTGACTGCTAAATGCAGGGTGAAAGTCATGCAAAAAGCTCCTTTACCCCATGAATAATCTATATTCATGTGAGAAATATTGACATCATGATTATTAGTTATCAGGGGTCTGACGTTTTGTGGCACTCTGCAAGCTCAGTCTCCAGGCATCACGGTTTGCAGATCAATGCTGGCCATCTTCCATGTCTCGCGGTCATGGCTGATTGTCTGCTTCCAAGTTTTCTTCTGCCGACCAGCTTTCCTTGGACTTTCCACCTCTACATTTCTGCATTTGTTGATCCAAGCATTGCTTCTCTCTACATGGCCGAACCAACGTAACCGGTTTGCCCTTAGGAGATCATCAAGCTTTGAAAAATGAATTTTTAATATTAATATTACCATTACTATTTACATAAATATTCATGGAGTAAAAGATTCAACTGTATACAGGTTTGCACCATCAAGAGGGCTGTATGTGGGCAGTGTTACATTCCATTGAAAAAATGAAACATGATTTGATGACAGACAAACTGTAAAATCAGCCGTCTAGATGCTTGTATAAATCATGTACTTATTACTGATACTCTATTATTCTCAGTTTTATGTCTTTCTCTAAAACACATTGTCCTGATTGTATTATTTACCATTTTCCTTCATGTAAATTCTTTTTCAAGCCTTTGCAACCAGAGAAGACCTAGATTCAGATGGCTTCTGTAGTTGCATCATGATTTGCTCTGTTTTCTTATGGAATTATATCAGTCTAATTCTACCGTCTGCCAGGGGCAAACATTCCTGTATTCATACACTTATAAAAATTCAACTGATAGGATGATATTCATGATGTCATTATTGTTTACATAGATATTCATGAGAGAAAGGCTTAATTGTTGGTATTTTATACATAGGGATGTTAACAACTTCCTCAGGGATGACTGCACAAGCACAGCAGACAGGTGCCACGTAGTGGCGAGGTGAGTAGTAGTTGTTTTGCAACACTATCATATACCATTTTTATGCAGAGGCTAGTAAGAAAACTGAACAATGTGATGTGTCTGTGTTTGAATCTGTCTGAAAACAAATTCCTGGATAACTCGACTTTTACTTCATATAAATGCCTTTTAATGCCTTTGCAAACAGAGTAGGCCCAGATCAGATGTTCTGTAGGAGTCTGCTCTGTTTGATTCCACTATTCTAAATATTTCCTTGTTATAAAACTCAGCTAATCAATATTCATGATGCCATTATTTCTTACTTAATATTTATGAGATAACTTGCTACAAATTATGTTTGGTGCCAAATGCTTTAAAATATCGCTTTGCAATTTCAGTACCGGTAATTAAAAACTTTTTGAACCATTGCAATGTTCAATATTCATGTAAGAAATAATGACATCATGAATATTTATTAGCTGAATGTTTATAATGGCATATGTACACTAGATATTTTTGCATTGGTAGAAACTGTAGAGTCAGATCTGTTATATATAATTCCATAAGCAAACAGAGCAGACCCTGATCAGATGGCTCCCATAGTAGCCATCTGATCCAGGTCTACTCTCTTTGCAAAGGTGTGAAAAGTCGTTTATTTGAGGGAAAAGGTTAACCCAGTGCCTCACAGAGTAACTGTTTGATGCCATTGCCGATAGTTAGACCCAGATAAGACAGCCTCTGTATGACCTATATGATAAGTGTCTGCTCTGTTTGCTTATGAAATCATTTGTATCTGATTTTACAGCATCTGCCATGGCCAAAATTTGTCCTGTTATTGTGCCATTATAAAAAAAATCACCTGATTTATATTCATGATGTAATTACAAATATTCATCAGGTAAAGGGTTATTTGTATACTAGTTTAAATCAGCAGCATTTAAATGACTAAATACAGCACCATCTGATATATATAAGGACTTCATATTGGTTTGTAGTGATCTTTGTTATAGATTATGTAGGGATGAATTTGATGTGGACTTTTGGCACCTATTTAAGCTGATGAAGATGGGAAACAAGTGTTATGTTACTTGTAGACAGTTTAGTCTCAGAGGGCTCTTGGAGGAAGCATGTGATCAGAGTCTGCAATGTTTGTCTTGCAGAATGCACTAACACATTTAAGACTTTTACACTAAAGTGGACTCACATATACAATTTCTTACTCAATTAGCTGTATCAATGTAACAAGAAACCTGTCAATGTTTACATTACTAATAAAGTGTTTGAATCTTGAATCTATCGCTAAGCAATGATGCCCTGTTCCACTCTTCCACTCTAATAACTCAATGTTGAAAGGGTTAATTATCAGTCATCATACCATTATTATTGATCTATGTTGTAGATTATTTGGAGATGAGTTTGATATGGACTTTTGGCGACTTTTTAAATATCAGTCTGTTCATGGTAAACCAGACAGAGTGGATCTGGTACATATAGTTCTTGTCACCCAGTATTTTGTATCAGCCTTTCCATATGTACTGTAAAACCTCACAAAGGCGATCATTTTAAAGAAGTATAATGCAACCCTTTACCGTATTCATGCCAGACTCAGCCAATTGGGAAGGTATTCATTGAGAATATTAACCCATTACCTCATACACTATTTTTTATATCCTACCTCTTTGAATACATCTACTGAAAAGGAGTATTAACTAGAGGAAAGGAATGTTTTAGAATTGTGTAGTGTTGAAACCATAGTGATAAACTGAGTATTTGCTCCTATGGAGCAAATACTCTATTTATCACAATGGTTTCAGAAAGTGGCTTTTACAGAGGTCACAGGTACAAAAGGCATCAATATGCTGGAATGGGTTAATGTACTTTACACCTTTGCTAACAGAGTAGACTCCTACAGGAGCCATCTGATCTGGGTCTGCTCTGCTTTCTTATGATATAGTTCTGATTATCCACAATTTTTGTCAAAGCAAAAAAGAATTCCTTGAAAATTTTACATTATAAAAATCAGCTGATAAATATTAATGTGAAAAATAATGTCAGCTCAATTTTGGACTTTGTGCAGTTTCGACTACTTCCAGTTATATCAAGCTTTTTAGCTTGGATACTTATGAGATACTGTTTTACTCTGTGTCTCATCTGGATCTAAGCTGTTTGCAATTGAAAGTCACAGACAGTGGAATACGGCTAAATTCAGCATCTGGTCAGAGTCTGCATTATCGGAAATGTGTACCCTTCCTATTCCTCTACCAATGTAAATCATACGGACCTTTATCAAATCCCACACTCCCAAGCAACAGCAAATCATCCTTGGTCTGCACTGTGTGCAAATATCAAATTACCCTATACCGAATGTATTCATTTTAGTATTCTAATGTAAACCCTTTTCTGTAATGAACATTTATATATTCACTAACTTACTGTTTATAAGGTAAAGATTAAAAGGGAATTGTCAGCTTAGAGAAAATTTGTGAGATCAGATCTATATAAGTTCACATGCAATTTGCTTAAGCAGAGTAGACCCTTTTCAGAAGACTCCTATAGAAGCAGTCTAATCTGGGTCCACTCTGTATATTGGTTACTCTGTTTGTAAAGGTGTGAAAAGGCATTTATTTGAAGGAAATGGTTAAGCTTCCATTTAACCCTCCCTTTCCTTCATATAAACATGTTTTCATGCATTTGCAAAGAAAGTAAACCCAGATCAGACGGCGCCTATAGGAGCTGTCTGATCAGGGTCTGCTGTGTTTGCTAATGGAATCTGAAAGATCTGATTCTTACCTTTCTAAAATTGCTACAATGTTCCACCTTCCATATTTTCATTATAACTATTTTGTCCATGATTATTCAGTATCTATTGAAATTTGGAATAAACATTGAACAGGGAAAGGGTTGGGGAAGCCATAGCTGAAAGGGACAATGGGCTCACTGTGTCCAGAAAAAACCACTCTACAACAAAATAATGAAAACTCCAATTAGCTCCAGTGTCAGTCATAACCTCTGATTGGAATCTACAGCCACTGTATCAAATACCTGTACCAGTATTGCAAACTCATGGAGTTGTGTGGGTCAGACTTCTGGAATTTGAAAGATCTGTTACTTTACTTTCTAAAATTGCTATAATGTTCCACCTTCCATATATCATGTCTATTTTGTCTGGAATATTCAGTAGGTACGTATTGAAATTGGAATAAACATAGAACAGGGTTAACTGATAACTTGATAAATACTGATTGCTCTTGGTGGCTTATGTAATATTTCTGATTCAGCAATTTCTGCCATGGTGAAAACAACCATTGTCCACAATAAATTTTGAAAACATTAGCTAAATAAACCATTCCCTCATATGATATGAGATCCAACCTCTTTGATTAAATCTAGGGAAAAAGGAAAATTTACTAGAGAAAAGGGAAATTTTAGAATAGTGTAGATTTTAAACCATTGTGATAAATAGAGCATTTATCATAATGTTTCAAAAAGTGACTTTTACAGAGGCATCAAAAGTCATCAATATGAGGGAATGGGGTAAATATCCATAGTCGTTCCTTCTTACATGAATATTCATCTGGTAAAATCAGCTGTGCAACCTTTTGTCATGTTAGTAAAAAATCAGTAATTTCTTTGTCTATATCAAATGCAGACATCAGATGTTACCAAGTCCCTTGACCTTCTACAGTGGTTTTCTCAGACAGTGTTGGTCCACAATGAAGATCCTAGCTTGATTGACCTTTCTGGTGATAATGACTCTCTCACCAAAAGTCAGACTGAAGTCAGTGACATGGATCTTAGCTGGTTGCAGGCCATGGAAAGCAGGCCGGTTGGAGATACAGGTCTTGATGTGATGAAGACCTTTGCTGATTATAAGGTAATGTAACAGGTAACTGAGATAGTAAAACCATCTAAACCAGACAAACAGCTGGGTACTGATAGCGGTCTTAACCAATTACCTCATAGGCTATTTTTAGATACAACCTCTTTGAATAAATCTACCGAAAAGGAGAATTAACTAGAGAAAAGGAAATTTTTAGAACTTTGTAGTTTGAAACCATTGTGATAAATAGAGCATTTGCTCCTATAGGAGCAAATTTAATGCTCTATTTATCAATGGTTTCATCTGGTGACTTTTGCCGAGGCGTCGAAAAACGTCAATATGAGGGAATGGGTTAACCCATTCTGTCGTATTGATGCCTTTTAATGTCTCTGTAAACCATTGAAACCATTATGATAAATAAAGTATTTCCTCCATAGTAAATGCTCTATTATCACAATGCTTTAAAAACTACACAATTCTAAAAAAATCCTTTTTTCTAGTAAATGCTCCTATTCAGTAAATTTATTTGAAGAAGTTGAGTTTAACAATAACCTATGAGGGAATGGATTAAAGACAGGTAGCAACTTAATGTAGGTCCTGGAGGAGCTTTCTGCAAGACTTTCCTCCTGCATTAACCAGAAAGACATAAATTCTTCTTTATTAAAATTCAAGGAAATTTACTGTAAATGGTTTAGCTGCCTAAAGGGAGTTTGAACTCACTCAAAAGTTCCAGCACCAGATATTGTGCCATGCAACTACAAAAGTTGACTTTTGCTACAAGGCAGTATAGACCCTGTTATGTCTCTGTGTTACAGTAGAATATGAGTAGGATCCGTCTGATCAGAGTCTGCTTTGTTTGCTTATTGAATTTGGTAGATCTGTCTCTTTAGTTCATAAGTGCATTTGCATTTTGCCATTCAAGCAAGGTTATGGATTATGATAAGAAGCTCAAACATTAAAATATAGGACCTCATGTATTACAGCAGTACAGTATAACGGCGTTATTTCGACTCTCGTTTTTCCGAGATACCCGCTTAATCCGAGGGAATGTTGAGGTCCCGGCTCAAATTCTATCAAAACTCATTGAAAATACCTGCATTAATCCGAATAGCGATAATCCGAAAATTCGAGCATGTGTGCTGGTCCCGCGGATCATTCCGGTTCCCTTTATTGATTGTTTAATTCGAGCACGGTGTTTTCCCACCTCCGAGGTAATTATTCACAGCTTCTCGATACGTTGTCGTGACCTTTTGAAAGATCCGTCTATTGGACATTAGATCTTCCAAATGTGTGAATAACACATTCATTGAATACAGACTTTACTTTGGTGTAAATAATGATGAAAATTTAATAGACTGAAGTCTTAATAAACAAAGAGTCACAATCATAATTTGCATACGTTCGCAAACGTGTAGTGATTTTTCGGTACCGCTGAAAGTGTGCCATATAACGTCTTTCTGCTTTAAATTTTGAAATAGTACAGAGCTTTTCGTGTAGTGCTTTGAAATTCGCAATATTTTTGTTACGTTTAGACAGTCTCGTTCATGCAGACTCTTGCTACGAGAGATGAACGAGAATAACTATGTCAGACGAAAAAAGTCGAGTGTTCCGATTATTAATTAATTTGGTCTATCGCCCTGATATTCCTTACTACGAAACAGCACGGGAACGAAATGAACATGTTTGTTTTTGCACCCAACTCAGCACCAACAACTAGATTAATGTCGACAAATGGAAAAAATATGCAAAATAAGCGACATAGCACTATACGCTACGACTGTTCTAGGGATATGTCTAAATGGTCTGAAACAAGTTTTGAGTTTATTGTGAAGGGTCCGTTGAACGGACCCATACAAATTATACTGAAACTTCGGTCGCCGATGTGAATGGTGTTTTCTGTTATCACTTATATAAGGACAGAATCGATGGATTATATATGCATTGAAGTTTATGATAATGTTAAAAATGTTTACTGTGAAGAAATATGCTTCCTCTCGTCGTCAAACAATGATCTTAGGAAATGACATACAATGCTCTCGGTTCTTTCGAGCATCGCGATAATCCGAGGTTTTTGCTGATTCCCGATGGTGCTCGAAATATCGCCAATATACTGTATATAGTTAGACCAGCTTCTGCATGTGAAATGTTGGATACAGTATAACCTCTGTTATCTGGCACCCCATGGTTCCACGGCAGTATGCCAGTTAAGAGAGGGTGCCGGTTAACAGAATTGTGCCTAGATTCACAAGTTTACACACCAAAATATTCATTTCAGCAAGTCCATTGTTGCGAGGGGAATTCCACCATGACAATTCACAAATTACATATAAATATGTACAACAGCGCCGAACCTGATCAGATAGCTCCATTTGAATAGGAGCCATTTGATCAGGATCTGCGCTGTTTGTCTATGCACATGTACAATATAGGCATAACGTGTTAAGCGTACAATCGGAAGTAAACACACATGTATAAAGGTGCTCGACTAAAACACCGGAACATTCGTACTATATTTTATTTGCAAGTTTGGGCTCTACACAGGTACATGTATATGCGGACCATCACCGCTGGTTTTTACACACTTAGCAAACAGCTTGGATAGATCCGGACGCTAAATAATTTAGTTTTGCCATTGTGTACATGTGTAGATTCATGTATTTCCAATGACGATAACAATATAAATCTACAAAGGACGGTCAATTTACCCTAGGCCCATTAACGGTACTTATCACCTACCTGAATGTAATGCGCTTACTGTCAATGATCACAGGTCAGCAAACCGCCGGATAACAAGGTGTGAAAAACCGCTAATTTGCCTTTATTGGCCTGTCAAGGTATGCCGGTTAACGGTTAACAGGGGTTCCGATCAAGAGAGAGTTTGGATAATAAAACAAATAGGGAAACTGCCGGGACCGAACAGCAGTGCTGCGTAACAGGGGTTTCTGGTTAAGAGGGGTGCAGATCAACAGAGGTTATACTGTATAATCAAGTTCTTCACTGTTTGAAGCTGTAGTGGACAAAACATAGAAGGTATAATGAGTGTTAGTTTGCACAAATCCTAATCTGTTGTATCAGTGCTAATGTTGTTTTAGATATGTAAAATCTTATACCTTTGCCTAGAACCTTTTCACGCTGTTGCAAATAGTGTAGACCCAGATCAGATGGCTTCTGTAGGAACTTTCTGATCAGGGTCTGCTCTGATTGCTTCATATGTAATTATATAGATCTGATTCTACAGTGTCAGCAATGGCGAACATTTTCTGCGTTTGTTTGCAAATTATAAAAATACATATCCATTATGACATTACTATGTACATGAATATTCATTAGGTAAAGGGTTTATCTAGGTTTCTTGAACATTAACCCTTTATTCCATTTTAAAGCCTTTTGCAAACAGAGAAGACCCAGATACATTGTAGGATGTCTTTTGTAAGAACCATCAGGTCTTTTTTAATGATATTGGTTGGATTCTATTGTTTTATCCAGAGCCTGTTTTCTTGTTTGTGTGCCATTATAAACATTAAGCTCAATGATATTGATTATTTCGTACCTGAATGTTGATGGAGTAAAGGGTTAAGTAGGCAAGTGGGCATTTTTAAAGGTTCTACTGTATTTCTTGTAGGAGGTTGAGCTGAGCAGACTGGCTCTGTGCAACAAGCGATGCTATGATTATCGTGTAAAGCAATTGTGTGCCAGTCGATGGATACAGATAGACAAGGTGGACCTGGCTGTACAGGTCCTCATGGAGACAGAGATGGAAAATACTAACTTCAGGAGTGATTACTTCAAGTAGGCAAGCTAATGCAGTAGCAGTCTGCAGTGTTTAACCCATTTATGCTGTGTGTCTAGTACAGAAGGAACCTCTGACCAGGGTCTGCATTGTTTGTTCCACAAATTAGTTTGAATTTCCCAAACAACATCGTATTAGAAATCTTGGAGGAAGACACCTTAAAATGGAAATTAGATTAATTAAAAATGCAGAGTTGTACAAGTACATTATGAAATGCTGGTTAAAATTGGTAAACATTCTGATGATAAGCCTATAGAACAATTATGCTAAAAAATATTGTTTGTATTCTTTGCTTAGCAATGAATATAAAAGGTGGCTTTCCACCTTCGAACCCATGGTAAACTCGCCTACCTGACAACTACTATTCCGATTTATTGACCTGTATTCGATGGATACAAAAGGCATCCTGAACCAATCATGGTATACTATTTCTGACATGAAAATGCTTCGTAACATAAGCTTCGGCTCAGCATGTGCAACAAAAGCCACAAAATATAGCAATGTGTAAGAAGGGCACACAAATATACAAATATTAGTCACATGACGATATCGTGTCATCATAATATCAATGAATGTATTCTCCCAGAGGCAGTTACTCAATGAATAAAAAGGTGCATGTCAGATGACCTTATGCAAGAGATTAGGTAATCACTCTCATAAACTGCTAGTGGTCAGTTTGATAATAAGCATAGCGGGAAACGGCTGAAGTGTCAGCTGCAACTTAATTATTCACTTAATCATCCTTTCCCTAATATATATGCAATTTCATGCCAAAGCGAACTTATTCAATTTCAGAAATTTGATTTTCAACAGATTGATGCCATGCAAAAAATACTGCAGCATCTGCAACGCTTTGATTAGTTTTGGTAATCTCCTCTTAGAGAAAGTTAAACATGAACATACTATCAGGAATGATTATTTATAGCAGTTTGCAAGAGCATTATTTTACTTTCTTCACTGATATCACTGACAATTGATAGAAATTGAGCCTAGACTTGAAAATGTCCTTAGAATAGGCAGGTGTCTGTTTCGAAGAAAAGTTGAGCTATTTTGATCACTGGGTCGTAGTCGTCATCGTCGTCATTGTTAACAGTCTTCGTCGGCGTGCAAAAACTTTAATGTAGCTCATTACTCAAAAAGTATAAGAGGTATCAACATGAAACTTCATAGGTTAGTAGATCTCATTGAGGGGAAGGCCCCTACAAAAGAACAATAACTCCTGACTTTATTGTTTTCAAAAAAAAGTTAATTTAGCTTGACAAGCACCAAATCAGACGAGCGTTGGCACCGCACGCGGCTATTGTTATTGGAGAAGAATTTTTATCTGTTTAGGCAGTAGGCTTCTTAATGCAGGATGAAAATCATGCAGAAAGCTTCTTTAGGAACTATCTAAAGATGTTTTCTGCATAACTTTTATCCTGCATTAAGCTGCATCCTGTTTTACCAACTAATATTTATACACCTGAAGGTAAGTTCGGTCGTATCATGGTGCTTGTCTGGTCTGTCCTGCTGGCCATTCATCTGTCTGTCTGTCCGTCCATCCATCCGTTAGCCGCATCTTTGTCCACTCAATAACTTGACAACTTGACACCTATCAGGTGTACAATCCTCATACATGGCTTGGAGGTAGTAGGTCATGGCCAGTAGTTGACTTCTATCAGTTTTGAGGTCAAAGGTCAAGGTCACAGTGACCTTCAACTCAAAAATCTTGTCCGCTCAATAACTTGATATGAATTAGGTGTGCTGTCTTCATACCTAGCTAGAAGGTTGGTCATGGCTAGTAGATGACCCTATAGATTTTGAGGTCAGTTGGTTAAAGCTTACAGTCACGGTGACCTTCAACCCAAAAATCCTGTCAGCTCAATAACTTGATAAGTATTAGGTGTGCTGTCTTCATACTTAGTAGGAATGTTGGTCATGGGTAGTAGATGACCCCTATTGATTTTGAGGTCAAGGGTCAAGGTCACTGTGACCATCAGCCAAACAATGACGTCAACTCAGTAACTTGATAAGTATTAGGTGTACTGTCTTTATACTTAGTAAGATGGTTGGTCATGTCTATTAGATGACCCCTATTGATTTTGAGGTCAGACGGTCAAAGGTCAAGGTCACAGTGACTTTCAACTCAAAAATCTTCTCTGCTCAATCACTTGATAAGTATTAGGTGTGCTGTCTTCATACTTAGTGGAATGGTTGGTCATGTGCAGTAGATGACCTCTATTGATTTTGAGGTCAATGTGTCAAAGGTCAATGTCATTTCGGGCATATAATGCTCCAACACACGGAGTTCTTGTCTGGTTTAGAGGGATTTTACTGTATACTGTACACATATTTATATACTCATGAGATAAAGGGTTAAGCTTCAGTTTTACTTTTTATATAGTATACAACAATTGGGATCCTTATTGAAATTAGGTGTATCATCTGGGTTTCGGTTTGCAGAGGTTATTTGGATGTGCATTCTTAAAAGATCCAAGTTCTAACCCTACCCCACTTTGAAATGCCTGCTCAAATTTGGATCTTGGGCAATTTTGACTACCTTCAACTTGATCAAGCTTCACTCACTCCATGAATATTCATCATAGAAATAATGTATGTATAAATATTAATCAGCCTAATGCTTATAATGGCCTTTGAATAAGAAACATTTGACCCAAGTATTAACTGAGGAATCAGACCTATATAATTCAATAAGCAAACAGAGCAGACCCTGGTAAGATATCTCCTATAGGAGCTGCCTGATCTGGGTCTACTCTGTTGGCAAATGTGTAAAAAGGTGTAATTATAGAGTGAAAGGTTAATAATAAATGATGTTACTTTTTTGTATAAATTACTATAGATTCAAAAGTATGGCACCTTAACTCTTTACCCAATAAATGGTGATGTAAGAAATAATGTCATGAATTTTAATTAGAATAATTTTTATAACAGCACATGGACACAGGAAGTTTTGGCCATTTGCAGAACTTTAGAATTATATCTTATCTATATCATATCATAAGCAAACAGAGCAGACCCTGATCAGATTGATCCTAGAGGAGTCATCTGATCTGAGTCTGCTCTGTTTGCAAATGTGTAGAAAGGTGTACATGTATTTATGGAATAAAATGTAAACTCGTACTAGGAATGAGTATAATGTCTGTGCTGGGTCTACGCTGCTTGCAATTGTTCACTTTTTACAGATATGCCTGCTGTTTTTTTCTTTCAGGGCTTGCTTATCATCATGCATTGAATCTACAAGTTCTTCTATGAGTATGATGAAACTTGCAGCAACACATCTCATAGCTGCTGGACATACAGCTGGTTTGTTATGTTTGCATTTTTGTTAACCTTAGCACTCTAAGCAAGTGTTATCTATCAAACATTGTCTGCTCACGCAGCAGTCCTCAAAATTGTCCAGATAACCAGTAGTATTGCTGTAGTGTAAGTGTGAAGTTGTGACTAATGTTTTCCAAGTCTTTCATAGGCTTCTGCTGGGTGTAATTTGTGTCAGTTTGTTTTACCCCTTTCCATTTCATGTATTTGCAAACCAAATAGACCAACATCAGATGTGTGAGCAATCTGATTTGGGTCTGCTCTGTTTGCTTATGAAAACTTTTTTAGCTCACCAGAGCACAAAGTGCTCAGGGTGAGCTTTTGTGATCGCCTGATGTCCATCGTCCGTCGGCGTGCGTCATCCTGCGTCAACAATTTGAACCTTTAAAAATTTACAGGGTTCTCAGCTTTCATCTTTGGCACATAGTATCACCTATAGGTCCTCTACAAAAGTTATATAAATTATGCCCCTAGAGTCCAAATTGGCCCCGCCTGGGGGTGTGAAGTTTTCAATAGAAACATATAGTGAAAACTTTGAAATTCTTCTCCTCTGAAACTAGAAGGTTCTCAGCTTTCATATTTGGCACATAACTTCAACTTCAGAACTTCTACAAAAGTTATATAAATTATGCCCCTAGGGTCAAAATTGGTCCCACCCCAGGGATGGCCAGTTTTTTGTAGCTGACTGCTTAAACAGCCCTTGGGGTCACTAGTTATGCATAGGAAAACTTTAAAACCCTTCTTGTCAAAAACTACATGTCCAAGAGCTTAGATATTTGGTATATAGATTTACTTAGCATATCTTTCTGAGTTTTGTAAATATCATAGTTCTGAGGTTAAAATTGGCACTGTCCTGTGTGTATAGACTTCTTCACACCATAAACTACAGTTTAAAGGTACCCCATGAAGCTAGTGACCTGAGACTAGCCAGTGTGAGTGTATTGGTAATCACCCTTAGCCTGATCACTAGGGTAAAAATTGTGTTTAGACAAATAATACACACTCATTTTAGATTGAGAAAACTATGTGGATAATTCTCAAAATGCAGAAAGCTCTTAAAGCTTTTTTCCATATCTATGCTCTGCATTAAGCTGCCAACTATCAATATAAAGCCTATCAATGTATCTGTTGTGAAGTTCAGCTTAATACAAGTTCTTTCAGTACTCTAATGGTGTCTGCTTCAGAATTATTGTCTGCTTGTTTAAGTTTGTTCACACTGTTTTTAATACATATCAATCTTACAATTAACTTTCTTGTACAAACCACATATGAAGTTACATATGTGTCAGATCAGAATCCAAACTGTGTGCTAATTTCAGTCAAGTCATGCTCAGCAGTGATAGGGTTTCTGTCATCTGTAATCTGTAATCTGTTTGTCTGAAAAATTAACACTTTCAATGGCCCTCTTGTCTATAGATACATATAGTGAAAACTTTGAAAATCTTCTCCTCTGAATCTACAGGGTTCTCAGCTTTCATATTTGGCACATAGCACCATTTTCAGGTCCTCTACAAAAGTTATATAAATTATGCCCCTGGAGTCAAAATAGGCCCCACCCCAGGGGTGGTCAGTTTTCATTAGAAACATACAGTGCAAACTTTGAAAATCTCAGATTTCATATTTGGCACATAGCATCATGTTTAGGTCCTCTAGAACATTTATATAAATTGTGTCCCTGGGGTAAAAATTGGCACTGCCCCAGGGGTGGTCAGTTTTCAATAGAAACATATCTGATTGTCTGGTGAGCGATGTCAGGGCCATTCTGGCCCTCTTGTTGTAAAGAAACTCCCAAATTAAGATATGGGGTAGATGATACCTGAAAGGATTACAGCCATTCTTTTAACAACTAGACTGAGAATAGAACCCTCCGGGTTCTAGACAAATGATTAAAGCAATTTGTCATCCCAAATATTATTATACACATTATGAATTAGATATCAACAAACTCTGCATCTCATAAAATTCCAAACTGTTCAACTCTTTCCGTCATATAAACTTTCTGCATTAACCCTTTCCTTCATATAAACACTTTGTCACGCATTTGCAAACAGAGTAGACCCAGATCATACGGCTCCTAATTAGGAGCTGTCTGATCAGGGTCTGCTCAGTTAGCTAGTGGAATTTGAAATATCTATTTCTTAACTTTATAAAACGGCTACAATGTTTCACCTTCCATATTTCATTATTTATCTATTTTGTACATGAATTTAGTAGGTATTGAAATATGGAATAAATATAGAACAGGGAAAGGGTTAACACACAGTTTTTATAAGGATATGATGGATCAATATGAAGAATTTTTTAACCCTTCGCTTGCTGTTCACGTCAATATACCTACCTGTAGATAGTGAAAACCCAGATGAGACAGCTCCTGCAGGAGCTGTCTCATCAGGGTCTGCACTATTTACAAGTTGATTGTGCAACCAGTGCACTCCACAGCAGTGATTGCTCAGCGAAATACTTGTACACAGTGAAGATATATGTAATTATACAACAGGACATGGGTAAAGAAGGAGAAATGTATTTTAAAATTCATTTGACACCTATGCATGCAGATTCCTGTAGAAGCCCTCTGATTACAGTATGCTCTGTTCCTTTATGGAATAACATACGTCAACAATTCCCTTGTCTGTATGCCACTTATATATAGAACACCATTTGATTAAAGTTATGTACTAGAGTGATTATTTCTTACATGAATCTTCATGATGTTGACCTTATTTTGTCTTTTATAGATGGCATTGAATTACTTTGCCTTGTCAACAAGAGGCTTGATGCCTGCAAGTATCTCATATCTGCAGGGCAGTGGAAGGATGCTGTGTGGTTAGCCAAGGTGAGAAACATCGTAGAACTTATTTACCCTTTGCTCCATATATACATCTTTGCAAACAGAGTAGACCAGGATAAGATGGCTCCTATAGGGGCCATCTGATCTGGGTCTACTCTGTTTGCAAAGATGTAGAAAGGCGTATTTATGGAGGTAAGGGTTAATACTCAGACACTTTAGTTAATCAGCTAAATTAATATTCATGGTGTCATTATTTCTTTCATGAATATTCATAATGGAAAGGGTTGGAAGGATTCATATGACTCTCATCTTAAAGCAAACAAATAAACTGATTTATTGAACTCTCAAAGATTTTATGGTGAATATATATTTTCCAGTCCAGCCTTTCCCTGACGGATTGTTTGTATGTCATATGCAAATGGGCAGAACACCTGTGGCAGTCTTTACAGCAAAAGGTATTGTAAAATTATTGGATCAATGGTGAATTTGTACCCTTTACTCCATATATACCTTTGAATCCTCTACTCCATAGATATATCTTTGCAAACAGAGCAGACCCAGATCAGACAGCTCCTATAGGAGCTGTCTGATCAGGGTCTGTTCTGTTTGCTTATGATATAATATAGATATGATTCTACAGTTTCTGCCATGGCCAAAATTTCCTGTCTGTGCGCTATTATAACAGTTGCCTTATTAATATCCATGATGTCATTATTTCTTACATGAATATTCATGGAGTAAAGGCTCAATTCCTTTGTAAAATGAGTAGACCAATATCAGGCGGCTCCTGTAGGAGTCTAATAAAAGTCTTCTCTGTTTTTGTAACCACTGCCAAAACATTCTGTGTGTTAATATACCAAGTTGTACAAATTCATGTAATTATTATTCATTGAGTCGTTATTTCTTACATGAATAATTATGAAGTAAGGGGTTAAGAACAGTGAGCTGTGAGTATATGGGTATTACAAACTGTAGAACAGTGAGCTGTGAGTATATGGGTATTACAAACTGTAGAACTGTGAGCTGTGAGTATATGGGTATTACAAACTGTAGAACTGTGAGCTGTGAGTATATGGGTATTACAAACTGTAGAACCGTGAGCTGTGAGTACATGGGTATTACAAACTGTAGATCCAGATCAACACTATTTGGCAAAATACTGTTTCTTTTGATGAGCGAAAAACAGTGCACACCATTAAATCTTGCATAGGAATACTGTGACTGATTATAAAAGGGGCAATTTTATCATTCCCCCCTCCCCCAACGGCGGGCATATAGTAATTGCATTGTCCGTCCGTCCGCCTGTCCATCCGTCCAAAATTTCTTGTCCCTTCTATAACTTTTTCATCTGTGAATGGATTTAAAAATAACCTGGCACAAATGTTCACAACACAAATATGGTGTGTCACGTTCAACTCCCTGGTCCATGGGTCAAAGGTTAAGATCATCCTTCTGGGTCAAAGGTTGGGGCATAGTGTTTCACAAACTCATCTTGTTCACTTATATTGTTAAAATAATAGATACATTTGTATGGATAGAAACATGCTAGAGTAACTTCGGGTATATTCGACACCTTAAGCTTTAATAATTTGGAAAAATATGCATGTCGAAATTAGCCGACAAATTACTTCAAAATGGTATATAACGATAAGTTCCAAACATTTTCGAGTGATATGAATGTATAAAACACCGCCAGTTGCCTAGTGATGGGTAACTGTTGTACATACTGTGCTTCGGGTAATTTCGACACTGTTCGGCCAATTTCGACACTTGTCAAATTACTTGTCCAGAAAGGATTTATTAAACAAATTAAAGTCTCCTTTTGGATATTTTACAGAGCACATATTTTACATAGCACTATCCGCATATTTGTGTAAACACTTTCGTTTTGAGGCGAGGTCTTGTCGCCAAATAAGTTGTAGCATTTGTTCTCCTTTTGGATATTTTACAGAGCACATATTTTACATAGCACTATCCGCATATTTGTGTAAACACTTTCGTTTTGAGGCGAGGTGTTGTCGCCAAATAAGTTGTAGTAGTAGTAGATCTAGATCTAGTAGTAGTAAGTAGTTAATAGTAGTTAGTAGGGATTTTAGTTAAGTAGTAGTAGATTCTAGTAGTAGTAAGTAGTGGTAGTATAGAAGGTGTAATAGGTAGTAGGTTACTTCTAATAAGCTTTAATTGTGTTTCTTAGAAAAATTAAATTGCCACATAGATATCTGAAAAGTGGATGTGTACTGTCTTACAGTAGGTGACGAAATTACCCGCTTATGCAAGATTATATCGGCTAAATTCGACACCCCTCTAATCATAGCTTGCAAACGATTCCTCTTTGAAAATCAAGGTCATACAGATAAAAACAATGTCTGCGTGAGATTTAACTTGCGAAAAATGACAAAGAACAGTGAACAGTTAAAGATAGAGCACTCCTGACATACTGTCCCTTCTTATGAAATCTTATAACGTCGTCTAAAAATAGTGTAACGTCACTAGGTCAATATTTACATGACCCACATTTCTTCAAAAGAATCCCTCAAGAGAATCAATGACGTTCTTATAATGTCATGGAATGTTATTACGTCATAATGTTTGCACACAGAGAAATGATCAGCCCAATTATAATGAAACACGAATGGATAACAAAGTATGTGCCGAAATTGCCCGACTGTCGAATTTACCCGAAGTTACTCTACTAGAAATTTAACTGATGACTGATTGTCAAAATAATTTGTTGGACATATTCCTTTAATTACCCTCTACCAACGTTTTCTGTCACCTGTCTAGTTGATTGATATAGGAGACTTCTATTATCTTTACAAAGAGCTAAAGATGGTTTATTTGACTTGCAGCATGTGCTGACTTTATAAACTGTTTACATCATATATGCATGTATTCATTTTTATACCTTTGCAAATAGGGTAGGCCCTGATCAGACAACTCCTCTAGGAGCTGTATTTGTTTATGGAATAAATATGATATAAATTTCTGTTTCTGAAATGGCCAAAAATTCCCTTGTTTATTGGACATTATAAAAATCTAGTAAATATTCATATACAATAAAACCTCTCTATAACGGCCACTAAATTACATCAAGTATTTTGTGTTAAAGACATGTGCAGGTGGCTGCTTAAAGCAAGGTGAAAGTAAAACAGAATGCTCCTATAGGAATGTTCTGTCACAAATTTACTTTCACCTTGCTTTAAGCAGCCACCTGCTCTAAATACCAACCAATTAACACAATTTAGTGGTCGTTATAGAGAGATTTTACTGTACAGTAAAACCCCTCTAAACCAGACGTTAAATTTAGTATAAATATCGCTGTTTCGGTCCTGGAGACAGGTGGCAGCTTAATGAAGAGTGAAAGTCATGCAGAAAGCTCCTAGATGTGCTTTCTGCTTGACTTTAACCCTGTATTAAGCAGCCACCTGCCTAAAAGTATCTACATTCTTCTCTACTAGAGTTCCGTTTTAGAGGGTTTTTATACTAGTTATTATTGATTTCATGAATATTCAAGATGTAAGAGGGTAAGAAGATTTTGCTCTATATTTGACTGTGTCAGGACAAGGTGGTGCTGCTGATGCTTTCTATGGGACAGTACACCACAGTGCTAAGGATGCTGTGTGAGCTGAGACAGTATGACACAGCAGCCATGTTCCTACAGGCTGCACAGCAACAAGGTTTGCTCCCTTCAACAGAATATACAAGTAAGTACTGACTCTTAATATTCAGACACACAATCTCCATACGTAGCTTGCTTGATATTCTATTAAACATGTATTTTATGAAGCTAGAATTGCAATCCAGGGCAGAAAGACCTAGGTCATCAATGTCCAAGCCCTTTAACCCTTTACTCAATATATTATGATACGTATTTTAACGCCTTTGCAAACAGAGTAGCTCCAGATCAGACTGATGACTCCTAAAGGAGCTGTCTGATCAGGGTCTGCTCTGTTTGCTTGTGAAATAATGTAGATCTATTCTCTAGTTTCTGCAATGGTCAAAAATCCTTGTGTTCATTTGCCATATTGAAAAATCATCAAATTGATATTCATGATGTCATTATTTCTTACATGAATATTCATGGAGTAAAGGGTTTACTAATGGGTTATCTGTGATGATCATCAGACTGAGAACATGATCAGACACCCTACTGTATGACTGATTGTCACCCATAGCCTATCCTACTATTTCATATGAAACTATCTTCAGTCCTACTGACTGCAATAGTCAGTAGTAACCTACAAGTCTAGGAGAATGCGCTGCTTTAACCCATTATTCTATGAATATTCATGTAAGAAATAATGGTATTATGAATATTAGATGATTTGTTTTTAATGAACAAAAGAAATGTTGGCAAAGGCAGAAGCTGTGGAATCATATCTATAGTGTTCCATAGGCAGACAGCAGACCCTTATACGACAACTTCTACGGGAGCTGGCTAATGTGGGTCTATTCTGTTTGAAATTGCATTAAAACCCATATTTATGGAGTTATAGGGTAACACTTCACCAGATAGAGGCACAGGCTGATGTCTTTGCAAGCCAAGTAGACCCAGATCTGACAGCTTCTGTCGGAGCTGTCTGATCAAGATCTGCTCCTTTTGCTTATGAAATACTATGTCACTGACTTTACAGTTGCCACCATTCCCACGTCACTTGCACCAGCTTTTGTCATTGTGTTTTTGACAAAAAGCAAGTTCAATCTGAATGTTATATTTTCTGTTCTTGTTTTTTCAGACTGTGTGTATCTAGAATTTGCAAAATTGCTAGCAATGACGGAATACCAAACTGCAGCCAAACATTACTGTCAGTTAGCAGGAGAAAGGGGCAATGCACTTTGTGAAGATCTGCTCAAGATTTCTGTTCATACCGATTAAATACAAACTGTGACAAAAGCCATCTTGTATTTACAAATATCATTGAATAATGCCACTATTGAGACACATCGTCCGATCAGATTTTATATTGTTTTGACAAATACCAGTATGCCACTTCAGACACACCTCATCTGATTACATTCTATATTGTTTTGTATGCTCATGTTTTTAACATTTTTTATACTGACAAAAAAATAATTTATTAGAGCCCTGCATTGAAAATGCAGGAGCCCTATAGTAATCACATTTTCTGTCTGTCTGTCCGTCAACACTTTTGATGTGATGCGATAACTCAAACGATACTTCTAATATTTGTTTCTAATATTGGTTTCATATCTATGGCATATGCTAAGTATCATCAGAGGAAGATGCCTATAGTTTTTGGGTTGAATCAGATCTCTATGTCTAGAGTTATTTGCCCTTTAGTTCAGGATCCTCTCTGACTGAGTCAGTTTTCTAGTTTACATCTGATTTGTTTAACCCTTTCCTCCATAGGCTATTTTTAGACCTAACCTCTTTGAATGAATCCACCCAAAAGGAGCATTTACTAGATAAAAGTAAAATGTTAGAATTTTGTTGTTTGAAACCATTGTGATAAATAGAGCATTTGCTCCTATAGGAGCAAATGCTCTATTTATCACAATGATTTCAGAAACTGACTTTTATAGAGGCATAGAAAGGCGTATTTATGGAGGAAAGGGTTATTAAAGCTTTTAAGAGACTACCGACTGAGTGTCAAATAGCTTGGATTCTGTTTGCAAATGCTTGCAAGGTTGCATTTAGCATGAGAAGGGTTAATTATCGAACTTGAAAAATAGTGTAGACACTGATCATTTGTTGCATCAGTGTAATGGGGGTCAGTCTGGATCTACTCTCTTTGCAAAAAAGCAACGACTTGTCCTATTGAGTGAAATATATTGTTCTGTTAGAATTCTAGAATATGCTTTAACCAATTACCTCATAGGCTATTTTTAGATACAACCTCTTTGAATAAATCTACCGAAAAGGAGCATTAGATGTTTGTAGTTTGAAACCATTGTGATAAATAAATTGTTTCAAACTCCTATAGGAGCAAATGCTCTATTTATCACAATGGTTTCACAAAGTGACTTTTACAGAGTCGTCAAAAGTCGTCAATATGAGGGAATGGGTTAAGCCTTTACCTGTTCAATATTCATGTTAGAAATATTGACATCATTGATATTTATTAGCTGAATTATAATGATGCATCAACACAGGACTTTTTACCTTGGCAGAAACCATAATATCACATATATGTAATTCCTTAACCTTTAGCCTGCTATAGACAGATGAGTGAATACCTATGCAAACAGTTTGGATCCAGATGAGACACTTCGGCGTCTCATCAGGATCCAAACTGTCTGACACCCTGATTGCATTTTGGAAGACAAATTGCTTATAGCTTGAAATTTGAAAATGTAGTAGGTGACACATTCTGTAAAAATAATTTGATCAGCAGGCTAAAGGTTAAGCAAACAGAGGAGAGCCTGATCATATGACTGCCGCAGGAGCCGTCTAATTTGAGTTTACAATGTTTGCAAAGGGGTTAACATTGCTGTATTTATACGAGGGGTGGGTTAAAATAATGCATATGTATGTCAATTTATTTTTGCTGGAATCACGAGATGTTTTCAGGGGAGAGTAAGCTGTTATATGTTTATGCAATTTGAACTGAAATTGTTAGTTGAAATCTTTACCAGATATAGACACCATGGCAAACAGAGTAGACCCAGACCAGATGCCTCTTGTAGGAGCCGTTCAATTTTGATCAGGGTCTGCTCTGCTTATGAAATAATATTGATTTGATTATCCATTTTCTGCTTGTTAAAAAATTGCTTGTTCATTATGTCATTATATTGATATTCATAGAGCAGTTAATAATTTCTTACAGGTATATTTATTAGGTAGGAAGGTTAAATGTTTTAACCAAGTTGATCCTTTGAATTCAGAAAATGAGCTAGATGGTATTTGCAAACAGTTTAGACCCTAACAGTGAGCTGATTGGAACTAAATGCTAGAAATTTAACTCTTTTTATGCAAATTTATTAACATCTGCAAAAGATGTTGCTATTGACAAATTGTCAAAGAACATTACAAGGCTATAATGTTTAACTTTTTACTCCATGGATATTCATGAAAGTAATAATGACATCATGAATATTAATAAGATTCATTTTTAAAATTGCATATTAACACAAGAATTAAAAAATATCAGATCTGTATTATTCCATAAGCAAACAGCAGACCCTGATCAGAACTATTTGGATTATTGTTAAGATCTTTGATGTCTTTCTTGAAAAGGATGCAAAGAAACTGCTGTTTATTTCAAGAAAATATGTAGTGCTTTGTGGAAATGAACGGCATTTACATGTAGATATATAATATATATGTATAGATAACAAATAAAAAAACGGCAAATGCAAACAAAAATAATTTGTCTTTCTTTATATACCAAGACCTGAAATATATATTACTCGTGAAATATGGAGGGTTTTTAACCCTTTCATTGCGGGAAACAAATCACTTGTGTCCTGTGCAAACAGTGTAGACCGAGTTGAGAGGGCTCCTAGAAAACCTCTGGCTTTAAGGTTTGCACTTGCTGCACTTCTGTAAAAAATTACCAGAATATTTGTGGTAAGCTTGACCATTTTGGATATCAGAATAGTTAATTCGAAAGGGTTATACTAATTACATATTTGTAAAAGCAAATCTTATTTTTGTATGTTCATACTTGTTCATTTCTAATTGTTACTTTATTAAACTTTATTTAGATTATATACCTCGGAACTTAGCCAAGTCAAATTATGGCCTCATTTGACTAAGTGTAACAAAAGTTACAAGCGTGCTCGTGTTCATTCAATATTGTGAGAATGTAATATTTTGCCACTTTATACATATGTTGCATGGCTAGTCCTCTACCAGATTCCTTTTAACATAGGTCATGCATCTGGAATGCTGATTTCTATGGCAACCAACCCGTTGTTGAAAATGTACAGAGAAGAGCTATGGAATGCTCATAAGTATGAGAGGTTTAAGCTACAGTGAGAGGTTAAGGCATCTCGGCATTCCGACCCTGGAGTACAAGAGGGATAGAGCAGATGTAATCCAGGCTTTCAAACTGCTAAAAGGTTTAGACAAAACATTGCCACTCTGCTATTAGTAAAAGTTGACAATAGAGCAAGGGGTAATGCTATGAAACTTTGTAAACCCAGAGCTAGAACTGAACAGAGAAAGGGTGCTTTTAGCCATAGAGTAATAGACCTCCCTAATAGGGTAGTTCTGGCACCCACGCTTTAAATAATGCATTTAAAACAAAGTTAAATGGGCACTGGAAGGTAGGAGGTCACAAACAAAGCTAATAAGTTTGATGCCGAGTGTTATTACCCATATAAGTGAAGTGAAGACAGTAAAAAAGGCAGTAAAGCCGTATAGATACGGTGTATAGTTTTGTGTATATATGAAATGGAAGTGAAAATCAACGTTCACTCCTTAGTGTACAGGTAGTGTAGTTTTTCTTAACACAAACTACATACCAGTATTCAATCAAGGCAAGTGATTCAATAAAGAATATATACTGGAGTCGGTTTAACCCTTTGCCTGTTCTGTATTTAGGCCAAATTTCAATACCTGCTGAATATTCATGGACAAAGTAGTTAAAGTGAAATATGGAAAGTGCAACATTGTGGCCACTTTATGAAGTATAGAAACATATTTATCTAATTCCTTTAGCAAACAGAACAGACCCTGATCAGACGACTCCTATATGAGCCGTCTGATCTGGGTCTACTCTGTTTGCAAATGCGTGAAAACACGTATACATGAGGGAAAGGGTTAAAGAAATTCAGCTGAAGAGAACAAATATAAATGGGCCGAAGAAGCTGTAAAGCTTATGCAACATTGATGCATCTGGTCTCGGATCTACATGAACTACATGAATGAACTTAATTTAAGGATCACGTCTCCATCGTCTGTCACGCGTTACCTGTCATATAACTACTGACATATGGCACAGGCCAAGTATTCCTCCGAACACGTTTTTTTTCTTCTAATACGTTACCTGGCAAGCCTGGCAACGATGTTCTGAATATGACCGTTGTAATTACCCACATGTTGGATTCTGTTGATCTGGGACCGTCAATCCACTAATTATCCCATGCCTGATTCTTGAACCCAGCAAGCGTGAAAGAATTTCATTGAAGGCAGGGACAATTTCGACTGTGTCACGGCGGGTTAATTTAGAATTCAGTGCAATTGAAGGTATTATTAGTATTGTATAAACTAACTAAAATAACAAAAAAAGTAGTTGCGTCGGTAACATTAGTCGCTATTTTCAAAACGTCCCTCTTTTTCAAGATTGACTTGTGACCATTCGCCCCGTGTCATTACGACCTCAGAAATTGTTTATGGTATATTTTGGTCACATGTGGCTATCTGACTGTCCGTCCGGTCGTCGATCTGTTGGCTTTTTAGTCCGCGCTATTCCTTGGCAACTCTACTGATCTCTGTGGAGGTTTGGTCACAGTCAGTCTTGATTCAACAGTACTAGAGAAAAGGATTTTTTTTAGAATGTTGTAGTTTGAAACCATTGTGATAAATAGAGCATTTTCTCCTATAGGAATAAAATTTATATAATTATGCCCCCCCCCCCCCATATTTATATGTGGGAGACATATTGTTTTCACGAGAGTTGTCCGTCTATCTGTCCATCACACTTTCTTGTTCGGACGATAACTTCAATATGCCCGATGCCAGTTGAATGAATCTTCATATATGGAAAGACATATTTATTCATAATAAGAAGTGTCATGCACAAGGTCCATAACTCTGGATTCACTAATATAGGAGTTAAATTGCCCCTTGTAAAATGTTTCACAATGTTTTGTCTGGACGGTAACTCCTCAAATCAAATCAAATCAATTTTATTTTGAGTTGGCAAGACATAACAATAAACATATAAGCTGCAAAGCTTTTTAACATACATTTGTATATGGTTCATGACATTGGATTAAAACTTCATACATGGAAAGATCATGATAAGGGGACGTCAGGGTTCCCACGGACAGGGAAAAGTCAGGGAAAAAGGATTTTTTCAAGGTCAGGGAAAAGTCAGGGATTTTTTTAATTGGTCAGGGAAATTTGAAATTTGGCAAAAGTCAGGGAAAAGTCGGGGAAATTTGGAACCAAAGGATGAGGGCTGAGGAAATATGTCAAAAAGGAGAAAGAATGAAAATAAAAGGCTAAGGCAGTTTCTTCAATTTTGACTAAACCAAGCATCTTTATGCATCTTTGATTAGCTTTGTATATTTCACATCAAAATTTTAAAGTATATCTGTTATGAAGTCTGTTAAAACAAAATCATTGGAGAATTCTGGCACCTCTGCAAGACTCCAGCATCCGTTTTGACAGCAGTGCTAGAATATGGCAGCAATGCTATATATTAGACATTCTACTGTAGTGTCTTCACATGTTAGGACAGGCTGGGCAGCAGTGCTAGATATTGGATATTCTACTGTACTGTCTTCACTTGTAAGGGCAGCAATATTTGGTCTGCTATTATGAAAACAGTGAAAATGCAGACCGTTTTCTGGCGTCTACAGAGACCCGTTAAAAGGACCTATTTTTCCCAATTTGCCCAAGTGATGCAAAACTTTTGATTAAATTGCAAAACAAGAGGGCCTGAAAGTCCCTGATAATGGTCACCAGAAAATCAGAAGAGAAGATTTTCAAAGTTTTCACTATGTGTTTCTATATAGAAAACTAACCGGTCCTGGGGCGGGGCCAATTTTGACCCCATTTTAATAGCATGCTATATCAGTGTCTTACACACTGTATGGACTATTTTAAAATTCAGCTTATACAGAAAAACTGAAAGATTGACGCTTTCCACCATAGATACACATTTTATCACATTTGCAAACAGAATAGACCCATATAAGGCAGCTCCTGTAGGAGCTGCCTGATCAGGGTCTACTCTGTGTGCTTAGAAAAATATCATAAATCTGATTTTTTACTTTTGTCTACTGCCAATATATTTCTTAACTTTGCTTAAAAATAAAATTTTACTTAATTATTTATTCATAGTAGACGGAGTCTCTAATAAAAATTCATGGAGGAAAGGGTTAAGAGAGGTAGAAAAGATTCAAGAGACTTTATACTTAGGGTGCATATTAGGACATGTTTGGCATCATGCATGTTACATTCAATATTGAGCAATTAAAAATGAAAAAGTCAAAAACATTTATAATAATATTTTCTTTATTTAAAATGATCAAAACACTACTGTGATATATATAGTTGTCATAAAGAGAGAGGTGGTAAGGATTGGCTGATGTGGAGGACGGAGGCCAACATTTATTGATCATGCTCATAGATTACCAATTAAACTTCTGTTAACATGGGATCAGGGAAAATTGAAATTCGGTCAGGGAAAAGTCAGTGAAAAGTCAGGGAAATTTATTTTTTCTGTTTTGTGGGAACCCTGGACGTATCATGCTCAAGGTCCATAACTCTGGCTTCACTAATATTGGAGTTATTGTCCCTTGTAAATTTTTACATCCTTTTTTGGAAGATAACTCCCGTATGGTTCACGCCATTGGATTGAAACTTCATACATGGAAAGAATATGTTAAGAGGAAGTGTCATGCCCAAGATCCATAACGATGGCTTCACTAATATTGGAGTTATTGCCCTTTGTAAAAAAAAAATCAAAAGTTTTTGTCCAGACGATAACTCCTATATATATGGCACATGCCATTGGATTGAAACTTCAAACATGGAAAGATTATGATAAGGGAAAGTGTTGTGCATACGTTCCATAACTCTGGCTTCAATAAATTGAGAGTTATTGCCCCTTAGGCTTGTACATTTGTTTAACACTTTCTTGGTCGGACGTTAACTCCTACATGGCTCATGCCATTGTATTGAAACTTCAAACATGGCAGGAGAGTGTATGAGAAATTGTGTCATGAACAAGGGCCATAACTCTGGCTTCAATACTTTTGGAGTTATTGCCCTTTGTTACATTTTGTCGATCTATAACCCCTGTTCTACTGATGCTATTGGAATGACATTTCAATTTTGGAAAGAGCATGATGAAAGGAAGTGTTATGCACAAGGGCCATAACTCTGGTATCAATATTTTTGGAGTTATTAGCCGTTATTATTTTTCTCTTGAAAACTGTGTTGAATGCGCATAATGAGGGGACGTATAATTCATCAAGACCATAACGTTTTAGTTAGTTCCCTTTACATATTGTTTTCGTTAGAGTTATTTAGTAGGTGTGTTTTGTATCAGCATGCTCTACACAGGGCAAAAAACAGCACATTTTCACATGCTGACGTGTTGTAGTGATTTTATCATGCATTAACTATATTTTAACTATTTTTTTATATTTAAGATGTCGAAGAATCGAACTCAGAAGGAATTTACAGTTGCTATGCCAAAATACGAACACCAGCGTATGATGGAAGAACTTGAAGGCCTAAACCATCAGCTAGAAGAGATGAAGGAAACTGTCATGAATACAAGCGGTAGTAATGTTCAACCATAATGATTGGTATTTTTATTTCTATGTGCAAACAGGTAGAGTGAAACCTTTAACCCATTACCTCATAGGCTATTTTAGATTCAACCTCTTTGAATAAATCTACCCAAAAGGAGCATTTACTACAGAAAAGGAAAAACTTATAATTGTATAGTTTTGCAACTGTAAATACAGTAAAACCTCTCTATAAAGGCCACTAAAAGATGTTAATTAGTTGGTATTCAGGACAAGTGGCTGCTTAAAGCAAAGTGAAAGTAAAACAGAACGCTCCAATAGGAGCGTTCTGTTTCACTTTCACATTGCTTTAAGCAGCCACCTGCCTTTAACACAAAATACTTTATGTAATTTAATGGCCGTTATAGAGAAGTTTTACTGTAGAGCGTTTGCTCTTATGGAGCAAATGCTCTATTTATCACAATGGTTTCAGAAAGTGATTTTTACAGAGGCGTCAATATGAGGGAATGGCTTAACAGAATGATGAAATTGGTATGACTGCTGGTTTAAAAGGCAGGTGACAGTTTAATGCATTGTGAAAGTCAGTTTGGGTGTTTTCTGCATGACTTTTACCCTGCATTTACCAGACATGAATAATTGTTTGTTAAAATCGTTTTAATGAAATTACAGTTTCGATCCAGATGTATATTGGAATGACGCAACATTTTTATCCAGTAAGTATTAAGTTTGCAATTCATTTGTTTGGTGTGCTTTTCCACAAATGTATTTTGGGGGAACAAAATAACTGACAAATTTTGCCCAGCATACTAAAAGTCAATATCTGCCTGTTCTTTCTGTGTAATAGTAAGAAAAAGTTACCACCTAACCATATGAATGTCAAACAAGTGTGTACTGTTATTTGCAAACATTTGTTGACCCAGATCGGGGCATGTCCTTGGGGAGCTCTCTGAATTGGGTCTGCACAATTTGTCATTCAATTTCATCTAGTAAAGTAAAGCCTCTCATAGTGAATGGACTGTACATTTTGAACCACTTTAAAAATGCAGTATTCAACGGCTTAACAGCAAATTTTCATGATCTTTCTAAACTAGTTCGTGCCCACATACTGGAGGCAGAGATTGCAACACTGTTTGATCCAGAAGTTATTGAAGACTTGAACAGGGCGAATGAAGCTTTTAGCAACTGTGCAGAGACCATGAAAGGGGCAAACAAGAATTAGCTGACGAGGCAACTGTAACCAATGCTGTTACCAACCAGTCAAAAGATAAAAGCTATATTATATGTTCTTGATTTAAGTCAAATATAAAAAGATAAATGAATGGAATTCATTTTGTTTGTTTAATTAATGTCATTCTGCTTTCCAATTGGTTGGTTCCTGGACTGAGCCCTCCCTCTCGTTCTCTCTGTATATCTCTGTGTCTGTCTGTCTGTCTGTCTGTGTCTGTCTCTGTCTCCCTCCCTCTCTCTGTCTTTCTCTGTCTGTCTCTTTCTATGTATCTCTCTGTCTGTCTGTCTCTCTGTCTGTCTGTCTCTCTCTCTGTCTCTCTCTCTCTGTCTGTCTCTGTCTCTCTCTGTGTCTCTTTCTCTCTCTCTCTGTCTGTATGTATGTCTGTCTGTCTCTCTCTCTCTCTTTGTCTGTCTCTCTCTCTCTTCCCTCTCTCTGTCCGCATGTCTGTCTCTGTATTTCTTTCTCTCTCCCCATTTCTCTCTCACTCTTTATCTCTGTATGTCTGAGTATCGTCCATGCATTCCTTTCCATCCACTCTCTTTCACTCCCTCTCCCTCTCTCTCTTTTATGTATGTCAGTCTCCCCAATACATTCTTTCCCTCTCTCTGTCCGCATGTCTCTGTCTTTCCCTCTCTCCATATCTCTCTCTTTCTCTGTATGACTGAGTATCTCTCTCGCATTCCTTTTCACCACACCTCCCCCCCCCCCCCCCACACTCTCTCTCTCTCTCTCTCCATCCCTATATCTCCCCCTCTCTCACTCTGTCTCTCTCTCTCTCTCTTACACACACATAATTGTATGCGTATGTGTACACATACTATATATCTCTCTCTCTCTTCATCTCTCTCTCCCTCACACACACGTATGGGTATGTATACATACACATACCCTTCCCCCTCAAATACGCGCACGTGTATGGGTATGTATACACTATTTGCAAATGCAGATATATGTACGCTATCAGAAAGTGAGGTTTGATCAATCAGTATCTACATTATTTGCTACAATATCAGTCTAATATAAGTTATATTAAGACTCGTGCCAAATTGACTCATTCAGCTTCACAAACCCACGGAGAAGTGAGATTGGGTGTCCGCAATACGGTAACTCTGTCCCCGTCATCGGCGAGTCTGTGCTTATCTTTTGACCTTTGAATAAACTGTTTGGAACTAGAGACACTGATTCTTTTTAAATTAAAGCATTTCCATTGGTTTAACTCGTTCACTGCCAATGTCGCATAATAATAACATCTGCAAACAGTTTGGATCCTGATGAGACGCCGAGTAACTCGGCGTCTCATCAGGATCCAACCTGTTTGTTACTTTGTATTGAAACAAAAATGAAGATAAGTAAAAATGTGACAGACGACAAAATTTTGCAGCGAACTAGTTAAACCTTAGTTAACCTTAGGAAAGATTTTTTTGACTGCCAAATAGGTTAACTGCACTGTATGACTAGACATATACCGGAAGTGCACGCACGGTTTGTCCGTCATTGCGCAATATTCCTTTCTGATGTGACAACCTGTATTATACTGTAACCTAAGGCAAGTCTTGTCGGTGTCCAGTCACTTTGTTTATTTTGCGAATTTTAAATATTTTCTGTAACAATTGTCGTCTGCTGGAATTCTGAAAATTAATAGTCCCTTTATTTCTCCTAAAATGAATGCTAAATGGATCCGAATTACACGCCGAGTGACGTCACACCAGGGTCCATACCGTTTGCACAAGTAATCGTAATCGTGCAGTGTTTTCTACATTTCTTTAACCAGATCGATGTCATTGTCGTGCCATCGGATATTTTCGAGGAAGTTAAGTATTAACGAAAATATCCGATGATTATTTATTTCTGAAGCAGCATATTTATTATCATTTATATGACAGACTCTATATAAAACAGCTGTTATAGTTGCATAATTTCTTTTTTTTTCCTTACCTAACAAATATTTATGTTGGAAAAAATGACTGAATTAATAAGATTAACTTTTATTATACGTGAACGCAGGATTGGTTTGCAGCAATGCCCTATGTTTATTTATTCCATAAGCAAGCAGAGCAGACCAAGATCGGGCGATTCCTACAGGGACCGTCTGAACTTTGTCCCATCTGTTTGCAAAAGTGTTTCTACGAGTTAAAGGGTTTAAAAACCACATGTTCCAAGAGAACTTGCCAAAATGTGGATTGTGAACAAATCTGAGTTTCATTTAATCCCTGTACCTGGTGAATGTTCATAAGACCCAATTAGTATTTATTCGCTGAATTGTGTTATGTCATATGTACACAAGACATTTTGGCCTTGACTGAAACTGTAGAATTCATATAAGCAAACAATGAAGACCCTGATCAGACCGTGACGGCTCCTACATGAGTCTTCTGATCTCGGTCTGTTCTATTTCCAAAGGCGAGTAAAGCCGCCTTTATGAGGTAAACGATTACTCGGATGTTTGAGCAAGTATTCTTCCGCCGGTGTGACATTTGGAACATAATGTTTGTAAACAAACAACCCAGTTTTGGGTATACAGTAAAATCCCTCTAATGCGACCACCAAAAAGCGGCACAATTCTATCTGGCAGAGGCAGATGGTAGCTTAACGCAGGACGAAAGTTATGCAGAAAGCTACTATATTAGCTTTCTGCGTTACTTTCGTCCTGCATTAAGCACACACCTGCTTATAAAGACAGTTATGGTTATTCTTTAAATGGTTAGAGATGTTTTACTGTACACTATTTGCGCGTTGCTTTAATGAAGAGTACTAGGTACAACTGGGTCATGTTTGTATAACCAGTATAAAGGCAATATTTTGCAAGTACATGTACTTATTTATTCACATTATATATTTCCATTTTATCCATGAAAAATATAGGTTTACCCCTCTCACGAGTGTGTGATAAAGCGAATTTCTCATTTTATACACGTGACGACATATCTCAGGTCGAGAAGTACAAACTTTCAAATAGCCGTAAGTGTGATGCACTAAATGACCAAAACATCTTAAGATTCTGTTTTCTACATGCGATGAATGTATTTTTTCCTGTCAAGAGCGACCTGGCCCGTATTTGCAAACGTTTTGAGTCCTGTTGAGTCCAACCTCGGTGTTTTATCAGGACCCAAACTGTTTGACAATCGGTCAATGGTTTCTCAAAAAGCTTTAAAGAATAAAAAAAATGCAACATATGTAGACAAGAATTTAAACAGACACATTTTTACAGTAGATTATAACAATTCACAACATTAATTTACAAATTATATCACCATAAACACCCAATCCTCTCTTGGGCTATATTATGTAAAAACATGGCAGGACATTTTTGTAAAGACTGCTTGTTTATACAATTACTAAACATTGATTACAAATACAGGAAAACTTCGAAATGTTGGTATACAAGAATGTAGACCCTTTTAGACGGGTGGTTGCCTAATGTAGGGTGGAAGTCATGAAGAAAGCTTCCAGGTGTCATTAAGCTGTCACCTGTGACCTGTCTTAAAGGTCGGTAATAACTAATAAGACGTATTTTCAGAGTGGTCGAATAAAAATCGAGATTTTACTGTATTACATTTCGGTAAATAGACAAAGAAAAGAGTGAGCTATCTAAAAAGCGTGTGAGATGAATATAAGTGCGTTTTTCTCAGTAGGTGTACCAATACCACCCATCACTAAATATCCAAGTACATGTACAGTAGAACCTCTCTAAACTGGAATTTCAATAAAGAAATAGAATTACTTTAGGCAAGTAACAGCTTAATGCAGCGTGAAACTCATCCTGTCATCCCGCGTTAAGCTGCCACCTGTCTTCCATTACTAATTTGAAATTCCGGTTAAGAGCGGTTTTACTGTATATTTTTAGTAAATTGGGATCAATCACTTTGTAACATTTGCATAGCACATGTTTGTGCAACGAAGTCTAATAATACTAGAGTTAGAATTTGATAGTAGTAAACCCCCTCTAAACCGTACGTTATATTTAGCATAAAATATCGGTCTTGGAGGCAGGTGGTAGCCTACTGCAGGGTGAAAGTCATGCAGAAAACTAGAGGAGCTTTCTGCATGACTTTCACCCTGCGTTAAGAAGCCACCTACTTAAAAGTAGGCCCCTATCTAAATTCTTCTCTACTAGAATTCCGGTTTAGACGGGTTTTACTGTATGTCATGTCAAAACATTTCATTGAAAACCATCAATGTGGTGAAATTAAATAAAATAATTAAATTGTAAAGCACGAAACATTTATGTCCGAAACAACGGACACATTTAACGTAATATTAGTTGAATACTCATGTAAAAACAATGCTATTATAAATATTAATTAGATTAGTTTTGATAATGGCATATGGACACAGGCCATTTTGCCTAAGGCAGAAACTGTAGAATCAGATCTATACTATACAATAAGTAAACAGAGCAGATCCTGATCAGACAGTTCCTATAGGAGCCGTCTGAGCTGGGTGGACTGTAAAGGCGTGAAAATGCGTTTATATGAGACACGAGGTTAACCCTTTCGCTGCCAAACTATGTCGTCTGCTAACTTTGTCGTCTGCTACAAATTTTCATTCTTTTGATTTTCTTCATTTTTGTTTCAAAAACATAGTAACAGTAACAAACAGTTTGGATTCTGATGAGACGCCGAGTTACTCGGCGTCTCATCTGGATCCAAACTGTTTGCATAGGTAATCACAGATCCGACATTGGCAGCGAAAGGGTTAAACTACTTAAATTAGAACATATCTATCTATTAATAAATCTGTTAATATAAAAATCTATGTATAAATTTTGAGAAGTCTGTCAATATTTTAAAGTCTCAATTTCATGATAATGTGTTCATTAGACGGACCCATTCGTTTACCCTTTCAATGCTAAATTATAAAACTGGTATGACCCATTATTGTTTCACGCTAGAGTCCATTCTGCTTTAGAGGATATAGTTTGCAAAGATGATTCTGAATGACAAACAAAGCAGACCCTGGTCAGAGGACTCCTCTAGGCGCCCTCTGATCTGGGTCTACACTGTTTGCATATTCCAATACAACTCGTTTTCCGCAGTCAAAGGCATACCGTTACATGTAGGTAAGTACTCGAACACAGTGACACTACCGGAAACACCCATATGTTTACAACCGGTACATACGTATAACTTAAGTCAACTATTATATAACTGAATCACTCAAACCGGGAAGGGAATACATTTTAATTTTGAACGTCTTGCCATTTGCTGTGTGGAAATACATTGATGAAAGGTAAGCACATTTCTATTTTAGAAATATGTTAATGGTTAGTACATGTATAACTACTAATTTCCGTCGGAAACAATACTTGTATACTTTAATTCTCAAGATCGTTTGTTTTGTATCCATTCTTTTCTTTAAAAGTGCGTGCAGGATGTCAGAGTTTGGATCCTGATTAGACAATGGTTTCTCGAACAAACTGAGTACAGTAAAGCCTTCTTAACTGGTCTTCAAACAGAGGTCTAATTATTTATACGTAAGATGATAGCTTAATGCAGGGCAGAAGTAATGCAGAAAGCTCCTATACGTTTGCCCTGTATTAAGCAACTTGCCTTTTTAACCCTTTTCCCCATAAATACGCCTTTCTATGCCTCTGTAATAGTCACTTCTTGAAACCATTGTGACAAATAGAGCATTTGCTCCATAGGAGCAAATGCTCTATTTATCACAATGGTTTAAATACTAGACCATTCTAAAAGTTTCCTTTTTTCTAGTAAATGCCCCTTTTCCGTAGATTCTTTCAAAGAGGTTGGGTCTAAATAGGCTATGGAGCAAATGGTTAATACTGTTATAGTCGCTTAGGAAATGTTCTACTGTATACCGCACAGTTGGTAACATTGTTCTTAACACTTTCCCCCATGAATATTAATATAAGAAATAATGACATCATAAATATTAATTTTTATGATGGCCTATGAGCACATGATTTTTTACCATGACAGAAACTGTAGAGTCATATTTATATCACTTCATAAGCAAACAAAGCAGACCCAGACCAGACGGCTTCTATATGGGTATGCTCTGTTTGCAAAAGTAAAACCTCTCTATAACGGCCACTAAATTACGTTAATTAGTTGGTATTTAGGGCAGGTGGCTGCTTAAAGCAATGTGAAAGTAAAACAGAACGCTCCTATAGGAGTGTTCTGTTTTACTTTCACCTTGCTTTAAGCAGCCACCTGCGTTTATCAATATATACTTGATGTAATTCAGTGGTCGTTATAGAGAGGTCTTACTGTACATACTCACACAATACTCCGCCCATAAGGAATGATACATAATTTTATTCTTATATCAACACTATTATATGTATAATTATTTGGTAAAAAGTAGAGAATAAAGCTGTAACAACTGGCACTAGATCGAACAGGACTATAGTTTATTTAAAACGCCTATTACATAACTACACGTACTAGATGCTATAAACTTCGGTCTAGTGCCAGTTGCTGTAACATTTAAGCTAACAGAGCAGACACTGATAAGACAGTTCCTATAGGAGCCGTTTGATATGGGTCTGATTTAGGAGCTTTCTGTATTACCTTTATGCTGCATTAAGCAACCACCCGTTTTAAAGACGCTTTAGTAAGACGCTACTGTATTTTAACGCTTTAATAGTGAAACTTGACTGTATTAGGCTAAGGTTTAACCCATTCCCTCATATTGACGACTTTTGACGACTCTGTAAAAGTTACTTTGTGATTTTTTGTGAAACCGTTGTGATAAATAGAGCATTTGCTCCTATAGGAGCAAATGCTCTATTTATCACAATGGTTTCAAAATACAAAAACATATTTCCTTTTCTCTAGTTAATGCTCCTTTTCGGTAGATTTATTCAAAGAGGTTGTATCTAAAAATAGCCCATGAGGTAATGAGTTAATACAGAACGACAATTATGCCTAAAAAGCCCCTATAGGAGTTTTCTATATTACATTTGTACTGCATTAAGCAACCACATACTTTTAAAGAGACACAGTCTTGTTTACTCATTAAATAGTAGCTTTAGAAAGAGTCTACTTTTACATAAACTATTATTTCCAGTTTGACTGTGACAATGAAAACGTGGTATTTGCTGTTTGCATGCGGGGTGTGTGTGGCGGCTGTAACAGCACAGGGCTTCTCTGGTATAAGCCCCATCTATAGTCCTTACAGACACAAAACAGCGCCGCGTCTAGATTACGGAGGTAAGTGTGGCCATACTGCAGATCAGCCAAACTTCCCTGAGACGACCATTTCACATATCCTTGACAGCCCAATGACAGGGTATAGTACTGAAATGCAAAAGTAATGCAGAAAGTTCTAAAATGAGTTACCTGTGGTACTTCCGTTTTGCATTTAGTAACCATTTAGACACGTTATTCATGAAATGTTCATTGTCAAGAGGTTTCCCTTTTTCTCATATAGACTGCATTAAACAACCGCCTGCTTTTAAACACATTTCACGTCTTTGCAAACAGAGTAGATCCAGACCAGAAGGATCCTGTAGGAGCCGTCAGATCAGGGTCTGATCTGTTTGTTTATGAAATTATAATAGATCCGACTCTGTCGTCGTTTCTGCCAGTACCAAACAATCTTGTGTACATATGTGATTTTAAAAATACACAGCTAATATATATCCATAATCATTAATGTCATTATTTCTTACATGGATAATCAAACTTGGAAAGGATTAACTGTACAGTAAACCCCCTCTAATGCGACTAACAAATGGGCATAATTCACAGTGGCAAAGGTAGATGGTAGTTTAATACAGGACGAAAGTTATGCACAAAAGCTTTCTGTATAACTTTCATTCTGCATTAAGCAACCACCTGCTTATAAACACGGCCATGTTTATTCATTAAGTGGTTGCATTAGAGGGGTTTTACTGTATATCAGAAATTTGCAAGAAGACAAAATGTCAGGAAGGTAAAGACGTTGTTACCAGCAACTGAGAGATCTACATGCACTCTATGTACCATAAGTAGTTGAACACTCAGTCTCTCTTATTCACCAGTTTATAAAGCTGAATAATTCAGTTGGACACCCTTCTAGCAACTTTAAATTAGCCTGATATAGTAGCAAATAGTGTAGACCCTGATTAAAGAAGCCGTTTGATCTGGGTCTGCACTATTAGCCTATGTTTATCTGTCCGAATGATTGGGATAATTGGGGTGAAACAGTTTTAGCGATCAAAACAGTTGATATTACATTTAACCCTTTCCCTAATGCATATTCATGTAAGGAATAATGACATCATGAATAATAATGAGTATTAAAACATTATTAACAAAGGATTTTGTAACTATGACAGACAAGTATAGAACAGAACCTAAACAGACGGATCCTTCTTGGTCTACTCTGTTTGCAAAGGCATAGAAATGCGTTTTAACCCATTTGCTCCCACGATCCCATATATGGGACGTAGGCAAACAGTGTAGACTCTGATCAGACGCCGCATAATGCGGCGTCTGATCAGTGTACACTGTTTGCTGATAAACGAATTCAATATAAAACAAAACAAAAAGGAAAATTTAGACCAGACATCCCCTAGATAAAAGATAGACTTATCCAATATATAAGCACGGAAGAATCCACTGGGAGCAAATGGGTTAAGGAAAGGGTTAATCATGTTTGCAGTACTAAGATATGAAACCGCTTATAGTTTAATCATGTTACATATAAGTTTATCTATTCAAATACCAACGCCCGTACCCTTACACATGCATCTTTCAGAAGTTTTAATTTTAATTTTGTTAATAGTTTCTTAACAGATTTGACCGAAGTAGTCAAAACTGCACCATCTCCAACTTTGAGCAGTCATTATTGTTTCACTGTAATGTCGGGGTTATATAGACGTAGCATATATTTATGGTAATGTGTTTTCGATTTCAGTTGCATTACTATTACTCTTGCTTCTTCTTGGAAACAACATATACAGTAACAACAATAGCTCGGGTGGATTGACCCTCATAGTGACCGGAAGTGGAAACAGCGGAGGTGGTGGTGGCGGTGGCGGCGGCGGTGGCGGTGGTGGTGGCGGTGGCGGTGGCGGCGGCGGTGGCGGTGGCGGTGGTAACGTGCCACCAATAGGCTAGAGGAGATAAACTCCATTTCATTTTGTAAGTTTATGTTTACTATGGTACCGGAAATCTCACGAACTGAATTATAATATTTTGATCGTCATCGAAATAAGCTCTTCGGAATCATAAATTGATTTGTTTTTCAAAAGATCGCAGAAATAGAAATTAAAAGCGCAAACATTACATCCACATTTTCATTTTCTTAAGTGCAATTAACTGTCTTATTTTAATGGAGAATATCACATTTGTATTACTTTCCTTCTGGTACTGTTTTTTATTATTATTAAACTCTTTGTCATACAAGTTGGCTTCCTTTAAAAAGAAGCAAAAGGGAGGTCTCCATCAGTTTCTTATCAAACAGTTGCTATATACAGGCGCCGTTTGACAAGGGTCTACTTTGTTGTTTTACATATGAACACTGACACCGGATCGTAAATAGGTTTCTATAAACAACTATTGTACATATCTAATAGTATGTGCGCTATAAATAGAACGAAGATGATGTCTATCAAGTGCCACTTCCTTTGAGATAAAATGCGATATGAAGTTACGGAAAAAGATCTGTCTGAAATACGGCGTCGGCCTTTGTATGCGTTCTAATTTCACTTCTGGTCGTTGAAAGTAGTTCTTTGAGAAAGAAAATGTATTCTGTGTATTAGGATTTTCCAGTCACCAGGCTTCTCTGGTGACGTAATACAGGAGTGCGGATAAACTTAGTAGTAGAAGGTTTATTAAGTTAGTAGACGTTTCTAAGGCGTACAGATTCTATAACCATGCCATGGGACTATTTTAATTTTCTGTAATATGCATATGTTGACGGAATATCAGAAAATTCACCAATAGAATTATACAAATAAGAGAAAAGAAAAAAAACAGAGAAGAAAACAAGTTGACCATTGGTGGATTCGAATCCACGCCGGGTTATACAAAAGTGATTTAAAACACGATAGTCTTCGGACTAAGCTAATGTGCCATGTAGCGTTTAAGGCGTTAATCACGGTTAATATATCAGTTTATCAGTAATTTATCAGTATTAACTCAATCCACGGCTGGGAAAACGTGTTTTAATAAAAATCAAGTCAGGAAGATTAACGAATAAATAATAGATGTTTTCTTCTCACTCGCATGATAATTTGATTAAGACGCCCTTAAAGGGCAGGGATTATCATAGACCTAAAGGGGATGTCCCTACATTTGACGCGTTTCATAAACACTTAAAATATACAAAACTCATTTGTTTATATGCTGAAAAGTAGTATATCACAAAAAGCCCCATCCACTTACCGTTTATAATGACAAAACATCCATGTGTTTGATATCGCCGATCCCGGTTTTACTCTCCGATGTTTCAGTTTTATTCGGGTTGAGTTTTAGTTTCGTAACTGTTCGCCCTATTCGCGATTCTCCGACCACTTCCGAGAAAGCTATTACGTAAACAATAGAGGGATCTGGTGATCATCGGCAAAACGTGGAAGAATTTAGCGGAAAAGGCCGATAATATTGTGTTGTAGAACAAAAATTATTAGTTATTGATAAAATCGGTTTATTTGTATCACAGGGGCATTTTTCGATATAAGTTCAAATTGGGAACCTTCATAATAATGATAGAGCATAACAAATACCAAGTTTTATGATATTATTGAAAATATGCGATCATTGTAGGGACTTCCTCTTTAATAGTCTCCATCGATTTATGAGTAGGCCTATCTAAAATAGAAACTGAGACGACCGTAATTCAAATTTTGTTCAGAGAGCATCCAGGAGAAAATAACCATGTCTCTCTGAATTAACATATCGACATTTTCATTTCAAGTGATCTTATTTTTCAAATTCAACCAGGTGTTCGCCTCTTGTGATGTAAGTATCGAATAAAGCTAGAAGGCGAAATCTCCCCGGACCGACACACGTAAAGAACAACACGAACCGTTTTACTTTACGAAAGTACAAAGTATTACAATATTTTTATGCATATTGCATTTGGTTTAGATAGAACAACGTTATTAGTATAAGCGTATGTATGTATTTCTGAAAATGTATGTATAAAAGCTTTAATTTTCAACTCCTTATTGGTTAGTGAAAGTTATGACTGCGTATTTTTATATAATCGAAACTCGTGCATGCGTATAGCTACGACGGTAGATGATGATACCGTTTTGACTGTCCCCATTCAAGGCACCTCCAGATAAATTGTAAAACATTCCAAAATACGCCGACATCCAATTCCAACACTGACCATCTTCAAGACATTTCTTATCATCCTATTCAATTCAAGTAGAAACCTTTTTATCAGCTTAGTTATATCTTTTCGTTAGAAGAAAAACAAAACAGGTTTTATACATGATTTCTTGTTTGTGGCTGGAAACGTTATTAGATTATTAGATTTTCGCCATATTGTCAATAACATGCATTAGAACATGTTTTAAACGACCATCAAACACGTGGTCTAAGATTGGATCTTTAACCCATTCCCTCATATTGACGACTTTTGACGACTCTGTAAAAGTCACTTTGTGAAACCATTGTGATAAATAGAGCATTTGCTCCTATAGGAGCAAATGCTCCATTTATCACAATGGTTTCAAACTAAAAGATTCTAAAATTTTCTTTTCTTTAATTAATGCTACTTTACGGTAGATTTATTCAAAGAAGTTGTATCTAAAAATAGCCTATGAGGTAATGGGTTAGGACATGTTGAAGCGTAATTAATGCAGGTCGAAAGTTATACAGGAAACTCCTATTAGGGCTTTCTGCATTGCTTTCACCCTGATTTAAAGACTAATATTTTCAATCCTTGAAAGGTCTTGAGTACTGTAAGTATGAATATATGTTTATTTTTAAGCATGTTGTGTAGGTACAAATGAGAAATAAGTGTTTGACACTTTATAGAGAAATGAGAAGATAGCACTGGAAGACATGCGACAATGAAGCTCTTAAATATTGTAAATAATGTAACATGTGCCGTCTGCTAAAATGTCCGTTCATTCTCTATCCATATTTGTAACGCTTTCGCTCCATCGGTTATAAACAGTATAACATGTATTAAGCGGCCATCAAAACTGTTCAATTATGTGTATGCAAGGCAGGTGGTAGCTTAATGCAGGTCAAAAGTAATGCAGAAAGCTCCTATAGGAGCTTTCTGAATTCCTTTTACCCTGTTTTAAGCAATCACCTGCTTTTAATACGCCCATGTTTAATAAATGAACGGTCACATAAGGCAGAAAACTAGACTAGTGGAGTTTTGGAAACATCTAGGTAGACATGTATTTCTATACACATGTACAGCACCGCTAATCCATATCTTTCTGATACCCTTTACAATACTCATTACAACCGCCACTCCTTACAATACTCATTACAACCGCCACTCATTAAATACTTATTACAACCGCTACTCATTTCAATACTTATACAACCGACACTCATTACAACTAATTACAACTGCTACTCATTACAATTCTCATTACAACCGCTACTCATTACAATACACAAACAACCGACACGCATTACAACGCATTACAACTGCTACTCATTACAATAATCATTACAGCGCTACTCATTATAATACTTATACAACCGACACTCATTACAACCGCCACTCATTACAATACCCATAACAGCGCTACTCATTACACTACTTATACAACCGCTACTCATTAGAATACTCATTGCAATTGATATTCATTACAATACTCATTACAACCGCCACTCATAACAATACTCTTTACAACTGCTACTCATAATACTTATAAAACCGCCACTAATTACAATACTCATTACAACCGCCACTCATAACAATACTCATTACAACTGCCACTCATAACAATACTCATTACAACTGCCACTCATAACAATACTCATTACAACCGCCACTCATAACAATACTCATTACAACCGCCACGTATTACAATACTTATAAAATCGCCACTCATTACAATACTCATTACGACCGCCTCTCTATGGCGATTCTACTAAGTAGCAGCTAGATAAAGTTTCGCTCAGAAACAATTTTTTGGTAGATCAGTACATGTACTATTATAATAACAAGAGCTACAGATAAAAGTGAGTATTCAAATACTAAAATGGTATTTTCTCCACGAAACCCTATGTTATAACAACTCTTTAGAATCGTCTCGAGAGACGATTCTAAAGAGTAGTCAGAACATAGGCTTCGTGGAGAATTAAAGACGTTCTTCTTGAAAATGTTTTAATTTAAGCATCTTATCTGGACCTCTGTTATATGTATCTACAGCACTTGCTGCACGAGTTGGTGAAAAATAGCATTGTTTTGTGTTTCAGTTGGAGGAAGGCAATATCTATAGGAACAGACTGTTGGATCGATGACCACAGAACCGTATTTATTGAACACTGTAATGAGTGTGTTATTTATTCGTGGTTTTCGTATCGAGTACTTCATACATACATTTCTATTTATACCATTCCCTTGTCTAGTTATAATGAGAAGAGGAACATACTAAAGCGTTTCAGCTGATTGTGTTCTGTCATACTGTTTTCATGAAGAAAAAAGCAAATAAACCCCATTCATAACATTTCTCCATTGTCTTAACATTGTTGTGTTGTAAATCAGTCTGTTGACCTAGACTGCAGAAAGAGAGATAGAGAGAGAGAGAGAGAGAGAGAGAGAGAGAGAGAGAGAGACAGAGACAGAGACAGACAGACAGACAGACAGACAGACAGAGACAGAGACAGAGAGACAGACAGAGAGAGACAGAGAGACAGAGAGAGAGACACAGAGAGACAGAGAGAGAGAGACAGAGAGAGAGACACAGAGAGACACAGAGAGAGGGAGACACAGAGAGATACAGAGAGAGAGACAGAGAGACACAGAGAGAGAGACAGAGAGAGACAGAGAGGCGGAGAGAGAGACAGAGAGAGAGACAGAGAGAGACAGAGACAGAGAGATAGACAGAGAGATAGACAGAGAGATAGACAGAGACAGAGAGACAGACAGAGAGACAGAGAGAGAGAGACAGAGAGAGACAGAGAGAGACAGAGAGAGAGAGAGAGAAAGTTCATGACACCAATGGTAAGAGAGAGAGAGAGAGAATTCATGACACCAATGGTAAATTAAGACGACTACTAAGACGACTACTGTATGAATAAACATGAATGGCTTTAATAACAAGTGGTTACTTAACGCAGGCATAACATTATGCAGAAAGCTCAGTCCTGGCCTATGGGAGCTTTCTGCATACCTTTCGTGCTGCATTAAGCTATCACCTGTCTTTAAGACCAAGAATAAGACATCGGTTTGGTGGTCGCTTCAGATGGTTTTATCTGTAGTGTAAACCACCATCAATGAATTACATACCCATTAAATCCCCTCTTACCCGGACGTCCAACTTAGAATAAATACCGGTCTTTGAGACAGGTGATAGGTGAATGCAGGGTGAAAGTCATGCAACAAGCTCCTCTAGGAGTTTACTGCATGACTTTCACTAGATGCATTAAGCAGCCACCTGTCTAAAAGTGACTAAATTCTTCTCTAGGAGTTAATCTTGCTTTACCATCCTGCTCCTACTCGCCGTTGATCAATGTCACGTTGAGTCGGTCCACTGACTATGTAAAGAGTTATAAAGGTGTTGACTCCTCAACCGACCTGCTGACAAACCTACTCAAAGTGCCTACCCTCACACTAAAGTCGTCCTGCTGACAAACCTGCTCAAAGTGCCTACCCTCACACTAAAGTCGTCCTGCTGACAAACCTGCTCAAAGTGCCTATCCTCACACTAGTCTTACAAATGGGCTTATGAAACGAATGGTGTAAGCACTATAAAGTATCTAGGCATACTACTTCGTGTCCTTTCATGCGATTGTGAGTTAAAACCCAGGTCAAGAATGCCAATCCGAGCCAGGGTATGTGCCCTATTCCTGCGGAGTAGTATGTGAAGGTAATGAAGGATGGAATGCTCGTGGATTATTCTGTGATTCCTGTGAAACTTGGATTTCACATTGACTGCAAAGGTATGTGCTCAACCATGTATAGCTGCTACAGCCAATCCAGGACTCAACCATGTACAGCTGGTACAGACAATCCAGGGCTCAACCATGTACAGCTGGTACAGCCAATCCAGGGCTCAACCATGTACAGCTGGTACAGACAATCCAGGGCTCAACCATGTATAGCTGGTACAGCCAATCCAGGGCTCAACCATGTATAGCTGGTACAGCCAATCCAGGGCTCAACCATGTATATTCAAAAATAATTCAAGAACTTCACACTGTACTTGACACCACCAAAGCGGATATCATACTAGGTACAGAGTCATGGTTAAGTCCAGACGTGAGTAACACGGACATTTTCCCTAACGATTATGATGCTATTAGGAAGGACCGTCCAAATGGACATGGTGGTGTCTTCATAGCTTTCAAGAGGGACCCCCTCAGTGTTGAAGTAGCTGAACTGGATTCGAGCTGCGAACTAGCATGGTGTCGGTTTGAGGTGACAGGTGCTAGAGCACTCTATCTCTGCTAATTCTATAGATCCCGTGATAAGGCTACCCTAGCTATCTAGAGCAATTAAACATTTCGCTTCGACGCATAATGTCCAATAAGAATGCAACCATCCTCATTGGTGGAGACTTAAATTGCGGAAGCATTGACTGGGAGAGCTTATCAGTACACCTTGGTGCTACACAGAGCCACATTCATAGCCAACTAGTTGTCATTGTTAAGGAATATTGCCTTAGACAGGTCGTCGACCTGCCTACCTGTAAATATAGGACCTTAGACCTAGTCCTGACCAACAGTCCAGGCCCAGTTACTAGTGTAACACCCCCCCCATTGGCAAAACAATCCCACAGGAAATTCTTTCTTTATAAGCGTGCAGGCATGAAAGGGTTAGAAGAATGTCTGTTAAATATAGGGACCAAGTCCTTTCCTCTCGGAGAAGAAAACCGTTGAGGAACTAGAGGTTTGTTTTTGTCACAAAAACAAATGTTCCCCCCGTCATTCTCTTTCCAATACACAAGTGTATTTAACTTCAAAGTTATCAGGGGGGAGAACAATTCAACAACCCGCGGTGCACAACAACTCATGCTGATGAACATCCTATGAAGTAGTCGTAGCGGTTTCAGAGATACGCGCGACACAAAGTACATGTATGAATCATGCAGGAAACACCGCATACGAAACACACAACCACCCAAACAGCACCACGACTACAAACAGCAAATGTACATATAAACGACACAAAGAGACGCACAGACATAACAAACAAACAATAGGGGAGATGGAAGTACAGCCTTGGAACGGCCAGTGGCAAATGCCATTGGGGGTTAAACCGGTTTCGGGGCGCCCAACCTCACACTTATTCCATCCCCACCCTAAAAGACAAACAGTGTAAATAAACGTATCCCCTCTCCGACAGTAAAGTTTGTCTTATTCTAAGTCATCAGGAGCAACACAAAGTTTGTCCAAAGGCCAGGTGCACAACTCATGCTCGTCGACACTCCTGTGAAGTTTGGTGACTCTAGCCCTACTGGTTAAAGAGATACGCGCAACACAAAGTTTGTCTAATTTTAAGTCATCAGGGGCAATAACCCCAAAGGTTATCAGGGGAGACAATTCAAAAACCCCAAGTACACACCAACTCATGCTGGTTAACATTCCTGTGAAGTTTGGTGGCTCTACCCCTATCGGTTTCAGTAATACGCGCGACACAAAGTAAATTTTGTATAATTTTAAGTCATCAGGGGCAATAACATAACTCCAAAGTTATCAGGGGAGACAATTCAAAAATACCAGCTCAAGCTCATGCTGGTAAATATTCCTGTGAAGTTTGGTGACTCTAGCTCTACTTGTTTCAGAGATACACGTGACACAATGTTCTCATCATGGACTTTGCTAAAGCATTTGATAATGTGCCCCATAAGAGATTCATTTACAAACTCAATTTATATGGTATCCGGGATACTATCATTACATTGGTCGAACCACGGTAAAGTAACATATCTCAGCTGGTTGTCCTGGAAGGTCCTGAGTCAGACCTGCCCCAGTAGTATCCGGTGTGCTGCAGGGATCCGTGCTAGGACCGATTCTTTTTCTACTTTTTATCAATGACTTACCTAAAGGTTTATCCTCCCCAGTGCGTCTCTTTGCAGACGACTGTGTTTTATATCGGAGCATAAGCTCATGTTCAGACTGCCTTACTCACCAAAACGATCTAAACTGGTTACAACGATGGGAGCAGTCATGGTTGATGGAATTCAACGTTGTCAAATCTGAAGGCATGATAGTTTCTAGACACATACAGGTTAACCTCTTCAAACACGATTACCTGCTACATGATCGGATACTAGAGTCGGTCGATTATTCCAAGTATCTTGGGGTTACACTAACCAACAACCTTGACTGGTCGAAACACGTTGGCGCAGTGTCCAGCAAGGCAACCAGAACACTAGGCTTGCTTAGGCGCAATCTGTGTTATGCTGCATAGGCGACAAGACTTACAGCATACAAGACACTAGTCATACCCATAGTCAAGTATGCATCCCCTATATGGAGTCCACGCACCCAATTTATCACCCAAAGATTAGAGAAGGTTCAGCGAACAGCAGCAAGGTGGGCTTGTAGGAAATGGCGCAAAACCAGCTATGTGGGCCGATACGCTGAATGAATTAGAATTGGACAGCCTGGAACACTGTAGACACATTTCTAGCTTAGTATTCTTCTACAAAATCCACTTTAACTTCGCTTATACATGTATTGACAAAGATAATACATGTATTGACAAAGATAAATACCTATCTCCAGCTGTCAACATGGCATATAGAATCAGACACACTCGTCCCTTCCAGTACCTTTGAACCTCCCAATATGCAGACAGTTTCAAACTTTCATTCCTCCCAAGGTTAATACCTGTCTGGAATAACCTGCCAGAGTCTACAGTTAAATTTGTTCATCAAATATATAAAACAATTCATTAAAAAGGGATATGATCCTGTATTATTACAACATACTGCATGTTTGGTTGTGAACCCTTTTACAGTTGGCAATCACGCTGGCCTCTTTGCATGTACGCCGACAAGAAAGGTTTAGTACTCTATGAAGGCGACCTCTTAAATCCAGAAATGGAAGGAGAACGTCGGATATCTGTACTATTTCATTTTTGTCGTACCCTTTATTACTTTTCTACAGTTACTCTGTTTGCAGCTCAATCATTGAGTACACTAGCGATAGGTGGATACAGTATGTTCAATTAAATGTTTTTTTGTTATACATGCACTTTACCACTGTATTTGCTGTCGCGGTTGTTGTAGATTAGTCGGAGAGGGGATACGTTTATTTACACTGTTTGTCTTTTAGGATGGGGATGGAATAAGGGTGAGGTTGGGCGCCCACAAACCGGTTTAAACCCCCGGTGACTTTTGTCACTGACCGTTCCAAGGCGGTACTTCCATCTTCCTCCTATTGTATGTTTGTTTTGTCTTTGTGCGTCTCTTGTTGTTTTTTCTACCCATGTATATTTGCTGTTTCCTTGTGTTGCTGTTCGGGCGAGTGTTTGTTCTGTATGTGGTATTTCCTGCATGACTCATTTTTGTACTTTAAGTACTGTAGACTCCTTTAAGCAGGTCATTGCTTTAGTGTAACGCGGTAAGCCTTTGTACATAGTTTTTAAACTAGCTAAGTTAGCAACCCTTTTTAACGAGTTCTGCCAGAGTGTTATCTTTTGGTGACCATTTTTAAATAAGCCATGTAGTATGGGTAGTAGCTTCTTTTAAATGACTGTCTGGCTGCCGAATATGCCACCGGACACCACATGACAGATTGATCAAGTTTGATCGAAGGCATTAAGGGAAAAGAGAGAGAGAGAGAGAGAGAGAGAGAGAGAGAGAGAGAGAGAGAGAGAGAGAGAGAGAGAGAGAGAGAGAGAGAGAGAGAGAGAGAGAGAGAGAGAGAGAGAGAGAGAGCAATGAATCGTGAGGGTGGCTCCAAATCTAGGGGAGATACCATTTACCAGTTTTTGGCGCGACTAAACAGCTGAAACATAAACCGTTTCAATTTTACAGTAAAGCCACTATTTTCACAGGATTTTGCTTTCACATGGTTTCATACACCTAATACATATACACGTACATATTACCACTGTATATAGTTGCGCAGTATTCATCATAGATGAACCCTCGATGAAATAAGAGTTTGCCGATCTTTCAAACAATGGAGACCCAAGTCGGAGACTCTGTGGATCCTCCAAATCATAAAATAAATAAATAAAGGTTAACATAACATAATTTCATTGGGACAAGCATTGATGCAATGTTTCGTGCCGTTTAGAGTTAGAATCAAAATTAATTTATTGGTAGAGAAGCAATTTAATGCTGCACCACTACATACCCGTTACCGGTGCTAGACTATGTACATGGATCAATGTTCAAGATAATGATAACAACTATTAACAGGCAATTTAGCCGGAATAGAAGTAGTAGTAGTAAACAGTGTGCACCCAGACCATGTCGCTTTTGTTGGACCGGATATTCAGGGTTCTCACCATTCATATTCGGTATCAAGCTAGCATATTTGCAGGAGCAAACTGTGCATCCGGACCATCCCGCACTTGAGGAGCCGTCTGATCAGGGCCCACTACTTTAACGATAGTCAACGTCGTCGTCGTAAAATCGAGCTTTAAAGCAACAAACTATAGCTAGTGTAAGAGCGGATGCGAGCAGTGAGCACCGAGACCAGACCGTTTTAGATATGCCGCCCTGACATGGGTCCACAACGTTGCGATGTTCAATACCATCGTGGTAGTATAACTATTTATAGCAACCACAGGAGTTTGTCGTGTGCTAACCCCCCCCCCCCCTTACCCGCCCATCTGCTACCCCACTCTTCAACCTCACAGAAAGATATTGGTCAAAATAATCTCAAACATGTCAAAATATTGTCAAAATACCATAACACGAAATTTTGAAGTAAACTGAAAAAAAAGTTTTCACATCAATATAATATAATAACAAGGTATCTCTGAGCACTGAAAATTGACATGCGGCCACTAAAAGTGCCATAACTTTTTCAATTTCCCGTGTATTCTCCAAAACTATGGCTTATATTTCGTGGGAGGGATGCCTCGAAATATGTAATCAAACGAAACCACCATTGTACGACAAATTCATTTGAAAACAAGCCTTTAATTCTGAAAATAAGTTGGTCGGCTCCGATCTGATAGACCCGAAAGTCACATTTGACAAGAGTGAAACTAAATATATTCGCCGGTTACCGAACAAATGCTGTAATCTATCAGTGATACACATTGTTTTAAATACATTTCCTTAACGAAATGGTGTATATTTACTTGATTATGGTAAGAATAATCCTTTTTGTCAGTTGAATTTCACGCCGCAATAAAATTGTCACGATCATCGAGACGCTCGCAAAGGCGAATGACATTAACGATAATATTAGAGGTTATCCGCATGAGACACACCTCCGCGTTCTTTCGGGTCTATCAGATCGGAGCCGACCAACTTATTTTGAGAATTAAAGGCCTGTCTTCAAATGAATTTGTCCTACAGTGGAGGTTTCGTTAATACCATGTCTCGAGGCATCCTTTCCACGATATTTAAGGCATAGTTTTTGAAAATACATGGGCATTTGACAAAGTTACGGCACCTGTAGTGACTGCATACCTATTTTCTGTGGTCAGAGATACTTACCTTGTTATTATCTATTACATTGATGTGAACACTTTTAAATGTTATTTTATGGTATTTTGACGATGTTTTGACATTTTTGATATTGTTTTGGCCAATATTCAATATGTTTCTGTGTAGCTGCAGACGGGAAAGGGGGGGGGGGGGGGGGGGAGGGGGATGGTAGCACACGACAAACACCTATGATAGCAACTAACAATAGCTAGTGGAAGGCAATGGCAATCAGTGTGCATCCAGACCGGATCACTCTCGGCGGGCCGTTTGATCTGAGTCCATACCGTTTATGATATTCGGCAACATATATTTTCAGCAATAAGCTTATTGACATTTAAATGTGTTGTTTCATAAATAAATAAAGTTGCATTTATGTCCGGAGGTGTGGGACTTATAGCCGAGTATACTGACGCTTAGGGATTAGCGTGAGAATTATTTCATTATGAGATTTACAAATTTCCTTTTAGTTATGAAATAAGTCCCACTTATGAAAGAAAAGTCTAGCTTTATAATAGAGCAGATTATGAGACACTAAATGAAAAAAAATAAAAATAATGACTGGCAATTTTTATATGAAGGAGATATAAATAGTGTTTGTTATGAATTTACTGGGGTCTACTGTTTACATTTCCTTTGTGAAAGAATGCTTCTCTTGACTAACTTCCATGTCCATAATATAAGACTAACAATAGACATATTTCAATTCCCTTTATTGAAATGCACTAAAGCACCTGGACGATGACTGATGACTGGCAATAATAATAATAATAATAATAATAATAATAATTCCTTTGTGAAAGAATGCATACCTTAGAAATCAGTAATTATATACGACCTGGTGATAAGTCATGGTTTGAGTCAGGATTAAGAAAGTTTTGTAGAAGTAGAGATCGTTTAAAGAAAAGGGCAACGAGAAGCAATAATGCTAGTGATTGGAAAAAATACAAATCAATCAGAAATAAAGTCAACAACATGAAAAAAGCTAAGGATAAGTTTTACATTAATCTAGAAACAACACTTGAGGATATGCATCATACTGATAAAAGAAGTTTCTGGAAAATTGTGAGACACTTTATTAAGGGATAGTCTTCATTTGCCATAACACCACTATACAAAAATGAAAATAATCAGACTGAATTTTGTGTCACAAATCAAGAAAAAGCATTTTTTTAATGATTTCTTTGTATCTATATCATCTGTTGGTGATACTGGTGCATGCCTGCCAATGCATGTTCCACAGTCAAAGGGTTAATCAAAGTTTTCAATAAATATCAAGTCTCACTGATATACCTTTAATTCTTTACTCAGTGATAATTCAGGCAATAAATCATGACATCATGGATATTGATTGATCCTACAGGAGCCGTCTAATCTGGGTCAACTCTGTTTGCATAGCCGTATTTATGGGATGAATGGTTAACGTTTAGTCCGGTGCAGGTGAATATACAATTAACTTTGCAAACAGTTTGGATCCAGATGAGACAGAGTTAAGTACTGAGAGTTTGTGATGTAAACACATGCAAAATAAATCAGAATGAAATAAAACTTAAGTGGAGAATAACACCCCACCCCCATGAAAGTTCATTGTGCTCAAGGTTAATTTCAGCACACGGAATGATGGAACTATTGTTAAAGCAGCGGCTATATAATCAGTCTCCTCTATCCGGAGAGTATGAATGATATAGTTAACCCTTGAACCCTGAAATTTAAAAATGAGATCGCATGTCATCGTTTGACGATAGAGTCCATTTATTTTAAGCGGGTATAAATTTGCTAGAGAAATTTAGCTGACAAAATGTACAGACCCTGATCAGAGGGCTCCACTTAATTGTGTTAATTAGTTGGTATTTAGGGCAGGTGGCTGCTTAAAGCAAGGTGAAAGTAAAACAGAACGCTTTAAGCAGCCATCTGCCTTTGATACAAAATACTTGGTGTAATTTAGTGGCCGTTATAGAGAGGGTTTACTGTATAGGAATAAGTGGGTTAAGCTAACACGTGCCTTTGAGATCCGTAATAAGACTCCTCACAGGAGGTCACTTTAGAGAGGTTTGACTGTACCCCCAATATATCGTCTAATATGTCTGGTTTTTCTACAAAACAAAAAAGTTGATACACTGTATTTATCTTATAACCATCCTTGTGTTCGAGTTAATATAGCTTTCATGTATTTCTCTATATTACATGCGTTTAATATAAGCTGTAGAAACACCAGCAGGACGTCATGTTGAAATATACATGCAGGTCTTGTTACAAACGAATTTTTAAGTCGAAGTAAGCGATAAAAAAGGTCTTAAAACGTCTTTGAAAATGTTATTAAGCACGCCAGAGAGGCTTGCTTAATAACATTTTCAAAGACTCGTTTAATATCAGTTTGTACAAAATGACTACTCGACACATATCCTATATGTATTAGACATAACGTGAAATAATTTCAATATGATATTGTCCATACATGTAGACTAATGTAGCGACATTTTGACTATCTGCAGGTAAATATGGAAGAAATTAGCCCTTTCACTGTTAAATATTCATAAGAAAAAAATATTAAATCGATAATATCTATCACCTAAAGTTTTATATTAGCATATGTACACATGGTGGTTCGGTATTGGTAATTACTGTAGAGTAAGGCCTATAACTGCATTCATAGGCATACCCGGTCGACCCTGATCAGACGAGTCCTACAGGAGCCGTTGAAACTAGGTATTCTCTGCATGTTTGCAAAGGTGGATCAAGGCGTTTGTATGAGGGAAGGGTTAAGTGTTCTGAATTATTATCAGTTCTTCACATCTTTGTAAGTTTATATTGTTTTATGACACAGAGGATAAAACGATAACGATGAATAACATTGACTTAACTCTTATTCTGCCAATAGTGATATGACCAGCATTTGAAAAAAAAAATCGGCTTAGATCTGATAGTGACTTGGCGTTTCATCAACTACTTTGTCAACATTTTCAATAAAAGGTGAGCGAAACAAAAACAATGTTTAACCCATTCCCTCATACTGACGACTTTTGACAACTCTGTAAAATTCACTTTATGAAACCATTGTGATAAATAGAGCATTTGCTCCTATAGGAGCAAATGCTCTATTTATTACAATGGTTTCAAACTACAAAATTCTAAAAAAAATAATTTTCTCTAGTTAATGCTTCTTTTCGGTAGAATTATTTAAAAAGGTTGGATCTATAGATAGTCTATGACGTAATGGGTTAACAATACAGCAGATTCTATTCTGAGTTGACATATTTGCTTTGAACAGTCGGAAAACGGTTGTAGCTGAACACATTATTTCCTGTAAACATATTGCAAATCAGCAAATATGAATAATCTTATCCCTTACAAAACTAAGTAAGTTTCGTCTGCAAAATTCGTCTCCGATTTGTTTTCAAAACCCAATGACTTTATAGGTCAAACAGTTTGGATCCCGACGAAGACGCCGCGTAACGTTTTGCGAAGGTCGTCGCAAAGAGAAAATAATGGATACATAGTAATGAAAGGGTTAACCCTTTCCCTGTTCAATATTCATGTAAGAAATATCGACATTATGAATATTTATTAGCTGAAATTTTATAATAGCATAGGTACACATTAACCCCTTTGCTCCCACGATCCCAAATATGGGACGTAGGCAAACAGTGTCGACTCTGATCAGACGCCGCATAAAGCGGCGTCTGATCAGACTCTACACTGTTTGCTGATAGGAAATTCAATATAAAACAAAATAAAAATGAAAATTTAGATCAGACATCCCTTAAATAAAAGATAGACTAATCCGATATATAAGCATGGAAGAATCCACTGGGAGCAAATAGGTTAATGTTTGGTATTAGTAAAGACTGTAGATTCAGATCTATAATAATTTCATAAGCAAACAGAGCAGACCCTGATCAGACGGCTCCTAATGCACGAACATGCGTTTATATGAAGGACAGGGTCAAACACCTGCAATAAGTAATACCGCTGACCGGTAGTATTCTGTATCCCACTTTCTAGTACCCTTTTGGCCTAGTTGTTTTCCGGACTCCTACTCGGTTTCAGGTATCGTCTATGCCCGGTATCAATGGCCCGGAGATTGACAGGTACAACACTATGTCATGTTCTGCACCGAGTTTTGACGGGACTCGCTGCAGAATTCCCTAGTTACTTTTAGTTAAAGCGTATTATTAATGATATCCTTTCTTGTCTTTTACTTTAATTCTCCAATGACAAAAAGATTTCCCACACACCCTAACTACCTTCTGTCTGTCCTCGTTTGTGGGACAAAATTAACGGTGGGGGATGCGTGGAAACCCGGCTAGAGGGTAGTGGGTCACAACTAGACCAGTGTTACTAATAGAAGGATGCATTTAGATTCTACAATACTGGTAAGATTTAATTTAATTCAACAAATTAAATGAAACTATTAGAAAGGAGGAAAACACCTGGATGGTGTTTTTCATAAAAAGACACACGTGCATTTAAAAATCTATACACGCATTATTAGACCAAGATCAAAATATCATACACTGTATGAATAGGATCTGTTTTGTTTGCTTATAATATAATATAAATCTGATTCAGCAGTTTTTTTTGTCAGAATAAAATCCCATTATAAATAAAATAAAAAATGTAAATTGTGAATAGATTCTGTAACTATGTGACAAAATATAAGGTCATAAACTAGTTTTTACAGATATTCTATCTCAAATGCTATATTAACCCTTTCCCTCATAGAAACGTGTTTTCACGCGTTTGCAAACAGAGTAGACCCAGATCTGTTTGCTTATGGACTTTGATAGATATGTTTCTTTACTATCTAAAATGGCTACAATGTTCTACCTTCCAGATTTCATTATATAACTATTTTGTCAATGAATATTCATTAGGTATTAAAATTTGAAATAAATATAGAACAGGGAAAGGGTTAAAACATTAGTATAAGAACATTCATGTAAGAAATAATAACGTCATTCATGAACGTTAAATGGCAATATATTGCCGGTTTCTTATAATTGCGTATGAACACAGAAATGGTTGTCCATATCAGACTCTGTAGAATCAGATATATATTACTTACAACTACATGTATAACTACATACACACATGTTTGGGTATAGAGTAAAACCTCTCTATAACGGCCACTAAATTGTGTTAATTAGTTGGTATTTAAGGCAGGTGGCTGCTTAAAGCTCCCTTAGGAGCGTTCTGTTTTACTTTCACCTTGCTTTAAACAGCCACCTGCTTTTAACACAAAATACTTGATGTAATTTAGTGGCCGTTACAGAAAGGTTTTACTGTAGTTTGATTTCTTCCCTTCTAATCGCAGTTTTATCTGTAGGTCTACATGTTACAGTGATTTAGAACACATTCATCGTTAACCATTTTCCTAGTGATTATTCATGTAAGAAATAATGACAGTATGGATATTTATTAGTTTAATTATTAAAATGGCATGTGAACACATGAACGGTTAGTCATGGCAGAAACTATAGAAACAGGTCTATATACAGTAAAACCCCACTAATGCGACCACCCAAAAAGGGGCATAATTCACAGTGGCAAGGGCAGGTGGTTGCTTAATGCAGGACGAAAGTTATGCAGAAAGCTCAGGAGCTTTCTGCATAACTTTCGTCCTGCATTAAGCAACCACCTGCTTATGAAAACAGCCATGTTTGTTTAAGTGGTCGCATTAAGTGGTCGCATTAGCGGGGTTCTACTGTAACTCCATAAGCAAACACAGCATACCTTACATGACGTCTGCCACATTACTCGTCTGATATGGGTCTGCTCTGTGTGAAAAGGTGTGAAATGGTGTCTCTATCTAGTAAAAGGTTAAGCCACAGTAGGTTAGTTTATAATGAAGCTATTCCAAGGCTTATCTCTAATATTAAACAATTCTGTTAAAAATATATGTTTAATATTCATGTAAGGAATAATGGCATCATGAATATTTATCAGCTGAATTTTTATGATGACATGTGTACACGGGGTGGTTTGGCTCAGGCAGAAACCGAAGAATCCAATTTATATCATACTGTAATAAGACAGAGCACACATTATAGGCTCCTATAGGGCGCCGTCTGATCAGGGTCTACTATGTTTGCTAAGGCGGAAAATACGTTTATACGAAGGAAAGGGTTAATAAAATCACGTATCCGTCTTAATCCTTTACCGCATAGATTTGCATCGCATTTGCAAACATACTCATACTAGAGCTGTATGTTCAGAGTCTGCTCTATTTGCTAATATGTAACTGAACATGTATGCACATGATTCTGCAGTTTCTGCTATATGAGCTCAGCCTCAAGCAAACAGTTTTATAACATCGGAGCCAGGCTCTAAGCTGTCTGACTGACACTCAATTACTAGTTTTTCAAAAGTTTTAATTAATCGAAAGTAGCTGAAACATGTAGCAGGTGTAATGTCTATGTGGTACAGCAGGCCAGTAGTTAATTGCATAAGGAAACCGATAAATTGTTCCTTGTATCAATGAAGAATTGCTTATTTTTTATTTCATGGTCGCCAATATGACTTTTATTGACCGTTATAAATAAAGATGTTATACTCTCTCATATTACAGTAAAACCTCTCTATAACGACCACTAAATTGTGTTAATTAGTTGGTATTTTGGGTAGGTGGTTGCTTAAAGCAAGGTGAAAGTAAAACAGAACGCTCCTGTAGGAGCGTTCTGTTTTACTTTCACATTGATTTAAGCATCCACCTGCCATTAACACAAATACTTGATGTAATTTAGTGGTCGTTATAGAGAGGTTTTACTGTATTTGGAATATTAATCATTTTCAGGCGGCTGGAGAACTGTCCGGCAGTGCTCGGTCGTCCTATTGTGAGGAGCCAATCAAAATGGTCGTTACAGAAAATGGAAAATCAAAAGAAGATGCCGAGTTTCGCGTAGAATTGCAAGAGTCGCGTTTCCAGTACGATGTCTTCGAAAACCCGCCTATTCCACTGACATTTGGTTTTGCGTTGCAGGTAAATGTGTCCAAGGACACGGAAGATTAAGTATATATATAAAAGAACTTGTTTCAATTCACTACTTTCTGGTTGAAAATACGAGTTTTCAAAAAACAGATGGTGGCTTAATGCAGGACCAATGCGATGCAGAAAGCTCTTTTAGAAGCTTTCTGCATTGTAATTTGTCATGCAGTAAGCTTCGTACTACATGTCTTTAATCCCTGGAATCAGACATCATTTTAGTGGTGGGTTAAAACAAGGTTTAACACTTCTCTTGCTGAATTTTAAAATACATTTCTCCTTCTTTACCTATGCCATGTTGTATAAATACATACATGTATATCTTCACTGTGTACAAGTATTTCGATGTGCAATCGCTACTGTGGAGTGCACTGGTTGCACAATCAACTTGCAAGAACTGTCTCATCTGGGTCTTCACTATTCACTATTTACTAGGTATATTGACGTGAATAGCAAGCGAAGGTTTAATATAATACATTCCAATGCAAAAAGAGTATCCTAGCAGCAGCTTCTTATAAAACCTTGAAAGAATCGGATGGAGACACAGGTGCCAGACGCGTGAACATTTCATACATACTACTTATAAATAAATTAAAATACCTTAAGATATCATACTTTGACAGCAGAAAACCCGAAAAATTACTGTACTGAGACGATAAACTCCAACTTAGGTTTAGTCGACCGAGCCGCTACTGACACATACATGTACACAATGTACATGCATATTTTCACGACTAATGACATCGAAAGTCACACTGAATCTCATAATACAGTTAAACTTCGATATCTCGAACTCTGATAACTCGAAATTCGGGATAACTCGAACTAAAAGTTTGGTCCTTCCAAAATTTACAACACAGAATTCCTCTAAAATGTATCACTACGCATATCTAGAAACACATGTGTCAGCTTAATGTAGGTCGAAAGTAATGCTGAAAGCTCCTGTAGGAGCTTTCAGCATTACTTTAGACCTGCATTAAGCTGTAAACTTGAGAATTTTTTCAGAATAGAAATCGGATAACTCGAACTATGTTTATCTCGAAGTAATTTATATGGTCCCTTGAAGTTCGAGATATCGAAGTTCAACTGTATATCCGTTTCCACTCTCCTTCAATTAATCTAACATAAAAATTAAACTAATTGTCGAAGTCAAGCGCAAAAATACATTGCGTTTCTACGACAATGGAGATTTTCCAGAGTGACTCGCGACTGTCAACATAATTTTATGTACATGTATACTTGTGTCGGTAGCGGTTGGTCGACTAAAGCTATGTTAGGGTTTATCGTCTCAGTACAGTAATGTTTTGGCCAATGATCGGCAATCAATGGTGTGTATTTCAAAGACTGGATATTTCCGCGCGTAATGAATCATATTTGATTGAAATTGAGCGAAAATTGACGTCGTAACAAGACGTAGAATGTAGTTGGTGCAATGTTTCTGCCATTTTGGACCATTTAATTACATACCTTTACATAGTATTATACTATACGAAAACATTTTTTTTCAGAACTATTTTTTCTATCAAAGTATGATGTCTAAACGTATTTGAAGATGTTTGTCAGTAGTATTTATGAAAAGGTCACGCGCCTTGCACCTGTGGATGGAAGTAAAAAATGAAACATATCAGAGTTAAGGCAACCTTTATCATTTTAGCACGAAAGTGGTTAATGATTGAAGCATCAATAGTTTTACACTAACGTGTAATTGACATGCAAGCAATAAGTTGTTGGTTCACTGTTTCCTTTTCAGCAAGGACTGTTATCTCTGTCGAGGAGTCTTTCAACATCTCTTTTGGTAGCAGATATCCTATGTGCGCGCGCGGATGAGGCTCTGAAAGCGAAGCTACTTAGTACGACCATGTTTATGTCTGGACTGTGTACTTTACTACAAAATACAATTGGCATCAGGTATGGCAGTAATTAAAATCATTTACCAACTTTTGTTTGCTTTCAGCTATTAAAAGTAATCACGATATACAATGTCAAAACGATAAACGACTTTATGAATGAACAAATGTCTGTCTGTGTGTCATTCGGTTATACAGTTAAACCCCTCTAAACCGGACCATCAATTCAGTACAAATATCAGTATTTGAGACCGAAAGCTCTTCTGGGAGCTTTCTGCATGCCTTTCACCTTTCAATCAGCAGCCACCTGTCAAAACGTATCTAAATTCCTCTCTACTAGAATTCCGGTTTAGAGGGTTTCTACTGTAAATATATCTGGATTTGTCCATGGTCCTAACACTGTATGGCAGGCATGCATGCCTTTTCCAATACAGTAAAACCCCTTTAAACCGGAATTCTAGTAGTGAAGTGTTTAGATACCTTTAGGCAAGTGACTGCTTAATGCAGGATGAAAGTATTGCAGAAACTCATAGAGGAGCGTTCTGCATGACTTTCATCCTGTATTAAGCTGCCACCTGTCTCCAAGACCGATATTTATACCAAATTTAACGTCCGGTTTAAAGAGGTTTAACTGTACAATTAAACTTCGATATCTCGAATTCCAAGGGACCATACAGAAGTTCGAGTTATCTGATTTCTACTCTGGACAATTTCTCAAATTCACAGCTTAATGCATGTCTAAGGTAGGAGCTTTCAGCATAACTTTAGATCTGCATTAAGCTGTCATATGTGTTTCTAGATATGTGTAGTGATACATTTTAGAACAATTCTGTATTGTAAATTTTGGGAGGACTGAACTTTTTAATCGAGTTTATCTGAAGTTCGAGTTATCTGAGTTCGAGATATCGAAGTTCCATTGTATATATATGCCTTACATTTTTATCAGTGAAAATGTTCTGGTTCCAGGCTTCCTTTGTATCAGGGCCCTACTGCTACATACGTGGTTCCCCTCCTTGCGCTTAGCACGCTACCGCAGTGGACATGTACAGACCATGTTGAACCTGCACGTTTGTATTAACCTATTATCTTAACCAATTATGTACAGTAAAAACCCTCTAAACCGGAACTCTAGTAGGGAAGAGTTTAGATACTTTTAGGCAGGTGGCTGCTTAATGCAGGATGAAAGTGATGCTGAAAACTACTAGATAAGCTTTCTGCATAACTTTCATCTTGCATTAAGCTGCCACCGGTCTCAAAGACCAACATGTATACCAAATTTAACTTCCAGTTTAGAGTGGTTTTACTGTACCTGATTATTTGGCTTAGTTTCAGTTTGAACAAGGAAATATTTAACCTTGACAGAAATGATAGAAATCGATCTATATTATATCATAAACAAGCATAGCTGTCTGCTCGGACTGCAACTGCATAAAAATATAAAAATGCTCCTCTATTATGTTAAAGGTTAAATAAAACGAGAGTGACTGATTCTACTGTATACAGTAAAACCCCTCTAAACCGGACGTTAAATTTGGTATAAATATCGGTCTTGGAGACAGGTGGCAGCTTCATGCAGGGTGAAAGTCATGCAGAAAGCTCCTAGAGGAACTTTCTGCATGACTTTCACCCTGCATGAAGTAGCCACCTGCCTAAAAGTATCTAAAGTCTTCTCTACTAGAATTCCGGTTTAGAGGGGTTTTACTGTATGCATTAGTAACGTATACGATTTTAACCTTTAATGTGCAAGAATTGAGTGTATAAGATATCTGCAAACGGCCGGTGTTATTCGCATGCGTTTTAGACAACATTGGTGTGCGTTTTAGTTTCGCATGTGTTCGCTATGTCGCAGAAATATTTTGGTTACAGAACAAGAAATTAAGAGTGTTTTAAAAGGTTTAATTGATGCATGAATGCGTTGTTCAGGTAAATATTTATAAAACTGACCCAAACAGCAACACTTCAATGAATTTGAAATATCTTAAAAACACGTGTTTATAGACATATTATACCTTTAGTTTGGCCTTTCACTATAGTAAATGAAAATCATCAACATGAAAAATGGAAACTCGGGAATTAGTAAAGAGTGTTGACCCAGATTTACAACTACGTTTGAACGCGACCTCTGATCAGATTTGAATAGAATAGACACTTTTATTGACTGGAAACTTTTCGCTTCTCGCAATTAAGAGATCAGAGACTGTGCTCTTTACTAGTCTTTTTCACTAGTCGCCATTTACAGGGCTTGTTCCCTTGGCCGAATATGTGATTATAATTGCAAACAGTATGGACCCATATGAGACGCCGAGTTAGGATCTTCACTGTTTGACATACAATATACATTTTAGAGAATAAAATAAAGGAACACCCGCTCTCAAACTTACATCAGATGACAATTATTAGGCGCCAAAAGAGTAAGACTACTTGTAAATGACATGCCATACGAGACTGTTATCTACAGTCAGACTTACGCTGTAAAGAAATCTAATTCTGGGTATTAAATACAGGCGGAAGCATGACCAAATTTCGATGACGTCAACACATTTGTAAAATTTCTTTTAGCATCATAACTTTTGTCCTGTTCAGATGCCAATACTGGCATTTGAAAACAATTTTAGAGTTATCTGAGATGCCGCAAAATACTGGGCGTCTGATCATGCTCTATGCTGTTTGGCACTCTGTCTGAAGTTATTACCATTATCTGAGCAGTCATCATTTGTACAGCAGAATAAAAGGTTAAAAGTGAGTGAATATGTTTTTATATTTGTACAGAGATGGATAACGCCACAGCGAATGTCACTGCCACACCAGTCCAGAACTCAGCAATGGATAAAGTACAAATGGTACAATGTTTGTGTATTTTCTTATAGTTTTGCCATTTGCTCCATTACTCCATGAATATTGATGTAAGACAGTCATCCAATTTTTAATATTGATTTAATTATTATGCTAAAATATATAATAAGGTATTTATTTAACGGGGAAAACATGCAAACATAACAGACCCTAATCAGACAACCGCTAATGATATGGGTCTTTTCTGTTGCAAAAGTGTTAAAAATCGGGATTGTGATACACATTCCCAAACACAATCCAGTACAGTAACACCTATACTATAATGCCCATTGAATAAATAAACATGGTGGTCTATAAGAACATGAAGATGTCTTACATATATAAATAAAATTAATTCTAATAAGCTTTAAGCAAATTTACAAATATGCCTGGCTTCTAGCCTGCACGTTATTACAAAGTAGTGATATAGAACAAAAATAATGCATCACCTATTCCCTGCACTAAGCTGCCGCCTTTTGAATACTCCAAAATTATACATATTTAAGTGGACATTGCAAAGAGCCTTTACCTTTTATTAAAAAAAATAAACCGCATTACTTTGATATACTAGTAAGTGGAGATGGTACTTATTAGGGTGTGATATTTTATCATGTCACGTGTTTTATCATGTTGCATGCAACATGCGTGTATCGCTTCAGGATTGTCATTGCTGGCTTAATACTTATTCAGACCTGTGGATTATTGAAAAATGATTGAACACACTAGAACCACTATATTCTTAAACACCGCAACAGGTCTGAAATTACAAGACAATTTTTCAGAATTAATAAGAAAGGTTGTACCTAATAAAACACAAACAAAATGCAGGAAAACCCTAAAGGAATGCTCTGCAGTACTTTCGTTCTATCATGAACAGACATCTTTAACCCATTCCCTCATATTAATGACTTTTGGCGACACTCTAAAAGTCACTTTGTGAAACCATTGTAATAAATAGAGCATTTGCCCCTATAGGAGCAAATGCTCTATTTATCACAATGGTTTCAAACTACAAAATTCTTAAATTTTCATTTTCTCTATTTAATGCTCCTTTTCGGTAGATTTATTCAAAGAGGTTGTATCTAAAATAGACTATGGGGAAATGGGTTAAAGTCTATCCGCTTCCACACAAATGCAAGAGAAACACTGGTAGCAATACGTAAGCACTTACTTAAAGTATTGGGCTATTTTTTCTTTCACAGCTGGAGGGGAGTTTAATGATAGCTGGTGTCCTACATCTACTGGTGGGACTGACTGGACTGGTTGGTTTCCTGCTCCGCTTTATTGGTCCAGTTACCGTAGTTCCAGCCCTGACTATAATGGGATTGTATGTCTACAGGGCAACAGTAAAGTTTGCCCGGGCACAGTGGGGGATTACATTCTTGTAAGATCCATTGTTTCATTCACGGTTTTATTTTGATTTTGATGAATACGTATGACCTGCTTACCGAAACCGTCCAAACTATAAACCAATGTATGATGGTAATTGCACCTTAAGCTGTAGAATACACATGTATTGATATAATAATTCACATATACATTTTCCGAATTAACGTAGAGAATTTTGATCCCGATGAACAGGCTTCTCATCAGGATCCAAATACTTTGTCACTCAGCTATTCCATTTAGAAAGAAATGGAAAGAAATTTGTTTTGAGAATTGTTGCGGAAGCCATTTTTGACATGGTTAAGTTTAACATAGACGCTTTTACAAGTATCGAACTAGTTTCTATTTCGTTTCGTATTTAATTTGATGATAATTTCAATTATATCGTTTATCTATACACAGGACTGTCGCAGTTGCTCTTATCTTGTCGTTTTACCTGGGTAAACGTCGTACCCCCTTGCCGGCGTGGTCCAGAGGGCGTGGCTGCCACATCAAATTCTTCCCCTTTCATAAGGTCTTTTCGGTGAGTAATTCCACGCAGACTATAAAGAACTAAACCGTATTTCCAGATCGGATCTGTTGACCCTGTACCTCATGAATTTTCATGTAAGAAATATTTAATACATGTATCGTCATAATTTATTATCTGAATCATTAAAATGATGGTATATGAAAACATTATCTTTTGGTCGGTGCACAAATTGTGGAATCAGCTATATATACACATTAGCAAACAGAGCAGACCCTGATAAGACGACTCCTACAGAAGCCCCTCTGAACCGGCTCCACTATGTTTGCGAAGAAGTTAAGAGGTGTCTCTATGGTGTAAAGAGTTAAATCGCTAACTGTCAGACATTGTCGTCTGCATCAATTTACTCTTTTTGTTTTTATAAAATTAACCACAGTATTAAACAGTTGATCTTGATGCTCCTCGGCTCCTCGGCATCTCAACTGTCTGCTAAAATAATTACAGCTTTTCCGGCCAGCATGGTAGCAAAAGAGACACGCTGCCTAGTTTGGACAATTGATGTCATTTACATGTATATTATCAAACATTCTATACATGTATTTATGTGGTATAAAGTTGAAGGGACACTTGCATCAATCAAAACTGTAGGTAAGGTTACTACAAATGTAGGTAGCGTAACTAGCAATTATATGTAATAAGACGAATATTTTGTTGTTTAAATGAATAAAACCATGATGTAGTTATGGTAGTTAACGATTAAAATGCAACAGACAGAAGTGTAATCTGACATAATATCAACAATAAGGCGATAGCCCATTCCTTATTGATTATTAATGTAAGAAATAATAACTTCATTAATATTTATTAGCTTAACCTTTGTTATGACAATAGTACACATGATTTCTTGGTATTGTTAGAAACTGTAGAGTTTGATATATTATACTTTCATAAGTAAACTGAGCAGACCTTGATCAGACTGTTTCTACAAACAAGAGTTGTCTGATATGGATCTACTGTTTTTGCAAAGACGTGAAAATGCGTATACATGTATATGAGGGAGAGGGTTTAATTCATTCCAGTTTGTTATTGTTACAGGTTCTCATTGCCACGATTGTTGGCTGGTCTGTGAGCGCCGTTCTGACAATGGCCGGAGTATTCAGTAACGACCCCAGTGCCACAGACTATTACGCTCGCACTGATTCCAGACTTTTCATTGTCAGAGACACGAACTGGTTCATACTACCATACCCAGGTAAGTTTGCTCTTGATTCTATTGTACATTTGGGACGTTTTCTTAATTGTAGTCGTAAATTGTTAAAGTCATGATGTAAAGTTTAGTCTACCCTTTTTACATTGATACCTAGCATGTTTTCATTCGCTATCACCTGTACTGTCGTCTGCAAAACTTGTTGCCTGTTTCAATTTTCATTTGGACATTCTTCCTCTTTTTGCTTCTGGATTCAAACTGTCCGCATAGAATCGAACGACTTAAATCAGTTCCCAATTTGAATTTATATTCTCTTTTAGGTCAATTTGGACCACCAAGCATTGACACCGGTGCTTTAGTAACATTCTTGATGGGAACATTGGGATCTATAATTGACTCTATCGGTGATTATTACGCATGTGCGAAGATATGCGACGCACCACCTCCACCAAAACATGCGGTAAACCGGGGCATAGCTGTAGAAGGGTTTATGAGTATTATGGCCGGATGGGCGGGAGCAGGACATGCAACTTCTACGTTCGGTGGAAATATTGGAGCTATTGGCATCACACGGGTAAAACATGTGACGGAATCTGTATCCCTCTACCTCATTAACATGTCAGGAAAAATAAATGCATGAATAGTTATCAGCTGGCCTTTTGTAATAGTACATGAGCTAAAGAAACTGACAGAAATTGTAGAACCAGAATGTTAGAGCAGACCCTGATCAGACGATGTACCTTACCACGTATGGTCTAGGATATTACCCGTACATGTTTTTTTCATAAGCCGCATAAAAGTAGCCCAAATCAGTTGGTACTCTAGAATAAGACGCACGTTAGGCAGAACGTTTTCAAGTAAACTTTCTGCATTACTTTCGTCCTGCATTAACGATTTACTCCTTACGAAAAAGGAGGCAGGTGGTCTAGTGGTAACGCGCTTGACTATCAGTCCGTAGGTCCGGGGTTCAAATCCCGGCCCCACCCGGAAATTTCAGAGACAATTTTCCGTGTCTCCCACCCGCACATCCTCTCCACCCAGGGGTTAAAATGGGTACCTGTGAAGGTCACTCGCCGGTACTGCGGCTGCATGATTGCGCCATATGGTAGCAGTGCTCAATATTGTAGGCCAATGACTCAATGACCAGGGGAGTAATTGTACAGTCGGCTGAGCGGTCATTCGGACTGAAAGTAGACTATAACTAGGTACTTTACTTTCTACACCTTTGCGAACATAGACCCTGATCCGTCGGTTGATATTGGAGCAGATTGATCAGGTTCTGCCCAGTTTGATTATGAAATAATATAGACATAATTTAACAGTTTCTTCTATGATCAATTATTATAAGAATTATACTTATTAATATTCATGGTATAATTAGTTCTTACATGCATATTCATGGGCTAAAGATTAAACAGCCACCTGATTTTAAAGACACCTATGACTATTCATAAAGTAGTCGCTTTAGACGGGTCTCAATGTACAGTAAAACCCCTCTTACGGCCACTAAATTGTGTTAATTAGTTGGTATTTAGGGCAGGTGGCCGCTTAAAGCAAGGTGATGGTAAAACAGAACGCTCCTATAGGAGCGTTCTGTTTTACCTTCACCTTGCTTTAAGCAGCCACCTGCTTTTAACACAAAATACTTGATGTAATTCAGTGGCCGTTATAGAGAGGTTTTACTGTACTTTAAAGTTTTCCATTCATTTCAAATTGTCCTCTGCTTCAATTCTAAATGCACATTTCCCCTCTATTCATGTTCTATAAAAAAAAATTTAGTGTGTCCGGCAACACTGCTTAGACGTTATACGGTGTCTCATCTAGACCTGCCAGCTTGCAAATGTTGCAATCTTACGACAACTTCATCCACAGTGTTAGTGTTAAACATTTACTTCGTGAATATTAATGTAAAACATGATACTATGATGGATATCAATTATATTAATTGATAAGTGTATTACAGGAGATTATGGCAAGAAACCGTAGAATCGTATCTATATTAATTTACAAGAAAACAAAATCCGCCCGGATCAGGTTAAACAGGAGTCGCCCGACTCTATTTACAAATGTTTAAAGTTGTCTTACTGGAGCGTGTTCCATTTAGGTGGCTAGTCTGAGGGTCTTCCAAGTCCTCGGTATACTGTTCATCGTGTTCGGTGTGATCGGCAAGGTCGGGGCCATCTTCGTCACCATCCCCTACTCTGTGGTGGGCGGAATGCAGATTATCAACTTCGGTGTGCTGATCGGTGTGATGCTGTCCAACCTGCAGTTTATCGACCTCCAGTCTAAGAGGAACCTGTCCATCATTGGCATGTCCATGCTGGTGGCCATGATGATGTCATATTGGATACAAATCACTAAAGACGCCATAGACACAGGTAGGAGCAACTCGGCCCATAGTCATCTACAAATAACATATGACTTAATTTGCCTGAATCACCGATTGATGGATAAATAAGGTGTATCAAAGTATCGAATGAACATGCCTTTATTAACCTTTCTCTTACTGAATTTTAAAATACATTTCCCCTTCTTTACCCATGCCCTGTTGTATAATTACATATATCTTCACTGTGTACACGTATTTCGCTGTGCAATCGCTGCTGTGGAGTGCACTGGTTACATAATCAACTTGTAAATAGTGCAGACCCTGATGAGACAGCTCATGTAGGAGCTGTCTCATCTGGGTCTTCACTATTTACAGGTAGGTATATTGACGTGAATAGCAAGCGAAGGGTTAATAATCTGAATATTTATAGCGGCATATGAACAAGAGAAATTTCGACTATGGCAGAAAAAATCAGTTCTATATTATATCATAAGCGAAAAGAGCATCCCCTGAACAGACGCCTACTGAAGCCGTCTGGTCTGGGTCTATTCTGTTTGCAAATGTAGACCGTGATCACATACCGGTATCTGAGAGAAAAAATGCAAACCTTTGACCCATTCCATCAAATTGACGTCTTTTGACGCCTCTTATTCCACTCCCTTATATAGATCCATATCAGATACCTCATAGTCGAACTCTCTGATCAGGGCCTACACTGCTTGTCTTTCAGAATCTTTTCACAACTTATACCCTTTAATACTGAATGAACTCTACACTTAACCAGTGGATGGAACATTCCACTTTGAAAATACAGCATCCTAAGGGTTAAAGACAGATACACGATATTTATTTGAGTGTTCGGATTAGGAAGGTTTTATTATATCACACTTCTTTCTCAGGTGTTTCTGGACTTGATAATACTATAACGATGTTCCTGGCAAACCCGGTGTTTATGGCTGGTCTGCTTGCTTGTTTCCTTGACAACACGATGCCAGGTAAACTTTTGTTTAGATACAGGAGAGCGTGTTTTAATAGTTTAGTCCATAAATACGCATTTCTATGCGTTTGCAAACAGAGGAGACCTAGATCGGACGGTTCCTATAGGAGCCGTCATATCAGGGTCTGCTCTGGTTGTCTAGGTATAGATCTGATACTATTTGATTGGACCAAAATGTCCGTCCTGTTTTCGTATACCACTACAAAAATAAATAAAACTAATTATAAACCATCTGTGTAAAGAGTCACAGAGGTTTAAAAGTTTTATAATTAGATTTCTGTTGAGATATCACTTAATCATTTACTCCATGAATATAATAATAGAAATAAATTGTTTCAAGCTCAATAAAACTGAAGCAATGCTGTTTTCCCTTTGTAAAATAATGTTGTGCGTCCGAATCTTATTTATTTATTTTATTTTTTTTTTTTGGGGGGGGGGTTCTAACATTAAAATTGTTGAATCACATAAAGCACTTAAGAGTGACTTTGAGTTCAAATAGTCAATGGAATAATCATAGTGATAATATATTACAATCAGCACCAAAACAATTGGAATAATGAAGAAGCTTCAATTTATATTGAATAGACATTCTTTAAATCAAATATACATATCTGTTCGGTCAATACTGGAGTATTCTTCAATAGTTTGGGATGGCTGTTCTATACATAACTCAGATTCTTTGGAAAAATTCCAAATTGAAGCCGCCAGTATTGTATCTGGACTCACCAGATCTGTATCCCTCGACAATCTTTATCTTGAATGTGGATGGGATTCTCTTTGAAGTAGACGTAAAATACAAAAATTATCTTTCTTGTACAAAACTCATCGTAATATAGTTCCATCATACATTAGTGACTTGTTACCGCCAGATGTAGGGTAGATAACCCACTATGTTTTGCGAAATCGAGAAAACACAGAAGTTCCTTTTATCAAAAAAGCTATTTCAAAACAGTCTAGTATTCCATCATCTATAGGATTAGTGAACGCTGTTAACATTGATATCAAAAATTCAAATACTTTATTTGAGGAAAGGTTTATGCAATACACGTAGTTCTTATAACCGAAATAATTGTTTTGTTCCATCCTTTTATTGTTTTGGTAATAGATATTTATTTGTTATGCACACTAGTATAAGAAACCACTGTAGCAATTTGAATAGTGATTTATTTTATAACCACTTTAAATAAAAATAACCTAAATTCACTGTGTAATTGCTCAAATGAAATTGACGATGCACGTCACTTTTTTAGATGTAGAAACTTCAAAGAGCTGAGAGTAACCATTTTAGTGCCACGCGAAAATACCACACTCTTACACGGATCTATTGTTGTTCGGTAATTTAGAATTGAGTGATGATGACAATAAAACACTCTATTCTGTCGTGCATTCTTTCATTTAATAAACAAGGAGGTTTTAATTTGAGTCTTTATCTGTAATATGTCTTCCTTTATTTGTATATTCAACATCAAATGCTTTAGTCATCTACTCATTTGGTTGATTCAAGGATATTTTGTTATTCTCTCTGTCTTCCACTCCCACGTACACTTTTTCTCTCTCTCTCCACTCCCTCTACTACTCTTTATCCATTTTCTGTCATTCTCCTACACACTCTTTCTCGGTCTGTTTTTCAGGTTGTTTCTGTTATATACTTACAAGATGTATGTCATTAAAAATCGCCATTGTATTTTTATTTTATATAATTTTGTAAGGGGAGGGTCGAAACTAACGTTGTCAGAACTTGTGATCCAACTCATTTCCTATGCATGTATAGAATGGAAATAAAATATATTTAAACTAACAGTTTGGGCCAAAATGAGACGCTGAATTACTCGGCGTCTTATCAGGGCCCAAACCGTTTGATCCACTATAATGTAGAACATTCCACTCTGAGTAACTAATTCAGCGTCTCATCAGGATCCAAACTGTCTGACCGACTATTTCTGTTATTTGTTAGAATAAAATGAAGGACAATCCACTCTGAACTTTACCGCTGACGAAAATGTTTGCTGTCGAAATTTATTTGGCGCCAAAAGAGTTAAATCGGTATTGGAAGTAATTTAGTCATGTATTCTACTTTCTGGCTTCAGGTACGCTTCAAGAGCGTGGCATTTTGGCCTGGCAGGAGGAGCTAGGTATCCAACGTGACAGCGACGACCACGCCCTCTGTGTTAGAGATGAAATACGTAGGAAAAAACTAGCAAGGACTATATATATTATACCTTATGTCAACAAAATTCTGAAGAAGATACCTGGTCTACGATTTGTCCCCGTGTGCCCTCCATTTGATGCATACCATGTTAGTAAATAGTGACTAGCAAGATCTACAGTAGAACCTGCTCTAAACGACCATTCATTTATTGAACATATGAGCGTTTAGAAAAAAGCAAGTTGTTCCTTAATGCAGGGCAAAATTAATGCAGACAGCTCATGGAGCTTGCTTATTTCTTTTGACCTGCATTAAGCTACCACTTGCCTTACAAACCCCTTATTATACCTATGTTGATGGCTGTTTAAGGCAAGTTCTACTTTATATACGAGTATTGATAAACTGTACAACCCCCTAATACCTCTACCTAGCGAATGTTCATATATGAAATAATGACACCATGAACATTTATTCGATAAGTTTGTATAATGGCATATGAAAACAGGAATTTATCACATAATCTGCTACGTGGGAGTGCCGAAACGGAGTGCCGTAAATCGCGGAAATGCACTAGTGCATTTGTATGCAAATGAACAGTTCTAACCCGGATGTAATACGTTGCAAATAATGGCGAAACGGTCAAAAGCTCTTGTCTGTTTCACTTTCTATAGCACTTTTAAGGGTGATGTGAGAAAAAGAATATTACGTTAGTGTTAATTACAAATTGCTGTCATGAAACTAATGTACTATAATGAATATTACACTCGCTAAAGCTCGTGTCATATTATCATAGTAAACTCGTTTCATGAATACAAATTGTAATGAACACTCATGTAAGAAAAACTGGCCTCGTGAATATTGATGTGATTAATTGTTTTACTAGCAAAGGGAGCTTTGGTCATAGCGGAAACTGTCTTAACTATATTATACCATAATCAAACAGAACAGACCCTGATCCTATAAGAGTCGTATGGTCTGATCTGGGTCTACTCTTTTTGCAAGGGGTTGAACATCATGTTTATGGAGTAAAGGATTAAGCCTTTGAGAAACACACAATGATTCATATAGTTTTGATCCTGATTAGACGCCGAGTTACTCGGCGTCTCTTTTGGATCATGGTGTTTGCAGATGCTAGTCACTTGGCATGTTAACCCATTTGCTCCCAGTGGATTCTTCCATGTTTATACATTGGATTAGTCCATTTTTTTTTATCTTAGGGGTGCCTCGCCTAAATTTACAATTTCGGTTTGTTTTATATTGAAATTCCTATCATCAAACAGTGTAGACTCTGATCAGACGCCGCATTATGCAGCGTCTGATCAGAGTCTACACTGTTTGCTTACGTCCCATATATGGGATCGTGGGAGCAAATGGGTTAAGGGCTAAACTGATCTGACCCAATGGTGTCTTAAAAGAAAATAACGTGCACACCGGCATGAATAAACTCTGAATATATTAAAACCCATATCCCGCTAACCGCGATCGGATTCGCATTTGCAAACAGATTGGATCCAGATGATACGGCCAAGCTGGATCCAGGCTGTTTGACACTCGGTCAGTATTGCCTAAAACACTTGATCGAATTAGTAGTCAGAATTGAACCAGATTATTATTTGAGCAGACAGTGGGTTAAGAATTAATGTACATTAACGTGCTACATGTAATACTACACTGGTCGCTAAACCCTTTACTCCATGAATAATTATGTAAGAAATAACGATATCATGAATATTAATTAGCTTACTTTTATAGTTAGATCCACATATGAATATTGGAATTATTGGCCCTGACAAAAACTGTAGAATTAGATCTATATTATGTCAAAAGCAGACAGGGCAGTCCCTGATCAGACGGCGCCTGCAGGACCCTCTGATCTTGGTCGTCTCTGTGTTAAAAGGCGTATTTATTGAGTTAGGGTTAACGGACTTTGTATGTAGTAGTATTTACTCTTAATCTGATGAATATTGAAGTAAGAAATAACCATGCAGTTAGATGAACTTTATGGGAGTATATTGATATTAATACATGTACGGTTTTCCGTGGAAGAAAGAAACTGTAGAATCAGATCTAGCTTTTGATTGGTCAGATTAGAGTTCTCAAGCTTTTGATTGGTCAGATTTGAGCCAAAGGCTCAAATCTGACCAATCAAAAACTTGAGAACGAACTCAGACTCAACTAAAAGTTTTATAAGGATGGACCCAGATCCTGGTCGGACGGCCATACAGGGATCATCTGATCTGGATATACTCTGTTTGCAAATGCATCAACAGGTGTCACTGTCAGTAAAATAGTTAAAACTTATTTTACTGAGAAAAAAATCACGTGTTCTGTCAGCTGTTTTGGAAGCCACAAGGGAATTGTGTAGTGCCACTTTAACCCTTCAACACTATGTATCAGTTATTGACAACATATAAACTGGGCGTCTCATCAGGATCCAATCTGGTTGTCTCACTGACACTCTTTTGGGAAAGAAATGAAAGAAATGATGTACTTTTATTATTCTTATAGCAGACATGAAAAGAAACGTTGTGCATCCGAACGTTATTTAGTTTTATCGCTACCATTGGGTATAATTATCTATGCAATCAGTTTGGATCCAGATTAGATTCAGATTGACTCGGTGTCTCATCAGAATCCAAACTGTTTGTTTTCGTGATAATGTTTGATATTTTTCATAGACGATTATATATGTCAGCGCCAGATTTATCATGCTGTTCTAACTGTACAGCGTCATGATACCAATATATGGTAAAACCCCTCTTAACCGGACATTTCAATTTACATCAATATGGGTCTGTAAGACAGGTGGCTATTTAATGCAAGCTGAAAGGCATGCAGAAAGCTCCTTTGGGACGTTCACCCTGCATTAATCAGCCACTTGCCTAAAACGATCTTAATTCTTCTTGACTGAAACTCCGGTTTAGAGTTGTTATTTACTATATTAGACGTTCAAACTAACGCGGTAATTTGTGTTGGACCGTTTTAGATCTGATATTTCTTCATTTTAAGACATATTAAGTTTTCTTTTTTCTCTATACTCTTACAAGTCAAAAACCTGTCCTCTGCTTAACCCATTCCCTCATATTGACGCATTTTGACGCCTCTGCAAAAGTCACATGTTGAAACCATTGTGATAAATAGAGCATTTGCTCCTATAGGAGCAAATGCTCTATTTATCACAATGGTTTCAAACTAATGCTCCTTTTCGGTAGATTTATTTAAAGAGGTTGTATCTAAAATTAGCCTATCAGGTAATGGTTTAAACTTTTCTGCTGCTATTTAATTATTTTTGACATGCGTAAGAACAATTGACAGTCCGATCGTGATAAACAAAATAAGGGTTTACAATAAAAAATCGATACTACGAACACTCTTGAAAGTACGTACCATTGTTGATCTTTAACACAGGTGGCAGCTTAATGCAGGGTGAAAGACATGCAGAAAGCTCCTCTAACAGTCACCTGCCTACAAAGACATAATATTATCATAATTAAAATTTCGTAGTATCGTGTTTTCCTGTAGTTTGAGCTGACCAATAAGTAGACTAAGTTTCATTTGTGCTTTTGAGAATGTTGTGTTTCAATATACGCATCTCACATATATGTTAAACCTTTTCCTATTGAATATTCATATAAGAAATAATGACATCGTGAATATTTATCAGCTGATATTTTTTAAATGATAGCACATGTAGACAGGATGTTTTGTTATTGGTAGAAACTGTAGAGTCAGCTAATTACATGTAAACAGAACAGACTCTGATCTTGGTCTACTCTGTTTTCAAAGGCGTGAAAATCGTTTGAATGGCGGGTTGTGTTAAACAACAATGTACAATGTAATGTAAAACCTGTCTATAGCGACCATATTATGGATAAACATGGGGACTTTTAAGAACAGGTGGTTGGTTCATGCAGGACGAAAGTAGTACAGAAGCTCATAGAAGAGTTGTCTGTATACTTTTCATCCTACATTAAGCTACCATCTGTCTTAAAACCCAATAATTAGACATACTCTGGGGGTAGCTGTTGACAGGTTTTATTGTATATTACAAAGTAAATAGATATTGCCTGTAGGGCATATATAGAAGGACTGATAATATTCACGATATATTCAAAAATATATGTACAGTAAAACCCATCTGAACCGGAATTCTAGTACGAAACAAATTAGATACGTTAAGGCAGGTGGCTGCTTCATGCAGGGTGAAAGTCATGCAGAAAGCTCCTAGAGGAGCTTTCTGCATGCCATTCACCCTGCATAAAGCTGCCACCTGTCTCCAAGACCGATATTCATGCTAAATCTAACGTCCGCTTTGGAGGGGTTTTGCGGTACCGGTATAGATGTGATATACAACAAAACCTCATAAAAACCTCAATCACTCGAACATCCGGTAAAGAAGGAAAGAAGTGAGACCTTTCTAAGTAGATGGCTACATAATGCAGCGCGAAAGGGTTTCCCTGAAAACTTTCTGCATGCTTTTCCTCCTGTATTAATCCTTTCCCTATTCTGTGTTTATTCCAACTTTTCACACCTATAGATACTGAACATTCATGTAATGAAATATAGAAAGCCGAACGTTGTAGCCGGTTTTGAAAGTAAAGAAACTGACCTTTCAAATTCTATTAGTAAATAGAGAAGACCCTGATCAGGCGGCTCCTATAGGAGCCGTCTGATGGGGGTCTACCCTGGTTGCAAATGCGTGAAAACACGTTTATATGAAGGAAAGGGTTAATCTGCAACCTGGCTTAAATACAGATGCTGCTACTTATTGGAGTACAGGGATTAGTGAATTTGTACTGTATTATTTAATGCCTTTAGTGGAATTTAGTCAAATATATGTAAAATATAATTATGTATTCATTTACGTATCGTTTGTTATTTGTTCAATTACTGTTCGCCTTGTTATGGCGTTGACCTACTCGCACCATCTACATTCTTCGATATTCTGTACAATCCTTTACTCCATAAACGTCTGTTCTGATCGCTTATGATGTAATATGCATACAGAGTAGTTCTACTGTTTCCTGTTAACCCTTTACTCCATGAATATTCGTGTAAGAAATAATGGCATTATGAATGAAATCCCGTATGGACCCCCGGTATGTCACATGGGTGCACAATGTGTGCACAAGTACACATTCTGTGCACGTAAATGTGTACCACGGTACACTATGCTGACATGTTGGTACATTCCAGTGCAACTTGTGAACACAGGGGGCCAATGGCAGCACTTTTAACATGCCAAAGCGGTACAAATGTACTTTGCAGAAACCCGTATGGACCCTGGTATGTTTCATGGGTGCACAATGTGTGCACAAGTACGTCTTCTTTGCACGTAAATGTGTACCACGGTACACTATGTTGCCATGTTGGTACATTCCAGTGCCCCTTGTGAACACAGGGGGGGGGGGGGGGGGGGGCCACTGGTAGCACCTTTAACATGCCATTGTGGTACTTTGCAGAAACCCGTATGGACCACGGTATGTGCCATGGGTGCGCAATGTGTGCACACGTACGCCTTCTGTGCACGTAAATATGTACAACGGTACACTATGTTGACATGTTGGTACATTTCAGTACCCCTTGTGAACACAGGGGACCACTGGCAGTACCTTCGGTCTATTCTCTCTTTGTCAAGCTGTTTGAACATGATAAGAAGCCGAGTTACTAGGCGTCTCATCTGGATCCAAACTGTTTGCAAAAGGTAATCACAGATTCGCTGTGAAAGATTTATTAACGCTTCAATCCGGGACATACATGCACTATAATTTGCAAACAGTATGGACCCAGAGGGTCTGTTGGTCATTTAGAATCATTGAACAAGTGTAAGTCTTCTCACAGAGGGGTCTTTATAGTTAAACACCGGTGGGTGGGCTAATTCCATCTGAAAACTCAGCGTTGAAAATGTTATTAACCCTTTCCCTCATATAAACGTGTTTTACGCATTTGCAAACAGAGTAGACCCAGATCAGACGGCTCATAGAGGAGCCGTCTGATCAGGGTCTACTCTGTTTGCTAGTGGAAGTTGAAAGACCCGTTTCTTTTCTTTCTAAAATGGCTACAATGTTCCACCTTCCATATATCATTATAACTATTTTGTCCATGAATATTCAGTAGGTATTGAAATTTTGAATAAACATAGAACAGGGAAAGGGTTAAAGCGCAGTATCTAATCAAGTTATTCATTGTTTGCCATTCATCAGTGGTTATTTTGTTTTCCTGATTGCTGTTATAAACAGTGTAGTATTATATCAGTCGCCTCGATCAGTGGCTGATCTAGTCCTATACTACATAATGCGACGACTGTTATGATTCTACATTTCCTGATGTTTTTTTTATTTTTATATAGCGAGTCCCAATTTATTAAACAGCGTGTTTCGATAAAAAAAAAAAGGCATCAACGGGCTTATACACTTGTGTACAACCTCTTTACAACAGTCACCCCAAAATAAGTCCAATTTCCTCATGAATATTCATGTAGCGCTTTAATAATTTCACAAATATTGGTTAGCTGAGGTGCTATGATAAAATAGGAACACGTATTTGGACATGGCAGAACATGAAGAATAAGATACGTCATTACTATAAGCGGCCGAGGCACACCCTATTCAGACGGATCATACATGTTTCTCTCGGAGCCGTCTGATCTGGTTCTACTCATTTTGCAAAGGTATAGAAAGGCGTATTTATGGAGTAAAGGGTTAAAACACAATGGTCTATTAACCCTTTCAATCCTGGATTGTCAGAGTGGAATAGTCCAGCACTGTTTAACCCATTACCTCATAGGTTATTTTTAGATACGACCTCTTTGAATAATTCTACCGAAAAGGAGCATTAACTAGAGAAAAGGAAAATTTTACAATTTTGTAGTTTGAAACCATTGTTATAAATAGAAATTTGCTCCCATATGAGCAAATGCTCTATTTATCACAATGGTTTCACAATGTGACTTTTAAAGAGTCGTCAAAAGTCGTCAATATGGGGGAATGGGTTATCTACAGTCCATTCAGTATGAAAGGTTTAAACTTACCAGGGGATTTTGAATGGCAAAGAGTGCAGACCTTAGTCAGAGGACTCCTCTAGGAGCACCCTGATCTGGATCTACACTGTTTGCATTAATGACAGTGTATATGTCCTGGGTTGTATGGGTCAATTAAGTGATCACTGCATGGGTTTTACTAAGGGTCAAACTGACCGTAGTAGCTTCGTATGATCAAGATCTACACTATTCTTGATTCCGTCTCTCATGAATAATTATGTAAGAAAATAATGATTTTATGATTGTTAATTAGCTGGATGTTTGTAACTGCATTATGTCCAAGGGAATTATTTTTACCGTGACAGAAATAACCGAATCCGACAAGACCTATAACATGTGATAAGCAAATAGAACAGACCCGGATCTGACAGCTAGTATCATATATGTCTGATCTCGATCCAATCCGTTTGCAAACGTGTACGAAATGTGAAACAGCTGGTCTGGATCAACACAGTGCTCTAATGGCGGAATGTATCGTTTCTCACTTTATCTGGAAACATATGGTGGAATTCGTTTGAGATGGAAACAATAACCAAAGCAAATCCACCATTATGACGACCAATAAATTATCGAGGCAACAGGTTGTCCATGACATTTTATACATGTCGCCCGTCATCTGGCCACGTATGATGGTTCACGAAACAATACGCTGGATACATCCGTTGTCATGTATACAGTAGCGACACGCGCGCATCCGGGCATTTTTAACATCAACATGGCGGCAACAGCTGTAACCGAAAACGGCCATGGAAAGGGTCTGCGGAACATGTTTTGGTTTCTATGCCATACTAATCGAAATGTTATAAAGTCCATTAAAAAACTCTACTAGAGTGACAACGGCTTTTAATTATTGTTATTTGGCGTATCATTTCTTAGGATCAAAGCTATTCGAATGGGCTAGGCTATCACTGGTTGGCTATTTTTTTGAAAAGCTTGAAAATGATATAACCATGCACGTCCAACTTATCTTGTAGACCTAAATATTATATAATGCATCATACAGCTTGACAATATCATACATATGTATAAATAAGTAATTGATAACACCCGTTAATTGTAAAAAAAAAAATGCACAAAAGTGAAAGTACATGTATAAAGATTAATCATTTCCCCAATGAACATTAATACGTGAATATGTCACATCATGAATATTCATTAACTTAATTTTTAAAATGTTCAAGGGATTTTTTTTTACTTTGACGAAAAATGTAGGTCCATACCCAAATGATTCCAAAGTAGAACCTAATCAGACGGTTCCTGTAGGAGCCTTCAGATCTTTGTCTACTTAGTATACATAGGCTACATACAAGTATGAAGTAAAGGGATACATAACTACATGTACATTTGTAAACATTTTCGTTTTATTTATTAATGAATGGCATCAAAACCATCGATTTGAACTCCTCTTAATTATGATCAGACGGGATGATTCTTGCCAAAATAAGTTAAACTGGCCCAAGGTAGGAAGGACAGGGGGCGTCAATGTGCTGATGAATAACAAACATCGTACACGCGGGTAGAGTGTCGTGTTCCAGCAGGGCGACTGATCTGGGTCGACATAATTTGCATATACATATACATGTAGTTGAGCGCACTTCTTCTCCAATAAGGCATCTCGTCTCATGGTATAGTTTTAAGGTTATTTATTTCATGTCTAGAGTCTTTTGAAAGGAACATGAACAAGCCATGAAGACCCAGATCATACTAGTGCTCCAGAATTATCCCCCTATTAAGGAACGGCACTGTTTGCTCATCAAATTCATTTCGAAATGAGAATGATTATTTCTTGCAAAAACGTATTTCCCTTAAGGTCGAAATGGCTTAGACACCTCACACGCCGGGCCTCTTTAGATATTGATACTCTTGAAACTTGCCACTGGGTATGGTATCATCTTGGTCCTAACAAAACTTCATCACCATCAAAAACCAGCTTTATACTCATGCAACTCCTGTCCTGTCTAAATCGACACTTTTGTGACATTAGAGTTTGTCTGGGTGCATGCCAGATGCAGATCAGTTCAGGATGAAATATTTTATGTACGCACATTTGTGCTAATTTAGGCAAGTACTGCTATATATAGTTCGTTCGTTGCTAAATATTGTCGTCTGCAGTTTTTGTCGCCTGCTACAGTATTCGTTGGTTTAAATTAATTTGCTGTCTTTTCCTTTGAAAAAAAAGAGAAGAAATCTACCAAACAAACAAACAAACTGTTTGAATCCTGATGAGACGCCGTTTTACTTGCCGTCTCATCTGGATCTAAGCTGTCTTCATCGGTAATCAGTAACAAATCACAGATAAGATATTGGCAGCGAATGTTTTAACAATATGCAATTTTAAATCTGAACCGGTGACTTAGTTTCGAGATAGGACTTTCTTAGTAAGTTAATAGTTCAATACGGACTGGTTGGCAGATTCGGGAATTACATATAATACACATATGCCAGCGGACAGAAGTGGAGCAGCAGCAGCAACAACAACAACAACAACAACAACATGCAGGTAAACTCTTTTCCATTATTCCAAAGGGAGTTAACCTTTAAATATTGCTTTGACATATAGCAGTGAAACGTGCACAGGAAATCCCATATAAATCGGGGTTTTAGTAAAGAAGACTCTAGACTTCTTCAGGCAGATTCATACAGAAAGTGTCGTTAGGAAGTGTCTGCATGACACATCCTGCATTAAGCTGTCATCTCTCCTACATTGATACGTACTTATTGAATTGTATAGCTCTGATTCCACGGTTTCTGCCATGGCGAAAAATATTGCATTCATACACCATCTGTTCTGTCAATAACAAAACGGCTAATAATTATTCATGACGTCATTATTTCTTACATACAAAGTAACATATTCTTGAGAGAAAGAGTTAATTACGCCTGCGAAACACAGTGATTATTGAAGGCACTACAGTAAATGATATTGAGTTGTTTAACCCTTCTCTTGCTGAATTTTAAAATACATTTCTCCTTCTTTACCCATGCCCTGTTGTATAATTACACATATCTTCACTGTGTACAAGTATTTCGCTGTGCAATCACTGCTGTGGAGTGCACTGGTTGCACAATCAACTTGTAAATAGTGCAGACCCTGATGAGACAGCTCCTGTATGAGCTGTCTCATCTGGGTCTTCACTATTTACAGGTAGGTATATTGACATGAATAGCAAGCGAAGGGTTAATATCCACAGGAAACTGCTAGTGTAACATATTGCATTGTGAAAAATGCATAGTAGACCTCTATAAACGGGAAATTTAGTACAGAAGAATCTAAATCTTCTTATGCAGGTTACTGCTCAGTGCAGGGCGAAAGTCATGCAGAAAAGTTCCCTTGTAAACGTTTTACATCCTGTATAAAGCTACCATCCCTCTTAACAATTTCCCTGTTCTATGTTTATTACGAATTTCAATACCTACTGAATATTCATGGACAAAATAAGTAAAATGAAATATGGAAAGTGGAACAGTGTAGCCATTTTAGAAACAAAAGACACAGCTCTTTGAAATTCTATTAGCAAACAGAGTAGACCCTGATCAGACGGCTCCTCTAGGAGCCGTCTGATCTGGGTCTACTCTGTTTGCAAATGCATGAAAACACGTTTATATGAGGGAAAGGGCTAACCATTTCCCTGTTAAATGTTCATGTAAGAAAATAATGACACCCTGCGTCTAATTAGCTAAATGTTATAATAGCGTATGTTGACAGGGTATGTTGGTATTGGTAGAAAGTGTAGAGTCAGATCAATAAAACCTTCAGAGACAAACAGAGCAGACCCTGATCGGAGGCTTCTGATATTGGTCTACTCTGTTTGTAAGGTGTAAAAAGCGTTTATATGAAGGAAAGGCGAACCCTTTGATTGCGGGAAAAAACGTGTGCTCTGTCATTTTCAAACAATGTAGGCCAATATCAGATGGATCCCAGAGGGTACTCCGATCAGGATCTGCAATGTTGTATGCAGCATTCTCTCTCCAATTTTACCCTTTCACATTGTATAGACTCTACCAATAAACAATGATGGACTATTCCACCCTGAGAGTGTTAAAGTCCGAAATTGATAATAAATCGAAAGTCTGTTTTGAGACGTTTACTGATGATATATAATCTTTATTAAACAAACGTAATTGAGTATGGTCTTTCATCTACTATTTCTGCATTAAATCCAGCAGTTTCATACACATTATCCAGTTTTTCCGCGGGGCATTCACAAATTATTTTCCAAATGTCACATCGGCGAAAGAATTATTGCAGAATGATCTATTCAAATAACAATTAGATTGATTCATGATACACCGTTTAACAAAGGCACATTGAAAACGAGAGGCTTTACCCTGTATCCCATTAATATGCATTTTATAGCCTTTGCAAATAGGACAGAGCCAGACCGTGCTCCCAGCGTATTCTAACGTAAATGAACAATCACGATGTCTGCTATATATGGATGTGCAGTTGGATCTAAGGTACGCGAGTAAACAGGATATTACCTCGCGTGATGTTGACATGCATTCAATACAAATGATCTGGGCTAAGGTGGATTAAATTATTTTAGAGAATATTTCTTTTCTCCCAAGCAATCTATAAGAAAGTGAATGGACAATGTCTAAGAAGACATACGCTTAACACTTTTCCCGTTCTATATTTAGTCCAAATTTCAATACCTATGAATAGTCATCGTCAAAATAGTTATAATGAAATATGGAAGGTGTAACATTGTAGCCATTTTAGAAAGTAAAGAAACAGATCTATCAAATTCCATTATCAAAAGAGCAGACCCTGATCAGACGGCTCCTAAAGGAGCCGTCTGATCTGAGTCTACTCTGTTTGCAAATGCGTGAAAATGCGTTTATATGAGGGAAAGGGTTTTGTCATCAGCTAAATATATTACAATGTTTCAGTATGCGTGTTTCCTCGTGCGTTTCATAAGAAACGGACATTGTGTGTGACGCACGGAGAGCAAACTCATTAACATTGATTAAGCAAACAAAAATCCACAAGAAGAGAAAACTCAATAAGTGAGCATAAACATAAGAAGGGCATCCTTTGTCTTACCTTACTTATAAATCTGATAGTTCTGTTTCTACATGTACAACAGCCCATATTCACCATGCCATTATAACAATTCAACTAATTAATTGTCATACATTCACAATTTCTTACATTAATATTTACATGGTAAATGGATAAGAAACGAACCAGTTCACCTAGAAAATAAGATCGGTCGCAGAAAAAAGGCCTATATACTTCTGCCTGGAAAAATATTTCATATCTTATTTTCTAAACTTCGACATCTTGAACTATACTTTAACACTTTGCCTGCAAAGGGCAACCAGTATCCATGCTTATAAAACTTTTAGTTGAGTCTGAGTTCGTTCTCAAGTTTTGATTGGTCAGATTTGAGTCTATGGCTCAAATCTGACCAATCAAAAGCTTGAGAACTCAAATCTGACCAATCAAAAGCTTGAGAACGAACCCAGACTCAACTAAAAAGCTTTATAAGCATGGATCCTGGCCGATATTAGAGTAAGTCGACGTCTCATCAGGATCCAATTTGTTTGCCACTCGATCAGTATTTTCTCCAAAGTTTTTACGAATCGAAAGTAAGTTAAACCTATGGCATATCAGATTTAAACCTGTAGCACATCAGAGTTAAACCTGTAGCACATCAGAATTAAACCTGTAGCACAGCAGAGCTAAACCTGTAGCATATCAGAATTAAACCTGTAGCACAGCAGAGTTAAACCTATACCACATCAGAGTTAAACCTGTAGTATATCAGATTAAACCTGTAGCATATCAGATTTACACCTGTAGCACATCAGAGTTAAACCTGTAGCACATCAGAGTTAAACCTGTAGCACATCAGAGTTAAACTTGTACCACATCAGAATTAAACCTGTAGCATATCAGATTTAAACCTGTAGCACATCAGAGTTAAACCTGCAGCACATCAGAGTTAAACCTGTAGCACATCAGAGTTAAACCTGTCGTATATCAGAGTTAAACCTGTACCATATCAGATTTAAACCTGTAGCACATCAGAGTTAAATCTGTAGCACATCAGAGTTAAACCTGTAGCATATCAGAGTTAAACCTGTAGCACATCAGAGTTAAACCTGTAGCATATCAGAGTTAAACCTGTAGCATATCAGATTTAAACCTGTAGCACATCAGAGTTAAACCTGTAGCACATCAGAGTTAAACCTGTAGCACATCAGAATTAAACCTGTAGCCCATCAGAGTTAAACCTGTAGCACATCAGAGTTAAACCTGTAGTATGTCAGAGTTAAACCTGTCGTATATCAGAGTTAAACCTGTAGCACATCAGATTTAAACATGTAGCACATCAGAGTTAAACCTGTAGCATATCAGAGTTAAACCTGTAGCAAATCAGAGTTAAACCTGTAGCACATCAACCTGTAGCATATCAGAGTTAACCCTGTAGCATTAGCAAACAGAGCAGACCCTGATCAGACGGCTCCTTAAGAGCCGTCTCATCTGGGTCTACTCCGTTTGCAAATGCGTGAAAACGTGTTTATATAAATATGAGGGGAAGGGTTAGACGTAATAGCAGATATAATCATTTGAATGCGGGAAATCGGTGCACTGGCATTTGTAAACAGTGTAGAGTCAGATCAGCGGGCTCATGGCAAAATCCTCTAATCAATGTCTGCACAGCTATCATTCAAAATTACCTTGTAAATTAAACTCGTTCATACTGAATGAACGTTATCACTAAACAATGATTCCGCTTGGAAAACTCTGTGTTCATGGTGTGTGTGTGTGTGTGGGGGGGTGTTACGTAGTCGCCAGAAACTATAGAATCATATATATGTTATTTTATAAGCGAACAGGGCAGACCCGAATCAGACGGCTCATACAGGGCCGTCTGGCATGGGTATACTCTGTTTGCAATTGAGTTAAAATGTTTCTCCGTCAGGTAAGGGGTTAATTATGCGTGACAGTGTAACAGGTGCCTCAAGCAGTTGTGTGACGAGCGCGTTCTTTCACACTGCTATGGGCGAATATGTTATCACATTTACAAACAGTTTGGATCCACTCGAGATACTCGGTGTCTCGTGAGGGTCTCAACTGTATGACACTATTATTATCTTCTTGAAAAAAAAATGGATTTTCCTTCTGAAACAATTGAATATAGAAACAGGCGATGGGTTTTGCAAGCAGTCATTGGTGGCAACGAAAGGGATAACCTTGTGTTTGTTGAGCCTTTTGTAATCATCAAATGCATGTATATAGCCTTGAATAATGCCGCCTGAGTCAGGTCTTGCAGTATTCTCTGTGACTTACGCTACACTCAGCAGCCACCTGCTTTTAAAGACACACGTGGTTTGATCATTAACATATGTCAGTGAGGGAAACAAGTCGCCATTGTCCGTTGCAAACTGTGTAGACCCAGATGAGGGGGCTCCTTGAGGAGCTCCCTCACAGGGTCTGTAGTGTTTGTCACGTTACACTTTTCTTTAAAACATCCCTGAAATTTCACGGTAAGCTTGACCTGTTTCAAGTTTGGAATAGTGCATTTGAAAAATAAGCATTGAAAGGGTTACATGTAACACTGTAGAGATGTTCCGCAAAGGCAAAACAGTTGTTTTTATACAGAGTTGACAATCTTCAAATAATAAGTGTCACATCAGGCGTCAACATCAAAATGTCATTAGCAAAGTCTCAATAACTGTTATTCTTTTCGTCGTAGTGTACTGCGATCACATGATGGAGTACCATGGGTGTTCTTAACAGAAGGCGGTTGCTTTATGTAGAACCAAACTAATGCAGAAATTACTGCGTAACCCCTGTCCTGCAGATTAAACACCCACCTGTCTATACACTCTACAATAATACGTGTATCTCTTTTCAGTGTTCTTTATGGAAATGTTTTACTGTACCGTAAAACCTCTCTTAGCCGCAATTTAGTAAAGAAGAATTTAGATCATTTAAGCAGTTGGCTGTTTAATGCAGGATGAAAGTCATGCAGAAAACTCTTTTTTTAGCTTCACCCTGCAATTAACTACCACACCGTCCGGTAATGATACTGATTTGAACGTCCAGCTTAGAGGTGCTTTTCTGTATGCGTGTTTATCCGCAGCTTTTGAATTCGTGCTTTCCTATTCAAAAGGGGCGAAAATTATCTTAAGTCTGATCAGGGTCTGCTTTGTTTGCTTATGTAATTATATAGGTCTGATTCTACAGTTTCTGCTATAGCCAAACTTTCCTCTGTTCATATGTCATAATAAAATAAAAAATAATACAATCAAATATCATGATATCATTATTCCATACATAAATTTTCATGGGTAAACGATTAACTCAATCGATACGTGTACAACGTTACGTACCTAGTTATGACCGCTCAGTCGACTGTACATTTACTCCTCTTACAGTTTTAGTCTCTAAACATCTATCTATGCGCATGGTGTAGAACATACTTAGTATAGTCTACCCTATATTATGAGCGTAATTGTATAACTGCTTAACTGTATACATAGAGTATGTTTGGTCTGTTACTTTGGATCCAACTTAGCTATCGTTAGACCAGTTCTCTGTGATAGTATCTGTAAAGCAACGATAACCACCAGATTCCTGATACATGTACGGACCCTCCAGTGGTCAGAATGTTGTCCGGAGCTCCATGTCTGTTGATCACGGGTAATTTACCCTCTTGAATGCTAGTGATAGAACTATCCTCTACAGTAAATACTTACTTCACCGGTCATAAAAAGAGGTCTAATTAACCAATTTGCTCCCAGTGGATTCCTCCACTTATATATTGGATTAGTCCATCTTTTATCTAAGGGATGTCTGGTCTAAATGTTCATTTTTGTTTTGTTTTATATTGAATTTCCTATCAGCAAACAGTGTAGACTCTGATCAGAGTCTACACTGTTTGCCTACGTCCCATATATGGGATCGTGGGGGGGGGGGGGGGGGGGGGGGGGGGCAAATGGGCTAAGGGTCTGTATGACAGGTCGAAGCTTAATGCAGGTCGAAAGTAATGCAAAAAGGAGCTTTTCCCATTATTTTTACCCTGCATTAAACAACCACTTGCTTTTTAAGACCCCGTGTTCAATACATGAATGACCACTTAGGACAGGTTCTACTGTATTTAGGACATGTTCTACTGTATTTAGGACAGGTTATATCGTATTTAGGACAGGTTCTACTGTATTTAGGACAGGTTCTACCGTATTTAGGACAGGTCCTATCGTATTTAGGACAGGTCCTATCGTTTTAGGACAGGTTCTACTGTATTCGAACGTACTTTTTCATTCCCATTGTTAACTCTTTTCTTCATATAAATGCCTGTCCATGTATTAGCAAACAGGGAAGACCCAGATCAGACATCACGACTCCTATAGGAGCCGTCTGATCAGGGTCTGCTCAGTTTGCTGATGTAAATTGATAGATCTGTTTCATTACTTTCTGAAATGGCTACAATGTTCCACATTCAAGTTTTCATTATAGCTATTGTGTCCATGAATATTCAGTAAGTATTGAAATTTGAAATAAATGTAGAATAGAGTGTTAAATAGTGTTGATCCTGATGAGAGGCCGAATAACTCGGTGTCTACATGTTATATGAAATCTAAGCTGGTTGCAAAGGCGGTCACATATTCGATCATGGCAACTAAAGGGTTACAATAAAACCTCTCTGAACTGGACTCTCAATTTAGTATTGATGTCGGTCTTTGAGACAGGAGGCAGCTTAATGCAGGTTGGAAGTCATACAGAAAACTCCCAATACCGCCACCTGGGTCCATGCTTATAAAACTTTTAGTTGAATCTGATTTCGTTATCAAGTTTTTGATTGGTCAGATTTGACCCTTTGGCTTGATGCTTGAGAACGAACTCAGACTCAACTAAAAAGTTTTATAAGCATGGACCCTGAATGTAAATTCTTCTTTACTAAAAGTCCGGTTTAGAAGGGTTTTACTATTTTTGTGTCGAATAAACATCATCGATATTTTTCTGCAATTATGATGTCCCTGCACAGCTGTAGATGTACTTGTAACGAGATAACGGGAATCAAATTGTCATGTATTGTTATTTTGTTATTTATACAGAGGGAATACACTTCAGAATTAAATAAAACATGAACACTGTAAGGCCTGTGACAAGATTTAATTCTTCTTTCGACTGTAATTTAACATCTAGCATGCTAATCGCGACGTACTTCACTGGTATTTGCAAACAGTTTGAATGAAGATCAGACATCCAATAGTTATGCGTCTTATCAAGATGCAAGCTGTTTCAAACCCGGACAGAGTTTCTCAAAAGCCTAAACGAGTCGGAAAGTAATACTACAGCAGATCAATGGTGTGTACATATATCAATTTTACAACAAGATAAGGGTGAAACAAAGCTTATATAGTATTACAGTAAAACCCATCTATACCAGACGTTCAATTCAGAATAGATATCGGTCTTGGTAACAGGTGGTAGCTTAATGCAAGGTGAAAGTAATGCAGAAAGCTCCTCTGGGAGCTTTCTGCATGATTTTTACTCTGCATTAAGCAGACAGCTGTCTAAAAGTATCTATTTTTTCTCTACTAGAATTCCGGTTTAGAGCGTGTTTTTTTTAATGTAATTGATTGTTGGTAGCTAGTTTAAATAATACGGCAACAATAGATTTTTTATAAAGCAATCACTTACTGAATAAACATTGGTGTACAATAAAGTCTCGCTAATTTTGAGAAAAAATATATAAAAATGAGCTTAATGGTAGCTTAATGGAGGATAGTTACGCTGAAAGCTCCTATATGAGAGTTCTGTATTACGTTTGCCATGCATTACCTGTTTTGACAGGCCTCGAAGTTAATAAATAATTCGGTCGCATTAGTGAGAAATTACTGCATCTGAAAGCTGCTTATTCCTTTCCCTCATATAAACGTGTTTTCACGCATTTGCAAACAGAGTAGACCTAGATCAGACGGCTCCTAGAGGAGCCGTCTGATCAGGGTCTGCTCTGTTTGCTAATAGACTTTGAAAGATCTGTTTCTTTGCTTTCTAAAATGTCTACAATGGTCCACCTTTCATATTTATTTATAACTATTTTGTTAATGAATATTCAGTAAGTATTGAAATAAGGGCTAAATATAGAACCGGGAAAGGGTTAACCCCTTTGTAAACAGTAAATACAAAGGTCAGAGGGCATCTGAATGAGTCTTATCAGAGTGTACACTGTTTGCTGACCACTTCGAGGTCAATAGCGTATATCAGCAAATATTTTGTTTGGTGTGTTATAAATAAAAATTCACCTGATAAATATGTATGCTATCATTTCTTACATGAATAATAATCTAATTAAATATTCAACAGGGAAATGACGAAACGCTTAGGAACGTAAATAGGTCACATAGATGTCATCTCCATAGCAACGGAAGGTCGGTGAGTTATGTTTGAGTTGTGACCGTTGTAATGGGCAGGATTAGGTGACAGCTGCCCGTTGGAACTGTCACAATTCCGGACATAGACTCGTGTTTCATCACCATGGCGACGATGTGATTCGATGGATGTTTGAAGAAGATTCATAAAATCATGAACATCAGAGTTTTGACAGAACAGTGTTAGTTATTGGTATTATATAAACACATTGATTTTAAAGGCAGACATTTGAGTTTGATAAATTGCAAAATTACTCCAAACATACATTCAGGAAATGCAAAACCATGCTAAACGTTATTATTACCGCTTTAACTTCCATTTTTAAAATGTAAGACTTTATAATTATCTAAGTAATAATATAGTTATGACGTTTTATTGTTTGTCTCGTTCAAATGTTCAAGTTGGGGAAAATACGGCGGGAAACAAGCAACATCGCGATTTTCCCGCCCTTTGAACAGCGTCTGAGCTGTGTGTCATAAGTATCCTTTTCATCGTGATACAATTTGTTATTTAGTTAAGGGTGGGGACAGGTTGAATTATTCAACAGATTAAGGCTCAGTCAAGCTAATGGCCCTTCCCTTATATATGCAAAAGCCTTTAACCCATAATCTCATAGGCTATTTTAGACACATATACAACCATTTTGAATAAATCTACCGAAAAGGAGCATTTTAACTAGAGAAAAGGAAAATTTTAGAATTTTGTTGTTTGAAACCATTGTAATAAATAGAGCATTTGCTCACATTGGAGCAAATGCTCTATTTATCACAATGGTTTCACAAAGTGATTTTTACAAAGTCGTCAAAAGTCTTCAATATGAGGGAATGTGTTTTAATCCATTTATTCCCATATTATTTAATAAAAGCCGTTCAGACCCTACCTTGGAACCCATCCATTTTTCAAATGGAGGGGACACAACAAACACAATATTTGCTGGAATAGGCCATGGACATGGATGTGTTCAGCAAACAGTGCAGACCCTGATCATAGGGCCCTTTCATGAGCCCTCTGGACTGGGTCTACATTGTTTGCCTATGCAGTTTAAGGGACACCGGATACAAGAACCTTTGACACATGCAATCATTTTGACTCGAAAAGTCCTTTAACCATTTTTGTGGGACACGCATGCACTGGTATTTCCAAACAGTGTAGACCTAGATCAGAGGGTTCATAGAGAGGCGCTGTGATCATAGTCTTCACTGTTTGTCATTTGAAATCAACTTGCAAGTTTAAGCCTATACTGAGTGGACTCCATTCTTAAACACTTAAGCGCTGTTCCACTCAGAAATTTCAACATGGAAAGGGTTAACAATATGTTACACTTGTGAAGATTTGTACGGATATAATCAACGTCCGCATGATAAAGGGGGTTAGGGCATGCGTACAAAGCTGGGGCAATTGTTAGTTTCAGCACTAATTTAGCAACGACCACCGCAAACAGGGTGGACCCAGATGACACTCAGATACTGCTTATAGAAATTTATATATACAGTAAAATTTCTCTAAATCGGACATTCAAATTAGCACCAACGTGGGTTTGTAATTTAAATGGCAGTTTAATGCAAGTTGATAGTCATGCAGAAAGATCCAAAAAGATATTTCTGTACAACTGTTATCCTGCATTTAGCAGCCATCTGCCTAAAAGATCTAAATGCTTCTATGACAGAATTCCGATACATAGGAGTTTTACTGTACTCCAAAATAAAACCAAGATTCAAAGACTAAAAGGCACAAGAATAGAAGAGAGGTCAGACAGCAGATACCACACGAAAGTCCATAGCAACACCGTGCAGGAGCACAAATGAAGTAATTCAATTTAACCACTATTCTAAGTAGTGGCGCCGCGGGCAATGAGGTGTGATGCTCGTGGTCTCGCTTCTTGTAACGGTGGGATGAGACCGAAACATGAGTGTACAATCACGGTGGACTGTCTGCTGTCGATCGCCTCCTGAGGTTGTCAAGTTTTAAGTACCGTTGCCGCGGGAGTATAGTTGACATGATCCTCGTTACAGCGGTGCTTAATGCAAAAGCAATGACGCCAGCAACTTAAATGATATTTAAAGTAGAAAATGCAACAACGGCGACAACAGCGTCAAGATAACAACGGCGTCAAAAAGGGCCTTGGAATAAAAAAAGCGGCACTAAAGTCAACAAGGACAATGACACCAATGGTGTAACCGTAACAACAACAATTGTGTCTACAACGGCAATGGTAGTTTAAAATGCAATGGTTTCAAGAATGGCAATGGCGCCAACAACGGCAATTACGACAACAACAATGTCAACAAGGAGGATATCACCAACAGTGGTAATGGTGTAAATAAAGGCAATGTGGTCAACAAACGCAAAAGCGCCAACAACCAACGACATTGTTATCAACAAAGGGAAGCGTATCAATAACTAGCGACAACGAAGTCAAAATGGGAATGATTTCAACATGGACAATTGCGTCAACAATAAACGGCAATGACGGCAGCATAGCAATAAATTGTCGCCAGTCTCAAGACTGCAGTGGTCGAGAACAGGTGAGATATGTAGATCATGCACTCAAAAATAGATTTCTGATTATGTGTCAGTGATGATTGGCTCAAGTTTGATCCAAATTAACAACTAACGAAATAAAAGATGTTGTTTTTAATATGGACTGTTTTTCTGCACTTCTTTGAAGCTTTGGTGAGCCATTCTTGTGTGGCAGGAATGGGTTTTATTTACGGCTCCTTTAAGTTTCACATCTACCTGTATGTATCTCTTTAATTAAGATATTTACAGTGTACATGTTTCTCATATTGGTTTTCTATTGTATATGGTAAGCACAGATAGATTACAGGTGTACTTTTCAGGTAACTATTATTGTTCAATGATTTTCATGTGCGAAGAATGCTTTTTACCCAGAAGAGGGAATATAAGCTCGGCTATTTTGTACTTTCTTCAGTTTTGGTTCAGGACACTTAAAGGTTACTTATACCTTCCGTCAGAACTGGCTCAACCCTGTCTCCCTATCTTTTTCTATATCTCTGTTTGTTATGTAATGTACAATAAAAGAATCATTCCCCTAGACAGATTTATTGAATACGTTTAGTCCCTATAATAAGAAATAATCTGGCAAAAGTAACCACCCAACTCACAAACCATGTAGGTAGACAAGGCAAGCCGGTTACACTTGTATTTAGCAAAGAGATGATATGTATACAGTTCTTCTGAGTCCTCGGTTTAAAAATTCCCAAGTATCTGATTGGACACATTTCAACGACCTTCATCTTGCATTAAGCAACCTTTTGCTTTAAAAGGCATTAATTCTTCATTACTAAATGTCATAGTATCGCTTTTTACTGTCTCTGTCTGTAGATAGGCTACTGAAGTGTTCTCACTTAATGTTATGAAACTCTTTAACCTTTAGCCTGTTGAGCAAAATATTTTTACAGAATGTTTCACCTACCTATTTTTCGGAATTCAAGCTATAATTAATCAACTTGTCTCTACCAAAATGCAATAAGAGTATCAAACAGTTTGGATTCTGATGAGACGCCGATCCAAACTGTTGGCATGGGTATTCACTCATCCGTCCATAGCAGGCTAAAGATTAATTCATGAATATACATGTAGATGTAAGATATGCTGACATTACGGCATATGAATAGTAGACGTTTGCCCCGTGTAGACCTGCTCTGGTGCTAGAAGGTGCACATGAATCATATGTGAATACGGGAAACAGGCGCTGATTTAGAGGGGCGGAGCCGGTGTACGCCCCCCCCCCCCCCCCCCCAAAAAAAAATAATTAATAATATAAAAATAAATAAATAAATAAATAAATTTTTCCAAACACACTTTTTTAAGTAATATTTTAGATCTAAATATACTAAAAATCAATAAAACAATGATTTAATCAGATTGTTTTATTTCCCTCACCCAATTACGCTCTTTCCTCAACAAACATTACAAACACACTAGATCTATTTAGTTATGTCATCAAATGTCCCCCCCCCCCCCCATCTCGCACCTGGAAAATAAGTCAGTGCTTATTAAGACCCAGATCAGGGACCTTCCGATCAGGATCGCGAAACAATTTATTTTTTTTTGGGTTGAGTCATAAAACTATCTTTTCGTATGTTTTATAGAGGATCTTACATGAGTGTTCTTGATTATTGGATTTATTAAATGAGTCTTTTTAAAAGATAAAAAACGAGCTTTAGCGAGTTTTTTATCGTTTTAAAAAGACGAATTTAATAAATCCAATAATCATGAACACGAATGCAAGATCCTATTTATAACATAACACACACAAATGTTATTTGCAGCCAATATTTCAGCAGTAACGTGGATTGTTATAAATTCTCCTTACATATAGAAATGATGAATGAAAGGTGTTATTAGGTTCGCTAGGTAACTGGGATAAAGTAGGTCCAAATTTTCCAACTTTATTTTCTACTTACTGTCATATCAACCAGGATCTAATTCAGACATCTCTGGTATTCAATTTAACTGTGATAGTTCATGATACAAAAACATACAGAAACACGTCAAAATAATTTTTGAGTTACAGTTTTGACATACATAGTTACAAACACGTCACATTATGACGTCATTGTACACAACATGTGTCTATGTTAAGCGCGCCATTTACATGAAGACCTACATACAGTGGCCAACACGTCCGACACTCACTGTCAATGGGATTCGAAATGCGCCTTCGTTTTGGTATATTTAAGCCCTTCATTAGTGTTGTATGTATACACATGGACATGGACATTTCCACCGAGAAAAAAAATCTCGATTCAAGTTCAGTGAAAATGTTTGAAATGGACAAAAGATTCAGTACGAACTGCTGCATAAAATGTGTTGGAACAGGAGGAAGATTTTCGCGATCAGCTGAGTTAGTGAGTATAGCATATTTGAAATATGTTTGTGCTGTGCTGGATTCAGATGACTATTGTTGTTGATTGATGAGATATTTGTATGAGTAGAAATCTGCATAAACAAAAGGACATGCGGTGAAGAAAATGCAAAGTTGAGGAGGCATTTTAATTTAAATGTAGAATTGATTGTATGGGTCAGAGTAGCTGGTAGGTCTTTTTTGGCATACATTTTGTATATGATTCCTGACAGCGATTACAATTTGTATTATTTTATCGAAATTAAGGCGCAAGTGCCAACAATCCTTTGCCATCTATCGTGACTCAATCGTGGACAGGTAGGTCGACCACCGTCCGCCAGTTTGTTTGTTTTGACAGCGCGTATGAATCGTTCGAATGTCATTCGGTCGTTCGAATGTTATTCACTAGTGATTATATGCCCATGATTATCAAAAAATAAATGATAGTGTTACGTCACGCTGAAGCCACGTGTTATGTTATAAAGATACTTATGACATGTGATTAAAAAATAATGTATTTGTGATGGAGTTGTTGTTGAGACATAGCATGTGAAGGGCACCTGTGATGATAATTAGGTCTTTGAGTGGATCGACGAAAGGGCCATTCATTGATATAGATATTGTAATAATTACTATGTTACCTCCCTTGTTTGCAATAGGCGTAGCACCTATTTGTACATGTAGTACAGGTAGAGCCACGTCTGGACTATCAGTGCAGGTATGATTTCAATTATGTTGCTTTTAAAATGAATCATTTTTAAATTGCCTTAGTCTCAGTTACCGAGTAAGTGCTAGTTTAACAATGCATGTCGATGGAAACAGCTGTCAGTTGTTTACAATCATGCATACCACAGTTTCGTTAAACTAGGCTGTCCGTGGGCATGGATCCGTTGTAACGTACGGTGATGACTGATGGCTCGGGTATACAGTGTATTGTCATGTAGATTTCTAGAGTTGCTATTAGTTTGCATATTGACTGTGCCATTTGATCGAGAGTGTCCTTTGAATGCTGGGCATGCATGCATATGTCTGTTGCAAACAATGTAGACATATCAGAGGACTCATAGAGGAGCCCTCTGATCAGGAGTTGCACTGTTTGCCATTCAAAAGTAAATTTAAGCTTTCAAAGTGAGTATGCTTGATGGTTAAAACTCATGGGCAATTCCAATCTGAAATTTCAGTGTTGGGAGGGTTAACCTAACTAGGCTATATGTACTACACCCAAAACAGGCTGACCATATCTGCGGATTTTTCCTGAATCTGCGGATCTTTCACAACTTCTACGGATCTACGGAACGATTTTCAAATCTGCGGAATTTCGGAAAGAAATTTCGCCAATACTTTTTTTTGCAGGCAGTAATTTACTCAGACACCGATTATTTCAATCGCAATAATATGGTCATGTTTCTCTTTGTCTGTTGCCCACTGCAATTAATTAAGTACTCCGAGTGATCACTTAAGATAAGCCGATTAGCTAGATTAGATTGAGCCAATCAACAGGCTGATTACATCAAGATGTAGAATTCAAAATATTGACATGTAGATAAGGCTGCCGATAAACAAAGAAATGATTATTTGATAGCTCGCTTCTTTACTCAGAAGATGGTCGATTTAAATGCTTCGAAGGCAAAATACGATAAAGATCTATAATATTCGCTTTGAATAATATTATACATGTATATATACATTATGAAATTGAACAGGAAATGTCTTTAAAAACCGACCTCCCTCTTACTCAGTTAGATAGCCTAGCCCTACAACTTTTTTCGCCATGTTCACAAATATCTATCTTTTAATGTTTATATAGATCTATCAAGACAAAAATTGACATCACAAGTTTGGATTATTTGAAACAAAGGTATAAAGTGCACTGAGTCAGAGACATATACATACGTGTATGTTTAATATCTAATGACTGAGTGTAGGACAATAGCCTAGTGGACAAAAGCCCACTGGGTCATTATATCCCATAATATGCATAATTATACATTTTGATTAAGAAATTGCATGAGTAAGTATTGTAATGAGTTTAAAATATAAGTACACGTATTCATAATTCAACAGCGTAGACATTTCTTTTAATTCTGCAGCAGATCCAGATCCAACACTTTTTTTACCAGCTCTATATTTTTTACTCATGTTTTGTTTGGTAGACACAGAGTATAAATGAGTAAAACACTCTGTTTAATTGAATATGAAAAAATATGTTTTGACTATAAACAGACAAAGGATTGAATTTGTATTTAAAATATATAAATTTATGTAAATGTTGAAAAATTAACCCTTTCCCTGTTCTATGTTTATTCCAACTTTAAATACCCCTTTTGAGAAGCATTGGGCTATTTTCACAACTCACTGACAATGGCAAGGACTGTGATGTGAAACAATTCCAAGATATTGTCATGTGTACATACAGACCGTCTTTAAAGGAACTTTGTAAATTACATTTTGATGATACATACATACATACATACTAGTCAAGTTGAATAATGTTCTACATATTTAACCCGTTGCTCCATAGATTGTATTCGGTACTGAAGAAATATGGTAACTTAAAGCAGGCTTAAAGTTAAGCAGAATGATACTTTAGGGACTTTCTTTAGGCCTGTTTGAAGCTACAATATGCTAGGATATTGGACATATTTCTTATGGTGCATATTCTATTTTTCATGACTCTTAAGTGGGGCAGTTTTCTTGGGTGGAGGAAATATGAAATGTGTGGAAATAAGTATCTATGGAGTAAAGGGTTGATCAAAGCGTGCGAGTTGCAAAAACAGACAAATATTCAGAATCGCGCGCTTCGATTGAAAAAAATTGAAATCTACGGATTTTTTTCCTCAAAGTTATGGTCACCCTGCCAAAATATTCATACAAAACTGGTGACATTTATAGTCCAGATTAGTCATCTGTCCAAATATTTTTCATTCAAGCATTTACTGAAATTGTTAATTTTCGCTAAAAGGTGGAGAAATATTAAATGATGAATCAATAAATATATATATGTATACTAGATCTATGAAGAATAGCTTTTGATTCAAATCAATGGTTACCTTTGCAAACTTGTGTTTCACCAAGATTTAAACAGTCTGACACTCTTATTTCTTTGCATTGGAAGCACTTTTACACGAGAATCTGAATAAGAAGACATAATTTTTGACAAATATTTGCTCAGCAGGCTAAAGTTTAACCATTTTGCTCAGTGAATTGCATGAGTGATTTCAAATAGTGTACTTAACTCTTTGCACGCTTGAGTAATTTTTCACCTGCAACAATTGTCGTCTGCTTCAGTTCTTAGGATAAAAACTTTCTTTGCAAAAAATATTGTCAAAGCGTCAATCAGTTTAGATTCAGATGAGACGCCACATGATGTGGCATCTCATCTGGATCCAAACTGTTTGCATAGGTAATCAGGATATTTTGCCATTAGTGTGCAAGGGGTTAAAACTTATTGCAAAGTGCCCAATTATCCAACCAGAAAAGGGTAAGTTTATTTAGAAGCAAGAAGTTAATGACCTTTTTATAACAACATACATGTAGATCTATATATGTATTTGTGCTTAAAAACATTTACGCCATGAATATTCAAGTGAAACAATGACTGTTTGAATATGTATCATATATGAGGCTAAGTTTTGAAAATGGCATACTTATTATATGATTTGAGTTTTGTAAAAGGCATATGTATAGATACAGAAATGTTTGGTCATGGCAGAAACTGTAGAATCAGACCTGTTATTTCATAAGCAAACAGAGCAAATCCTGAATATACAACTCCTGTAAGTCTAAGGTCTATTCTATTTGCAAAGGCATTTTGATGAGGTAAAGGGATAAAATTGCACATGTACTTCAAAATCTGTCCTTAATCCTTGCTTTAATGGACATTCATGTGTGAAATGGAGACTTAATGTGTAACTATCAGGAGGAGTTTTGATTTAGACAAATACTGTAGGAGGAGATCTATATTATTCATATTTATAAGCAAATACAGCAGACTCTGATTTGACAGCTCCTACAAGAGCTGTCTGATCTGGATCTGTTCTGTTTGCAAATGAATAAAAAGGTATTAATGCTTACGAGTAAAACCTCTCTATAACAGCCACTAAAGTGTGTTAATTAGTTGGTATTTAGGGCAGGTGGTTGCTTAAAGCAAGGTGAAAGTAAAACAGAACGCTCCTATAGGAGCGTTATGTTTTTACTTTCACTTTGCTCTAAGCAGCCACCTGTCTTTAACACAAAATACCTGATGTAATTTAGTGGCCGTTATAGAGAGGGTTCACTGTAAATATGTATTTGCCAAGTACAAAGGTATGGGGTTAAAAATACAGTAGCTGGGTGAAAAGATGGCAGTTGTAATAGCACATTATAGAACTAAGTTCAATTATTTAACCGTTTCCTTTATATAATAAACACCTTTTCATGCCTTTGCAAACAGAATAGACCCAGACCAGATGACTCCTGTAGGAGTCTGCATGCTCTGCTTAATAGATCTGACTACAGATTCTGCCAATACCAAAAACTCCTGTGTACACATGCCATTATAAACATTTAGCAGATAAATATTCATGAATTAATTATTTATTTACATGAATATTAAACAGGTAAAGGTCTGTGAGGTAAAAGGGTGGACCCTTTTCCAGTTGAATATTGATGTAAGAAATAATGACATCATAAATAGTAAACAGACTATTTGTTATAATTGCATATCGACACAGGACATTGTAGCCATGCAGGCAGAAACTGTGTAATCAGATTTATGTTAATATCATATATAAGCAAACAGAGCAGCCCCTCATCAGATGGCTCCTACAGGAGCTATACCTTTCTAAACTGGGTAGACCCAAACTAGATTGTAGGAGCCATCTGATTAAAGTCTGCTCTGTTTGCTTATGGTACAATATAGATATGATTCTGTAACAGCAAGGCTGTTAGGTATATAAGCACTATAAACTCTCCTTGCCAGGGAGTTAACTCTTTGGCGACGTGGTTTAAGTGCTTGGAAATGTTGCAAAAGTACCCTTTCCCTGTTATATGTTTATTCCAAATCTCAGTACCTACTGAATATTCATGGACAAAATAATTATAATGAAATATGGAAGGTTGAATATTGTAGATATTTTAGAAAGCAAAGAAACATATCAAATTCTATGAGCAAACAGAGCAGACCCTGATCAGACGGCTCCTCTAGGAGCCGTCTGATCTGGGTCTACTCTGTTTGCAAATGCGTGAAAACACGTTTATATGAGGGAAAGGGTTAAGCAACAGTCTGTGCGGCTACTGGATGGATGGGTGACCATCAGGGATTGCCGATGGTGCACGTACGTTACAATTCTATGGTGTTGCCATGGCCAAAAATTCTGTTATGTACTGTACGTAGTAACAATTGATCTAATTAATATTCATGACATCATTATTTCTTCATGGAGTAAAGGGCTAAACAGAGATCAGACTCATTTAGAAATCTGCATTGAAATGCACAATGGAAGAATTGTTTAACCCATTACCTCATAAGCTATTTTTAGACACAAATCTCTTTGAATAAATTTACCGAAAAGGAGCAGTTATTAGAGAAAAGGAAAATTTCAGAAATGCAGTTTTGAAACCACTGTGATAAATAGAGCATTTGCTCCATATATAAATGCTCTATTTATCACAATGGTTTCAGAAAGTGACTTTTACAGAGGCATCAAAAGGCGCCAATATGAGGGAAAGGGTTAAGTATGAAAACACAATGATGTACTTTTGTAGATTCTGCATGATTAAACTGTTCCTACTGGAGTAGTTTAATCTGGTTCTGCACTGTCTGCATGAATTTGGAAGGCTAAACATTTAGAGTAATTACAATGTACATTAACTAATTTCACAAAATTTTCTAGCTTTATATTTACAGACAATAAATTTAGAGACTTGACAATGCCGTTGAAGAAGATTCCAAAGATTATCTCCCCTGAGCTGCTTTATGTCCTCGCATCCATGGGTCATGGTGATGAGATAGGTAACTATGGTAACGCTGTGTAGTCTGCAAAAATTGTCAAAGTTTGAGATATCAATGTTCAACTGTATATAAAAAATGAGAAAAGTTTATTACTATGGAAACCAATGGAGATATGTCATCCATTCATCTGTCATAAATATTACGTATGTATATCATACACATTTTGATAGAGAGGAGACACAAAGTTAACCCTTTAATCCGCCTTTCTACACCTTTGCAAACAGAGTATATCCAGATCAGACGGCTTCTATAGGAGCTGTCTGATCAGAGTCTGCTCTGTTTGCCTGTGATATAATATAGATATGATTCTGCAGTTTCAGCTTTGGCAATACAGTAAACTCTCTCTATAGGAGCATTCTGTTTTACTTTCACCCTAAGCTTTAAGCGGCCACCTGCCTTTAACACAAAATACTTGATGTAATTTAGTGGCCATTATATAGAGGTTTTACTGTATGTTCATGTGTTAATATGCCATTTTAAAAATTAATCTAATTAATATCCATGATGTCATTATTTCTTACATAAATATTCATAGAGTAACGGGTTAATTGGTTTTCATCAGGGTCTAATATATTTGACACATCTGAACATAAAATGAAAACTTTGTGTATTAACCCTTTACTCCATAAATACGCCTTTGCAAACAGAGTAGACCAAGGTATGATGGCTCCTATAGGAGCCGTCTTATCAGGGTCTGCCCTCTTTGCTTACCATATAATATAGATTTGATTCTATAGTTTCTACCATGGCCACTATAAAATTTGATCTAATTTTAATATTCATGGTGTCATTATTTGTGATATGAATATTCATGGAGTAAAGGGTTTACCCTTTAACTGATAGAGATGCCTTCTAATTCCTTTGCAAACAGAGTAGACCCTGATCAGATGGTTCCTAGTGGAGTAATCTGATCAGCGTCTGCTCAGTTTATTTTTAACCGGGTTTTCCATGGAAAATCCGGTTATTGAAATGGTGATGTATGGCGGACGGGAGGGCGGATGGACAAACGGTTGGACGAATGGGCGGTTGCCAATCTTGTAAGTGCAACTCCTCTGAAATTGCTCAACAGATTTTCATAAAACCTTGCATTAAGGACACATTATGTAGATGTGCCTATTGTCAGGGATTTTTCTTTCTGCAATTTTTCTGGGAGTTAGCCCCTTTGAACGTAGAAATCATCAGTTAATAGTGGAGGAAAACCCAGTTTGATGTTGTGTCGACATTTTTTGTTATGGAATAATATACATGCATGTAGATCTAATTAATATTCATGATGTCACTATGTTATATATGAATATCCACCAGGTAAAGGGTTAAGCATTGAAACAGAATCTGTTTTTGAAATGTGAAACTTTACACCCATTAAACCTTTCCCTGTTCAATATTCATGTAAAAAATAATGACATCATGAATATTTATTAGCTAACCTTTAATAAAATTTTCAAGGGATATTTTGCTTTGACAAAAGCTGTAGAATCAGATCTATATTAAGTCAAAAGCAAACAGAATAGACCCTGATCAGACGGCTCTCATATGAGGCATTTATATGAGGGCAAGGTTAAGCTGATAGATCATATTCTCTTTATTTGTAGTGTTGGCTGATGCTCATTTTCCAACTACATCATTATGCAAAGATGGAGCCCGAGAGATCAGGGCAGATGGTATGTATGACCTAATGAGCTTTGATATAGGATTGTTCAATTGCCTAGTATTACTTTATCTAACCCATTCCCTCGTAGGCTATTTTTAGATCCAACCACTTTGAATAAATCTACCGAAAAGGAGCATTAACTAGAGAAAAGGAAAATTTTAAGAGTTTTGTCATTTGAAACCATTGTGATAAATTGAGCATTTGCTCCTATAGGAGCAAATGCTCTATTTATCGCAATGGTTTCAATAGGTTATTTTTACAGAAGTGTAGAAAGGCGTATTTAATGAAGAAATGGTTAATATGTCATAGCAATGGTTTAGTCGAAGATTGTTGTTACTACATTATTTAACCTTTATAAGTATTTGACACTTTCCCTGTTCTATGTTTATTCAAAATTTCAATACCTACTAAATATCCATGGACAAAATAGCTATAATGATATATGGAAGATGGAACATTGTAGCCATTTAAGAAAGTAAAGTATTGGATCTTTCAAATTCCATCAGCAAACAGAGAAGACCCTGATCAGATGGCTCCTGTAGGAGCTGTCTGATCTGGGTCTTCTCTCTTTGCAAATGCATAAAAAGGTGTTTATGTGAAGGAAAGGGTTAAAATAAGTATTTTTCTAAAACTGTCTATAAAAGTTGATTTTTCTCTCATTTCTGTTGACACTATTATGGAGTTAAATAGTTTTGATCCTAATGTTACTTGCAATCTCATCTGGATCAAAACTGCTTGCTAAGGTTATCACAAGTTCACCCCATAGGTTATTGTTATGGCAGTTTTGCTTTCAACCCTGGATGAACTTTGTCCTTCATATAAATGTGTTTTCACGCATTTGCAAACAGAGTAGACCCAGATATACGAGCAAACCCTTATCAGACAATTTCTGATTTGGGCCTACTCTGTTTGCAACGATGTTATGGAGCAAAGAGTTAACTCTTACAATTCTGTATGGTGATCTTTTACTATGGATGAGACTTAGTATCAGTAGAGACACCATTTCTCTTTGAAAGATGAAAGTGATTAATATTTCTGTAATATTTAGGCATTTTTACACATTTGCAAACCATGTAAACCTAGATCAGACAGTTCCTGTGGGATACTGTTTGATCAGGGACTCTGCATCTGTTTGCTGATGCAATAATCTAGATCTGATTCCATGGTTTTTGCCATGGTCGACATTTCCTTTGCATGTAACCCACTGTAAATATTCAGTTGATGATATTCAAATTATTTCTTTCTTTCTAACCTCTTACTCCATGACACAATGTATATTAACTCATTCGCTGCCAGGCACTGTTTCTACTTGATACATTATCGCCAGGTTCAAGTTTTATTGTAGACATTTTTTCAATTTCTGTTTTTCTGATTTGCAAACAGTTTGGATCCTGATGAGGCCTCAAGTTACTCTGCATCTCATCTGGATCCTCACTGTTTGCATATGATTTAAAAAACCAATCTTCATGGCAGTGAAAGTGATAATTATATGTTTTGTTTATAATAGCACATGAACACAATAAATATTGGCCAAGGCATAAACTATAGAACAAAATCTATATACCGGTATAATTAATTCCTTCAGCAAACAGAGCAGGCCCTGATCAGACTGCTCTTACAGCGGCCATCTGATCTGAGTCTACTCGGTTTGCAAAGGGGTTTTAAGGCATATCTATGCAATAAAGTGTTAACCCTTTCCTCCATATATACGCCTTACTACGCCTCTGTAATAGTCACTTCTTGAAACTATTTGTCCCAGTGGTTTCAATACTACTCAATTCAAACAATTTCCTTTTCTCTAGTAAATGCTGCTTTTCAGTAGATTTATTGAAAGAGGTTGGGTCTTAAAATTATAGCCTTTGAGGGAATATGTTAAGCAAAGATGTGTATTATAGATAATCATAATTTCATTAGTCCTTACATGAATATTAAACATGGAAAGGGTTCAAGTATTGCAGATGAATGATGTGAGTTACTTCTGCAGATGAATGATGTGAGTTACTCCTGCAGATGAATGATGTGTTACAGTATGAGTCATACATAAGCCTCTTGGTTGTTGTTATTTCAGGTCTAACTATCCCTGTGTTACTTGAGGCAATCCTGGAGCTGTTGCCATTGGATACCTATGTTACATACCCTGTAAGTACAAATAAGTCATGCCTTCAGTGCTATACAGATATGTTAGATCTAGACTGGTCTAACGAGGAGTTTGGAGAAGGAGTTGGAGTGCATTAGGGATCCTTCCTCAGTCCCCTCCTCTTCATCTTGGTACTGGCAGCACTTTCACGTGAGTTCCGCACCTGTGTGCCATGGGAACTCCTGTATGACAATGACCTTGCAGTTATGGCAGACTCTCTGGAAGAATGCATGTCAAAACTCAGGGAGTGGAAGGAGCGTACGGAGAGCAAAGGACTGAGAGTCAACATGAAGAAAACTAAGCTCATGGTCATTTGACCTGGACTTGATGCCCTCTGTGAGTGGTGCATTCCCTTGTGCTGTCTGTCAGAGTGATGGAGTTAATGTCATCAAGTGCTCGAAATGCTCATCCTGGGTGCACAAGAAATGCAGTGGTATTCAGGGCAGACTTGTTGCCAGCCCAAACTATGTCTGTCCAAGATGTCGTGAGCAGGCACATCCAATCGACGACAGACCAGTCACACAAGCAGATTTAGATGGAACTCTGCTTGATGTTGAAGCCAGCTTCTGCTATCTTGGTGACATTTTGTATGCTGGTGGTGGATGTTCACTTGCCATTATTACCAGATTTGCTACTGCCTGTGGAAAATTCAAGAAGCTTCTGCCAATTCTGACATCCAAGCACATATCCCTCTCTATTCGTGGGAAGTTTTTGACACCTGTGTTCGCGCTGCACTTCTGCATGGAAGCAAAACATGGGCCCGACAGCTCCAGATTTACAACAGAAATGAAAGATCAATGATTTGATGGATCTGTGGCGTCAAGCCCCAAGATGATATATACATCGATTCATTGTGCACAAGGTTGGGTCTGCAGGAAGTAACAGATTCTCTACGCTCTAGGCTTCTTAGATAGTATGGACATGTGGTTCGTTCCTCATTCTGCATCAAGTCTGTCACCAATATGAAGGTGCCATGTTCGAGAGTGCGTGGCAGACCAAGGAAGTCATGGTCAGACTGTGTAAAGGTTGATATTGATGTATACGGCCTTGGTGACCACGATCCACTAGACAGAGCTAGATGGAGATTGGGTGTTAGACGCCTGCCTAGCCTAGCCACTGCCTACCCCAGCTGCTGGGACACCTGCAGCAGAAGACAAATAATATCAGGGTCAAGTCAAAGTCCCTTCACTACAACCACATCAGACTCAGTCACAATAGCACAGTGTTCTTCCATCCATCTATTTTGTGCCTCTGTCTGGCTTTTATCTTTGGACAGAAATCAATATGATTCAATACACATTGGAGTAGACATTGTACTGCATACAATATGTGGAAGTCCGAATCCTAATATCGCTTTTCTTGAATTATCTCCCTTTACTCTTTTTTATATCAACATGTCCATACCATAATTATTATTATTATTATACCACATTTATATAGCGCTCTTTTCACAAGGATATGTGCGTTCAAAAGCTCTTCACATAGATACATTTTATATACAAAACAGGGTATATTCAATGCATAATTATAGAACATTTAAGATAAAACATACTTAATACTTGCAAATAATAATAATGGCAAAGGCATTTAGTGTTACTCTTGTTTTGTGTGTGTGTGTAAATACATAATGTATCCATATATATATTGATAATTGCAGTTTTTTTTATAGTTGCTATATTATATTATTATTGTGCATGATGGGATTTCAAAGTAAGTTGGCACAAATGTTCACAATAGAGTGTGTTGTGTACTGTGGTGAAAGAGCTTCATGTATGCTAGGTCAAAGTTCAAAGATCAAGGTTGCAGCAGTGCCCTCTATGGACACATTTTAGTGCAGATTGTATCTGAGCTAGGGCTTGGCTGCAGGCATGTAGTGTTATTTTTGACAACATCAAAGACATGTTTTGACGCAATTATAACATTGACATACTACAATGTGTAATATATTCCTATATTGTGTCATGCATTAGGCTGCTTTGATGGACAAGGTACCTGAGGACAAGGCTAAAGGGTTGCAGACCCCAATCTGGACTGAGTACCAGGTCATAATTGACAGAAGCACTGGAACACAGGTAATCTACATCATGCAGTTCATTAACTCTTTACTTCAAGGCTATCCATGCCAAATATGATGATGTCTTTAATATTGATTAACTGAATTTTAGCTTTTTTTTATTTGTTGTCGTTTTTTTTTAAAACAAACTGAGCTATTGTCTTAACTACGACATCTGCATTGTCATTTTCTTCTCTTTGCAAAGATGTAGATATGCTTGTTTATGGATTAAGGGGTTAAGCAAGAAGAGCAAAAGATCTTGAACTACTCTGTTTGCCAAGGTATCAACAATCACCGGTATAAAGCAAAAGGTTAATGCAGGTCAAGCGTACAGAGAATTTCTCTTTTGGATCAATATCAAGTGACTGTCTAACTGCTTAACCCTTTGTATGATGCCCATTATGCATCTTAACCCTTTCTTCCATAGTTATATTTAGATACAACATCTTTGAATGAATCTATCCAAAAGGACCAATTACTAGAGAAAAGTAAAATGTTAGAATTTTGTAGTTTGAAACCATTGTGATAAATAGAGCATTTGCTCCTATAGGAGCAAATGCTCTATTTATCACAATGGTATCACTAGGTGATTTTTACAAAGGCGTAGAAAAGTGTATTTATGGAGGAAAGGGTTAATAAATTGAGTTCTTGATATTTTATTTATTGCCAATGGCAAACAGTAGAGAACTAGTTTTGTAACATATAAGCCAATTTGGCAGATCCAGTCCGAATATGGGTTTTTGCAATGGCTGGTCTATGATGTTATATACTTTAAGTATCTGTCCTTTAAAATTGTTATTCAATATTTAGTTAAGGAAAAAATATAGTTTTGTTTCTTTCAGTGTGATTTCAAACAAATTTCATAAAGCTGTACATAGCATTTTGTAGGAAGAAGATGAAATGCATTGCATACTCTGCCCTGAAAATCTGTCATATTTTACCTCTTTACCAGTATTCTATTTTTAAAGCAAGAATTAACTGATATAAATAATGCGTGTAGTATAGTATGAATATTTATCAGATAAAGAGATAAGGTCTGTAGGAGTGTGATGGAAACTTTTATGGAAAAAATCTGACCTTGTGCTTTCAATGTTTTGTCTCTCATATTCTTGTCTATATTGTTTGTCAGTTGTTATCTGGGTTTGTTTTACAGATTGATGTAGAGAAAGTAGAGAGGTTCAAGTTTTATGAAAGAGCCAAGAAAGCCTTTGCGATAGTACACACTGGGTAAATTCTAGTTCAAGTTTTAGATTGACCTATTATAAAATTATTTCAAGGCTTGTTGATGTTTACATGCAAACATACTTGCAAAAGGAGCACGTTCAGCTAGATACCAGCAAGCAACAGTGAACTGAAACAGATTTGTTTTGTCTTGGATGAGTAGTATGTCAGGATTGCAAGCACTCAAATCATTGCAAATAGTTTAGACTCATATCAGGCTTTGCCCAGAATTATGGTATTTTAACTCTTTGCACGCTAAGTAATTTTTCGTCCACAACAATTGTTGTCTGCTTCCATTCTTAAAAAAAACATTCTCTCATTTCTTTGCAAAAATATGGTCAAGATGACAAACAGTTTGGATCCTGATGAGACGACGCATTATGCGGCGTCTCATCTGGATCCAAATTGTTTGCATAGGTAATCAAGTTTCGACCATAGCGTGCAAAGAGTTAAATGGACACACTGTCAAAAGGTAAAGGTATTTGACAATGAATCAAAGGGTGTAAGCCTGGATATGATGCCACATGTTAAAGGTTGCAGCAGCTGCTCTGCAGTGATTACAATGTTAGAGTGCTTTTTCCATGTCGGGTTGGCATATCTTTATTTGATTAGAACATAAGCACTAATATACAGTAGAACCCCTCTAATACGACCAGTTAATGAATAAACATGGGCGTCTTTATATGCAGGTGGTAGCTTAATGCAGGACAAAAGTAATGCAAAAAGCTCCTAGAAGAGCTTTCTGCATTACTTTTGTCCTGCATTAAGCTACCACCTGCATCTAGCACCCAGAATTATACCTATTTTGGGTGGTTGCATTAGTGGGGTTTTACTGTATCTAAAATATTTCCGCACTACATCAGTTTCTAAAGCTGAATAATTTAATTTTGCACCATTTTGTTAACCTTAATTAGACTTACATAGTGGCCAATAGTGTAGACCCTGATCAAATGGCAGGTTGAGGAGCTGTTTGATCTGGGTCAGTAATATTTGCCATTGTTTGTCTGTCTGAATACTTATGGTAATTAGAGAATATTCATATTTTAGACATTTATTTGGGTCTCAGTTTGGCAAATTAATATTCATGATATTACTTTTTCCTACATACAGTAAAATCTCGATCATTCAAAATTTTAATATTGAAGAATTTAGACACTTTTAGGCAGGTGGCTGATTAATGCAGTAACACCATGAATATATATTAGTTGAAACTTTTATAATGGTGTCATAGACAAGGAAGTTAACGACAAATGGCAGAAACTTTAGAATCGGCTCTAACTTATTTCACATTAGAGATCCATGAGATCTGGGTCTACACTGTTGGAAAAGGCATCAAAAGGAGTATCAGATAAAGGGTCAAGGAGAAAAAGATAGTTTAGATATTTGTACACAGGTTAGGTCCATATTTATTAGCAGCAAAATTGTAACCAAGGTGTCTGATAAGGGTCTCGTTATTGCAAATACAGTATTTGAACACTCAAGTACTTACGATTATTGATCTTTAAGAAGGATGGCAGCTTAATTCAGAGTGAAAGGCCTCTAAGACCTTTCTGCAAGACTTTCATCCTGTATTAACCATTTCCTCAATACATGTAAATACGCCTTTCTACGCCTCAGTTAAAGTCACGTTTTGAAACCATTGTGATAAATAGAGCATTTGCTCCTATGGAGCAAATGCTCTATTTATCACAATGGTTTCAAACTACAAAATTCTAAAATGTTCCTTTTCTCTAATTAATGCTCCTTTTCGGTAGATTTATTCAAAGAGGTTGTATCTAAAAATAGCCCCTGCCTACAAAGATATAAATTCTTCATTACTAAAGTTTCGTAGTATCGAGTTTTCCTGTACTTGTAGGACAGACTTTGACAAAATATTGTCTTTCAACAAGGCCGTTGATTGTTTTCAATAGCCAGGTTCCCTTTTGGTACTTTAGATAACCTTTTGAATGTTGTGAAAAGGAAGTGTTCATCATTTGTATCAATAGAATCCATTCAGTATGAAAGGGTATACTTTGCAAGAGGACTTGGTGACTAAGAGTGCAGATCCTGAACAAAGGGCTCCTATAGGAGCCATCTGATCTGGGGCTACACCAGCAAATACCAGTACACTTATCTCCTGTATACTGAGAGTTAAATAACTGACAACACAAGCATTAGAACATCTTTAAAATAGTCACATGTATGGACTACTAATATAGAGAATAATAGGTTAGTGCCGTAGATGGGACGCTTTATCCGACGAGGGGAGAAAACGTTGAGGCGAGGCTTGCCGAGCCTCAACTGTTTTCTCTCCGAGTCGGATAAAGGCGTCCCATCTACGGCACTAACCTATTATTCGATTTATCCAGTCAATATAGTTAAATGTATTTTTATAGACTCATAACACTCTTGAAATAATTTACATTGAAAATGCAGTTTTTCGATCAACGGATCCCTCCCTTTTCACTTCCATTTAGACGTAAATAGATCTAATGAGCTACCGCAGAGGAATATAGTTTCGATACTTGTATTACTAGAAGGTAAACGTGGTTGAATTTGAAGAATAAGATGATTTGAATCGAGGGTCGATAAGTTATTTCAAACAGACATGATCTATATTCTTTGGTCAAATTCGAGTTACGTAGTCTCGGTTTCTATTTTTAGATTCTACCTAACGTCACTCAGAAATCGATGGAACTGAACAGGCTATATTTAGGTTTATGACTATCACCGCCCCTGTAAGAGTTTATCAATGAAATAATCATGAGAGTGAAAAGAAAACATTTACTATTTATCTGTCAATCTTTGCTTCCAGGTTTGATTTTATCAAAAACGGGTTTTGCCAGCGGTGGATTAAATTAATAAAAGTGATAAATCAACGTCATTTTGTATGTGGCCTCAGTGGCGTAATCGGTAAGGGCGACGTCTCTAGAGAGATTAGAATTAGTTTTTGTAGGATCAGGCGCGGGTTCGAATCCAGCTGTAGCCAATTATTTTTATTTTTTCCCATTTGAATAATTCTTCTGGTGACCAAATAGATCTGTTAGATCTATTCCATCAACATGTTTATGAATATTTACAGAAAACTAAAATAGTTCCATGGTTATAGAATCATTACGCCTATCTACTAACCTAATAAACTTTCCACTACCGGAAGTAACCAAATAAACCTAAGTTTATTTGCACCCCCTTTATTATGTCACTAGAGAAGCCTGGTGACTGGATAAAAAGCTTTTTATTGGAGCTAAATTAATTTCATCCTGCATTAAGTTACCCCCTCTATTGAAGACAGACAATTTTATTGAATGGTTATTTAAGGATGTTTTAATGTATTCATTATTGATTTTCAGGGAACTGGCACAGTATGGTAACCTCATTCTGAAGAAAGGCTTGGCACTGTAATGCTGGGAACCAAACTAAGGTCAAACTAGGGGCTGGACTCCAGCAACCAATATGGTGAAAGTGTAAATACAGGGACATTCTTATATACATAATTATGTGATATAAACTGAATTCTATGGAAAAATAATCTTTATTTAGCTGAGGAAATTCTCATCAGCAGAAAAATATGTCTATATCAAAGTATCAATTAGATTCGATGGGCTTTTATCTGAGCTAGTTGATATAAATGTTAGTTTTTGTGTGTGCCATTAAATCTTCTAAGGTAATTAACCCTTTACACCTTAAATATGCCTTTCTATACCTTTGGAAACAGAGTAGACCCAGATCAGAGACGAATGGAGAATTGCGCAAGCCTTGGGGAAAATTACTGATCAGTAGACTTGTGACTTCTTTCTCGATTCATCCAATGGGAGCCCTTGTTTGACATCAGATGACAACATCATTCAGTCAGAATCCTGCAGCAACCAGTTGTTTTTTTTTAATCGCTGAAAGATGCTGAAACATTTTGTCTAAACAATTTCCATCCTCCTCCTCTATATCACCACGAAGTAAATACAGATCTGTATTTACTTCGTGATATCACTGGTTTCATTTACAGTTTTGCACATCTCTCCGTCATTTAGGGTTACTTTTGCATACTATGATTGCGACGGGCAGTTTGTGAACGCCCTGATATGGTAAATATTTTTTTATTATATGTATTCATGTTTATTTGGGAAATAATTTGTTAAGCAACATTCATTGCTTTTCTGACATTGTAATAAATTCCCTATATCAACTCAATTTTTACTCTTGTGTCGTTATTTTAGTCATCTTATTTACCCATACCTAGTTTCAACTGGCTTTAATACCTTTATAATTAATTAGGAATACCATAATATAGATATGAGTTTCTGACATGGCAGACATGTGATAAGACCCGATCCCGGCGGTAGTCTACCGATATCAAAAGGTTCTTTCTAAGCTCCCGGCGGGAGACCAAAAACTCCCGATATGCGACAATCCCGACCATACCCCTATTAAGATAAGGAATTTTTAATTGCAACTCTCTCGAGGCAATAATTGGGGGACCATTGAGCCCATAGCTACTGGCCTAGATAACCTGTTATCCTATTAGGTCATACTCAATGTAATTAACCAATTAGCATAATCTCGTGGCGGGCGTGATTTAGCGTGAAATCAACAGACCGCCATGTTGTGTATATTGGAAACGACACATGTCAAGTTTTTCGCATGTTTGGAAGAGGATTACTGATGATTTATCGATGGTTCATCAAGCAAGAGTCAGGGACAAGGGGCTGCTCATCAGTTCTGGTGAAATAAACACCAATCAATGAGTTTGGCTAATTGGAAAGGTAGGTAAACTATAAAAGATGATAAAACTGTCTGCAAACTCTGTTAAAAAGCCGTCTGCATAACTGATATACTGTTGGTCAATCATAAAACCCAACTCAATCAATGTTAAAAAGAGACAATGCTTGTATAAACTGTTTGGATAGCAATAAGAATGATTTTGAATAAAATATGGATGCTGCCTTTTGATCATCTGTCAGTCAAAATTGGCTCTGACAGATCAAAGTAGACCTAGCTTAACCCTTTACTCTATGAATATTAATTATTTATTGCACATTTGATACCAGTTGTAAAATCTTTTTATATTCTTTGTAAAACAATAACATATAAGGGACTGTAGTTATGAATATGATACAAGTAATGCAAACAGAGCAGACCCAAATTAGACGGCATCTAAAGGGAGAGTTGTCTGATCTGAGTCTAGTATGTTTGCAAACAGTGTAGACCCAGATGAGAGAGCAGCAGAGCTCCTATAGGAGCTCTCTCATCTGGGTCTACACTGTTTTCAAATACAACTACATGTATAGTGGTGACTGGCAGGCTATGGGTAAATTTTTCATCTGTGCAAACAAAGTACATGTAGACCTTGGTAATGTTTCATTTTTGCACACTTGCATAGCACAATGTAGACCTACATGTAGGTAAGAAGACCTAGATAAGAAAGCTTGATGGTAATGTTTCAGTTTTGGTACCTTTGCTTATGCAGTTTATTGTTGTATTTGTCAGGTATGAATGCAAGTACAACACAGCATGGACTTCAACGTACCCCTGGGTTGCAAAAGGAAAGGCCCAGTCTGCAACCGTTCATTTTCCATTACACAAGAGGGCAAAAATGACATTGAGAAGCAACATAAGAGTTCTTCACACTCTACAAATGCAAAGCAGACAGCCTCCACTCCAAAGCTGACTTCAGTGCTCAAGCCATTTATTTGTACTGTATTTAATTTTGTGATAAACACATAAAGATACATAAGAGATTCATGTTTCTCGTTTCTTTTATCCAGTTTGTAATAATTTTAAAACCACTTCTTGCCTTGTAAAATCAAAGTGAGATTTATTTTTACTGGTGGAATCCAATTTCTTACTAAATCTACTTCATGTACATTTATTCAAATGTTTTATTTCCTTTTGAATATACATTGACTTAATTAACTATTACAATACAACATGGGAAAATATAAGGAACTGTAGACCTTAAATTTATGGAATTTAATATGCAAACAGAGCAGACCCTGATCAGACGCTCCATTAGTAGCTGTCTGATCTGGGTGAACTCTGTTTGCATATGCTGTAAAATGAGTATCTATGGAGTAAAGAGTTAAAACGGAATTCCGTCAATGAAAAAAAATCTCCCACTTTGAGACCAAATCTCCCACTTTGGGACAGCCAATCTCCCACTTTCAATGAATTACAAAATCACATGTATGCATGGCCAAATATTCTTGTGTCCATGTGCTATGATGATAAGTAATCTGATTAATGTTGATGATATAATTAATTCTTACATGAATATTCATGTATTAAAGAACAGATAGACATTGTTTCTGACCAGCAATTGTGCATTGGCTAAAGCTATTGTCATATTATTATAGTAAACTCGTTACATAAAAACAATTTGTAATGAACACTCATGTAAGATCCTCTTTATATTAATAGAAGGATGTGTTTTGGAAATGGGAGGTAACTCAAACTAACCCTGAATGTGGCGGCATTCTGGGATTGTACAAGTTATCTCCTTTTAATAAATGGTACATAAATGATACACTATTGTCTGCCATAATAACTGAGTATCAAAGTGTAATGATTGATATGTGTGTGGATTGCATGTGTGAAAATGTAGCATATTCTTATATTATATCTTTCGAAAAAGGCCCAATAAGGTGGAACTATTACGCGTAAGAGCTAAATATATAAATAATTTACAAATCCTACTGGTCTATCCATACACATATATTTTATGTGATCGCCATTCTGTATGAAAGATTAAACATTTACTAGATCATATCGGGTCGCGCTAGATCGACGGTGTTTCATGTATCCTGTGTGTGTTTGTGACGTCATCATTTTGTGTGTCATCTAAATATAGTAACGTTCTAAAAATAGCTACGTTTTAGCGGGATTTTACTATTTAAAAGGAAAGCAATGGACGGGGACAGTGGCCACCACCTTGTTTGAAAAACGCCAAATGTGACGATCAATTCTCTATAGGATACCTATAAACTGACAAATAATTGGAATATTTGCTGGAATCATTTAAATGTGTATCGTTGTGCACATTTGTGTCCTGGTAAGATTGTTTCTAGATCTAGTTTTAACCCTTTCTCTGTTCTTTGTTTTTTCCAAATTTCAATATCTACTGAATATTCATAGGTAAAATAACATTATAGCCAGTTTAGTAAGTAAAGATACAGAACTATCGAATTCCATTAGCGAACACAGCAGACCCTGATCAGGCGGTTCCTATAGAAGCCTTCTGATCTGGGTCTACTCTGTTTGCAAATGCGTGAAAATGCGTTAATATGAGGGAAAGCTTAAAAAATCGGGGTGGTTTCCCAAATTTCATCCTGTAACATATTGTAAGACCTTTCATTTTGCCATTAGGGTGTATCCATACATTACGGTAACACGAGATTCCAGACATGCTGGAAGGAGTTTCATGTAACCCTTCTTTAGGGTGGATACATTGATGTGACATGATTTTCCTGTTATGTTTTAAGGAATTTCATGTTAGATCTAACCCTTATTTAGCGTAGATACATTAATGTGACATGCGAATCCTGTTACGCTGTAAGGAGTTTCATGTATCCCCTTCTTTAGGATGGCTACATTAAGGTGACATGAGATTCCTGACATGCTGGAAAGAGTTTCATGTTACCCACTTCTTTAACGTTGATTCATTAAGGTGACATGAGATTCATGTCCTGCTGTAAGGGTTTCATGTTACCCCTTTATTAGCTTTTACCTGCTGTACAAGGAGTTTCATGTTACCTATTCTTTAGATTGGATACATTAAGGTGACATGAGCTTCCTGTCATGCTGTAAGGAGTTCCATGTTGCCCCTTATTTAGGGTAGATACATTAAGGTGTAATGAGATTCCTGTTACGCTGTAAGGAGTTTCATGTAATACCTTCTTTAGAATGGCTGTATTAAGGTGAAATGAGATTCCTGACATGCTGGAGGGAATTTCATGTTACCCACTTCTATAGCCTTGCTTCATTAAGGTGACATGCGATTCCTGACCTGCTGTAAGAGGTTTCATGTTACCCTTTCTTTAGGATGGATACATTAAGGTGACACGAGATTCCTGACATGCTGGTAGGAGTTTCATGTAACCATTTCATTAGCTTTTACCTGTTGTACAATGAGTTTCATGTTACCCTTCTGTAAGGTGGATACATTAAGGTGACATGAGCTCCCTGTCATGCTGTAAGGCTTTTCATGTTACCCCTTATTTAGGGTAGATTCATTAAAATGACATGAGATTTCTGTTACGCTGTAAGGAGTTTCATGTTACCTACGTCTTTAGCTTTGATTCATTAAAGTGACATGAACTTCCTGTCATGCTGTAAGGATTTTCATGTTACCCTTCTGTAAGGTGGATACATTAAGGTGACATGAGCTTCCTGTCTTGCTTTAAGGCGTTTCATGTTACCCCATCATTGGCTTTTACCTGTTGTGAGGAGTTTCATGTTACCCTTCTATAAGGTGGATACATTAAGGTGACATGACCTTCCTGACACGATGTAAGGATTTTCATGTTACCCCTTAATTATGGTCGTGACATGAGATTCCTGCTACCCATTTCTTTAGCTTTGATTAATTAAGGTGACATGAGCTTTATGGCATGCTGTAAGGATTTTCATGTTACCCTTCTGTAAGGTGGGTACATTAAGGTGACATGAGCTTTCTGTCATTCTGTAAGGATTTTCATGTTACCCCTTAATTAGGGTAGATACATTAAGGTGACATGAGATCCCTGTTACGCTGTAAGGAGTTTCATGTTACCTACTTCTTTAGCTTTGATTCATTAAAGGTGACATGAGATTCCTGACCTGCTGTAAGGAGTTTCATGTTACCCCTTCATTAGTTTTTACCTGCTGTATAAGGAGTTACATGTTGCATTTTCTTTAGGGTGGATACGTTAAATTGACACGAGATTCCTGGCATGCTGGAAGGAGTTACATGTTACCCCAACGTCTTTAGCTTTGCTTCACCCAGGTGTCATGAGATTCTTGACCTGCTGTAAGGAGTCTCATGTAACCCCAACATTGGTTTTTACCTGCTGTAAGGAGTTTCATCTTACCCTTCTGTAAGGTGGATACATTAAGGTGACATGAGCTTCCTGTCATGATGTAAGGATTTTCATGTTACCCTTTAATTAGGGTAGATACATTAAGGTGACATGAGATTCCTGCTACGCTGTAAGGAGTTTCATGTTACCTACTTCTTTAGCTTTAATTCATTAAGGTGACATGTGCTTCCTGTCATGCTGTAAGGGTTTTCATGTTACCCTTCTTAAAGGTGGATACATTAAGGTGACATGAGCTTCCTGTCATGCTGTAAGGAGTTTCATGTTACCCTTCTGTAAGGTGATACATTAAGGTGACTTCTTTAGCTTTGATTCATCAAGGTGACATGAGCTTCCTGTCATGCTGTAAGGAGTTTCATGTTACCCTTTTGTAAGGTGGATACATTAAGGTGACATGAGCTTCCTATCATGCTGTAAGGATTTTCATGTTACCCTTCTGTAAGGTGGATACATTAAGGTGACATGAGCTTCCTGTCATGCTGTATGGAGTTTCATGTTACCCCTTCTTTAGCTTTAATACATTAAGGTGACATGAGATTCCTGTCATGCTGTAAGGATTTTCATGTTACCCTTCTGTAATGTGGATACATTATGGTGACATCAGCTTCCTGTCATGCTGTAAGGATTTTCATGTTACCCTTTAATTAGGGTAGATACATTAAGGTGACATGAGATTCCTGCTACGCTGTAAGGAGTTTCATGTTACCTACTTCTTTAGCTTTGATTCATTAAGGTGACATGAGCTTCCTGTCATGTTGTAAGGATTTTCATGTTACCCTTCTGAAAGGTGTATACATTAAGGTGACATGTGCTTCCTGTCATGCTGTAAGGAGTTTCATGTTACCCTTCTGTAAGGTGATACATTAAGGTGACTTCTTTAGCTTTGATTCATTAAGGTGACATGAGCTTCCTGTCATGCTGTAAGGATTTTCATGTTACCCTTCTGTAAGGTGGGTACATTAAGGTGACATGAGCTTCCTATCATGCTGTAAGGATTTTCATGTTACCCTTCTGTAAGGTGGATACATTTAGGTGACATGAGCTTCCTGTCATGCTGTATGGAGTTTCATGTTACCCCTTCTTTAGCTTTGATACATTAAGGTGACATGAGATTCCTGTCATGCTGTAAGGATTTTCATGTTACCTTTCTGAAAGGTGGATACATTAAGGTGACATGAGCTTCCTGTTACGCTGTAAGGAGTTTCATGTAAACCATTCTTTAGGGGGGATACATTAAGGTGACCTGGGATTCCTGTTACACTGTTAGGAGTTTCATGTAACCACTTCTTTAGGGTGGATACATTAAGGTGACATGATACTCCTGTTACGCTGTGAGTTACATATTACCCCATCCTTAGGGTGGATACATTTAAGTGACCTACGATTCCTTTTACGCTGTAACGAGTGTCATGTAAATGAACAAGTAGTAAAGTCTAGCAGGAAAAGACCCCTTCTTTATGATGGATATATTAAGGTGGCACGAGATTCCTGACATGCTGGAAGGAGTTTCATGTAACCCCTTCTTAAGGGTGGATACATAAAATGACACGAGATTCCTGACATGCTGGAAGGAGTTTCATGTTACCCACTTTTTAGCTATGTTTAATTAAGTTTACATGAGATTCCTGACCTGCTGTATGGAGTTTCATGTTGCCCCTTCTTTAGCTTTGATACATTAAGGTGACATGAGATTCCTGTTACGCTGTAAGGATTTTCATGTTACCCTTTAATTAGGGTAGATACATTAAGGTGACATGAGATTCCTGCTACGCTGTAAGGAGTTTCATGTTACCTACTTCTTTAGCTTTGATTCATTAAGGTGACATGAGCTTCCTGTCATGCTGTAAGGATTTTCATGTTACCCTTCTGAAAGGTGGATACATTAAGGTGACATGAGGTTCCTGTCATGCTGTAAGGAGTTTCATGTTACCCTTCTGTAATGTGGATACATTAAGGTGACATGAGCTTCCTATCTTGCTGTAAGGATTTTCATGTTACCCTTCTGTAAGGTGGATACATTAAGGTGACATGAGCTTCCTGCCATGCTGTATGGAGTTTCATGTTACCCCTTCTTTAGCTTTGATACATTAAGGTGACATGAGATTCCTGTCATGCTGTAAGGATTTTCATGTTACCTTTCTGAAAGGTGGATACAGTAAGGTGACATGAACTTCCTGTCATGCTGTATGGAGTTTCATGTTACCCCTTCTTTAGCTTTGATACATTAAGATGACATGAGATTCCTGTTATGCTGTAAGGAGTTTCATGTAAACCATTCTTTAGGGGGATACATTAAGGTGACCTTGGATTCCTGTTACACTGTTAGGAGTTTCATGTAACCACTTCTTTAGGGTGGATACATTAAGGCGACACGATACTCCTGTTACGCTGTGAGTTACATATTACCCCATCATTAGGGTGGATACATTTAAGTGACCTAAGATTCCTTTTACGCTGTAACGAGTGTCGTGTAAAGGAAAAAAATAGTAAAATCTAGCAGGAAAAGACCCCTTCTTTATGATGGATATATTGAGGTGGCACGAGATTCCTGACATGCTGGAAGGAGTTTCATGCAACCCCTTCTTAAGGGTGGATACATAAAAATGACACGAGATTCCTGACATGCTGGAAGGAGTTTCATGTTACCCACTTTTTAGCTATGTTTAATTAAGGTTACATGAGATTCCTGACCTGCTGTATGGAGTTTCATGTTACCCCTTCTTTAGCTTTGATACATTAAGGTGACATGAGATTCCTGTTACGCTGTAAGGATTTTCATGTTACCCTTTAATTAGGGTAGATACATTAAGGTGACATGAAATTCCTGCTACGCTGTAAGGAGTTTCATGTTACCTACTTCTTTAGCTTTGATTCATTAAGGTGACATGAGCTTCCTGTCATGCTGTAAGGATTTTCATGTTACCCTTCTGTAAGGTGGATACATTAAGGTGACATGAGCGTCCTGCTTCCTGTAAGGAGTTTCATGATACCCTTCTGTAAGGTGGATACATTGAGGTGACATGAGCTTCCTGCCATGCTGTATGGAGTTTCATGTTACCCCTTCTTTAGCTTTGATACATTAAGGTGGCATGAGATTCCAGGTACGCTGAAAGGAGTTTCATGTAAACCATTCTTTAGGGTGGATACATTAAGGTGACATGATAATCCCGCTGCGCTGTAAGGAATCTCATGTTACCCCGTCTTTAAGATGGATACATTAAGGCGACATTAAGGTGACATTTCTGTTACGCTGTAAGGAGTTTCATGTAACCCCTTCTTTAGGGTGGATACATTAAGATGACAGGAGCTTCCTTTAAAGGCTGTAAGAAGTTTATTGTTACTCCTTCTTTAGGGTAGATACATTTAGGTGACATTTGTGAGATTTTCTTTTGAATTTTATATGATCATGATATGATCTCAAGAGAACATTTATAACGCATCAGAAAAATGACGACTGTTTCTTTTTCATTAACAGATGCAGTGTACAAAGTGTGACAGATCCTTTCACAAAAAGTCATTGTGTTGGAGAGCAACTGGCAGAGTCCGGAATGCAGACAAACTCATTTGTTTGTGCTGCTAGTTTGCAGGACATGTATACAGCATTGTAGTTTCTGTTGTATTGGCCATTAATAATTAAATTGTAGCAATCCCCCACTTGTTTTTCTTATTTGTATGTACAGTACTCCATCTCTTTGACGACATACTTGTAGATAAGAATGGTCACCAGTAAAAAAGGTGACTGCTGAATGCAGTAAAGAAGTAATACAGAGAGCTCCTGAAGAATATATCTGCATTACTTTTGTCCTGCATTAAGCTATCATATGTTTTAACACATTCCCTCTTAGTGACACATTTTGGTGCGTCTGTAAAAGTCACATGTTGAAACCATTGTGACAAATAGAGCATTTGCTCCTATGGAGCAAATGCTCTATTTCTCACAATGGTTTCAAAACTACACAATTCTAAAATTATTCAAGATTTATTCAAAGAGGTTAGGTCTAAAACAAATCTAAGAGAGAACGAGCTAAACAACCACCTACATTAACCCGTTTATTCATACAAGTGTTTTCGAGCTCCTCTATCTAATCCTCCATATAGGTACCATTAATCAAACATGATGTTGAATAAAAGTGGCAGCTTAAAGCAAGATAAAAGTAAAGCAGAACGCTCCCTAAAGAAATTTCTGTTTTACTTTCATCTTGCTTTAAGCAAGATTGCCTTAAACACAATATAACCTAGGTTATTTAAATATTTGACTATGGAGCAAATGGTTAAACACTGAAATCAAGCCCTTTTTATGAGTTTGTCTTATTATTGAGACCTTACTGTATGGTCTATGCCATGTGACTTGCTTTGGTTGAACTTTTGATATACGATGTTAAACAGGCCTGTAGTATGACAGTGTACGAAACTGTTTTGTTGACACAATTAAATTAGATGAAAAACTTAAAATATGTTGTTATAATTCAATTTACATTCTATATTTACCTGATGCTAAGAGCATTTCACCAAACTGTCTTTGCTAGAACAACAGCAGAAGCATTTTATGAATATTTCAATTCACACTATGGTGTACTTAGTAGGCTACATTCTGATTAAGTCCAGGACAACATGTTATTCCAGCTATGATGGCATGTTTTAGCAGCTTTACTCTTACAATGCTTGAACCGTATATATACATCGTTTGCAAGCAGTGTAGACCCTGATCAGAAGGTCCCTGACGGAGCCCGCTAATCAAGATCTGCACTGTTGTCGTACTTACGTATAAATATTTGGAGAACAAATTTCTCAAGAGTAAATGTAAACTGGTCAAGAAAATGGATGAGTCCATTTGAAATTCAGCATTGTAAATGTACTCTACTTAACATGTTTGGAACTTTGAACCCGGAAATGAAGCCATTCTGTAGCTGTCTCCAGTATATTGTTTCTATGGTGTACTCATACATCAATACAAGGGGACCTCCATGGCCATAATAAGCTGGACGTCGCGATATGACTAAAATACGAGTGTTAAAAGTGACTTGAAATCATAAAAATAATCTAATCAAATACAACACAAGGTATGTTTCATATTTGAAATAATGTTTGAAAGGATTTACGGTTGTATCGTCGACGCTCCCGTTCGTCGACTTTGATTAATATAGTAAATTCTGAAGGGTGGTGATCCCCCGAAAGCAAAACTTGCAACACAAAAAGAGAAAATTGCAGACTCGATTGAGTCTGTTCATGAGCAGTAATTGAATGTGCTACACTGCTCACGCCCCTAGCATGTTTTGTTTATATTTTGATTTTTATAGGCCTTATCACTATATAGGGATTAGGCTTGCACACTTATGTCGCGGTTATGCCTTTGTTGATGGCTGGTCAAAGAGACATGTGCTTGCAATTATTGCAGACGTCCTGTCAATATAAAACATTTGTTTATAGTTTAGTCCCAGATCGCGTTATATTTTTTTAAATAAGAACATAAAAGACCCCCTACAACACACACACACACATGTAGTTTATATAAGATTGTAGAAAGATAGATGATTTGGGCTAATATTCTGTAATGTTGATAACATGTAATAAATTAGTTTTGCATGTTCATACGTAAGTATTGTCCAGTTTGAGGAACTTTAATACGAATGTCAAACTTTTTGATTATGATCAGACACCGAGTAACTCTGGATCATTGCACTATCAACAGGACATATCTAATAAATAAAATGTCGAATTATCATGAGATCAAGTTCTTCTCTGTTAAACAATGCTACACTTGCTAACAATTTGGATCAAAGTCAGATGCCAAGCAACAGGTTCAAAGGTCATAAATTTTTTGAGCTGAGTCTGAGATCGTACTCAAGCATTTACTCAAATCTGACCAATCAAAAACTTGAGAACGATCTCAGACTCAGCTCAAAAGATTTATAATATTTTAAAATCGAATCTAAACAGGGGTAACTTGACGTTTATTGAATTATGTAAGGCATCTCTCGTCACATTAATGTGTCAAAACTTAAGAAGGGGTAACATGAAACTCCTTAAAGCATTTCAGAAATCCCATGTCACCTGAAGGTATCTCCGCTAAAGATGTGGTAACATAAAACTCCTTATGGCATACCAGGAAGCTCATGCCACTTTAATGTATCAAAGCTTAAGAAGGGATATCCCTAAGTTCCTTACAGTATGTCAGGAACAACATGTTACCTTAATGTATCAAGGCTACAAAGAGATAACATGCAACTCCTTACAGGATTTCAGGGATTTTTAGTCACCTTAATGTTTCAACACTATTGGGGTGACATGAAACTCATTACATCGTGTCAGGAATCTCATGTCACCTTAATGTAACATAGCTAAAGGAATGATAAAATCCTTACAGCATATTAGGAATCTCATGTCACCTTACGGTTTCACCACTAAACGCGGTGACATGAAACTCCTTACAGCATTTTAGAAATCTAATGTCTCCTTACCGTTTCAACACTAAAAGGGGTGACATTAAACTCCTTACAGCATGTCAGGAATCCCATGACGCCTCAAAGTATCAACGCTAAAGACGTGGTAACATAAACCGCCTTACAACATATCAGACTCATCGTGTCACTTTAATGTATCAAATCTAAAGTAAGTGTGACATGAAACTCCTTACAACATGTCAGGAATATCATGTCACCTTAATGTATCAAAGCTAAATAAATGGTACCATGACACTCCTTACACCATATCAGAAATCTAATGTTACCTTAATGTATCAACGCTGAAGAAATGGTGACATAAAACTCCTTACAGCGCGTCAGAAATTTCATGTCACCTTAATGTATCACTGCTAAAGACGTAGTGATATGGCACCCATTATAACATAGGAACCTCATGTCAGTTTAATGTATTCAATCTAAAGAAGGGATAACATGAGATCCCTTACAGCATGTCAGGAATCTCATGTCACTTTAAGTTATCAAAGCTAAAGTAAGTGTAATTTGAAACTCATTACACCATGCCAGGAATCTTATGTTACCTTAACGTATCAAAGCACAGAAAGAGTAACACGAAACTCCTCACAGCATGTCAGGAATCTCATGTCACCTTAATGTAACATAGCTAAAGGAATGATAAAATGATACTCCTTACAGCATGTCAGGAATCTCATGTCACCTAGATGTATTAACGCTCAGAAAGGGTACCATGAAACTCCTTCCAGCATATCAGGAATCTTCTGTCACCTTACTGTTTCAACAGTAAAACGGGTGACATGGAACTCCTTACAACATGTCAGGACTCTGATTACGCCTTAATGTATCAACGCTAAAGACGTGGTAACATGAATCTCCTTACAACATATCAGAATCATCATGTCACTTTAACATATTAAAGCTAAAGAAAGGGTTACTTTAAACTCCTTATAACACGTCAGGAAATTCATGTCACTTAAGTGAAATAAAGTTGAAGAAGTGGTTACATGAAACTCCTTACAGCATGTCAGAAATCTCATCTCACCTTAATATATCAAGGCAAAACATGTAATTACACGAAATTCCTTACAGCATGTCAGGAATCTCATGTCACTTTAATGTGTCAAAGCTTAAGAATGAGTAACGTGAAACTCCTAACAGCATGTCAGGAATCAGGAATCTCATGTCACCTTAAGGTATTGGCGCTAAAAAGAGAAAATATGCAAATTCATACAGCATGTCAGGACTCTCGTGTCACTTTGTGTATCAAAGCTAAAGAAAAGGTAACATGAAACTCCTTACAGCAAATCAGGAATCTCATGTAACCTTACTGTTTCAACGATAAAGACGTGGTAACATGAGACGCCTTACAACATATCAGAATCATCATGTCACTTTTATGTATCAAAGCTAAAGAAAGGGTATCATAAATTTCCTTACAACACGTCAGGAAATTCATGGCACTTAAACGTACCAAAGCTAAAGAAGTGGTTACATGAAACTCCTTACAGCATGTCAGAAATCTCATTTCACCTTAATATATCAAGGCAAAACATGTAGTTGCACGAAATTCCTCACAGCATGTCTGGAATCTCATGTCACCTTAACGTTTCGAAACAAAAAAGGGTAACATAAAATTCCTTTTAGCATATCAGGTATCTCATTTTACTTTACTATATCACCGCCAAAGACGTGGTCAAATAAAACTCTTTATAACATATAAGGAGCCTCATGTGAAACTCTTAGCAGCATGTCCGGAATCACATGTCACCTTAAGGTATCAACCCTAAAAAGAGGTACATGAAACTCCATACAGCATTCAGAACTCTCGTGTAATTACATGTTTTGCCTTGATATATTAAAGTGAGATGAGATTTCTTACATGCTGTAAGGAGTTTCATGTAACCACTTCTTTAGCTTTATTTCACTTAAGTGACATGAATTTCCTGACGTGTTGTAAGGAGTTTAAAGTAACCCTTTCTTTAGCTTTGACATGTTAAAGTGACATGATGATTCTGATATGTTGTAAGGAGATTCATGTTACCACGTCTTTGGCGTTGATACATTAAGGCGTAATCAGAGTCCTGGCGTGCTGTAAGGAGTTTCATGTTTCCACGTCTTTAGCGTTGGTATAATTATTAAGGTGAAATGAGATTCCTGCACGCTGTAAGGAGTTTCATGCCACCCTTCCGTATATTTAATACATTAAAAAGACTTGAGATTCCTGACATGCTGTAAGGTATTTCATGTTACCCTATTTTAGCATTGATAAATTTAGGTAATATCAGATTCCTGACATCTGTAAGGAATTTCATGTTACCCTTTCTTTAGCTTTGATATATCAAGATGACATGAGTTTGTGTGACATGATGTAACGAGTTTCAAATTGCACCTTCTTTAGCTGTGATAAGTTAAAGCTGAAATGGCGGTAACATGAAACTCCTTCCAGCATGTCAGGAGTCTCGTGCATCAATCCCAAAGAAGATGTTACATGAAACTCATTACGGCGTAACAGGAATCTCATGTCACCTTAATTTATCTACACTAAATAGGGGCAACATGAAACTCCATACATTAAGTCAGGAATCTCATGTCAACTTAATGAACCAAAGCTAAAGAAGTGGGTTACATGAAACTCCTTTCATCGTGTCAGGAATCTCGTTTCACCATGATGTACCCACCCTATAGAAGGGGTTACATGAAACTCCTTACCTTACAGAATGTCAGGAATCCCGTATCACAATAATGTAGCCATCTAAAGTTGTTACATGAAACTCCTGACAGCGAAACAGGAATCTCATGTCAGCTTAATGTATCTACACTAAATGAGGGGTAATATGAAACTCCTTACAGCATGACAGGAAGTTCATGACACCTTTATGTATCCACCTTACAGAAAGGTAATATGAAACGCCTTACAGAAGGTAAAAGCCAATTACGGGGTAACATGAAACTCCTTACAGCAGATCGGGAATCTCATGACACCTGGATAAATCAAAGCTAAAGAAGTGAGATAACATGAAACTGCTTCCAGCATGTCAGGAATCTCGTGTCACCTTAACGTATCCACCCTAGAGAATGGGTTACATAAATCTCCTTGTACAAAAGGTAAAAGCTAATGAAAAGGTAACATGAAACTCCTTACAGCAGGTCAGGAATCTTATGTCACCTTAATGAATCAAAGCTAAAGAAGTAGGAATCTCATGTCACCTTAATGTATCTACACTAAATAAAGGGTGACTTGAAACTCCTTACAGCATGACAGGAAACTCATGCCACCTTAATGTACCCCCTTACAAAAGGGTTACATGAAACTCCTTACAGCATGACAGGAAGCTCATGTCACCTAGATGTATACCCCTAACAGAATGGTTACATGAACCGCCTTACAGCAGGTCAAAGTCAATGAAAGGGTAACATGAAAATCCTTACAGCATGACAGGAATTTCATGTCACCTTATTGAATAAAAGCTAAAGATGTTACATGAAAAACTATACAGCGTAAGAGGAATCTCATGTCACCTTAAGGTATCCCCCTTACAGACGGGTAACATGAAACTCCTTACAGCATGTAATAGCTAATGGAGGGGTAATATTAAACTCCTTACATCAGACCGGGAATTTCACGTCACCTTAAGGAATAAAAGCTAAAGAAGGGGTTACATGAAACTCCTTACAGCATGACAGGAAGCTCATGTCACCTTAATGTATCTACACTAAATAAGAGACAACATGAAAATCCTTACAGTATAACAGGAAGCTCATGTCACCTTAATGTATCCACCTTACAGAAGGGTTACATGAAACTCCTTACAGCAGGTCAAAGCCAGTGAAAGTGTGGCATGAAACTCCTTACATCATGAAAGGAATCTCACGACACCTGGGTGAATCAACGCTATAGAGGTAGGACAACATGAAACTCCGTCCAGCATGTCAGGAAGCTCTTTTTCACCTTCACGTATCCACCCTAAAGAATAGGTAACATGAAACTCCTTGTACAGCAGGTAAAAGATAACAAAAAGGTAACATGAAACTCCTTACATCAGGTCAGGAATCTCATGTCACCATAATGAATCAAAGCTAATTAAGAAGGTAACATGAAACCCCTTCCAGTATATCAGGAATCTCATGTCACCTTATTGTATCTACTCTAAATAAAGGGTAACATGAAACTCCTTTCAGCGTAACAGGAGGCTCATAACACCATAATGTATCTACACTAAATCAGGGACAACATGAAACTCCTTACAGCATTACAGGAAGATCATGTGACCTTAATGTATCCCCCTTACAGAAGGGTTACATAAACCGTCTTACAGCAGCTCAATGCCAATGAAAGGGTAACATGAAAATAATTACAGCATGACAGGAATTTCATGTAACCTTATTGAATAAAAATTAAAGAAGATGATACATGAAACTCCTTACAGCATAACAGGAATCTCATGTCACTTTAATGTATCCCCCTTACAGAAGGTTAACATGAAACTCCCTACAGCAGGTAAAAGCTAATGAAGGGGTTACATAAAACTCCTTACAGTAGAACTAGAATCTCATGTCACCTTAATGTACCTACCGTACAGAAGGGTAACATGAAACTCCTTATAGCAGGTAAAAGCTAATGAAGGGGTAACATGAAACTCCTTACAGCAGAACGGGAATCTCATGTCAGCTTAAGGAATAAAAGCTAAAGAAGGGGTAACTTGAAACTCCTTAGGGAGTAACAGAAATCCAATGTCACCTTAATGTATCTACACTAAATAAGGGGCAACATGAAACTCCTTACAGCATGACAGAAAGCTCATGTCACCTTAATGAACCCCCCTTACAGAAGGGATACACAAACCGCCATACAGCAGGTCAAAACAAATGAAAGGGTAACATGAAAATCCTTACAGCAGGACAGGGATTTCATGTCACCTTATTGCATAAAAACTAAAAATGTTACATGAAACTCCTTACAGCATAACAGGAATCTCATGTCACCTTAATGTACCTACACTAAATTAGGGAAAACATGAAAATCCTTACAGCATGATAAGACGCTCATGTCACCTTAATGTATCCCCCTTACAGAAGGGTATCATGAAACTCCTTACATCAGATCGGGAATCTCACGTCACCTTAAGGAATAAAAGCTAAAGAAGGGGTTACATGAAACTCCTTACGGCGTAACAGGAATATCATGTCACCTTAATGTATCTACAATTTCAAGAGGGCCAGAATGACCCTGACATCGCTCAACAGACAATCAGGAGAGAAGATTTTCAAAGATTTCACTATATGTTTCTATAGTAAACTAGCCGGCCCTGGGATGGGGCAATTTTTTATTTCAGAAAGAATAAATCAATCTATACTTATGTTCAAAATTTCAGATATTTTCATTACATATTCATGAGTTCATATTATTATTCATACCTTATCTTAAGATTGATGTACTTTTAACCCTTCCCCTGTTCTATGTTTATTCAAAATTTCAATACCTAGTGAATATTCATGGACAAAATAGTTGTAATGAAATATGGAAAGTGGGACAGTCTAGCCATTTTAGAAAGTAAAGAAACATATTTCAAATTCCATTGACAAATAGATCAGACCCTGATCAGACAGCTGCTATAGGAGCCGTCTGATTTGGTCTGTTCTGTTTGCAAATGCATCAAGTCATTTATATGAGGGAAAGACTTAAGTAAACATATTATAAGTGCATGTATATTGTACACAAAATAAAAATAATTTAATGCAATTTGCACTATATTATATCATAGCAAATACAGCAGATTGATCAGATGGCTACTACATGAGCCATCTGATCTGGGTCTACTCTGATTGCAAAGGTGTAGAAATGCATATTTATAGGGTAAAGGGTTAATTGTTCTATTTACAGGTCAGATCTAATTTGCAACTGCCATTATCAAGAAGGGACGCAATCCAGTGTCCAATCAAAAAGTGTGAAAGGGAGATGTATGCTTAAAATAGCCAGCTAAAAATCGACACTGCTCTCCAAGATGCAATAGAACATTTGAATTTGTATTAAGCTGAACTTCACAGCAGATACGGTTATGGGATATATATTGATAGCTGGCAGCTTAATGCAGGGCATAGATATGGAAAAAAGCTTTAAGAGTTTTCTGTATTTTGAGTATTATCCATAAAGTTTTCTCAATCTAAAATGAGTGTGTGTAATTTGTCTAAACACAATTTCTACTCCACAGATCAGGCTAAGGGTGATTACTAATACACTCTGGCTAGCGAGTCCTATCAGAGCACTGGCTTATCTCTGAATATTAGGAAAACTTTAACCTGTAGAACCTTTAGACTGTAGATGTGAAAAGTATATATACACAGGGTAGGGCCAATTTTAACCTCAGAACTATGATATTAAGAAAACAACTCATAAATGTATGCTAATTAAGTTAATCTATACAACAAATATCTAAGCTCTGGGACATGTAGTTTTGACAAGAAGAGTTTCAAAGATTTTCCTATGCATACATAGTGATCCCATGGGCTGTTTATGCAGTCAGCTACAAAAAACTGTCAATCCCTGGGGTGGAGCCAATTTAGCCATAGGGGCATAATTTATATAACTTTTGTAGAAGTTGAAGCTATGTGCCAAATATGAAAGCTGAGAACCTTCTAGTTTGAGAGGAGAAGAATTTCAAAGTTTTCACTATATGTTTCCATTGAAAACTGAAAACCCCTTGGGCAGGGCCAATTTTGACCCCAGGGGCATGATTTATATAACTTTTGTAGAGGACCTACAGATGATGCTATGTACCACAGATGAAAGCTGAGAACCCTGTAGATTCAGAGGAGAAGATTTTTAAAGGTTGAAATTGTTGACGCCCGACGACGGACGACGCACGACGGACATCAGGCGATTACAAAAGCTCACCTTGAGCACAAAAGTGCTCTGGTGAGCTAAAAGGGGGCAATATGAAAACCCTTACAGCATGAAAGGAAGCTCATGTCGCCTTAATGTATCCACCTTAAAGAAGGGTAACATGAAACTCCTTACAGCAGGTAAAAGCTAATGAAGGGGTAACATGAAACTCCTTACAACAGAGCGGGAATCTCAAGTCACCTTAGGGAATAAAAGCTAATGAAGGGGTAACTTGAAACTCCTTAGGGCGTAACAGAAATCCCATGTCACCTTAATGTATCTACACTAAATAAGTGGCAACATGAAACTCCTTACAGCATGACAGGAACCTCATGTCACCTTAATGCATCCCCCTTACAGAAGGGTTACATAAACGGCCTTACAGCAGGTCAAAGCCAATGAAAGGGTAACATGAAAATCCTTACAGCAAGACAGGGATTTCATGTCACCTTATTGAATAAAAGCTAAAGAAGATGTTACATGAAACTCCTTACATCAGGTCAGGAAGTTCATGTCACCTTAATGAATAAAGCTAAAGAAGAAGGTAACATGAAACCCCTTCCAGTATAACAGGAATCACATGTCACCTTAATGTATCCATCTGACAGAAGGGTAACATGAAACTCCTTCCAGCATGTCAGGAAGCTCGTGTTCACCTTAACGTATCCACCCTAAAGAATAGGTAACATGAAACTCCTTGTACAGCAGGTAAAAGCTAATGAAAAGGTAACATGAAACTCCTTGCAGCAGGTGAGGAATCCCATATCACCTTAATGAATCAAAGCTAAAGAAGAAGGTAACATGAAACCCCTTCCAGTATAACAGGAATCTCATGTCACCTTAATGTATCTACTCTAAATAAAGGGTAACATGAAACTCCTTACAGCGTAACAGGAGGCTCATAGCACCATAATGTTTCTACACTAAATCAGGGACAACATGAAACTCCTTACAGCGTGATAAAAAGCTCATGTCACCTTAATGTATCCCCTTTCAGAAGGGTAACTTGAAACTCCTTACAGCAGGTAAAAGCTAATGAAGGGGTAACATGAAACTCCTTGTATCAGATCGGGAATCTCACGTCACCTTAAGGAATAAAAGCTAAAGAAGGGGTTACATGAAACTCATTACGGCGTAACAGGAATATCATGTCACCTTAATGTATCTACAATAAAAAGGGGCAACATGAAACTCCTTACAGCATGACAGGAATCTCATGTCACCTTAATGTATCCACCTTACAGAAGGGTAACGTGAAACTCCTTACAGCAGAGCGGGAATCTCATGTCACCTTAGGGAATAAAAGCTAATGAAGGGGTAACTTGAAACTCCTTAGGGCGTAACAGAAATCCCATGTCACCTTAATGTATCTACACTAAATAAGTGGCAACATGAAACTCTTTATAACATTTTTATAAGGAACCTCATGTGAAACTCCTAGCAACATGTCCGGAATCACATGTCATCTTAACGTATCAACCCTATAAAGAGGTACATGAAACTCCATACAGCATTCAGAACTCTCGTGTCACTTTTTTGTATAAAGAAAGGGTAACATGAAACTCCTTACAACACGTCAGGAATATCATGTCACCTTAAGTTATCAAAGCTAAAGGGGGTATAAATTTTAACTCTAACATCATGCCAGGAATTTCATGTCCTATTAATATAAAAGCTTAAAAAGGGGTTACATAAAACTGCGTCCAGCATGTCAGGAATCTCACGCCGCTTTAACTAGTCACAGCTACAATTTGAAATTCGTTACATCATGTCATCTTAATACATGTATATCAAAGCTACAGAAAGGGTAACATGAAAATCCTTACAATGTCAGGAATCTGATATCACCTTAATGTAACATGAAACACCTTACAACATGTCAGGAATCTCATGTCTTTTTAATGTATTAAATATACAGAAGAGTGACATGAAACTCCTTACGGCGTGCCAGGAATCTCATTTCACCTTAATATAACAATGCTTAAGACGTGGAAACATGAAACTCCTTACAGCATGTCAGGAATCGCATGCATCACCTTAATGTGACAAAGCTAAATACGTGGTAACATGAAACTCCATATGAAATAGCAAGAACATCATATCACTTAAATGTTTTTAAATAAAAGAAAGGGTAACATGAAAATCCGTCCATTATGTCAGGAATTTCATGTCATCTCCTTACAACACATCAGAGCTCTCATGTCACTTTAATATATCAAAGCTAACGAAGAGATAACATGAAATTCCTTTCAGTATGTCAGGAATCTCATGCAACCTTAACGCATCAAAGCTGAAGAAGAGGTGACATGAAACTCCTTACAGCGTTTCAGGAATCTCATGTCACTTTCGTGTAGCAAATCTACCAAAGCATCATTATCATAGAATTGCATTGGATTTATCAACAATGAAGTAGATTATTTTCTAATATTCACAAAAAAAACACATCTTAAACATATTTTCAGTATATTTTCTTTATTGGTCATAGTATATTTGCTGTGCACATCACCTAAAGCTTTTTATTAGACTTGCAGTATTTTTAGATAAAGGGGAATTCCAGTTCTATTTTTAGATGCACCACACAAACTGATGACGTAAAACAGAGGGTACACGAAACACCGTCGATCTAGCCCCTCCCAGATCATATCACGATGAAAAATCTGTATTTACTTCGTGATCATATTGAATGATAAACCAGTGCAGATGCTCACCAGAGGACTCTAGCAGACTGAGTACACACTGTTACGTTAACCACATTCAAAGGATTTATCCAGTTACATACAGTACAAACTCGATACAAGGAACACTCAAATAGGTATCATAATTACTGATCTCTAATACAGGTGGCAGCTAAATGCAGGGTGAATGTCACGCAGAAAGCTCCTCTAGGAGCTTTCTGCATGACTTTCATTCTGCATTAAGCAGCCACCTGCCTACAAATACACACATTCCTCGGTACTAAAATTTAGTAGTATCGAGTTTTTACTGTATGTGTATATTTGTTTGATATGAAATAGAAATAAAAAGAAAAGTTTGAAAAGAAATATTATTTGTGGAGTCTGCCATGAATATTCATGGAGTAAAGGGTTAATTCCCTGTTTTGTGATGTTTGGTTTGGTGGGGAACGTATTAACACATTACCCCCTAGTGACGCATTTTTGCGCCTCTATAAAATTCACATTGTGAAACCATTGTGATAAATGGAGCATTTGCTCCTATATGAGCTCTATTTATCACAATGGTTTCAAACTACAAAATTCTCAAATTTTCCTTTTCTCTAGTTAATGCTCATTTTCGGTAGATTGATTAAAAAAGGTTGGGTCTAAAAATAGTCGAGGAGAGAATGAGTTAATTAACTTAGAAACCGTTCACAAGTCTGAACCTCACCTTTTCAAACGAACTCGGTTACATTCACACGGATATATGACTGGTTGAGTAATATAGGACAATCATGGCCTCTTGTTACCTGGGAGCTTTAACATCTAATCATTAAAATTGGAAATAAAAGAAAAAGAAAAGAACAATGGCTATCAACATATTTATTGAGGACAAACTTAACTATTAAACGACAACATTTTATGGCATGAGAATAATTTTGCTCCACAAATAGATAATTTCAAAGGCTAGAACGTGCAATGTATACGAATACAGAAGCAACGTGCGGCTAACTTAACTCTTTCGCTTCCAAATACAATGTACAGTAAAATCTTGATTATTCGAACACTAAAATACGTATTATTATCGATCTTTAAGACATGTGGCAGCTTAATGCATGGCGAAAGTCATGCATAAAGCTCCGCTAGGAGCTTTCTGTATGACTTTCACCATGCATTAAGCAGCCACCTGCCTAAAAGGGTCTTAATTTTTCTATACTAAAAATTCGAACAATCGAGGTTCTACTGTAGTGGTGTCTTTAAAATTGTCTGCCCAGAAATTCGTTTTTGTTTAATTTCCCCCCTTTTCTTTCAAAAACTTTAGCGCATTAACAAACAGTTTGAATCCTGATGAGATGCCGAGTTACTCGGTGTCTCATCAGGATCCAAACTGTTTCCATAGGTAATAACAGAGGCTACATTGGCAGCGAAATGGATAAACCATAGGTCGTTAAATGACCGGTTAAAAGTCACATACTCTTCGCCTATTATCGGTGGGTTCGTGACTACATTTGAAACGATTCTGAACCAGACGAGTCACTGGGTTAACTGCACGTCTCGTCAGAACCCAACATAATGACACTGTTGTTATTCTCCCAGTTACCTAAGTATTCGGACACACAATCTCCCATTTCGACACCGAGGGCCAACTGGTCCATTTCGGTAATCACACAGGTGGGATCCTTAGTTAGTTACCCTACATTTCATCTACATGTATATTCAAAGCAGTCACAGAATTGCTAGCATGCAAACAGGTGATTGTAAAATGCTAGAAAAAACACTGCATTTATGTTGTGTGTGTATATGTTTTAAAGATATTTTGTCACGAAATGTCGTCAATAAACTGACGAAAATGGCTGCTAAAAGTACTTCTCTGCATTGAATTAACATTCAACAATACAACATGTAGAGTTGAGACGTGGGTTTACTGGGCGTATTATCTGGATCTAAACTGTTTGCTTGTTATGGTTATCACATGCCCACCCATAGCATGGATCAGTGTCAAACACATAGATTCGGATCAGCCATCGGGGTCTTCTTCAACTAACCAGTATGTTTTAATGCCAGGATTTAACCCTTTCCCTCATGCAGACCAATTTGGCACCTCTGCAAAAAAGAGTAGACCCAGATCAGACGGCTCCCATTGGACCGTCTGATCAGGATTACTCCTTTTGTTAATGGAATTCTACATGTTCTGAAAAAATAGCAAATAAATCTATTTGTCATTGATCAATATATACAAATTCAGATAATTAATATTCATGAAGTCACGAATTTTTATATAAATATCCCTGAGGGGAAGGGTTATATTGATTTTTTATACATGTGTATTTAATCAGTTATGACAACTATACATGTACTGTATTTGGCACCAGCATTAATATAAACATGTGTACCATATTCATTGGTATCCATTTTCATGCTGAAAACATATTGACTGCCCAATGTCTTTATTTGCTCAAAATTTCACGGACTTCCCATTCGTTCAGTCATTTGAGAAACCATTGGCCAGATCAGACAGCTTGGATCCTGATGAGATACCGAGTTTCCACGTTTCATCTGGATCCGAACTGTTTGCAAATGCATGCAAAGACTTGCTTATCAGAGAAAGGTTATTCTGTAAATGTATGTTCAACAAATAAAATACCCGTTAGCATATTTAACATGTACAGACATTCAGCGTACAATATACATGTGCCGTAAAATCCCTCTAAACCAGAATTCTATAGTAGAGATACTTTTAGGCAGGTGGCTGCTTAATGCAGGGTGAAAGTCATGAAGAAAGCTCCTCTAGGAGCTTTCTGCATGGCTTTCACCCTGCATTAAGCTGCCACCTGCAAGGCTGATATCTATACTAACTTTGACGTCCGGTCTAGAGAGGTTTTACTAATAATTATAACAACAGACATTGAATATTAACCCTCCTCATGCAACAAAAATCAACTCTGTTATAACACTGGTCTGTTAAAAGTTTATTTAAATCTTATACGTTGGAATTTTCAGAAGCTATTAACCGAGTGTCGAACAGCTTGGGTCCTGATGAGAATCCGTGTTACCCGGCGTCTCGTCTGATCCAAGATGTTTCGAAAACCCCGCCAGGTCGCGTTTGGCACGAGAAGGGTAAGGCTAGCTGATTTATTTACAGCCCACAAACTACAGCTAAAATATTGATCACTGCTCATAGTTATTTGTTTTACTAAGCTAATGAAGTAAATCCCGTTTAAACGGGCTATTTGGTATGAATTTGGTTCTTTTTAGGCAGGTGGCTGCTTAATGCAGGGTAGAATTCATACAGAAAGGTAGGCATTGGAACTAATTTGATAGTCCGGGTTAAAGGGGTTTTACTGTACTAGTAGGTATGATCGCTATTGCCTAATGTATTTACCCGTCTATGCCTACTAGTAATACCCCTAAAAGGGATATAAGCAAACAGAATAGACCCCGAAGGGGCCGTTAGATCAGGGTCTATGGCGTTTGCTTGATATTTCCCACTCAAAATAAATCTATAGAACATATATCCTAGCGATGAAAATAGCTTTAAAAAGGCGACTGGCGGTCGAAGTAAAGCCGAACATATGGTAAAGAAGGCAGGTGGCAAGGCGAACGTCATGCAGATAGCTCCCGTTAGTTGTCTGAATATGCGGTTTTGAGAGCGTTTACTGTATAAGGAATACATATAGTAATGATGAGTGCTAGTGTAGTTTAATGAGTGCGAACATATTGCAACGATACATTTAGCACACTTCTACAGATAATCATATTTTGTAACACAGTAAACCCCTTCTATAACGACCACTCAATTACTAACCCTTTGAATACGAGACACACACGTATCTGACGGCTCCTGCAGAAGTTGTCTGATCAGGGTCTGCTCTGTTTTCATATGAAATCATATGGGTCTCTGCCTTGGTTTCATATGTCATTATAAAAATCAGCTAAAGAGTGTTCATGCTTATTAAAAAACATGACTGATACGCCTTTCAAATATATTATTTTTAAAAAATACTAGTGTCAGAAAGTCTGGACTTTGGTGAAACACAGAATTTCTCGTCTAGATCCAAACGCCTTGTTTAGTCGTCAGAAATTCACAGCTAGTCTACCACGCAAAAAGTAACTTAACGAAGATTTTGTCGAATATGACTCTATGAGCCATGGCACGAAAAACACCCATCAACAGAAATAACAAATAGTACAGCTTCCGCATTGAAAACGTGGTTATCTAACCAATATCTGCACTGTTTCAAAGGATTATCAGTGGACAGATCACTACTGGATCAAATGAAAGACAAACTATATAGACCCCTGGTGTTTCCAATGCGAAGGGTGATGCGGATATCTACTATTTGTAATATCAAAACGCTGTTTGTCTTTGATCCGGTTCACGTTTAGTACAATGGCAGTCAATAATAACAAGTTACAGTAAGTTGTAAGTTTACGCCCTCTTTAACGACAACCCACCAGACTCTGAATCTAAGTGTCTAATGCCGGTAGTAGCCGAGTGTAGGACGTAAGGTGTGCAGAATGTTCACCAAGAAACTTCCTGTGTAACTTTCGTTCATCTGCTTTCAATCTTCTCCCTCGTGAATATTTATGTAAGAAATATTAACATAATGAATACAAATTGACTGATTTTTTTATAATGGCACCATGAACATGAGAATATTTCACCATGGCAGAAACTATGAACGATGTTTATATGATTTAATAGGCAAACAGCAGACCCTTACCAGACATCCTACAGGAGCCGTATGATCTGGGTATACTCTGTATGCAAAGGGTAGAACAGGCGTATCTATATGAGGGAAATGGGTTAAAGATGCTACTTTGAATTCTTTAACCCTTACAATGCTAAATTATTTTCAAATGGACTATTCCAAAATTCAAACAGGTCAAGCGTATGGTGAGTGTAACAAGACAAACAGGGCAGACCCTGATTAGAGGGCTCCTATATAGGAGCCCTCTCATTTGGGTCTACACTGTTTGCAAATGACATTAGTGACTCGTGTCCCTCACATTAAGGGTTAAGTGGTCGTTTAACAAGTTAACAGTTAATACATATGTTCAGTAGTCACTCAGTGGTCGCTAAAAAGAGACTAGTGTACGTGTCGATCTACTTTGTCAATCGAGGGCATAGCACAAAACTATTATGGCCACAATATATTGGGTAAATCCGTGACACACGTAACCTCAGCAAACAATTGCAACCGGATGAGATGCCGTGTTAACTCCACACCCCGTAAAGATCCAAATTGATTGACATGTTGATTTTTGTTTCATGAGAAATTCAAGAAAACCCTTGTTTGCTTTGAAAACTGAAGCTTTCAATGCTTTTGTATTTGTTTTTATCCGTTACTTGATGAATATTCATGTGAGAAATAATGACGTCATGAATATTAATGAGATTAATTGTTATATTGGCAGTTGGACACTGGAATATTTTTGCCATGACAGAAATTGCAGAATCAGATCTATTATATTATTCAAAAAGCGGTGTCTTCCTTGTTTGCAAATACTTTACAGTCCGTATCTATGTGGTCAAAGGTTAAAACGCACATGTTCATGTATATATATAGGTGGAGCTTATCTCGGGATATCTCCTCTAAGTACCCCACACTACTGCAGCATTTGGCATTAGTAAGAGGCTATTCACCTTTACTTTCTCAGCAAATGCTCGTCTTCAGAAATGCCATTTACAGTAAAACCCTCAAAACCAGACTTATACGAGTAGTGGATAAGAATTTATAGTAAATATACATGTATACTGGAAACGGGTGATCCTTCGAAAGCAAAAAGTAGAAATGCAAAAAGAGAAAATTGCAGACTCGGTTTTATTGAGTCTGTTCATGAGTTGTAATTAAAAGTGCAACACTACTCACGCCCCTAGCACCGACTTAAGCAGTATTCATTTTTCAAAACTATAATAACATCAAAACTAATGATCCCGAAGGACCAGAAAAAGACGAATTTAGATTTTAAAGGCATGCGACAGCCAGATGCAGGGTGCAAGTCATCCAGAACACCTCTAGGAGATGTCACATGTCTCAAAGACCGGCAATGATACTGATTTGAAAGTATTGTTGAGAGAGGATTGACAGAGACGCTTCTAATACAGGGACTGGTGGGACCATCTTCATGCTTGAGTTTTAACAACACTCGAATTCTTGTATAAAATTGTATAATATTTTCACATATGTAATAGATCTCGGTAGGAACACGGTACTTGTTCAAATTCCTTGACGAGATTTTAAAGAAACCCTAAATATGATAGAAATTCCTTTGCAAACCTGTAATCTACCTAAAAGGAGCATTAACTATAGAAAAGGAGACGTTTAGAATTGTGTAGTTATGAAACCATTTTGATAAATAGAGCATTTGGTCCAATGTTGCAAAATTAATGTTCTATTTGCCACAATGGTTTGATAAAATGAGTTTTTACAGAAGCTCAGAAAGGCGTCAGTAGGATAGAAGTGGTTAATTAGTGTTCATAATAAATTAATAGATGGGAATTTGTCGTGAATCTTCAATGTTTGTTTATGAAATTATGTAGATAAATATTCATGATGCCATTATTTCTAACATTATCATGTACATAGATCAGGTAAAAATACACAGTCGTTTTGCATTAAGATCTCAATTATGAAAGCTTGGTAACAATGCCTTAACAATAAAGTTACAGGAATTACATATACACTATAACTGGTGTAACAAATGTAAATTACATTGACTGGATAAATAACTACATGTAGGTATACAACATCTAAATAGACTACCATTAGTAACAGGAACAAACCCTTAACCCATTCCCTCATAGGCTATCTTTCGAACCAACCTACTAAATCTGCTGAAAAGGAGCCTTTATTAGAAACAAGGCAATCTTTAGAATTGTGTAATTTTGAAACCATTGTGACAAATTGAGCATTTGCTCCTGTGGAGCAAATGCTCTATTTGTCACAATGTTTTCATTTCAAAAAGTGACTTTTACAGAGGCCTCGAAGGCATCAATATGAAGGGATGGATTATTAGTAACAGGAACAAATCCTTAACTTGCTATGAAAAGTATCGTCTGTCCAAACGCTCTTCTGCATCATTTCAGAAATTGATCTACTCGCCAAATCTCTTAGCTTAGGATAAAGATCAGGTGCTGTTTTGCAAAGAGTATAAATTGGTATATGAGCCATGGCATTTCTCAATATAAAGGTTGAAAAGTTCTTACGTCAGAACTCTGAAGAGTCATATTACCACAATGTAAAATATTATTTATGTCATTTTTTCATGTTCATTAGAACAGGTTTTGTTAGCGATACCTTTATGGGAGAGAGCCCACGCCTCTAGGAAGTTTCTTATTACCGATAGTACAATACAATAAGGCAGTTTGTACTGACACACAGTAAAACCTCGTTCATCCAAACTATTGGTACAGAAGAACTGAAAACTTGTTTAAGGCAGATGGCTGCTTAACCCATTCCCTCATATTGACGACTCTGTAAAAGTAACTTTGTGAATCCATTGTGATAAATAGAGCATTTGCTCCTATAGGAGCAAATGCTCTATTTATTACAATGGTTTCAAACTACAGAATTCTAAAAGTTTCCTTTTCTCTAGTTAACGCTCCTTTTCGGTAGATTTATTCAAAGTGGTTGGATCTAAAAATAGCCTAAGAGGTAATGGGTTAAACCCTTTATTCTCATATTATTCAAGAAAACCCCATCCAGATCTTCATTTTAAAAAACTCCCATCCATGTTTTCATGTGGATTGGGGCACAGCAAACAAAACATTTGCTGGAATAAGCCATTGCCATTGATGAGTACAGCAAACAGTGCAGACCCTGATAAGAGTTCTCTTGAAGGAGCCCTCTAATCGGGGACTAGAGCTTGTCTAAGTCAAGGGGAAAAGCCATACACAAGACGCATCTACCATCGAAACATCGTTCAAAATACGGTGTTAAGATATAAGGAAACGCATTGAATGTAGAACAAATCCCTGCATGATGAAAACAATATAAATTGAGTGTACAGGGAAACGTTTCACGGTCGCCACACTGCACAAACAACACTATTGTGTCATTGTAAGGGACAATATACACTAATGGTTTAATGCAGAGTGAAAGTCTGAGATGAGCTTTCTGCATGACTTAAACCCTGCATTAAGCTGTCATCTGTCATTAAACTTTTCTTTCATGTAAACGCGTGTTCACGCATTTGCAAACAGTTTACCCAGATCAAGCGGTTCTTACAGGGGTCAGATCAGGCGGATCTTATAGGAGCCGTCTGAACAGGGTCTGCTGTATTCGCTAATGGAATTGAATAGATCTATTTCTTTAAATTCTAAAATGGCTACAATTTTTCACCTCCCATATTTCATAATAACTATTTTGTCCATGAATATTAAGTTGGTATTGAAATTTGAAATAAACATAGAACAGCGAAAGGGTTAAGACTTAAGAATGATAATTATACTTACTTAAGTATTCAGATAATCGAGTTTTTACTGTAAATTAAATTAGTATAATTTATATGTATCGATTCAATAAATTCAGCTGATAATATCTTTTTTCAAATATCCTTGCACTGAATACACATCGTACTTAAGTTGAGATACTGTTAACAGTATCGTGCCGGGACTTACTTTGGTTGTATCTTCTTGGGATGAAAGATTCCTTGTAGATTGTACTGGAATATAAAGGCAGATAAGTATCTTTGGAGTATGAAAAGTCGTGCAAGTTGTATTGTATGGTACAGTTATTGCGTTGCATCTTTACAATGACGTTCTGCAAGTGCACGCACAAACATAAAGATTGATGTTGTATTGTACAGTAAAACCTCTCTATAACGGCCACTAAAGTGTGTTAATTAGTTGGTATTTAGGGCAGGTGGCAGCTTAAAGCAAGACGAAAGTAAAACAACGCTCCTACAGGAGCGTTCTGTTTTTCTTTCACCTTGCTTTAAGCAGCCACCTGCCTTTAACACAAATATTTGATGTAATTTAGTGGCCGTTATAGAGAGGTTTTACTGTAATTTAGTGGCCGTTAGAGAGGTTTTACTATAATTTAGTGGGCGTTATAGAGATGTTTTATTATACGACGCATAGTTACCATTTACTCCATGTATTTATATGTAAGAAATAATGACATCATGACTATTAAATAAAATATAATGGCACATGGACACGGGAATTGTCGGCCAGAGTAGAAACTGAAGAATAATACTATTTAATGAGCAAACAATGCATACCCTGATCAGATGGCTCCTATAGGAACCGTCTGATCTTGGTCTACTATGTCTGCAAAGGTGTATTTATGGAGTAAAAGGTTATACAGATATTATAAATTGTATTAATTTGAACATCTTAAATCGGGACATATTTGCTGGAAGTGTAACCTAATATTCAGCATAATGAATGCCAGTTCTTAAAAAGGGTAATACTGTGCTACACCACTGTCTTGCAGATCGAGAGGTTACACTTTAATATACATGCAGTTACACCATTGTTGCTACACATGTGAGCAAAAATAGCAACTTGTGAGGGTGTAATATGCATACTTTACCATCACTAGTAATATTCTTATAAGGTTCTATAATTTCCAGATAAATAGATAAACAACATCAAAGATGTAATAAATTAAAAAAAGCAGAATACATGTACATACATAAAACAATCAATAAAAACAGTATTATAAGTTGGTCTGGCATTCCTGCATTGGCAATGTGTCAAAAATATGAAATGCACAGAAAGATCTCGATAATACATTTTGTACAATATCAGATGATTCAATAATAATGCTTTCTAAACATTATTGCGGTACAATGATATGCAAAGTTTAGCACTGTCACAATATTAAGCTATCGACGCTACAACAAAGCCCATGTTTTTGTCATTTGCTAATGGAAATTCCTGATACACACCCGGGATTGTGTGACAATCCTTGTCATAGTACGAGGTCAAACCGTAATTTTTCCATTTATGAAATGAGAGTTTTGAACTTTGGCAAACGTTCTTATGAGCTACAAATGGATTCTATCTGATATTAATGAATAATATTGCAACAATGACGCACTGACAAAGAACTAGGGACTTTACGACATTGTCAACATTAATCCATTCCCCCATATTGATGCCGCCTCTTGACGCCTCTGTAAATGTCACTTTCTGAAACCACTGTGATAAAAAGAGCATTTGCTCCACTGGAGCAAATGCTCTATTTATCACAATGGTTTCAAAACTAAACAGTTCTTAAAAATTCCCTTTCTGTAGTAAATGCTCATTTTCAGTAGATTTACTAAAAGTCAATGGGTCTAAAATAGCATATGAGGTAATGGGTCTAAAATGGCCTATGAGGTAATGGGTTAAAGCAAATAGGTGTATAGTAAAACCTCTACAACATCCACACAAAGTGAGTGTGTGTCATTCAGCTATATCGCTGCTTAAAGCAAGACGTACGGTATGCTTCCATAGGAATTCCTCATTCGTTCTGCTTTAAGCAGCAACCCGCATTTAAAGACACCAGTGCTAATCAATTAAGGTACCGCTATAGAAATGTTATATTGTACCTCTTAAAGCTCTTTCCCATCAGCAGTCCTTTGTAATACTTTATTACTATAATATTAATATCTCTGGTACATGTACATATATCATTTTAATAGGCCTTATCTACTTCTCTAATTAATTAATCACCTAAAAGGTGTACATAATATCAATGGCTTTGGTATTTAGAACATGTTATATATAAGCAATCATAACAGTAAAAGTACATAAATATAGAATAATATCAACAACTATGAGGTATGTATATGTATGAAAGGTATGCTCTTATGGCAAAATAGTAGCACCAACAACAATTAACAACATGACTTAAAAGAGCAAATCACGCTTTGGCAGATAAATCAAATAATTTAAGCATTTTGCTAAAATCATAATTGCACTATACCAAAAAATCAAACAATAATCGATTCAAAATTACTAATTTGTTATTAGTGTAGGAAGCATCGTTAATGCTGAAATGCTTTTAATTGATTGGCCTAATGTACATGAGAACTACGCTTAGGCCATCAGCCGTATAATGCTTTAACAATGTACCCAACCGCAGCTTCATTTAGTTAACCATTTTCTTCATATAAACGTGTTTTCACGCAATTGCAAAAGAGTATGCCCAGATCAGACGGCTTCTATAGGAGCCGTCTGATCAGGGTCTGCTCTGTTTGCTAATGGCAATTGACAGATCAGTTTCTTTACTTTCTAAAATGGCTATAATGTTCCACACTGTCACTCCATATTTCATTGTAACTACCGGTATTTTGTCTATGGATGTTCAGTATATATTGTAATTTAGAATACACAAAAAACCGGGAAAGGGTTAAGTGTTAACGCGACTTTGCGCTAACACATACTCAGTGTCTTTGAGAACATTTTAAAATTCATTCACAAAAAGTGATATTACATAGTAATTTTGTTCTTGAACGAGTGCACATTTTGTCCCATTTATGCCTAACATAAGGGCCATAAGATCTCGACAAGTGGACATCCGATGTAATCTGCACACTTTGTTTCACCAATCAATTTCGAAAGGTCACATTAGTAAACTAATTCTTGTAGCAAGTTCACTAGCAACACGCTTTTAAACAAAACTTTAGGCCAGCGCATTTAGAAAAACTAATGCTTAAGTAGGTTAATATATATCCATGGTGAACATCGCAATGTCTCAATAAGATCTATGACCAAGGTGGTTACCACTATCACCATATTGTGAATCTTATTCTATTACATACACAAGTCGTATAACTCCATGATCATGCAGGAGAGGAATGGACGAAAATCATAGAACTCATTTCAGCCGCTTGAAATAAAACAATCTTCACCCTGCTAAATATTCAAACCACGTTCTGAAGATAGTCACTAATCCAGAATCACTGGTATTTTCTTTAATCATTTTCTTATTTGCATTCTTTGTCTGCGTTTCAACAAAAACACATTTGTCTTTCAACACTTTTGCTTTCATGTATTCAGCAGGACTAAGATTGAAGCATACAAAATGTACAAGAAAGCTCACTAAACACAAGTTTCCGTGGCCGTATAAGCAAACACGCGTGTCTCGGGTGTAAAGCCAACACGTACATTTCTTACACGCCGCATAATGTTGCTGATGTCTGGTGCCAGGCATGCGTTCGGCTGTGGAGATTTGGGTGAGTTCGATCCGTCGTCGTCATCAAGAAATCGCCGAGGCGAGCTGGAGCCAGCTAATATTTTTGGTGACCCCGGTGCTCTCTTTGGCGAATCTGGTCCAGGCCTCGGTGACCGTGGTACACTAAGCTCGTGAATTCTCGGCGACCTTGGTGCTTCAATCTCTTCATTATCGTTCAGTAGCCTGATCGGGGACCTAGGAACAAGCTCTTTGGTCTCTATCTCTATTTGCAGCTCAGTGGACATAGTTCCATCAATGTAGTCCATCACGTCATGCTGGGGAGACGGTGTAGCCTTTTCCTTATACTTACTGTAATCCAAGAGGTGCAAGAGAAAAAAGTCTGTATTAGTTTATAAATAGACATTGCTTGATATGAATTGTTATTTCAAAATTATTGATATATTAAAAGTTAACATAAAATGAATAAATAGCGTATGTGTGCCCTAAAACTGAAAGATTTGGATATCAACAGACACGTTTAAATGTTAGCTGTAAAACTGAAATATATGAATATTAAAGATATATTGACATGCGTGCTCTAAAACTGAAATATATGGATATCAGACATATTAATATGTGTGCTATAAAACTGAAGTATATGGATATCAAAGACATATTGATACGCGTGTTTTAAAACAAAAAAAGATTTGCTCTAAAGCTGAAATATATGAATATTATTGACATACTGATACGTGTGCTCTAAAACTGAAATATATGGATATCAGATATATTGGTGTGTGTGCTCTAAAGCTGAAATATATGGATATCAGACATATTGATATGTGTGCTCTAAAGCTGAAATATAGCAAACCTTCGCTAATCTGAATATTTAGTAATCCCTGAGGATCCCTTATGCAGGCGGTTCCTCAATGATGGAAGAGAATAATTCAGAAAGTATCCAGAGGAGCTTTCTGCGAGACGTTTACACTGCATTAAGCTTACACTTATAACTTGTAGTCGATACTGACATTTGAGTGTTCGGACTAGCGAGGCCACTGTATATGGATATTATACAGAGGTCCAGATAAGATGCGTAACTTTAAACATTTTCAAGAATAACTGCTTTATTTCTCCACCAATCCTTATTTCTCCACCAAACCCTATACTGTGACCACTCTTTAGAATCGTCTCTTCGAGACGATTCTAAAGAGTCGTCACAATGAAGGGTTTGGTGGAGAAATTACGATTTTAGTATTGGGTACGCACCCTTATCTATAGCTCTGGATATATGAATATAAACTGACACAATGTACTGTAGTTCAAAACAACAAGAGTACCGCAAGCGGGTACCAGCGCTCGTCTGTCGTCATTGTCAAGATGGACATGCATACCAAAAATGAAGGTTGTAAATGAAAAATTGAAGAAGTTATGGTCAATGTTAAGATTTCGGACGACGACGACAACGACGACGCAGACGTCGGAGTTACCACAATAGCTCGTGATTTATTTGAAACAGACGAGCTAAAAATGGGAAATGAATGGATGAATATAAGTATGATTTCTACCTTCTGAATTGAAACTCGATATATGCTTTGAACTCTGGCTTACAAACACGTGTTTATGCCAATATGTTTCAACAAATAAACCATCGGGTTGGATTATATTCATTCACTTCATTTAGTGTGATTTTCCTAAAACTTTTTATCAAGAGTTATTTCATCCTATACAGTAAATCTCTCCCAACCCAACGTATAATATAGAATTTTTTTTTAGACATGTGGCTCCTTTGGGAGCTTTCTGCAAATTTTCACCCTGCATTAAGCTACCATCTGTCTTAAAGACCGGTATTGATACTATTTTGAAGGTTCGGTTCTGATGCGTTTCATTGTATATATTTTCTTCATGACTGCATTTTTATCTGTGGTAATGATAATTATCTACCAGACTTTTCTAGTTATGATGCCATTAATTTGATATTCTCTCTAGCGGTGTTGGGCAGCATAATTACAAACCTAAGCGGGAGAGAATAATCGTAATGTCATCAAAGAGAAATAATTGCTCTAGTGGAAAAACAAGGCATTAAACATGGCTGAAGAATTGCTCTATAAAGTATTCATTATTCAGATCCAGGAATATTGATTTCCTTATCTACTGATAGCTTGTATTGAACGTCAACCTGTTGTTTAACCCATTCCTTCATAAACTCACTTTTTGACGCCTTTGCAAACAGAGTAGATCAAGGTTAGACAACTCCTACAGGAGGTCTGGGTCTGCTCTATTTGCTTGTGAAATAACCTAGATCTGACTCTACAGTTTCTGCCACGGTTAAACATTCCCATGTTTAATTAACCCATTCCCTCATATTGACGTCTTTTGACGACTCTGTAAAAGTCACTTTGTGAAACCATTGTGATAAATAGAGCATTTGCTCCTATAGGAGCAAATGCTCTATTTATCACAATGGTTTCAAACTACAAAATTCTAAAATTTTATTTTTCTCTAGTTAATGCTCCTTTTCGGTAGATTTATTCAAAGAGGTTGTATCTAAAATAGCCTATGAGGGAATGGGTTATGATACTATTATAAAATCAAGATAAATAAGTTTCATACTGTTCTATTTTTAATCCAAATTTCGATACCTACTGAATATTCATGGCCAAATTGATTATAATGAAATATGGAAGATGGTACATTCTAGCCATTTTAGAAAGTAAAGCAACAGGTCTTTCAAATTCCATTAGCAAACAGAGCAGACTCTGATCAGACGGCTCCTGTAGGAGCCGTCTGATCTGGGTCTACTCTGTTTGCAAATACGTGAAAACACTTATACATGTATATGAAGGAAAGGGTTAACGACACCAATACTTCATTAGAACCTAAGCACAATACGTTGGATATATTTATCCCCTGTGTAATAAACCAACGTTTCGCACAGTAGACAGTAAAATCCTTCTAAACTGGAATTTTAGTAGAGGATAATTTAGATACTTTTTGGCAGGTGGTTGTTTAATGTATGGTGAAAGTCATGCAGAAAGCTCCTTTGGGGACCCTACCCCAGCATTAACCCATTACCTCATATGCTATTTAAGATACCTCTTTGTATAAATATACCGAAAAGGAGCATTAACTTGAGAAACGGATTTTTTTTTAAATTTTGCAGTCTGAAACCATTGTGGTAAATAGAGCATTTGCTCCTACAGGAGCAAATGCTCTATTTATCACAACGGTTTCGCAAAGTGACTTTTACAGAGTCGTCAATATGAGGGAATGGGTTAAGTTGCCACTTGTCTTAAATACCGACATTGATACTACTTTGAATGTCTGGTTTATATGGATTTACTGTATTTATACCTAGATTCAGCGAAGTATAATAATTTCACCTACCAGTATTAAGGATATACTGGTCACAATTATCGCGGTTAGTTTTCTCTGGTCTCTTTATTGTTGACCAATCAATTGCGAATATTGATGGCACGGTGGGATTGAACTTTATCCAACATTTATTCCGCGACAATCACGGTTTTAATTGACAGTCTTACCACAAATGATTAAACCACCGTCTATCAACAACTCCGGAAATAGCTAGGTAAAACTACTAAGCGAAGCGAAGAAAGTGATAAAACTGACCAACACCATGTAAGACAATCCCTTGTTATTTTAACTCTCATTATCTTAACCATCATAGATAAAGCACTACCGGGTCCATGAATATTTGATTACTTCACTCAGGGTTTAAACTCTTGCATAGGTTAGCCATATCAGAATATTTAACCTGTAAAATGCGTCCCTAGTAGCGAGGAAAAGTCTACGCAACTTGATATTTGGGTCTTATTTAAGGAAACTTTTATTTGTATATTCATGAATTAACTGCCGAATCGAAGCATGTGATTGTTTTGTTTTATGTACCAAAAATTGTATCTTTCCATACATTGTGTGAGAAGATACACAAAATTCATATGTAGGAATGTGTACGGCGAATAGTTGTTACGGTGTACGGCGAATAGCGTTTCTGGTGATTTTTAGTATACGGCGAATAGCTTCAACAGTTTTCGAAAGAAAATGCTTTTAATAAGGGTGGTATCTTAATCGACAGTGTCGAACAAGGACCCGTGAGTTAAACTATTTAATAGGCTACTTAACAATTTATGAATATTGCTTTAGAGTTGGTCATTGTGCTCATTCAAGTTGAAGTTCTACTCTTAAGTGTAATACTTATGGATTTTCATGAGTACGTTTCCTGCTTTATGACATCAATCCGAAAGCAAATAGAGCAGAGAAATGAATCCGGTCCTACTATGTTTGCAAAGGCTTAGATGTGTCTTTCTATACAGAAAAGGTTTGAGATTTGTTTCTGGCAAAAAATAGAGTAGAACCTGTCTTAACCGACCATCATAAAGGTCCAATTATGGGTATGTAAGACAGATGGTAGAGTAATACAGGCTACAATTAATACAGAAAGTTCCTATGAGCTTTCTGCACTACTTTTGCCTTGTATTAAGTAACCTCCTGCTTTTAAGACTAATGTGTTCAATATATGTATGTATATACAGTTACTTTTCATCGTATTAACCCCTTTCTACTAAAGAAATTTAATACGAACTATTTAACCCTTTACCTGTTCAATCTGGTTTGGATCTACTCAGTTTGCAAATGCGTAAAAATGAAGAAAAGCATTAATGATTTAATGAATATTTCTGTAACCAGGGTTTCTCTAGAGAAAATATATTCATCGGGTGTAGGGAGCCGGATTGCATAGCAATGCTGTACAAGTGTTGATACAGGTCAGCTTCAGCCTGTGGCATACGAGGGCTGATTGATTAGTCGAGAGCTTTGTATTGTAGGAGTTAAGCAGGGATGTCCTTTTTCTGCCCTACTATTCCCTGACTATTTAAGGCTGATGGCATGTGGTCAGTTTATACCAAAGAGGTAGCACTCTCAAGTCAATAAGGTTCTTGATTGGTGTGTGTGTGTGTGTGTGTGTGTGTGTGTGTGTGCGAGTGTGCACGTGTGTGGGGAGGGGGGAGGGTGTATTAAAATACTGATTTTTTTCTCAAATCATTGTTTACGCAGGGGATTCTCTCATTGCAATTACATGTAATATAGCAGACTTTCTTGTTTAGACCAAACACCAGTCTTTTCAAATACAAAGTGATTAATAAACTAATTCTTCATTCATACATATATCTTGTGGTATCCGAATTTTGTGAATGCTCCGATGCATGCAACAGTAATCAAAACTAACCTAGAAATTCACTTGAACATATTTAAGGAGCGTAGCTGAATTCAAATATAGTTTAAGCACCCTGGCTATAGGGGCCCGGGGGCTTGTCCCCCCCCCCCCCCGGAAAATTTAGAATTGGGTGGTTTCAAAAAGTGACTTTTAAAGAGACGTCAATAGGAGGAGTGGGTTAAATCTTACATGACAAGACAGAACGTTTCAACGTTTTATTCCATTTTTGGCCATACTAGTTAATGTTTTCACCTATCATTGATGCTACACACGTGCGTTAATGTGTGTCGCTAGTTACGCCCCTGTCTTTAGAAATTGGCCTGTAGTCTTCGCGGCTGACGTTGAAATGTTTGATCAACTGCAAGCGCACTTCTTCACTGCAAGAAAGGGTGTGCAGTTTGTAAGGATCCCAACACGGGCAGTTTTTATGCAGATTTTTTCTCCTTACCGTTGCACCATTTATAAAGTTTCTTTTGATTGTTATTGCAACAAAAAGCAGCATATCACTTCCCTGAAATGCTTTCGTATGGCATTATAACTTATTATTCTATACAAATTCCTAAAATATCGGTCATAAAACAAATCCATACAATCTAAATTCTTTATTTACCAGCAAAACTTAACAGTACCGTAATGACGGAGAGTATTCATGAGCAATTAATTATGTAATCATTGTTATGTACAGATCCGTCAAAACCGAAAGAAGTACAATAGTAGATGTGGATACTCTGCCATTTGTGTCTTCTAAAAGTTTCCTCATTTGCTATTGCAAAACCTACATTTTAATTCTAGATCAATGGCATGTTCATGATAGACATGAGGTGTCAGTTTATTTTCCTCGCACTAACCTTAGGTAACGACTATAAATAATTGTTAGTCGTAAAATGCCACACACCACTCAAGATATTTGCCGAGAAGTCTTCACAACAGTGAAATATATTACTATTCGCCGTACACATAGGAAGCTATTCGCCGTACAATATTTATACCACATTTATCTATTCGCCGTACACACACCATGTTTTTCTTTTATCAAATTCAAAGCCAATTTCGATCGTATTCTGCAATCAACGCTGGCATAAGAGTGTATTAGCTGTGTGGTGACAAGGAATATGTGAAATCGTGTGTCGGAGGATTAGAAAAGCGATTTCGAACACGTTTTTGACCTCTTCGCTGCTATATCGGTTGTACTAATCCGAGAATAATGCACCCAAAATGATTTACATACGTAAATTTGAATTGATCAGAAACCATGTAACCATTGGTTGATCTATCTACCAGTAGTTTCAAACATTGCAATGCTAGAATATGTCATAATCTATATAAATATATCGAATTACTAAATCACAGTCAATGAACTTTCGCTTTACTTAGTAGTTTTACCTAGCTATTTCCGGAGTTGTTGATAGACGGTGTAAACGTTGATGTAGATAATCAATTCCGCTGTGTAAATGGTAATTTTCTTCCAATCTATAACCCTATAATCCCCAATATTACAGTGGAACCTGTCTTAAGATACCATTAAAATATATAAACTATGGGGCCAAAGGTGGGTAGACTCTTTAATGCAGGAACAATGTCATTTAGATAGCTCCCTAAATTCCTGCATTTAGCAATCACCTGTTTTGAGACTCTTGTTTGTAATCAGTTTTTACTCGCTTAACCCTGTCCCCGTTAAATATTTATGCATGAATTGATCTCAATTCATTAACTTGATTTTTATAATTGAACATTTTTTAATTTAAGCTTTGACAAAAAAACTTTAGAAAAGAGAACAGACGCTGATCAGACGGCTCCTGTTGCATAATTAGGTCAACACGTGTCTATCCATAACCTTTTCCCTGTTGAATATTCATGTAAGAAATAACGACATCATGAATATTTATTAGCTAGAATTTATACTGGCATACACAGGCTGTTTGCATTGATAGAAACTGTACCAGATTTCATAATTTCATAAGCAAACCGATCTGACACTTCTCTGTTTGTAAAGATGTGAACAGACGTTTATATTAGGGCAAGGGTTAACAACGTGTGCCTGTGGAACACCTTGAATGGTATTGCCAGGATAGCATCAAACGTTGTAGAACCAGGAGATGGGTATACGTGTTGCATATGAAATATCTATGAGAATATTACAAAGTTATGGGCAATGGTAAACTTTAAGACACCAAGTGGGCATACAAATGATATGTGTACAGCAGGGACGGAACGCATCCTTTATACCACCCAGATATCGTGTCGATAATGTAAAACACGCGATATCGTAAATTCAACGTTTTGTTAGGTGGTAGAGTAAATAATCGTTTGGTGACAGAGTAAAAGCTTGCGTGGCTTTAAATCTGTGCGTGCATTTAGCGAGGCCGACTGTTTTATTTATCAAACCTTCGCATATTAAGTTTTCAAAGTAGAATTGTCCATCATTATATAACACAGAGCCAATATAATTAAATTAAACTATTGATTTCGTCTTGCATTAAAGGCAGAATCGTAATTTGATTTTGCAAATTTGCCTATAAACCATATTCAGCAAACAAAAATTAAGCATGCTAACATTTCATAAAAATATATACAGGTACATACCAATGATTTACTCTGAAAGTTTTCTCTCGCCCATAAAAACAAGAGCGGGGGAAATCTGGCGGGAATCTCGCAGCCGACTAAAGGTATAATTATCCCATTACCTCATAGGCTATTTTTTTTTTTTTAGATACAACCTCTTTGAAATAAAAAAAAAAACTACCGAAAAGGAGCACTAACACGAGAAAATGAATATTTTAGAATTTTGTAGTTTGAAACCATTGTTATAAATAGAGCATTTGCTCCTATTATGAGCAAATGCTCTATTTGTCACAATGGTTTCACAGTGACTTTTACTGAGTCGTCAAAAGTCGTCAATATGAGGGAATGGGTTATACTTGTGGGAAATGAGCTAGTTTCGCGCCTGATTCTCCCGCCTTTGAATGATTGTGTCGATTGTTAGAGTCGAATTATGATACATATGTAGATAGTTATAAGATCTTCTTTATGATTACTACACTCCCTCATTACATTGAGGATTATGTGTAGGATCAAGTATATTCTAATCTATAATTATACCTAAAATCATAAACTAATAATGGCATCTAGTTTATTGATTACTTTCGCAACATAAAACTCCGATGTCTACCTTTAAGCTACCACCTTTCGTAAACACTGACAATTACTTTTAAGTCGGGCGTTATCATTTTATTTATACGTTTTATAAACATGCCGTTATTGTGCATATAGTATGTAGTACACTGTAATATGCTCATGGTGTACTTTTATAAATTAATATACCATTGAGAATCGGCTGTTGAGGTAATGGGTCTCAGCCTCAGTAAATCAATTCATTAGCTGGTGTTTTACGTTAAATTAATATAAAATCATTTTTGCCTGAAAGAATGCTCATCTTCTATGTCAGAGTTGGAATAAATATATTAAACCCGTCTACAAAAGTTGGTTTAGTTACGTGGCGGCCTCGGTTTATAAAACGGTTTGCTTGAGCCTGAGATCATTTTCAAGCGTCGTCTGCATGGATGGTCAGCTTTTGATCTCGCTCAAATCGGACTAATCAAATACTTGAGAACGAATCCAGACTCAGACTTGGAAGTTTTATAACCTCGGATCCAAGTGTTTGGAAGATATTCGGGATTAAACGTGTTCTAGTGAACTAGCAATATCCCTTTTATTTGAAATACAGATACCAGTCTCGCTAATTAGAACACTCTAAATAAGTAGTAATACCAGTCTTTAACCATTTCCTTCATAAACCTTTATGTATGATTTGATGACATCAAGGATATTTATTAGCTGAATAGTTATAATAATTTACGAACACGGGAAGTTTTGGCCAAAGTAGAAACTATAGAATCAAATCATAATAATTCCACAAACAAACGGAACAGACCCTGAACAGACGGGTTCCTACTGGGCTCGTCCGACCTGGGTCTACTTTGCATGCAAAGTTGTGAAACTGCGCTGATGGCGGAAAGGGTTCATGGTTTCCTTACCAAAGGTTCAGATTACTAAGGTTGTACTGTAATACAATTATTTCAAAACTGATTGACACTGCGCCAGTTTTATTCATGGCCTTTAAACCATTTGCTCCAAGTATATTTATGTAATAAATAATGACGTCATGACTATTTGTTGGACTAATTTGTTACGATACTACAGGGACACATGCTTTTTTGGCCAAGGCATAAACTGTACAATCATAGCAATATTAAATCATAAGTAAACAGAGCAGACCCTGAACAGGTGGCTCCTTTAGGAGCCGTCTGATCTGGGTCTACTCTGTTTGCAAAGACATAGAAAGGTGGATTTATGGGGTAAAGAGTTATACTTTTATATAAAATGTCAACTTTTGTTAAAGAAATAAAGAAGAACAAGAGAGTCGTCACGGGTGACAAATGCCCCCAAAGTGTTTGACACCGAAATGCATTTTGGCGGAAAAACAATACAATGTAATGCAGGTGTAACATGAAATTTTGATGCTGTTAAAAAAGACACAGGAGTCAGTTCTTAACATTAGAAACAGAACCTTTGACGATTATGATAGCTAAGAAAAGAGCCAAGCGTCAAAACTTAGTTAAAAAGGACCCTAAGTCATTCTCAACGTTAAAAAGGACCCTGGGTTGATTGTCAACGTTTAAGGTATAGGAGATATGCTCTGGACAAGCTTTTTGTATCTGGTAAGATATAGGAGATATGCTCCGGACTGTAAAATTGAGGTCAAAGGTCAAGGTCAAGGTCAGTGATCTGAAAATGGTACACGACTCTCCGCGATCCCAAGATGAACTCACAAACCAAATTTGGAATCCGTAGCTGGTAAGGTATAGGAGAAATGCTCCGTACAAGCTTTGTGTAAAATCTAGGTCAAAGGTCAAGGTCACAGTGACATGAAAATGGTACGCGACACACCGCCATCCCAAGATAAACTCACACATTAAATTTGGAATCCGTAGCTGGTAAGGTATAGGAGATATTCTCTGGACAACCTTTTTTGTAAAATCGAGGTCGAAGGTCAAGGTCAAGGTCACAGTGACCTGAAAATGGTACGCAACACTCCGCCATCTGAAGGTGATCTCACACACCAAATTTGGAATCCGTATCTGGTAAGGTATAGGAGATATGCTCTGGACAAGCTTTTTGTAAAATCGGTCAAGGTTAAGGTCATAGTGACCTGGAAATGGTACATGACACTCCGCCATCCCAAGATGAACTCACACACCAAATTTGGAATCTGTAGCTGGTAAGGTAAAGGAGATATGCTCCGGACAAGCTTTTTGTAAAATCGGTCAAAGGTCATGGTCAAGGTCACAGTGATCTGAAAATGGTACGCGACACTCCTCCATCCCAAGATGAACTCACACACCAAATTTGGAATCCTTAGCTGGTAAGGAATAGGAGATATACTCCGGACAAGCTTTTTGTAGCTGGTAAGGTATAAGCGGTTTTTAAAATTGAGGTCAAAGGTCAAGGTCAAGGTCACAGTGACCTGGAAATGGTACGCGACACTCCGCCATCCCAAGATGAACTCACACACCAAATTTGGAATCTGTAGCTGGTAAGGTAAAGGAGATATGCTCCGGACAAGCGTTTTGTAAAATCGGTCAAAGGTCATGGTCAAGGTCACAGTGATCTGAAAATGGTACGCGACACTCCTCCATCCCAAGATGAACTCACACACCAAATTTGGAATCCTTAGCTGGTAAGGTATAGGAGATATACTCCGGACAAGCTTTTTGTAGCTGGTAAGGCATAAGCTTTTTTTAAAATCGAGGTCAAAGGTCAAGGTCAAGGTCACAGTGACCTGGAAATGGTACGCGACACTCCGCCATCCCAAGATGAACTCACACACCAAATTTGGAATCTGTAGCTGGTAAGGTAAAGGAGATATGCTCCGGACAAGCTTTTTGTAAAATCAAGGTCAAAGGTCAAGGTCAAGGTCACAGTGACATGAAAATGGTACGCGACACTCCCCCATCCCAAGATGAACTCACACACCAAATTTGGTATCCGTAGCTGATGTGACAAAGGAAATATACTCCGGACAAAATGTACACACACCCACACACACACACACACACACACCCACCCACACACCCACCCACCCACACACCCACCCACACACACACGCACGGTGCGATCACTATATGCCGCCAAAGCCTAGCTTTGGGGGCATAAAAAGAGATAAAGATCTAGTATTGGGTCAAACACTTCATAAACACGTCCATTCCATCCAATTTAAACATCATCCATTGATTATTACCAGACCAAACATTGGTTGTTTGTCGTGCAGCAGGCGGACAATATGGATATATTTGCACATGGACAATATACGGCTGCTATCACTTATTGGACCTCGGGCTAAACTGATAAAGTCGGAAATTGTATACATTTAAGCTTTGAATGCTGAATTTTCAAAAAGGAATGGCCTATCATTGTTTAACGATATAGTCAATTCACTATTGAATGGTAAACTTTGCCGGATAATTTGGAATGACAACCAGTGCAGACTCTGGTCTGATGGATACTCTGATATGGGTCTACTGTTTGAAAATGCCAGCACACTCATTTCTCACGTTCAAATGGTTGAACCAAGAGTATTGACGTTTCGTTTAATAGTGACATCAATGAATAATGTAACATCGTTAGAAGTAAAATAAAATCCTGGGTTTCTAGCCCTTTTGCTGACACGTATTCTCGTCTGCTAAATGTGTCGTCTGCGTGAACTTTATTTTTAGATAAAGTCTTCCATTTTTTCTTCAAAAACATACAGTAGTCAGGCGCGGATTTAGAGGGGGCGGAGCCGGCGTAATTTTTAGGTAATTTCAGATCTATTTACAGTAAAACCTCTCCATAACGACCACTAAATTGTGTTAATTAGTTGGTATTTAGAGAAGGTGGCTGCTTAAAGCAAGGTGAAAGTAAAACAGAACGCTCCCATAGGAGCACAGATTATCTTATGACCATACATCTTTACATCAACGCTGTTCACCTGTGAAAGTTGAAAGTAAGTTCTCCCATTGGTGTATGAAGAGTTGGACACACCAGAATTGTGTTCACTACTGTATATGTTATAGTATAGTGAATAAAATTTCAAAACTTGTAAAAATGATATGAGCCAAAATTCCCTTCTTTATCTTCATCTGCACATCAAAGTTGTTCGTCGGTGAAATTTTGACGCAAATCCTCTCACTGGTGTATGGGGAGGTGGACACACAAGATTTGCAGGATTATCAAACTATAACAAGGGATCAGTGCAAAACTAATACTGCTATGTGGTATATGGGAGAGATTCAGGATAACTTTTCCAAATGGTCTGGATCCAGATCAGGTGCAAAGTACAGATGCAGTCCACCATGATCCAAACCGGTTAACTCTCTTATCAATCTTTTGATGAAATTGAGGAAAAGTACTTCAAGAATTGAAAATATTCAAAATATTGCAATTGCATTGAGGGTTTAAGACAAAACTACAATAAACCCTATCTTAAGTGGCCATAAAAAAGAAGTCTAATCATGATAGCTTAATGCAGGTCAAGAGTAATGCAGAAAGCTCCTGTAGGAGCTTTCTGCATTACTTTCGCAGTCCAATATGCAAGCACCTGCCTTTTATGACTCTTTTATGTTCAATAAATGAATGGAAAGATTACAATGTACTATATAATAATTTTGCATCAAGGCCTTGCATATAATGAGGGATTACATATTGCTAAAGTCAAACAATCAAAGGAAACTAAGAAACAGAAAACAGACAACAAGCAAGCTTTCAAAGAATTTTATAGAAAAGATACAGATCATCTTTTGTACAACATTTACAACAACCAAAAAACAAACAAGGCAGAAAAACCCATGCAGAAAATTCAACAGGAAAACTAGAAATTAAAATCTTTCTGATCTATTATTGTGGTATTGCAAACCTATAAGTGCATACTATATGAGACTATAAAGTCCTAACAGGAATGTTCACTTTGGAAAAAAAAATATTACTAACACCTTACACCTTCCCAGAAAATAAAAAACAATACTGGTAATCAAATCTTGATAATAACTTATCTTAATAATAATGAAAACCCTTTGAAACTAAACACAGATTCAGTAAAAACCCTCTAATGCAACCACTTAATGAATAAACATGGGTGTCTTTATAAGCAGGTGGCTGCTTAATGCATGGCAAAAGTAATGCAGAAAGCTCCTCTGCATTACTTTTGTCCTGCATTAAGCTACCACCTGCATCTAACTACCAGAATTATACCTCTTTTAGGTGGTCACATTAGCGGGGTTTTACTGTAATTGTTTGATTGACTATGACATAATGATAAAATAATGCCAATACCCGCTCATCAAGATGTCTGATGAATACAATAAAACTTTCTCAATAATGACCACTAAATAAATAAACACCACGATCTATAAGAGCAGGTCCTTGATAACCCTTTACTCCATGAGTACGCTTTTCTAGGCCTTCGCAAACAGGGTAGAACCACATCAGACCGCTACTACCTTAACAGACAGAGGAGCTGTCTGATCTGGGTCTGCTGTTTCCTTATGTAACAGATATGGTTCTCTACTGTCATGGCAAGAAATTTCCATATTTTATAGTTTTGATACAAGAATAAATTAATCAATATTCATAGTATTTGCATGAATATTCATGATGTAAATGGCAAACACTGATGGACTATTCTATTTTGAAAATTCAGCATTCAAATGGATAATTGAAAATAAGTCAATTAAACTGAGTTTACAAACATTGCGTATAGCAACGCAATCTTATTTCTGCTTTATGCAGTTATAGTTATACACTAATTCACCCTGTTAATGCTGATAGCGGAAAGACTCCATTTGCATTGAAACAATGAAATCTAAAAGAGGATGTTGGAAGACAAACTGCAGACCCTAATCAGAGTGCCCCCCTTAGAATCATCAGATAAAGTTCTACACTATTTGCAAATACCAGTACATTTATCTCCAATATTCTAAGAGTTGGTCCTCTCCCTCATACTTAACACTTTTTCAGCCTTTGCAAACAGAGTATAGGAGGTGTCTGATTAGGGTCTGCTCTGTTCCCTTAATAATATGACATGACATACATCTGATTCTACAGTTTTTGTCAAAGCAAAAAAAAAACCTTGAAATTTTTACATAATAAAATTTCAGCTAATAACCAATCATGATGTCATTATTTGTTGCATGAATGTTGAACAGGTAAAGGATTAAACTCATAGGAGAACTATGCAATACATATCTGGCACCTTGCCATTAGCTGTCCAGGAAAACCGACATACAGATTTTTACCAACACTTTGTGAAACTAAACAGACACCAATCCAACCTAATACTGATCTCCTTATGTTCAGTTACTAGAAAAGAAATTATCTGTATCTAAAAGAAATTATCTATATCTCAAATTGGCTAGATAATTTTTCTAACTGTAAATCAACAATGGTAGGCTAGCTGATTTATTTGCCTGTTCAGCAAAATACAGCAGCACCTGTCTAATGTCTATAGTGATCATATAAGTAATAAACATGGGGTCTTCAAGATTCTCTGGAGGTTGCTTAATGCAGGATGAAAGTAATACTGAAAGCTCCAGAATTAGATTTATTTTAGTGGTCACGGTAGACTGGTTTTACTGTATGTTTCTTTTAGTCCTATCCCTCATATAAACACTTTTTTATGCCTTTGCAAAGAGAGTCGACCCTGATCAAATGGCTCCTATAGGAGCCATTTGGTCAGGGTCTGCTCTGTTTGCTTATGATACTATACTAGATCTGACTATATAGTTTCTACCAATACTAAACAAACCTGTGTACATATACCACTATAAAATTTCACTCAATATAATTATATTCATGATACCATTCTTTATTACATGACCATTATAAAGGAAAAAGGTCAAGACTCTGCAGTGTGTTGTGTTGAATACAAAAAGACGGATCATTGTATGATGCTCTTGACTGCCAACATGAGTTTGAATTGTATACTGGATTTCATTGCACAATTGCATTGCAACTTTGAACTAAAATAATGAATACTATACATATGACGACTAGACTGGAATAATACTACATCTGGTGGATAACACCAAGACATGAGATAGAAAGTCAATGGGCATCTAAATATTGAACTCTTTACCTCATAAATATTCATGAAAGAAATAATGTCGGAATAGATATTAACCCTACATTTGATGAATATTCTTGTAAGAAATAAAGACATCATAAATGCTAATTAGCCAAACTTTTTAACAGCATTATTAACTCATTCTCTCCTAGGCTATTTTAGACCCAACCTCTTTGAATGTATCTACCGAAAAGGAGCATTAACTAGAGGAAAGGAAAAATTTTGTAGTTTGAAACCATTGTGATAAATAGAGCCTTTGCTCCTACGGGAGCAAAGGCTCTATTTATCACAATGGTTTCATAAAGTGACTTCTATATATGCGCAAAAATGCGTCACAAGGAGATAATGTGTTAATGTTACAAAGGATTATTTGACCCTGGCAGAAACTTGGAAATCTGATCTTTATGGTTTCATAAGCAGGTGGAGTCCATCCTGATGATGATCTCTACAGGAGCTGTCAGATCTGGGTCTACCCTGTTTGCAAAGGCATGAAAAAAGTGTTTACATGAGGGAAAGGGCATATATTTATAATGGATTATACATAAGATTTTTGGCCAAGGCAGAAACTGCAAAATCAGATCAATATAGTTTCATATGCAAACAGCACAGACCCTGAACAAATGGTTCCAACAAGAGCGGTCTGATCTTGGTCTCCATTGTTTAAAACGTGTTGTAAGGTTATATATGAGGTAATGGGTTAAAAATGTGTAATTAATTTTAGTCATTTCCCTTTCAGATGGATTTACTTAATTATGTGCTAATACAACACTGTAAACCACAAACAGAAAATTTCTGCAAGATTTGAAAAATAAATCGAAAATTTAGGTCTTACAGTGGTCTTTGTCTATAGATACCACATAGTTGTGTGCTGTGTAAAAAAAATTGCCTTTGAGCAGAGCTACAGATAACGATGTGTATCTAAATACTAAAATCGTCATTTTTCTTCGAGACGATTCTAAAGAGTGGACACAGTATAGGGTTTGGTCGAGAAATAAAGGAGATATGCTTAAAAATGTTAAAATTTACGCATCTTACCTGGACCTCTGTAGAATATTCAAACCTGATTACCAAAATATGACTCCAAAGACTAACAATGTCCTTCACATTTAGTATAATACTGTATAAAACAGCTTATTATTAGTGCCCATTTGACTTCCTCTGTATCAACTCATTACACCCTAGTGACGCATTTTTGCGTCTCTTTAAAATTCACATTGTGAAACCATTGTGATAAATAGAGCATTTGCTCCATAGGAGCAAATGCTCTATTTATCACAATGGTTTCAATACTACACAATTATAAAACTCTCCTTTCCTATAGTTTATGCTCCTTTTCGGTAGATTAATTCAAAAGGGTTGGGTCTAAAAATAGCCTAGGAGATAATGAGTTAAATGCACCATTAAATGGTTACCATTAAATTTGCCACACCATGCCTTCCAACCGCCATTAATAGACCATTTACCTAAAAATATAAATGCCTTTTCATGCATTTCTTACTCCTCAGGTAAAGGGTTAATTGTTTGGAAATTTAAAACAATTATTCTGTCATATTAAATCATCAATATAAACAATTTAACCATTTGATCAGAAACAACTTAAACAAGGGCATGTTGTATTGCTATGCAAGACATAAGTCCCCCACCGGACTGAAAAAAACCTCCACTCTCCCCACCCCACCCCACCCATGGTGTGGTTGACCATGGTATATACATGACCACCTGAATGGTATTAGTACCTACTTTCATACATTGAATCAGTAAATAAAAAGTTATTGTCCCGACAAGAAAATATGAAAAAGGGGAGTAACTCCAAAAATATTGATGCTAGAGTTATTGCCCTTGTGCATGACACTACCCCTCATCATGCGTGTTCCATATGTGAAGTTTCAAATCAATTGAACCAGTAGAGAAAGAGTTATTGTCCGGACAAAAAAATATGAAAAAGGGGAATAACTCCAAAAATATTGATGCTATAATTATGGCCCTTGTGCATGACACTACTCCTGATCATGCTTCTTCAATGTGTGAAGTTATAATGAATTTGGCCTAACTTTGTAGGAGATATTGCCCGGACACGAAGTGTGACAGACGGACTGACAAGAAAATGTGAAAAAGGGGAATAACTCCAAAAATATTGATGCTAGAGTTATGGCCCTTGTGTATGACACTACCTCTTATCATGATTGTTCCATATGTGAAGTTTCAAATCAATTGAACCAGTAGATAAAGAGTTATTGTCCGGACAAAAAAATATGTAAAAGGGGAATAACTCCAAAAATATTGATGCTAGAGTTATGACCCTTGTGCATGACACTAGCACTCATCATGCTTCTTCAATGTGTGAAGTTATAATGAATTTGGCCTAACTTTGTAGGAGATATTGCCCGGACACGAAGTGTGACAGACGGACTGACAAGAAAATATGAAAAAGGGGAATAACTCCAAAAATATTGATGCTAGAGTTATGGCCCTTGTGTATGACACTACCCCTTATCATGATTGTTCCATATGTGAAGTTTCAAATCAATTGAACCAGTAGATAAAGAGTTATTGTCCGGACAAAAAAATATGTAAAAGGGGAATAACTCCAAATATATTGATGCTAGAGTTATGACCCTTGTGCATGACACTAGCCCTCATCATGCTTCTTCAATGTGTGAAGTTATAATGAATTTGGCCTAACTTTGTAGGAGATATGGCCCGGACAAGAAGCGTGACAGACGGACAGACGGACGGACGGACAGACGGACAGACGGACAGACAGACAGACAGACAGACGGAATCGAGCAAACCTATAGTCCCCCAACCGGTAACCGGTGGGGGACTAACAACCACAATGTTACTTTGTCACAAACATTTCAAGGGTTTGAATACCCTAACCTTTTCCTTCATATAAATGCCTTTCCATGCATTTGCAGAGTAGGCCCAGATCAGAAAAGCTGCCTGATTAGGGTCTGCTCTGTCTGTTTGCTTATGAAATTATAATACAGTAAGTCTGACTCTACTGTTTCTACCAATATCAAAACTCATGGGTACATATGCCATCATAACAAGAGGTGTGTGCGGTGCAAATGCTCGTCTGATTTGGTGCTTGTCCACTGCATACACTTCTCTTCAAAGAGACCTACCAACCTATTAAGTTTCATGTTGATACCTCTTATATGTTTTTTTATTAATCAGCTACATGAAAGTTTTTGCACACCGCTGACGATGAAGCCAACGCTTACAACTACAACATTGCCTATGACCCAGTCATCACAATAGCTTGACGTTTCTTTGAAACAGACGAGCTAAAAATCAAGCTAATAAATATTCTAGATGTGATTATTTCTTCCATGGATATTCAACAGGGAAAGGGTCAATTCTTTGTAATCTTCAAAAATCTATTACCTGCTATAATTCTTGCAGTAATCACAAATTTGCTCCTTGCCAGTGAAAAGATAAACAATGATGGAAAATATATAAATTTTTCACACAAACAATTTAAACCATTACTCTATAAATACACCTTTGCAAACAGAGTAGACCCAGATAAGATGGCTCCCAAAGGAGCTGTCTGATCAGGATCTGCTCTGTTATTTATGATACAATATAGATATGAGTCTACAGTTTCTGCCAAGACCAAACCGAGGGCTTGGTGCAAAACTATTCTAACTCCTTCACAAAGTGAAGAAGTTAGAATAGTTTTGCACCAAGCCCTCGAACAACATTCCTGTGTCAATTGTGCTATTATATAGAGGATCTGTTGCGAGTTGTCTTTTAAGATCACATGTTCCTAAACGAGCCTTAGTTAGAAAATGTCATTCAGCGAGCCTTGGCGAGCTTAATAACATTTTCTTGGTGAGTTTAGGAACATGTGATCTTAAAAGAGAACGAGCATCAGATTCTTTTTCTCACATATCAAAAAAGTGCATTTTCGCCGTTTAAATGACATGTAAACGTCGGTTTCTATGGTTTGACGTCATATATATGACGTATGACGTCATATATGTTCTAAAGTGATCTTAAACGTGTTACAGATAAGGAAATCTTAACCCGTTGTTCTAACTCGGAGATAAGGGAAGGTATGTGAGAAAACAAATAATTTAATAACTATTCATAATGTCATTATTTCTTACATGAATATTCATGGCATAATGGGTTAACTTTAGATCTCTTACATGATAGTCTCTCAATACACCCTTAGAAAGAAAACTCATTTACACAACAAACAAATATTATGAGATACCAACTGCTCCTAAATTTAATAGAACAATCACAAACAAATTGTGTTTTTTAAATAACTGTTAAAACATTGCATCAATAAAATGTCAATGACGAATTAAAGATATTCAAAAACAAAATAAATGCAATAGAAAACACAACCAACAAAAATAATACCAATACAAAAGTTCAACTCAATGAGTATCTCTGTGATTTCAACAATTCTTTTTTCTGGACATTCATTCTTAACCAATTCCCTTATATTGACATTCATCGATGCCTCTGTAAAAGTCACATTTTGAAACCATTGTAATAAATAAAGCACTTGCTCCAATGGAACAAATGCTCTATTTATCACAATGGTTTCAAAACAACATAATTCTAATTTTTTCCTTTTTACTAGTAAATGCTCCATTTCACTATATTTATTCAATGCAGTTAGGTCTAAAAATAGCCTATGAAGGAATGATTTAATACCAAGGGCTTTGCGCAACACTTCCATAATCAGTTAATCACTGTGAGTATAAAGATAAACAAACTTAGGCAAATAGAGCAAACTCATATCAAATGGCTCCCAAATAAGCTGTTTGATCAGGGACTACAGTATTTGCTACTATGTCAGTCAAAAGTTATCAAATGATGCCAATTTGATGTATTCAGCTTTAGACTGATGGAGAGGGTGTGTGTGTGTGTGTGTGTGTGTGTGTGTGTGTGAATACACGGGGTAAACAGGGTATTGCATCACCCTCATCTGTCTATACAGCATCAACCTTTAGAATACTGATGGCTGAGTATCCCTAGAGGAAGTGTCCACCAGTGTTTAACCCTTTCCCTGTTGAATATTCATGTTAAAATAATGACATCATTAATATTTACCAGCTGCGTTTTTATAATGGCATATGTACACCGGATTATTTGGTATTGGTAAAACTGTAGAGTGAGATCAATTAAAACTGTATAAACAAACAAAGCAGACCCTGAACAGACAGCTTCTATAGGAGCTGCCCAATCTGGATCTTTCAGTATGAAAGGCTTAAATCTACTACAGGATTTTGAATACCAAACAGTGCAGACCCTGATCAGAGTCGAGGAGCTCAATGATCTGGGCCTGCACTGTTTGCAAAGGTCAGTACATTCCTTTCCTGTATTCAAAGGGTAAGTTATGGTCTGTAAAATTTGTATTCTGCAACAATTGTCAAAGTACATTTTTCTTCAATGTATTTTCAAAACAATAGCATCAGTATGTCAAACAGTTTGGATCCTGATGGCACAAAGAGTTTACTTTGGGTCTTATATATATATATATATATATATATATAAAAAGTAGAGAAATAAGTTTCTTTCTCTACTATATATATATATATATATATATATATATATATATGGGCCTTAATTGTTTGCACAAATCATGAAAAATTGGTTGAGTTATAGGATACAGTAGAACCTAACTTAAGCGGCCATCAAAAAGAGGTCTATTTAAGGGACTGTAAGGCAGGTGGTAGCTTAATTCAGGGCATAAGTAATGCAGAAAGCTCCCATGGGAGCTTTCAGCATTACTCTTGCCCTGCATTAAGCAACTGCCTACTTTTTATGACTCATATATTCAATAAATGAATGGCTGCTTAGGACTGGTTCTACTATTTCTTATCTGAATCAAAACTGTTTTTTAAAGGTTATCACAAATTTGGACATTGTGCTTTGCCATTGAACTACATGTACATACTTGTTTTCAATACAGTCTTCAAATTATCAAAACAATGACACAGACAGACTGGTGGTGTCAATTACTGACAGTTGGAATCTGGCTGAGAGGCTAAGTAATCAATGTGAAGTAATCTGGCTGAGAGACCAAGTAACTGTCTGAATGTGAAGTAATCTGGCTGAGAGGCCAAGTAATTGTCTGAATGTGAAGTAATCTGGCTGAGAGACCAAGTAACTGTCTAAATGTGAAGTAATCTAGCTGAGAGACCAAGTAACTGTCTGAATGTGAAGTAATCTGGCTGAGAGGCCAAGTAATTGTCTGAATGTGAAGTAATCTGGCTGAGAGACCAAGTAACTGTCTGAATGTGACATAATCTGGCTGAGAGACCAAGTAACTGTCTGAATGTGAAGTATCTAGCTGAGAGACCAAGTAACTGTCTGAATGTGAAGTAATCTGGCTGAGAGACCAAGTAACTGTCTGAATGTCACGTATTCTGGCTGAGAGACCAAGTAACTGTCTGAATGTGAAGTAATCTGGCTGAGAGGCCAAGTAACTGTCTGAATGTGAAGTAATCTGGCTGAGAGACCAAGTTACTGTCTGAATGTGAAGTAATCTGGCTGAGAGACCAAGTAACTGTCTGAATGTGAAGTAATCTGACTGAGAGGCCAAGTAACTGTCTGAATGTGAAATAATCTAGCTGAGAGACCAAGTAACTGTCTGAATGTCACATATTCTGGCTGAGAGACCAAGTAACTGTCTGAATGTGAAGTAATCTGGCTGAGAGGCAAAGTAACTGTCTGAATGTGAAGTAATCTGGCTGAGAGACCAAGTAACTGTCTGAATGTGAAGTAATCTGACTGAGAGGCCAAGTAACTGTCTGAATGTGAAATAATCTAGCTGAGAGCCTGTGAGAGGCCAAGTAACTGTCTGAATGTGAAGTAATCTGGAAACTCATCTGGACACTGATTGAGTTTCAAATGCAAAAAATAACATGTGGGAAAGGGTTGAGAATGTCAAGGGGTGTTTTATGTCATATACTATTTGCAGATAATGGAAGTATTGTTGCAGCCCACAAAATCTCGCAGTAAAAGCATTAACTCTTTGTAGATGACAATTGAGCAGCAGATGACAACTGAGTAAAAGACAAAATTTACTTAAAGCATACAAAGAATTAAATGGTTGTGCTGATCATTTTCACTGAAGAAAGTTTGCTTAGCACATACTAAAGGATAAAACCATCAGGCATTCAGCACACTGAGAGACGAGTAAAGTCCAAACTATAGACATGGTGAAGTTACAACATTCATGCAATCAGTACAACTAGAATCCTTACTTATCACGGGACACGCCATAGAGTCCGTGCTCCCGGATGTATTCTATCACAGAGTCCTGTAGCAAATACTTGACACTTTCATTCCTACGCAGTGCTCTCCTGTAAAATAAAAACAAACACTGTAGATCCTCTCTAGTGCAAAAAGTTTGCAAATCAATACAGGGGTCAATAGTCCTATACCTAATGAATATAGATGTTCATTATTATCAATAATGACATCCTTGCCAGAAACTGTAGAATCAAATTTTTAGAATATTGCATTAGCAAACAGGGCAGATTATGATCCTATAGCCCTTTCCCTCATATAAACGTGTTTTCATGCATTTGCAAACAGAGTAGACCCAGATCAGACGGCTCCTAGAGGAGCCGTCTGATCAGGGTCTGCTCTGTTTGCTAATGGAATTTGAAAGATCTGATACTTTAGTTTCTAAAATGGCTACAATGTTCCACCTTCCATATTTCAGTATTACTATTTTGTCCATGAATATTCAGTAGGTATTGAAATTTGGAATAAACATAAAACAGGGAAAGGGTTAAGAGCCACCTATAATGGGGTCAACTATATTTGCAAAGGCATCAAAGTAGCTGTCTTTATCTGATAAAGCTTCACCCTTTACTCTAACTACCCAAAGCATTCAGACACTTAATTTCCCATCTCTACCAGTTACACAACTGAATGCGTCAATTTGGCACCACTTCTATAACTCAAAATGAAAATCACATAGTAGTAAATAGGGAGGATCCTGATCAAAAGATTCAGCGGTCTTTTGATCTGGCTCTGCGTCATTGCGGAATTTTGCCTTTCCTAATACTTATAGTAATTAAAGAACTTTAGTGAGCAAGCTCATATACCCCACCCGCCACATTGTCAGAGAGAAAAAGGTGTTTCCCCATGACAGATTCCTCTAAAAATCAAACTCATCCAAGTTTTTATTCATGACAATCCAAGTTTTTATTCATGACAATTCTTAAAGTAAATTGGTGATAAATTGGTCAAGAAATGAAAGTGCTAGATGAGCAACGATAAATTATGATAAACAGAGGGACTGATTGACGGACTAATGGGCGGATAGGTCAAAAACAATATATTCCGGGCAAACTTTGCTGCATGGGGTATAATAAGGGTACTTCATTATGACTATTAATTTAATTCATGTATAAATATTTAAATAAAGGAAATTCATTGGAAATCAGATCTTGAACATATAAACATAATCCGACAGCCCCTACAGGTAATGGATTTTTGTGTACAATATGCTATCTGACAGTGGTTAGAATGTGTGTGAAGTTAACCCGCTCCCTGTTCTATGTTTATTAACCCTTTCCCTGTTCTATGTTTATTACAAACTTCATTAACTACCGTACTGAATATTCATGGACAAAATAGTTATAATGAAATATGGAAGATGGAACATTGTAGCCATTTTAGGAAGCAAAGAAACAGATCTTTCAAACTCTTTTAGCAAACAGAGCAGACCCTGATCAGACAGCTCCTATAGGAGCCATCTGATCTGGGTCTACTCCGTTTGTAAATGCATGAAAACATATTTATATGAGGGAAAAGGGAAATTCATTCATCACATCAGTCCACACAATACCAAAATAATAACATCAGAGGATGTACACATAAAGAAACGAGTCAAAGAGGAGATAGCAATCAAACAGCGATGGCCATCACTGAACTGGGACGAGGTGTTGGAGCTGACACCAGTCTACAACACTTTCCCGGTGTCGTGTGACCTTTCTATGTCACGTGACTTGATCCACTGACCCAGCACAATGCTGATGAAGATCGTGAGATACGATCGAGAATTCCAAATTGTAAGTGTAATTGTTCTGAGTCATGGAAATTAATCAATCTTATTCATTCAAGTAGTTCTGACGTGATGCACTTGAAATGAAATAAGTAACAGCCACAGGAAACAAATCATGTGACTTCTAAACAGTTTGTTCTAAAGGGAATACACAATTGTAGGGAATACACAATTGTAGGTAAGAGGAGTATTAACCCTTTCCTTCCTATAAATACTTTCTCATGACTTTGCAAACACAGTACACCCAGATCAGACGACTCCAAAACATGCTCCTGCATGCTAGTGCAAAAACTTAGTCATATACAGTAAAACCCCTCTAAACCGGAATTCTAGTAGAGAAGAAATTAGATACTTTTAGGCAGGTGGCTGCTTAATGCAGGGTGGAAGTCATACAGAAAGCTCTTACTCTGCATTATGCTGCCACCTGCCCTCAAGAACGTTATTTACACTAATTTTGACATCCAGTTTAGAGGGGTTGTACTGTATATATATTTCATAAGCAAAAGGAATAGATCCTGATCAAAGGACTCCGACTGAAGCTGTCTGAACTGGAATTACTCTGTTTTGCAAAGGAGTAGAAAGGCATATGTATGGAGTAAAGGGTTAGACAGATCAGCATTACATCTATCTACAGTTCCTTTAGGGAATAATCACTTTACTCAATTTGATTCTAGTAAAATGGGTCAGTAAGATTAAATAACAAGTACCTTATTTTCGTGGAGCTTATTTCATTCTGTATCCATTCTGTAACAATGTGTATGTTGTCCTGAAAACATAAGAAGCTTTAAATTAAGCTGCTCAGAATTCAACAAAGTATACTACTTTGATACAAAGTTCAATAAGTAACAAATTTAAACAGGAAACCATGAAATACTGCCAAAAGATCTGGCTAATTTGCCTGGATGTATTATAAAAGTTTTGGTGACTTTCAAATACCAGCTTCCACTTCAGAGAATAAACAAACACTTCTACATATGAGCAATTCACTGCAAACAACCATCATACCTCAAGCTCTTGGTGCAAATCTAATGTTAGACTGTTTCTAATCTTTTCAATGAATGCTGAATTTTTATAGCAGAATGACCAATATTATTGGTTAACATTTTCCCTTCATGAATATTTATTAGATGAATTTTTATATGGCATATTTATGTACACAAAATTGTTTGGTATTGGTAAAATCTCCAGCCTAGGATCATGTAAGTATTACTCCACTCCATAAGCAAGCAGAGCAGACCCTGATCAGAGGACTGATCTGGGTCTACTTTGCTTGCAAAGGCTTGAAAGGAGTTTCTATGAAGGAAAGTGTTAACAGTAAATTCCATTCAGTACAAAAGGAACAAAGTAGATTCTAAATGACACATGGCCGAAATTTGTCCATAAATTGTTCATATTCTAAGTAACAGTGACATTTGACCAAACATCCGGTCAAAGCATTCCCTATATTTGTCACCATGAATGCTTTCTATACACCAAAGCTTGTTCTCTAAATGTCTTTCCTACCTAAGTTGATGTCTGGCAGCAGCATTTTCTAATATGAGTGACCTTGACCAAAGACAGTCTAAAATGTGAGTTCAACCTATGTCCCTGTACTAGCTATATATACAGTATTTCACTCACAATATGTCTTTCCTAACTAAAGTAATTTTCCAGAAACCATTTTATTACTTTTAGCATCAGTGATCTATATAACTTGGATCTAAGCTGTTTGCAATTATTGGTCAGGTCACACTTAGCATGAGAAGGGTTAATTAAGTAAACAATCACATTTTGTTTGCAGAAAGACATTTAACACAACCGTCTGCCAACATTCATGGTTCACTATTTCACATTTATATTTTGTTTGCTTCCAGTAAAGGAAATGTATATTTCTCGCTACAATCTTAACAAATATGTATGTATTGTAGGCTAAAGAACATTCTTGTAATGTTTAATGCTGAAATAAAATGTATTGTACAGTCTGGACTCGATAGTTCGAAACGGTCGGGACCGGTGCTTTTTTTTTCGAACTAACGAAATTTCGAGGTATCGACACCATGCAGTCATATAAGGCTTGTGCTTTACTGAAGTGTAACTTATATACTGAATATTCGTCATTTTATCTACATGTATATAGTCAGATACTTGTTGTTTTCCATAAATGTCATAATAAATACAGTGTATATCAAGATCGACGAAGTATGACAGTATCTATTGAAATAAAGTTGGCTACACGCCGCTGTACCTGTTTTATTGTTAACTTATTTTGTTTATCCCAGACATTTTACATGTACACACATAGACGGTGTAATTAGGTTCGTGTAATACTTCGAATGTCGTGATAATCACACTACATTGATAAGAGAAGTAAGTAAGAGAAGGGAAAACAGACTGGCAATCAATATTTACATTTTTATTTAACTTTTATACAATCTGCTTCGCCGTAACCTGTGGTCTTTGATTTTCGTCAATTCTGTTGTGGAAACTAGAACCGAATGACGATGTGTACAGTTTCCTTCGAGTTTAAATAAGTGGGTACGTGATGAACACATATTTGTTTTGGCAAACATAAAAGTTGTCCGCAGAATTTTCGATAATTAATTATCACTTGTAATATGGCCATCAGTTCACGTCATTATCACATCTGCTTTAATTATACCAAACCGCATGCATGTATAATTATCCCTACATTCCCGACTGATTATTACAAATAAGAAATTTTCACACCACCGTTCACTTGTACACACACAAACAATGGACGACACGATCGATGTCTGGTCGAAGTGCGAAGGTGTGAAAACACACAATTTCGAACCAGTGGGTCCATTTAGCATGGAATTTACGCATTGTGGACTGCATTTAAGGTTCGAACCAGTGGAATTTACGAACCAACGAATTTCGAACCAGCGAGAACGAAATCACATGAAATTAATAGGCTGGGACTTGGGACTTGAGAATCTTTTCGAACCAGCGAAATTTTCGAGGTATCGGGTTACGAACGATCGAGTCCAGACTGTATTGTATTGTATTATGTACAGTTGGGTTCTTTAATGTGAAAGTGTAACATTTGATAAATAGAACTAGTAGATTCAGATCTTTATTGGAAGGCTCCCAGAGAAACATTTTGATCTAGATCTACATTGTTTGTAGATGCAATCTTAACTTGTGTCCTGCTTTCAAAGGGTAAACTAATTGTATGTCACCTGGTTTCTGTTCAGGACTTCAGATTCATAGATGAATTTTCTTGGGTCTGATCCATTTCGAGTTATACACACAATTCCATAGTTCTTTACAATGGCTTCAATCTGAAAGTATTAACATCTAAAACTAAAACTAAATGTTCTTAGAGTGGTAACAGATAAAACAGTTACAAAGGTCCTTAGTACCTTTTACATTATACAGTAATGAGTATAGGGCTCTACTACAGCATTTTCAAATGCAAACATTAAACACTTTACTCAATGAATATACATGTATGATGTAATGTGAATGTACATGTATAATTGTTAATTAGCTCAATTTCTATAAGGGCACATAAATGAAATTATTTGCGTCATAGCAGAAACTGTGGTAATTCTTTTTATAACTTCACAAATAGAGCAGGAGCTGTCTGTATAGTGTTTGTTCTACAGTAAAACCTCTCTATAACAGCCACTAAATTGTGTTAATTAGTTGATATTTAGTGCAGGTGGCTGCTTAAAGCAAGGTGAAAGTAAAACAGAACGCTCCTATAGGAGCGTTCTGTTTTACTTTCACCAAGTTGTTTTAAGCAGCCACCTGCCTTTAACACAAAAATACTTGATGTAATTTAGTGGCCGTTATAGAGAGGTTTTACTGTATTACATGTAATTTAGTGGCCATTATAGAGAGGTTTTACTGTATTAGATGTAATTTAGTGGCCATTATAGAGAGGTTTAACTGTATTAGATGTAATTTTGTGGCCATTATAGAGAGGTTTTACTGTATTTGCTTATATGTTACAGATCTGAATATCTACTGCATGGAAATAAATATCCTTATTGTTAACAAGATACAAGTTAATATTCATGATAGATAACGTCTTGCATATTCAAATATTCACCAAGGAAAGGGTTAAGTCTCACATTCATTCTCTAAATGGCCACCTTCAACAGGTTCTACGGTTCATAACCTGAATATACAGTAAAACCCCTCTAAACAGGACATTCAATTTAGTATAAATATTGGTCTTGGAGACATGTGCCAGCTAAATGCAGGGCGACAGTCATGCAGAAGGCTCCTCTAGAGGCTTTCTGAATGACTTTAATCCTGTATTAAGCAGCCACCTGCCTAACAGTATCTAAATTCTTCTCTACAAGAATTCCGGATTAGAAGGGTTTTACTGTATATTTGATTTGCGCCCCTTCCTGAAATTAAACATTGCAAATATCTACCACCTGCTTTGTAATGACACCTCTGAAGACTTTGTAATAAGTTTGAAGAATAACTGGGAAGAATATACAATATACAAATTTGTAGAATTTTGTAGACCTGTACCATGGTCAGATGCCACCTGTGAAGCTGCAGCTGGTCTGGTTCTACATAGTTTACAAAGAACAATGGTGACATTTTCTCATGCTTTCATGGAAACCAAGGAAGTGGCAAAATATCAGTCCAATACAAAACCAGGCAGCTTCTCATAGAACATAAACTGAACTCCCATCCCCCTATTCTCTCTAACTATTGATCAAAGTGGCATTAATAATGTACTGGCTGCTATTTACCTCATTGTCTGGGCTGGCCAATTACCTAGCCTGTCTAATTTGCATACACCATGGACTATCATTGTTACTACAGTGAATGTAAGCTCATACATTCAAGACCAGGTAAAAGACAATAGATGCTTGAAAACGGAGACTTTACCAGAAGGTCCAATTAAGATGAGTAAATTAAAATATTTTCAAGAATAACTTCTTTATTTCTCCACAAACCTTATGTTGTGACCACTCTTTAGAATTGACTCTTCGAGACAATTGTAAAGAGTGGTCCCATCATACGGTTTGGTGGAGAAAGGGCGATTTTAGTTGAGTACGCACCTTTATCTGTCGCTCTATTTACTCGATATGCAAATATTGCCAATGATGGTGGAATAGCGTTCCAAAAACCAACATGAAACTGTCAATTATGGCCCAGTAATGTAAGTTAGATATATGGAGATATACATATCTAATGTTTCCATAGAAAGGTTACATCACCATATAATTATGTTGTATATTTTGGATTCTAAATTGTATGTAGCCTTAACCATTGAGCTTTTTTTGATACAAATATATTCCTAAAGCTGTACAATTCAGTGAAAGTTGACTTGAATCCAAAATTCAGTAACCTAGATACCCATAGGCAACATGTCATGCCCTAGCACAGACAAAATCCTTAAAGAAAATATATAGGGAGATAATTCTTAAATGGGTGATGCTAGAGTTATAGTTCTTGTACATAACACACTGTCTACTCATGACTAAAGCATGTGTGCCAAATTACATTGAAATTTGTCAAGGCAAAATAAAGTTATGGCTTTGACCATAAAAAAGCTCATACACCAATCTTCATCAGTCACTCAAAAGATTTCTATCTTTCTCTGTCAGCTCATTCCCTCTTGCATCCTCCTCAGCCACTCACATGAATACTGCCTAATACATATTTTCATCAGTCATTCACATGACTTCTGGCTCACAAGTTTATTTATACTTGCATCTTCAACATGAATTCTGACTCATACACACTTTCATTTTCCACAGTCTCTCACATGAATTCTGGATCATACATACTTTCATCTTTGTCAGTCACACACATGAATTCTGACTCATACATATTGACATCATTGTCAGTCAAGCACATGAATTCTGGCTTATACATACTGACATCTTTGTCTGAGTCACTCATATGAATGCTAACCTACACCTGAAATCTGGCTAATTCCTACTTACATCTTCCACAGACAGACTCATTCCTACTTATATAATGTTTAAGCCACACATGAATTCCGACTCATTTCTACTTACATCTTCCTCAGCCCAAAGTCCTGGCACAGAGAATGACTCTAGCAAGTCCCCACCACACAGCAGCTTCAGCTGCACATGCTCATGTTCCTCTTTATTAGAACGTACTGGAGAGTTGTCATTACACAGGTCTGGTAAACAAAAACAAAAAAACAGTTGTTGTAAAAGGTCCAATATATCATCTTAATTTTTATATTAACCCTTCTCTTGCTGAATTTTAAAATACATTTCTCCTTCTTTACCCATGCACTGTTGTATAATTACATATATCTTCACTGTGTACAGGTATTTCGCTATGCAATCACTGCTGTGGAGTGCACTGGTTGCACAATCAACTTGTAAATAGTGCAGACCCTGATGAGACAGCTCCTACAGGAGCTGTCTCATCTGGGTCTTCACTATTTACAGGTAGGTATATTGACGTGAATAGCAAGCGAAGGGTTAATTATTTATCTGATGAATATTCATGTAAGGAATAACAACTATATGCAAACTGTGTAGATGATTTTTATGATCTCATATGAACACAGGAATATTTGGATATGGAAGAAAATGTAGAACTATATTATTGTAGAATTTAGAACTCGATATTATTGTAGAGTTAACAAGATGTGTTTGTGAAACACTATGCCCCTGATATTACCTTTGAACTTGCATGACCTTGACATTAATAAGTTACCCCCCAAAATGCCCCCCCCCCCGGTCTTCATGGGGGGCATAAAAATATCTATATTATTTCATGAGCAAACAGAGAAGAGTCCCTCCTACAGGAGACTGTCAGACCTCTGATCTGGATCTACTCTATTTGCAAAGGCATGAAAAGGGCATTTATATGAAGCCAAAGGTTAATTCAGCATCAGTACAAGCAGATCCTGTCATTTGTTTATTTTTCTAAATGTCTCATCTGCTCCCAAACAGTTTCATAAAGAAATGCACCAATCTGCACTCTAACTGATGACAGACTGTATATATATACACCATCTGTCTTGTAGTTGATTACAATACTCCCAACAGACAAATTAAGTCCACACGAAGAGACTCCTGGCCTTCTAATTGTTATCTGGAATATAGAACATCAGTCTTCTCAGGAAAAGCAAATGAAAAGCTATTGATTAGCCTTAACATTTCGAATGCTTAAGTTTCAAAGAGAAGTCCATTCAGGGTTCATTGAGTGAGAGGCTTTCTGGGAGCCCACTGATCTGAGTCTACAAAGTCTGTAAATGTCATTACGATTATTACAATCATTTTCTGCATTCAAACTGTTAACCTTTAGGTTGATGAGTATCAAAATAGTTGGCAATAGCGTGCTAATGGTTTACTCATAATGATATCGGTACTTGTTTTAGTATTCAAACTATTGGGGTTTTACTGTAAATGTTTTGTTTAGATCACATGAAATTTACCCTACATAAAGTGTCTCTCTGCCTTCCCTGTCAATCAATATAATCATGTATTCAGCAATGTTTAATTTACCTGATGAATATTCATGTAACAAATAGGGATATCATGAATATTCATTCGCTGACTTTGTATTATGGTCACATGGCGTGCAACAACTGTAGAATAAGATCTATACTACCAGTATTCCATAAGCAAACAGGGCAGACCCTGTTTGCTTTTAGGCCTGAAAAAACATCTCTTATCAGGGAAAGGGTTAAATGAAAATATAATGGAGTAGCAAATAGTGTAGAACCAGATCAAATGGGTCTACCTTATCCCTTTCCTCCATAAACACGCCTTTCTACCCCTCTGTAAAAGTCACTTTATGAAACCATTGTAATAAATAGAGCATTTGCTCCTATAGGAGCAAATGCTCTATTTATTACAATGGTTTCAAACTACAAATTTCTAAAATTTTCCTTTTCTCTAGTTAATGCTCCTTTTGGGAAGATCTATTTAAAGTGGTTGGATCTAAAAATACATGTAGCCTATGGAGGAAAGGGTTACCTATATGCGTATGTTTTGTTCCAATATCTAGAGTAAGTATGGTAGCAAAATAACTTGAGTCTAGATGAAGATTAAGTAGACTCAAAGGTACAATATATTTGATTACAAATTCATTACTACTGAAGGTAATGGATTTTCCCCATAGAACACCAACTTTCAGAGGATAAGAAATTACCTCACTTAATTTACACAGCTTGTTTCTTCTCCCCCTTTAATTGCTGAATTTTCCATTGGGGCTATCCATTTATGAAGGGATGAGTCCATTCAGAATAAAAGAATAACATTTCTCAAGGCTTTTGAATTACACACAGGGAAGACCCTTTGAATCCTGCTCCAAGAGTCACAGGTACAGGTCTACTGTCTGGACAATTAACTGTTTTCAGCTGCTCTCTAAAAGTTAACCTTGAATAAAATGAGTCATAACCTGTAACTCTCAGCAGTAATGTTTCTTATTGGATTTTACAGTAACTACCCTAAATAGTTTGCAAGTACCCCCTAACACTTTAACTTGAAATCTGCTACCAGTAAATACCAACAGTCTGGACCAAAATGAGAAGAACTTTGTGAGGATTCAATTCAATACCATATCTGAAATACTTATAAACTTTTTATATCGGACTATGTACAGAGTAAAACAGGTCTGTCTACTGCAACCAAAAGTAATCAGACGGACCAATGCAAAACATTTAAACAAAGGGGCATAACTTTGTAAGAAAATCAATCGTCTAGAAATCTATAATTGGATGCCCATGTCCTCTTCATGAAAAAGCATCATGTCAAGTTTCATTGGATTCCAGTGAGCAGTTGCTGAGAAACCATGCGATAAAAAAGTCAACAGACCGATCAACAGACCAAAATTCAAAGGGACATAACTATGTAAGGAAACAGATAAACTGTAAAACTATTATTGCATCTCCTCTTCTTGATAAAGTATCATGTCAAGTTTCATATGATTCCATTCAGCAGTCGCTAAGAAACCGTGCAGAATAAAAGTCAATAGACAGACCAACACAAAACTTTTAAACAAGGGGAATAACTTGTAAGAAAATCAATCAGCTGGAAAACTATAATTGGATGTACATCACCACTTTATGATAAAGCATCATGTCAAAGTTTCATGGGATTCCAGTCAGCTGTTACCAAGAAACCGTGCAGAATAAAAGTCAACAGACAGACCAACACAAACTTTTAAACAAAGGAGCATAACTTTAAAAAAAATATCAATCAGCTGGAAAACTATAATTGGATGCACATGTCCTGTCCTCTTTATCACAAAGCATGTCAAGAGAAACCACGCGGTAAAAGTCAACAGACTGACCAACAGACCAAATTTTAAAGGGGCATAACTCTGTAAGGAAATACTTAATAGATAAACTGTAAAACTATTATTGAATGCACATCTCCTCTTCATGATAAAGTATCATATCAAGTTTCATACAATTCCAGTCAGCATTGCTGAGAAACCGTACGGAATAAAATTTAACAGACAGACCAACACACAAATTTGAAACAAAGGGGCATAACTCTGTAAGAAAATCAATCAGCTGGGAAATTATAATTGGATGCAAATGTCCTCTTTGTGATAAAGCATCATGTCAAGTTTCATTGAATTCTAGTCAGCGGTTACTGAGAAACCGCACAGAAACAGAAGTCAACAGACTGACAGCCAAGGTGACTCCTATATATACTGCCCCCCAAACTTGATTGTGCAACCAGTGCACTCCACAGGAGTGATTGCCCAGCGAAATGCTTGTACACAGTGAATATATATGTAATTATACAACAGGGCATGGGTAAAGAAGGAGAAATGTATTTTAAAATCCAGCAAGCGAAGGGTTAAGAGAGGTCTAATGCTCAGTCTTTGAGACAGACTGTAAAAAGGGTTTCTGTTTTAAACCATTTTTGTGCATTAGCCATTAGGCAAGCACCTAGTTCTCTAGGCTCAATTATTAATCTTTACCCAATGAATATTCATGCAAGACACAAGACAGCTGACTCCTTCAGGAGTTGCCTGATCTAGGTCTACACAGTTAAGCCTTTTCCTATATTGATTTATTAAAGATTTCTTCACATGGTGAATATTCATCAACATAACCAGTAAAATGGAAGATGGAAAGATGGTGTGGAAACTGCAAAATCATATCTATTACTTTCCATAAGCAAACAGAGCAGACTCTGATCAGACGCCTCCTACAGAAGTCATCTGATCTGGGTCTACTCTGGTTGCAAAAGGTGTGAAAAGGTGTTACTATGAGGGAAAGGATAAAAAGGTATATGATATCCATAGAATAACTGGTTACCCTTTACTTAACCCTTCGCTTGCTGAATTTTAAAATACATGTCTCCTTCTTTACCCATGCCCTGTTGTATAATTACATATATATTCACTGTGTATAAGTATTTCGCTGTGCAATCACTGATGTGGGGTGCACTGGTTGCACAATCAACTTGTAAATAGTGCAGACCCTGATGAGACAGCTCCTGCAGGAGCTGTCTCATCTGGGTCTTCACTATTTACAGGTAGGTATACTGACGTGAATAGCAAGCGAAGGGTTAATATACTCTGTTTAACAATGTGAGGAAAGGGACCATCTAATCAGTCTTTTTTGTTAGCCTATGAAATAATATAGATATGATTCTATAGTCTCTTCCAAATTAAAATATTCCCTAGTTCACTACACCATTATAGCAATTCAGCTAATTGATATTCATCATGTCAATATTCGAATTAAACATTCATGAGGCAAAGGGATGAGTAGCTACTTTAGAAAGACTGTACTGGTACTCTTGTTATACTCCATTCCAATACTAAAGCATTTCCTGGAGGTTAACTGAGACAGTTTTCATTTATGAGATCAGGTGGGTTTGCTATGCTAACAATCATTTGCCAGAGAATACACTTAATCCTTTGAATGCTGAATATCCAAAGTGGAAAACTTCATCACTGTTTAACTATAGAGTCCATTCAATATAAAAGGCTGAAATTTGCTAGAGGATTTTAAATGACAAACAGTGCAAACCCTGATCAGAGGGCTCCTCTAGGAGCCCTCTGATCTGGGTCTACACTGTTTGCAAATGCCAGTAGACTCATGTCATGCATTCAATGGGTTAAGTATAGGAAAGAATATTTACAGACCCCTGTACTTGTCAGTTAGCAGGGGGAAAATTCACATCACTGAACATATCCATCAGCAAAATCTAAACAATTCGCTTTTGAAAATCTGCCATAACTTTTCTTTTCAATATTAGTAGCGGTGCAGAATTAATCATATATATTAGCCTTTAGGAGGCTTAGAGGTTAAAATACACCAGAACCTGCCTATAGCAACCATACAATGAATAACAAGAGGACCAGAATGACCCTGATATCGCTCACCAGACAATCAGAAGAGAAGATTTTCAAAGTTTTCACTATATGTTTCTATAGAAAACTAGCCGGCCCTGGGGTGGGGCCAATTTTGTCCCTAGGGGCAATATACAACTTTTGTAGAGGACCTGAATATGATGAATCTGCCAAATCTGAAAGCTGAGAACCTTCCAGTTTCAAGGGATATGATTTTCTGCCCCTGGGGCAGGGCCAATTTTGACCCCAGAGGGGATAATTTATGTAACTTTTGTAGAATACCTAAACATGATGCTATGTGCCAAATATGAATGCTGAGAAATTTCCAGTTTCAGAGGAGGAGATTTGTATATATGTTTCTATAGAAAACAAGGCACCCATGGGGCGGGCCATTTTGACCCCAGGGGCTTAATTTATACAAATTTTGTAGAGTACCTGAATATGATACTATGTGCTAAAGATGAAAGTTGAGAACCCGGTAGATTCAGAGGAGAAGATTTTTAAAGGTTCAAATTGTTGACGACGGACAACGAATGCCGACGGACATCAGGCGATCATAAAAGCTCACCCTGAGCACTTTGTGCTCTGGTGAGCTAAAAATGAAGATCAATAAAGAACAGGGGCTTCTTGCTTAATGCAGGACTGAAGTGATGCACAAAGCTCCTAAAACACTTTCTATATAATACTAGAGGTTTGTTTTTGTCGCAAAAACAGATGTCTCCCCCTCCCATCCTCTTTCCAATACATAAGTGCAATGTCTGTAACTCCAAACTTACCAGGGTCTAATTTTTAAGTCACCAGAGGCAATAACTCCAACATTGTCAGGGGGAGACAATTCAAAAGCCCCAGGTACACAAAAACACATGCTTGTCAACATTCTTGTGAAGTTCGGTGACTCTAGTACTAGTGGTTTCATAGATACATGTGACACAAAGTAAAGTTTCTCTTATTCTAAGTCATAAGGGGCAGTAACTCCAAAGTTATCAGGGGGAGACAATTAAAAAACCCAGATGCACAGTAACTCATGCTGGTGAACATTTCTGTGAAGTTTGGTCACTCTAGCCCTACTGGTTTCAGAGATACGCGCAGCACAAAGTTTCCCTAATTTTAAGTTATCATATCAGGGGCAGTAACTCAAGAATTATCAGGGGGAGACAATTAAAAAAACCAAGGTGCACAACAACTCATGCTGGTCAACATTCCTGTGAAGTTTGGTGACTCTAGGTCTAGTGGTTATAAAGAAATGCATGACACAAAGTTTCTCTAAATTTTAAGTAATCATATCAGGGACAATAACTCCAACATTATCAAGGGGAGACAATTAAAAAATCCCAGGTGCACAACAACTTATGCTGGTCAACATTCCTGTGAAGTTTGGTGACTCTAGCCCTGGTGGTTTCAGAGATATGCACGACACTAGGTAAAGTTTGTCTAATTTTAAGTCATCAGGGGCAGTAACTCCAAAGTTAACAGGGGGAGACAATTCAAAACCCCAAGAGCAAAACAACTCATGTTAGTGAACAATCCTGTGAAGTTTGGTGACTCTAGCCCTACTGGTTTCAGAGATACGCGCGTCACAAAGTTTGTATAAATTTAAGTATTCATATCAGGGGCAATAACTCAAGAATTATCAGGGGGAGACAATTCAAAAACCATAGGTGCACAACAACTCATGCTGGTGAACATTCCTGTGAAGTTTGGTGACTCTAGTACTAGCGGTTTCAGAGATACACGCGACACAAAGTTTTTCTAATTTTAAGTCATCAGGGGCAATAACTCCAAAGTTATCAGGGGGAGACAATACAAAAACCCCAAGTGCACAACAACTCATGCTGGTGAACATTCCTGTGAAGTTTGGTGACTCTAGCCCTACTGGTTTCAGAGATACGCGCGACACAAGTTTGTGACGGACAGACGGACATGCTAACAAATGGGTAGTTGTGTGACTTTTTCCTTTGATCTTTTCTTGTGTGACTAGTCCCACAAGAAAAACTATTTTTGGCTCTAACTTTGGAAAAGAATGATCTGGAAGCTAACCCTAACCCTAACCCTATGTCCCACAACTGGCCAGGTTAATGTCACAAGAAATGGCCAGGTTAATGTCACAAGAGATGGCCAGGTTAATGATTTTACTTGTGGGACTAGTTAGAAAAAGTCACACAACTACCCTTTGGTGAGTGCGGACGGACGGACAGACAGACAGACGACGGAAAAGTGATCACTAAGTGACACACTGCCTCTTGGCAGGTGACACAAAGACAACACAGAAACTTATTTTCAATAGTTATTGTAATCAGATTTTACTGTATATACATTCAGAGTGAGACTTTAATAACCCTCTTCCTCTGTGCAAATACAGTAGATTAACATCAGGTGACTCCTGTAGGAGCCCTCTGATTAGGGTCTGCTCTGTTTGCTTATGGAATAATCAAGATCTGATTCCACAGTTTCTGTCATAGGCAAATATGCTTTTACAAATTTTCAACTCATCAGTATTCATGATGCCATTATTTCTAACATGAATATTTATCCAGTAAGGGGTGACATGTACAGTGAGAAAAGGCATTTATGTATATGAATGAAAGCTTTAAATCCTTCCCCCTCCCCCCATGAATATTTTTGTAAGAAATAAGTAAATCATAAATATTAATAAGATTAATTTTTATTCTGGTACTTAGACACAGAAAAGATTGGCATAGAGAATGTAAAACCATATCTATACTATTTCATAAGCAAACAGAGCAGACCCTGATCAGACCATGTTCACACAAGTACAATACTGAAGCAGTCTTCAGTTAATTGTCACCAATGTAACAGCATTAACACAAGATGCTTTATATAGTAACTTATAATCAAACACCTTAACCCATTCCCTGTTCTATACTTATCACAAATACCTACTGCATATTCATAGACAAAATAGTTGAGCTGGGTCTACTCTGTTTGCAGATGCTTGAAAACAAGTTTATATGAAGGAAAGGGTTAATACACGAATTGACAATCAATTGCTTATTTGATGTCTGGAAATGGTAAAGAACAACAACTGAGTATCAACTTCTATTGAGCTGAGATTCATGCAGACTGCATTAAAATTTTTACTGTTTGAATGCAGGAAACAGGTGCACTGGCATTTGCAAACAGCATAGAACCAGATCAGAGGGTTTCTAGAGCAGCCCTCTGATCAGGGTATGCACTTTTTGACATTCAAAATCTTAGCATATATATGTAAGTCTTTTATACTAATGGACTTTACCGTTAAACATTGATGGGTCATTCCACTTTGAAATTTCAGTATTCATAGGGTTAATAACAGAAGTTAAACAAAAAGGATAAAGTAATAAAAACAAACACACACACACATAATTTGGCATCCTGTGGGGTTAGGAGATGCATGAATAATGCATGCAATAACTCTAAGACAGTATTAATGAAATCCTTTCAATACTATGATCATTTACTTTGTCTATGAGAATTGTTGTCTGCTACAACTCAAAAAGTACATTTTTCATCTTTCCTGTTTAACCCATTCCTTCATAGGATATTTTTTAGACCCAACCTCTTTGAATAAATCTACTGAAAAGGAGCATTTACAAGAGAAAAGAAAAATGTTAGCATTGTGTAGTTTTTAAACCACTGTGATAAAAAGAGCATTTGCTCCTATGGAGCAAATGCTCTATTTATCACAATGGTTCCATAAAGTGACTTTTACAGAGGCGTAGAAAGGCGGATTTATGGAGGAAAGGGTTAAAACAAATAATTTCTTAGTGTCAAACAGACTGGACCCTAGAGGGATGCTGAATAAAACGATGTCTCATTTAGATCCAACTGTTGTGCAAAAATAATCACGAATTGGTGCATTGTGTTGAAAGTACTGGCCATAATTAGTACTAGTATATACATACCTTCATTCTTTTTATGTTTTCTTCTTTTCTTGGATGGGGTACACTTCACCATGGCATTTGCCTGGTTGTTCAATGCCACTCTGTGATGGCTAAGTACCTTCTCTGTCTCTAACCACTGGGGTTGGTCACTCTCCCAGGTGTCTAGTCTGTGCACAAACAAAACCATCTCTTTAAAAGCGGACCATTCCTTGTGATTTTATTGAATCTTAATAACTATAGATGTCTGATATAGGTCTACTCTCTTTGCGAAGTTGTCAAAAGGCATCTCTATCAGTTAAGCTGAATATTTCTTAGTATATTCTTCATTTCTCAACCAAGGAGACACTTTGTTTATTAACTCTTTACTCCATGAATATTCAAGTAAACAAGAGATGTCCGCAGACAGCGCGCTCCACTTTCTTTAGTGCTGGATAGTGTAGTGGAAGTCAGAAAGGGGAGATAACAACAGCAAAATTAACTTTAGGGTTACCTACCCTTGTGAAATGGGTCCCCCTTGTAATAGTTAATATGTATACCAAAGATGAACCAAATATCTTTGACAGTTTCTGAGACACGGACCTGAACATAAAACTTAACCAACAATGAAAATTCTAAGTCGAAAAAGGGGCATAACTATGGCAAAATTAATTTTAGGGTTACCTACTCTTGTGAAATGGGTTCCCATTGTGATAGTTAATATGTATACCAAAGATGAACCAAATATCTTTGACAGTTTCTGAGACATGGACCTGAACATAAAACTTAACCAACAATGAAAATTCTAAGTCGAAAAAGGGACATAACTATGGCAAAATTAATTTTAGGGTTACCTACCCTTGTGAAATGGGTTCCCCTTGTGATAGTAAACATACATACCAAATATGTACCACATATCTTTGATGGATTCTGAGAAAAGGACCTTAACAAAAAGGTTAACCAACGCCGACGCCGACACCGACGCCGACGCCAACGAGAGGGTCATGACAATAGCTCCACTTTTTGAAAAAGTGGAGCTAAAAATTGACTTCATGACTATTATTTAGATGAATTGTCATAAAGGCACACGGACACAGGATTGTATGGCCTTGGCAGAAACTGTACAATCATATCTATATTATATCACAAGCAAACAGAGCAGACTCTGATCAGACGACTATTATATGAACCATCTGATCTGGGTCTGTTCTGTTTGCAAGAGCACAGAAAGGCGTATTTATGGAGGAAAGGGTTAACCCTTTACTCCATAAATATGCCTTTCTATGCCTTGCAAACAGAGTAGGTCTACCCAGATCAGATGGCTCCTGTAGGAGCTGTCTGATCAGGGTCTGCTCTGTTTGCTCATGATACAATATAGATATGATTCTATAGTTTCTGCCAAGGCCATATTAACTTCCTGTGTCTGTCATTTTTTCTTTCATGAATATTCATGGACTATAGGGTGAAGCAATCACAACTAAGGGTCTGCAGCCAAAATAATGACTGGAATTTGAAATACTCCACTTAACCCTTTCCCTGTTCTGTGTTCATTCCAAATTTCAATACTATACTGAATATTTATAGATAAAATGATTATAATGAAATATGGAAGATGGAAAATTGTAGCCATTTTAGAAAGTAAAGACACAGATCTTTGAAATTCTATTAGCAAACGGAGCAGGCCCTGATCAGACGGCTCCTCTAGGAGCCGTCTGATTTGGGTCTACTCTGTTTGCAAATGCGTGAAAACACGTTTATATGAGGGAAAGGGTTATCAGGAGCTTTGTCAGATAATGTCCTCTGATTTCTGTTGTTTATGAAATACTCCACTTATCAGGAGCTTTGTCAGATAATGTCCTCTTATTTCTGTTGTCTATAGAATACTACACTTATCTGGAGCTTTGTCAGATAATTTCCTCAGATTTCTGTTGTCTATAGAATACTACTTATCAGGAGCTTTGTCCTCTGATTTCTGCAGTCTAGACTCTATAGAATACTCCACCTATCAGGAGCTTTGGCAGATACATGTATAGTCCTCTGATTTCTGTTTACTATGAAATAATCTCCTTATCAGGAGCTTTATGTGATAAAGTTGTTTATGAAATAATCCCCTTATCAGGTGTTTTGTCTGATAAAGTTGTCTATGAAATAATCCTCTTATCAGGAGCTTTGTCAGATAAAGTTGTCTATGAAATAATCCTCTTATCAGGAGCTTTGTCAGATAAAGTTGTCTATGAAATAATCCTCTTATCAGCAGCTTTGTCAGATAAGGTTGTCTATGAAATACCCCGCTTATCAGGTCGCTTTGTCAGATAAAGTTGTCTATGAAATAACCCGCTTATCAGGAGCTTTGGTCAGATAAAGTCCTCTGATTTCTATTATCTATGAAATACTTAAGTTCTCTATTTTCTGTTGTCTACGAAATACTCTCCTTATCAGAAGCTTTGCCAGTTAAAATCTTTCGATTTCTGTTGTCCATGTATTATTAACATTTCACTTTTGAATCAATACCAAGCTTGCTGCATTGCAGATTCAACACTACCAACGGGAATTGATGCAAATTTTATTATCTGAAAATGGCAAAACTGCCTCATAAATAACTTGTGTCAATAATGTGCTACATTTGTTACAATTTAACCCTTTCCTTCATAGCAATGCCTTTTCACGCAAATGGAGTAGACCCAGATCAGATGGCTCCTACATCGAATGTTTGCTTAATGAAATTTGATAGATCTGTTTTAGTTTCTAAAATGTCAACAATGTTCCAAATTCCATATTTCATTATAACTATTTTGTCCATGAATATTGAGAAGGTATTGAAATTTGGAATAAACACAGAACAGGGAAAGGGTGAACGGCATTCTCATAATGGTTACTGGTTTAGAAACAACAAATGTATGTAACACGGTATGTACTTAAATATATTTTCAAACCTCATCATTTATATCTTGAAAATGAAAGTTTATTCAACAAGATGTGTTTGTGAAACACTATGCCCCCGCGATATGATATTTGACCCTAAAGGATGACCTTGATCTTGACATGTCACCCCTTAAACTGTGCAGCTTCATGGGGTACACATGCATACCACATATCAAGTCCAAATCTCTACTGGTTCAAAAGTTATGGCCAATGTTAAAGTTGGTGACCTTTGACCATGAATGATGACCTTGACCTTGACATGTCACCCCTCAAACTGTGCAGCCAAATGAGAAACACATGTATATCAACTATCAAGTCTGTATCTCTACTGGTTCAAAAGTTACGGCCAATGTTAAAGTCGGTGACCTTTGACCCTGAAAGATTACATTGACCTTGAAATGTCACCCCCAAACTGTACAGCTTCATGAGATACACATGCATACCAAAGGTCAAGTCTGCATCTACAGGTTCAAAGGCTATGGCCAATGTTAAAGTCGGTGACCTTTGACCCTAAAAGATGACCTTTACCTTGACATGTTGCCCCTCAAAATGTGCGGCTTCATGAGATACACATGCATACCAAATATCAAGACTCTATCTCTATTGGTTCAAAAGTTATGGCCAATTTGAAGTTGGTGACCTTTGACCCTGAAGGATGACCTTGACATTTCACCCCTCAAAATGTGCGACTTCATGAGATACACAAGCATGCCAAATATCAAGTTTCTATCTCTACTGGTCCAAAAGTTATGGCCAATGTTAAAGTCGGTGATTTGACCCGTATATTTGACCTTTGACCTTGAAGGATGACCTTGACCTTGATATGTCACCCCTCAAAATGTGCGGCTTTATGAGATACATATGCATACTAAATATCAAGTATATATCTGTACTGGCTCAAAAGTTATGACCAATGTTAAAGTTGCTGACAAACAAACAGACAAACAGACAAACGGACAAACAGACAAACAGACAGGGCAAAAACAATATGCCCCCCAGATCTGATCTGGGGGGCATAAAAATGCTTCTAAATTGCACTTTTGTGTGGGAAAACATAACATAAAATGTCAACCTAGGGTGATGCTGAATTATTCAGCATTCTATCAGAATCTAAAATGTTTGCATAACTTACAAGCATTCAAAACAACAGATAAAAGTGTACATGTATATTCAAATATTAAGTAAAAGTGTCCCTTCTAAACCAAACCCAATGTTGTGACCACTCTTTAGAATCATCTTGAAGAGACCATTCTAAAGGATGGTCACAACCTCGGATTTGCTGGAGACTGTGGTTTGTAGTTACTATATAGTTGTTTCTATTGAAAACTGACCACCCCTGGGGTGGGGCCAATTTTGACCCCAGGGACATAATTTATATACCTTTTGTAGAAGACCTGCCAAATATGAAAGCTGAGAACATTCCACTTTGTGCTCTGGTGAGCTAATAAGTGTTTATAGGGTCTGAAATCTTTATTTCAAGATGCAATTATTGGAAATGCGGACACAGAGTTCCTAAAAAGAACAACACAAGTTATTCAAACTTTATCTCAATCTGGTAAGAAATAGAAACAAATATTATAACATTTCTCTGTTATAAGGTTCTCATTACTATGATCCCTTGCAAAATGTTATAAACAATCTGTACTGTATTGTAACACACTGTCAACATTCCAATGTATCTGAGTCTGGCCAGTTTGTTTATTGTTGCTACAGAACACATGCGTATAGAGAACTGTAGATGAGAGGGTTAATTAAGCACAATTCTTGCACAAAAACGTGCTGTTTAGTCCCGCTAGACCATGTATTAACAAGGCGATTCTCGTGCTCACGTGCTGTTGTTAACCGGTTTTAATTATACCTATTCAGGGCATAAGGTAAACAATGGACGCGAATGCTATACAGCGTTTTGGCCTAAGTTAGGTGAACGCCGGGTGCGAGCATATCAGGGGCGCCGACAATGAACTGTTTTTGTGATAGACACATTGAATGAAGTTCCGTGTAAACGGTATTTGATACAATCATGAATTGACGTCAGAAAGAAAACAGTGGCCCGGAAACAGCATAAATCGAACGATGTGTCAAATAAGTGTTTAGTTTTGCTGCGTTAGTTTTGCTTGTATTTGGAAGAATTAAATTGATGCAGGAAAGCAGAAAATGGGTTTTATGCAAGAATAGCGTTAATACACGTTTGTTTTCGGGCAATAACATCTGCAGTGTCCCTCGCGACTGTTGTTGCTCTCGCCCTTCGGGCTCGGGCCAACAACGGTCCCTCGGGACACTGCAGATGTTATTGCCCGAAAAAACGTGTATTAACCCTCTAATATTAAACTTTATACCAACCGGTCCTAAAAACTTTAACCTGGTCCAAAATATGTAAAAAATTGAATTAATTTCAAAATAATTTTAATGGTTAACTTCATAACAGTAATACTTGACCCCAAATGAATCTCCATACAAAATTTCAGCATCCTCGCACAAATATGAAGTTTAAAAACAACCCGTCCAAAAAGCTTTAACCTTGATCATGGTCACGCGCACATGCAAGCTCACACCGAGGGTATAGCATAAGCTCTGCTGTTCTACAAACAGGCAATCTAATAAAGATTGATCCGCTATTTGACTCTGGAAATTCAGAGTTGAAAGGATTAACTTTCGTCATATAAATGGATTTTCATACATTTGCAAACAGAGCAGATCAAGATGAGATGGCTCCTATACAAGCTGTCTGATCAGGTCTGTTGCTCTGTTTGCTTACGGTATAATATAGATCCTATTCTAGAATTTCTGTCTGAGCAACAGTGTCCAGTGTTCTTATGGAATTATGAAAGTTAATCTAATTAATATCCATTCATGATGTTATTATTTCTTACACAAATACATGTATTAAACAGGGAAAGGGTTAACCCTTTCCCTCATATAAACGTGTTTTCACGCATTTGCAAACAGAGTAGACCCAGATCAGACGGCTCCTAGAGGAGCTGTCTGATCAGGGTCTACTCTGTTTGCTAATACAATTTGAAAAGTCTGTTCCTTTTCTTTCCAAAATGGCTACGATGTTCCATCTTCCATATTTCTTTGTAACTATTTTGTCCATGAATATTCAGTAGGTATTGAAAATTGTAATAAACATAGAACAGGGAAAGGGTTAAACAAACTGATGGTCAGAGTGACTGATTTGGTGGGCATTTTAAATCATGCTGTAATTAGCAGCATTTTAGATACATAAGCTAGTGAGAATATATTTGTATGTACCTGATCCATTTGGAAGACCTAAGAGCAAGCTTGACCATCTCACACCTGTGCTTGCTGGAGGCTAGGTCCTGAAAATAGAAATCAATTTATTTTCTAAACCTTTCCTTCATATAAACGTGTTTTCATGCATTTGCAAACAGAGTAGACCCAGATCAGACGACTCCTAACATGGCTACAATGTTCCAAGTTTAATATTTTATTATAACTATTTTTTCCACGAATATTCAGTAGGTATTGAAAGTTTGAATAAACACAGAACAGGGAAAGGGTTAAGGTTCATAAACAATTTTTTTTTTTAATTTGAATGAATCATTATCTTATTTACACTGAGGGATATTTCTGTACCAAAACATTTGACAATATGAAATTATTTAAACAAACTATTTAAACCCACATCAGATGATTCACATCAGGAGCCCTCTGGTCTCAGTCAATACAGTTGATAGTGTGACAGACTGACAGTGATATGATCAGTAACAACACTGCCATGTTTAAACCCTTTACTTCATATATATTCATGTATGAACTAATGACATCATTATTCATTAATAATACAGTAAAACATCTCTATAACGACCACTAAATTACATCAAATATTTTGTGTTAAAGGCAGGTGGATGCTTAAAGCAAGGTGAAAGTAAAACAGAATGCTCCTATAGGAGCGTTCTGTTTTACTTTCACCTTGCTTTAAGCAACCACCTGCCCAAAATACCAACTAATTAACACAATTTAGTGGTCGCTATAGAGAGGTTTTACTGTAAATGGATTTATAACGGTAATTTCTAAAATGGCATGAACAGTGAAAAAAATTGCCAAGACAGATACTGTTGAATCAGATCTATATTCCATTTATAAGCAAACAGAGCAAACTCTGATCATATATTTCCAACAGGAGTCGTCTAATCTGGGTCTACCCCTGTTTGCAATGGCCCTACAGTATCAAACATTGATGAATCATTCCACTTTTACATTATGATTATGTATTAACCCTTTCCTCCATAAATTTGCCTTTCTACGCCTCTGCTAAAGTCATCTGTTGAAACCATTGTGATAAATAGAGCATTTGCTCCTATAGGAGCAAATGCTCCATTTATCACAACGGTTTCAAACTACAAAATTCTAAAAAATTTCCTTTTCTCTAGTTAATGCTCCTTTTCTGTAGATTCATTCAAAGAGATTTGGTCTAAAACTAGCCTATGAAGGAATGGGTTAATAGCTATTTTCAATAATGGTACATGAACACAGAATTATGGCCATGGCAAAAGCTATAGAATCGGGTCTGTATTATTCCACAAGCAATCAAAGCAGACCCTGATCAGACAGCAATCTGGGTCCACTCTGTTTGCAAAGATGTATAGATTCTATAAGATAAAGGGTTAATTAAAGCAGCTATCTGATCCGGATCTTCTCTAAAAGCAAAGGGTTAATTAATGTTGAAATGACTGAATGATTAGGATGTATTTACATTAGAAACCTGTGCAACATTTGCCATTTGCAACAGTTGTCAACTGTTCTTCCCTTAAACCCTTTCCCTCATGAACATTTATGCATGAATCAATCCCTTCATGAATATTCATTAACTTTTTTTTCATAATGTGTCATTTTTAGGGAGTTTTTTGCTCAGATCTATGTACTTTCATAAGCAAACAGAGCAGTCCCGATCAGATAGCTTGTACATAAGCCATCTGATCTGGGTCTACTGTTTGTAAAGGTGAGAAAAGGTGTTCCTACGAGGGAAAGGGTTCAGATAAAATTTTCCTTCAATTCTTTTCGAAGAAAATTATCAGAGTTTTATACAGTTTGGATCTAAATAAAGTATTTCATGGGTCTACATTATTTGCAAAATCTCACTGAAACCTATTCCTAGTCTTCTTGGTAATACATGTACTTACATTACATGCAATAAATGGCTTCAGTTACTGTATAAATCAATAAAACTTCCATTATGGGAATCATTAAATCTCAAGCAGCTAACAGACTAGGTCGGTGCCACCTAATTAACCCTTACACAAGTCACTAATGAACTTTGCAAACAGTGTAGACCCAGATGAGAGGGCTCCTAGAGGAGCCCTCTCATCAGGGTCTGCACTGTTTGTTATGTTACACTTTTCTTTCGAAAAATCCCTAAATATTCACCGTAAGCTTGGTCTGTTGAATTTAGGAACAGTCCATTTGAAAATTCAGCGTTGTAAGGGATAAGCCTGAGGGTAAGTGGATATAAACACTCAGCAGCAGGGCAAATCAATCTCTCATGATTCATTATGTAATAAGACAAGGAGGCTACATTTAATTAAAAGAATTAACCCTAAAGTCAAAATGTCTGTAAACCTAGAGATTTTGTAGAAAGATTATGACAATAAATTGGAATATGAAATTACAGCAATTTCGAATCAGGCCGATATTCGCTTCATTATACTGTTTAACCCTTTCCCTGTTCTATGTTTATTCCAAATTTCAATACCTACTGAATGTTCATGGACAAAATAGTTATAATGATATGTGGAAGGTGGAACAGGTCTACTCTGTTTGCAAATGCGTAAAAACATGTTTATATGAGGGAAAGGGTTAATGCTTTTCTATGCCTTTGCTAACAGATTAGACCAAGATCAGATGGCTCCTATCAGGGTCTACTCTGTTTGCTTATGATATAGATATAATTCAATATTTTTTGCAAAGCCCAAAAATGTCTATAGCCACTGTGCTTTTATAACACTAATCTACTAGAATTAATATTTATGATGTCATCATTTTTTACATGAATATTCATAGGGTAAAGGGTTAAGAGTATTTAACTCTTTATTCCATAAATCTGCCTTTCTACACCTTTTCAAACAGAGTAGACAAAGATCAGATAATTCCTATAGGAGCTGTCTGATCAGGGTCTACTCTGTTTGCTTTTGAACTAATATACAGGTAGACGTGATTCTATAGTTTCTGCTTTGGCAAAAATTTCAAGTGTTAAAATATGCCATTTTAAAAATGATTCTAATATTTACATTCATGATGCATTAAGCATCAACTCTTTGCATGCTAGCGGCGAATCCTTGATTAAGTTGAGTTTTTAGATCCAGTTGAGACAAGTAACATCTGGATCTTATTGAAACTCTGGTCAACTGCTGATTTGAAAATATATTAACACATTCCCTCATATTGACACCTTTTGACACAACTATAAAGGTAACTTTCTGAAAACATCGTGATAAATAGAGCATTTACCGTACTCTATAGAAACAAATGCTCTAATTACCACAATGATTTCAAAACTACACAATTCTAATGTTTTCCTTTTCTCTAATAAATGCTCCTTTTCATTAGATTTTTACAAAGAGGTTGGGTCTAAAAATAGCATATGAATTAATGGGTAAAGGCAAAATTAACATTAACAATTGTAGCCGCTGAAAAGTTTTGAAGCCTCTGATTCCTTGACAAATGAAAGCCAACTCTTGAGCAACATAAGTTATATAATAAAACTCATGCACACTAAGTTAAAATTGGTCTATAAAAATCATGTCTGCTACACATTTGACATAAGATTTACTGCCAGTTTCTTTTTTAACACAAATACTAGTGTGTCAAAAATGTGGATGTCCTTGTTGGGAGCATGAATTAAAGCCCCTTGGAAAAAAGTCCCTTGCTCAAGATTTGACCTTGTGTTATTATTCCTGTATGTGGCACACTGTGTATGTGGCACACTGTCCACTACTACTGGGTAACATCTCATTCAAAATATTTCAAAATCACTTCAAGCATAGCAAAGTTACAGAGCACGAAAGGGATTTTCAATGAAAGTATTGTATGTTGAACTACTGGTACATTACAATAAAACTGACATTCTGGCCTCATGAGTACAAAGCTATAAGGATAAATATGAGTATTTGAATACTTAACTTGTTATTTCTCCATCAAGCCCTATGTTGTGACCACTCTTTAGAATCGTCTCAAAGAGAAAATTCTAAAGAGTGGTCACAACATGCGGTTTGATGGAGAAATCAAGGAGAAACTCCTGAAAATGTTTTAATCTACACATGTTATCTGGTCACCTATAGTAATTACAACACATGTACATGTATTACCTTTTTGTTGTAGGCATCACTGGCAGGGGACATGATTCCTGCGATCACATTGTAGCTTCCATTTCTCTGTAAATAATCTCTTGCCAGCTCTTAAAAGAAAACATCAGACACTAAGCTCAGTGTATGTATGGAACTGAAGATAAAAGGATTTGTTTGTAATGCCTTTGCAAACTGAGTACATTGTAGACCCAAATCAGACGGCTCCTGTAGGAGCAGTCTGATTAAATATTCTCGACATCATTATTTCTGACGTGAATATTGAACAGGGAAAGGGTTAACTATTCAGTCCACTCAGTATGAGACTTAAACATGCTACATAATTTTGAATGACAAACAGTGCAGATCCTGATCAGAGGACTCCTCTAGGAGCCCTCTGCTCTCGGTCTACAGTGTTTGCAAATGGCAGTGTGTGTGCCTGCCAGCATTTAAATGATTAATACAGGATTCACTCTATAGTCCATGAATATTCATGTAAGAAATAATGACATCATGAATATCAATTAGATTAAGTATTATAACAGTACATGGACACAGGAAGTTTTAACTATGACAGAAGGTGTAGAATCATATCTATATTATATCATAAGTAAACAGAGCAGACCCTGATCAGACGGCTCCTATAGGAGCCGTCTGATCTGGGTGTACTCTGTTTGCAAAGGCAAAGAAAGGCATATTTTTGGAGTAAAGGGTTAAAGATGTGCAAAACATTCTCTGAATAACTTTATGGAGTAGCAATCTGTTTTCTAAGATTAACACTTTCAATCCTTTCCTCTATGCAAATGCCTTTTCAAACAAAGTACTAAGACCCTGTAAGCGTTGTCTGATCAGATTCTGCTGTGTTTGCTCATGACATGATACAGGTCTATCTGATTCTACAGCTTTTGCCAAAGCAAAAGGTCACTTGAAAGTTTTACATTATAAAAATTCAGCTAAAAATCAGCTAATAAATATGCATGATGTCATCTGACATGGATATTGATCAGGGTAAGGGTTAATAAGCCTGAAGTGGCAGCCTGAAGGAGGTCTACAGTAGAACCAGTCTTAAGCGGACATTCATTTATTTAACAAGCAGGTCTTAACACATTATCCCCTAGTGAAGCATTTTTGCGCATCTATAAAAGTCACTTTATGAAACCATTGTGATAAATAGAGCATTTTGCTCCAATTGGAGCAAATGCTCTATTTATCTAAATGGTTTCAAACTACAGAATTTAAAATTTTTCCTTTCCTCTAGTTTATAATGCTCCTTTTCGGTGGATACATTCAAAAAGGTTGGGTCTAAAGATAGCCTAGGAGAGAATGAGTTAAAAAGCAGGTGGTTGCGCAATGCTGTCCATTGTTGGGTAAAAGTAATGCAGAAAGATCATACAGGAACTTTCTGCATTATTTTTGACCTCTTTTTGATGGCTGTTCTACTGTATGTATTTACCTTTTTGCCAAGTAAGTGTTATCTGCAAAATATTTTCTCCTCAAGAATACAATAATTCATGATTGTGTTGTCCATTTTTACCTTAACAATACAGTATGTGCCAATTAGCTTGGATCTTGATGAGATGCTGAGTTACGTACAGCATATCTCATCTGGATCTAAACTGTTTGAATAGATTATCAAACACTCAATGCTAACATGCAGATTTAATCAAAATAGCTATTCTCATACTAAGAAATGGGTTTTTTTTTCACTTAAAACCCCATAACATTCAAGTTTCAGTACTAGCTCTATGAACAAAATGCATTACAAGTGGGGCGAATTTCTCCAGGATGAGATGTGCCTGTGTTAATATACAAGTAGAAAATATGGTACAATAAATTCAGAAAGTGGCTGAAAAGTAAATAAGTGTTTTGATTAAAATTTGCTAGAAATTTACATAATCTCATCATGGAGAACAGATACTATCAATTAAATACATTAATTGTTGTTTAAATACATTCAATGGTTATTTCCAAAAGCATTCAGATTTAGCCATGGCAGTCATGTGTCTCATAAAAGGTTAATGATTAACCCTTTCCCTCATATAAACATTTTTTCACACATTTGCAAACAGAGTATATCCAGATCAGACAGCCCCTGTAGGAGCTGTCCAATCAGGGTCTGCTATGTTTGCTTATGAAATTATTGTGAATCCGACCCGACAGGTTTTACCATTTAGCCAAAACATCCTTGTACATAAATTCTATTATAAGTTTATAACTAGAAAGGTGTTCCTCTGAACACTTGTGTCCCCTGCCTGCATACTGACCCTTTTCCCACCAATTTTTAAGCTTGACACAATTGTAGTACATGTATATGTTACAGTAGAAATTGTGATTCAGGACAATCATCGATTCTACTAGGACAGATTGCGATTGCAATCTCTCCTAAGGACAAACTCCGAGCCTCTTTTTAAATCATTCACAATTATGTGTTGTTTGTCATGTTTTGGATACAGACTTGTGATCTGAAAATGATGTCATATATAACATTAATAACAATAAATTCTTCTATTAGAATTGTAAATTTTCCTAAAAGAATTAAAGTGTCATATCTAAAACTAATAATTTAGATTCTTCCAGTAGAATTGTAAATTTTCATGATAGAATAACAGTTTGTTGATTGTCCCTACGATGTATTAGGATCAGAGTCTGTCCTAGGAGAGATTGCAATCGCAATCTGTCCTTGGAGAATCGACGATTGTCCTCAATCGCAATTTCTACTGTGACATATACATACATGTAAATGGGTATAACATAAATCCAGCTATGATGCTACATAACTTGAAGCATGATCTATATGTAAGAAGTATGAAACTAAGACAAAACAATAATAAGAATAATGACCAAAGTGTAATATGTTAAGTTTAAATTTAATGGCATCAGTAGAACAGGGCTTATAGGCCTAAAAAAAAAATGAAAAAAGGGGAATACAGTCCACTCTCGTTATGGCGAACTTGCTTGACACAAATTTCTCGTTGGCAAGAAGTTTTTGTAAAGTCCCAACTTTTCTTCCTATATATTCTACATGTATATAAATTTAAGTTTTTAAGACGAGTTCGAACTGATCACGTTTTCTTTAAGTCGAAGTCATTTTCCGTCCCCAAAGTGTTTGTTTGCATGTAATTATCGGTGTTTGTATCGAAGTCACACCTCTCAGTCTGATTGAGTTTGAGGTGTGAATTGGACCTTTTGATCAGACCCTGGCAAAGTACGCCAGGTGATCGCCACACATGTAATTACAGTTTTTTGTGGGTAAACAATCACTGATGTCAGATAATTATTCAACCTGTGGAACAATTCCACATTGAGTGAACGTTATTTAGTAAAATGACACATTACTGTTCATTCGTTCTAAGTGTCAATCATAACGTCGACTACTGTAGAAAGAAAGATAACTCTCTTACGTCCTCGCTTCCGGACGATTTTGTAGAGATCGGGTAAAAATTGTAATTTGTCACTTGAGTAATAGTGAAACAGCTCACGGCGGAACATGTAAAATGGTGACTACATTTTGAAACGTCTGGTTTCCCGAATAAGGCTGTTCTCTTACATGTACCCGAAGTACGCGAATCGGCAACCAGCTAGTTCACGTGTGATTGTCTATTTCCGGTGCCCGTTGAGGAAAAGGGATTTCCCATAGAAATGGCATAAACAAACGATGCGCTTTAAAAACCGCCAAACCAACGGCAATTAATTCAATGATAAAGGCAAAAGGGACCTGAAAATTGGACAGGGCCTTGTAAATTAGGGCATAGTGGAGAGTAGGAAAGACAGAAGTTTGTTCAAACAGTAACGGATCAACACGCACATGTACAATTTTATATACACAGAGTGCGATTCTTTTACACAATGTGAAGACTAAACTGAACAAGCACATTAGTATGCTTGTAATATGACAGTTTGCTTAAGGTGAACGTAATGAAAGAAACTGGATTTTTTTTTAAAAATGGCATGTGATTTTTGAGTCGAACTCTCGATGAGTAGAAGTTTTTAACGGGTCCCTACGAACTCGACATAACGAGAGTTGACTGTAACTCCAAAAATATTGAAGCCAGAATTATGGACCATATGCATGACACTTCCTCTCATCAATTCTCAAACTGTTCCATGTGTGATGTTTGAATTCAATGGCATCAGTAGAACACAACTTATTAGCTGGACATGAAAAATGAAAAAGGGAAATAACTCCAAAAATATTGAAGCTAGAGTTATTGACCTTGCACATGACACTTCCTCTCAGCATGCCTGTTCCATGTGTGAAGTTTGAATCCAATGGTATCAGTAGAGTAGGAGATACAGGTCGGACTAGAAGAGTGTGACAACAACGACGACGACGGACAAAGTGACCCCTTCGCAGATGACACAAAAATCTAGCTAATACATATTCACTATATCTTTATTTCTTAAATGAAGATTTAACAGGGAAAGGGTTAAAGAAGGCCTGTGGTTTAGTATTTCTAGAAACTACTCTTACTAGCCAATCATTATGGCCTGATCTGACTGCAAGCATTTCAAGTTATATGCTGGTTCAAGTCAGACCCCAATTTCATTTAAGATTGGCTCAAAGCATAGGCGTTAGGCTCATGAAATATGTCTAAAATAAGTTAAAATGTCCCTAAATTGACGTTTTGTAACATTTGGGGCCGAAAAAATAAAGCTTGGGGCGTTTTGAGACAAAGCTGAAATTTTGTATATTCTATATATAAGAGAAAGGCAAATAACTCTCGGTCCATCCGATCCTTGGGTGCTCCGCTTCAACTGCAATTATTTTCGACCGGAGGGGAATTTTCCCACAAAACAAAGATTATATAGAAAGAAAAATGTTTTATTTACATGCTGGTACCAAATATCCCATACTTTGTCTCCGTTTTAGGAGTATGAGGGGGGAAGGGGGGGGGGGGGGCTGTGTCTGTAGTTTCTGTTCTGATGTTACATAAATTTTTATTTTATTTACTCCAGCATGACCCCCGTGATGTTTTGTTTGCTTTTTAATTTTTTATCGCAGTTATGCTTTATCTTAATTTGTTTATCATGTCTTAGTGTGTGCAACCCCTTGCTATGTGCTAGTTAAACTGCTTTTATTTATGCTTGCTGTTGCTTATGCTGATGATATATGTCTCTGTTTTCTTCAATCCACTCCATGTTAAATATTCATAAATTTTCATAAATAGATATTCTCGTATTTAACTATTCCGATATTCAAAGCTTTGCAAAGCAATTAAAACTTGATGAGGGACAGTGAGGATCCCGACCAGGCAGCTCATATGGGTGCAGCCAGGGAATGATCAGCTCTGTTCACTAAAGTCATTTCTATATACAATCAATTAATGATTTCAACTTTATGTGCCATTGAATATTTATGCTCTGGTTTATTTATTGATGGCTATTTGCTTGATAAGATAAGATAAGATAAGATAAGCTTTATTTTGAGTCGGCAAGACATATACAAATAACATAAGCTCTCAAGAGCTTTTATAACCGACTATATAACAAGTGTATGTTGCTTTTGCTCATCTTCTTTGCTGTTGAATGCAAATTTATTTATTATGTTGAATATGCTAATTTATTTATGGTAAGAATTGTCTGTGATATACTCTTAAACAATTCAATTTGTATTTTAACACAATATGACTTTAACAGAGTAATTTTAATGCTGTGATGATATATGGAATGTTTAAATATTTAAGAGAAGTTGTTTACAGCTTCTTAGAGCTCTAAGCTCAATTTGCAGACAGTTCTTCCCTTTAACATATGTATATGAATATGTCTAATTGCTTTTATGTTTTCAGAAATTTTCAGTTTATAAAATTTATAACTGCATACATGTGATAACTACCGACGGTAGGTGAATTCTACCGTTTTCAGAGGTGGTTTACCGTTCTATTTTACCGGTCTACCGTTTTGAAATTTGACTAAGGCAATTTTTTTAGTGACATATATTTTCATCCCTGATGGAGTTTATCTGTTAGTTCTCTACACACACAGACCACCTTTAGCTTGGTCTGTTTTGGTAGGGACCAATCAAGGGAATCCCCTGTGGAGACCATGGAGAACACCCGAATTACATAATCACGAGGTGGTTCCTGTTTTCACCCTACTACTTTACCAAATAAATTGTTCGGGAACCAGTCGTGTCAAAATGCAAACGTCTACCACAATATCACAGTAGGTTTATTACTCAAGCGAGGCGACATGGGAGTGTCATGACCCTATAATAGGAATTATATTCTCATAATTAAATTATAAGACATAGAAATGCTTCTCTGCTTCCTTGTCAAAGACAGCTGTGCTTGGTCTCGTTGTTGCAATGGGCCGAAACACTTCGAAAATAAGACTGCTTCAACAGTGCTTGGACTGATAATCATGAATTTGATGTGTACACTAAATTATTTTTCATTAATATAATAAGTGGTAAGGACACTAAAGAAGTAATTGAAAACACCATGAATTATTATCTACCATTGCAAACTCTTCAAAAAAATAACTATATCAAGTTGAAATGTCATCAGTTTTCGCGACGATTGTAGATACGGGCTAAAACACGGACTCTGGACCTGTTGGATTTCAACATTTCTGCTCAATGTTTGCAGTAACTAACTTGAACTGAGTAAAGGTTTAACTAACTTGAACTGAGTAAAGGTTGTCCTTGGGGAGTGTAGCTAAATAGGGCTATAAAATAAGCAACCCCCTAAAAATGTTATTATAAAAATAAGATAAAATAGAATATCTTTTTCATTATATGATAAAACAGTAATAAATCTTGATTTTTTCATGACATTATTTAATAAGGAACCCAGTGTTTTGGGCTTGAGACCTTTTGATTTCAAAGAGTCCTTTTGACCCATGAAAAAAATCTAGAATTATTACTGCATGTCAATTACTAGCATTTGTTTTTAACCCTTTCCCTGTTCCATTTTTATTCCAAATTCCAGTCCCTACTGAATATTCTTATTCTTAAGTAATTTTAAAGAAATACAGAGATTGGAACTTTATAGCCATTTTTGAAAGTACAGAAACATTTTTAAAATTCCTAAAGCAAACAGAGCAGACCCTGATCAGCTGTCTGATCTGGGTCTACTCTGTTTGCAAATGCGTGAAACATTGGTTTATATGAAGGAAAGGGTAAATGGGTGTTTTAACACCACACTGGATTTTTTTGCCAAACCTGAAAGTGTAGAATCATTCATATATCATAAGCAATCAGAGCAGACCCTGACCAGACAGCTCCTGTAGGAGCCATCTGATCTGGGTCTATTCTCTTTGCAAATTTATGTGTGAAAAAGGTGTTTATATGAGGGAGAGGGTTAAGTGTGTAAATGTTATGTGTGTAATGTATGGTTTATAATGGTATGATATGCATTTATGGTAAAGTATGAATGATAATGTGAAAAAGTATAACAAACATAGGTATCAAGCAAATTTCTTTTTTCTCCTCCATATATTTTGTCGCGTCAGTAAAATCTACCTGACAAAAGTCAAATCTACCTGACAAATTTCCTAAATCTACCTGACATGCCTCAGCAGATTATCACATGTATGTAACTGTAACTGTTAAATTTGTATGTTTATGTCGGTCAATAGCTATACATAGCTAATGTTTACATGTTGTAATTATCAAACCGACTCTAAATAAAAATTTGAATCTTGAATCTTGAATCAATGATAAAAATACAAATAACAGGTATTCTTGATGGTATTATTTCTTATATAAATATTTATGAGGGAAACAGTAAACATAATAACCTATATTTACAAACGCAATAAATTTTAGAATGTCATGGTCATTCCTAGAATTGAATTGCAGAAATTGTACTTTCACTTTTAATCCGGCCAATGATGTAACCGATATATGACCTAATAATAGCTGTAACGCCATCATTTAAATCTTACCGAACATCCTCAAATGCATGTTGGTCGGTGGATTAAAAGATCCACATGACAGTAAAACAACTTTTTGTGCTGACATCTTTTGTACACTCTTAGAAACGTAAAGAAAATATCACATTATTACTTCCCTCATTATGAATATGAGTATCTCTCGTTTACACAATGCAATAGTCTTTACTATTTGATGAACTGTTCTAAAGTTCTACATGTTCTTGTTCATCAATACTCGAGTATACTCCACAACCACTCTGTCGACGTCGAGTATATATAATGCTCGACTACTCCACAAACTTTAATTTGTGTTCCGATATCGAAACAATGTTTACTTTTTTCAGAAGACCTATGTTTAGAGAATACATATATGCCCTCTCGAAAGTTTATATAATGTTTTCAAATCAGCTCTGAACACGTGCAGGACTCAAAGACCAATATATTCGTTCACTCAAGGCGAAAGAAATATAGGCCCTACGTATCCGTATATATCGATTCCAGCCATCCCAATATCAACATTATGGACAGCACAGCACCAGTGTAAAATATAATGCATATTGGAAATTAATGCATGATTAAATTCAATGCAATATTTACCGGTACCAATGTATCTCGCTTAACCATTTACAATGTACCCCTTTCCTGCATATTTATATAAACGTGTTTTCACGCATTTGCAAACAGAGGAGGGTGCCTAGATTAGATGGCTGCCGTAGGAGCCGTTCGGTCAGGATCTGCTCTGTTTGCTAATAGAATTTGGAAATGTTTCTTTACTTTCTTAAATGGCTTCAATCTACCTTCCATATTTGGTTGTAACTTCCCTTTTTTGAAATTGGAATACACATACATGTATAGAACAATGCATGTGTTACTTGACAGAGACGCCGTTTAACGCCTTTACACCCAGAGTTGATCCAGATCAGCCGACATCAGTAGGAGCCGCAGAATGACCAGAATGATTACATGTACAGTAAAACCTCTCTATAACGGCCACTAAATTACATCAAGTATTTTGTGTTAAAGGCAGGTGACTGCTTAAAGCAAAGTGAAAGTAAAACAGAACGCTCCTATAGGAACGTTCTGTTTTACTTTCACCTTGTTTAAGCGGCCACCTGCCCTACATACCAAATAATTAACACAAATTAGTGTCCGTTATAGAGAGGTTTTAGGCTAGGCCTACTGTATTTCCAAATGCTAGTGATTTCTTAACTAATGTATTGCAAAAGCGAACATGCAGCCCCGGTCTAAACACACGCGCGTGCACAGTGCCGAGGTTAAAATTTGCAATGCATAAATTTAGAAAAGAAAATTTGCAGTTTTAGATATTAGTTAAAAAGGTTTTAAGCATAACTTTCAAAATTAGCTCTGTGTCAAAGTAGTTTACTTCTTTCATAATATCGATGACAGTTCATCAAATAATTTCTGCGTCCACTAAATGTTTCAGGCAGGTTTCAAATGTTTCATGCACAAACTTACTAAACCCATTCCCTCAAAGGCTATTTTTAGATAATATATTTACCAAGAAAAAACTAGAATTGTCTAATTTTGAAACCATTGTGATAAATAGTGTTTTTGCTCCTATGGAGCAAATGCTCTATTTATCACAATGGTTTCAAAAAGTGACTTTTACAGAGGCATCAAAAGACGTCAATATGAGGGAATGGGTTAAAACTTCTGAAAGGAGGTGATCCCCGAGAGCAAAAATTGCAACACAAAAAGAGAAAATTGCAGACTCGGTTTTATTGAGTCTGTTCATGAGCAGTAATTGAAAGTGCAACACTGCTCACACACCCTAGCAACGGCTTAAGCGGTATTCAATTTTCAGAACAAGAAGTACTGTTAATGACCTCGAAGGATCAGAAGGTATAACAACACTGAGTTGACTTATGCCTAGCTATAAGATATTGTCTTACAAGGCTTATGCATCAAATCTTGAGATGTTTTAGGTCCTGCCTGTTCACCCGTGCAAGTACAATTTAACACACTATTCCATAATTACGCTTTTCTATGTCTTTGCAAACAGAGTAGACCCAGACCAGACGGCTCCTATAGAGCAGTCTTATCAGGGTTTGCTTATAGTATAATATAGACACATTTAGAATTTCATTTTCTGCGTGGGCCAACACTTTCTTGTGTTCATATAGAAAATAATCTAATTAATCTTCATGGTGCAATACTTTCATTCATGAATATTTATTGAGTAAAGGGTAACATGCTGCAAAACGATGGCCTTTCAAAATTTAATAAGAAACAAGTTACCTGGCAGTATAAGCGGTCTTGATTTATCATTTACATGTCAGTCACTTTTATTTGTGTGAAGGTAAAGTCATTGTTGTCTGCCAGAATGTTCGTCTCTTTTTAAAATTAATTTTGCCTGTTTTAATGTTTTTTATTCTCTTTCAAACCTAGCCAGTGTCATACAGTTTGGATCCCTGATGATATGATGAATTACTTTAACTCAGTTGAACTCAATTTGGTTGTCTATGCAATAACACAATTCTAGGAAATAACACATTTCACCGCTTGTCAGTCCGCAAAAATAATGAAAAATATTACAGTAGAACCTGTCTTAAGCGGCCATTCATTTATTGAACATAGGAGTAATAAAACAGTTGGTTGCTTAATGCGGGGCAAGAGAAGTTCATTATTTTGCCCGCATTAAGCTAGGTTAACCACGCGCCTTACAGATCCATGATGAGAACTCTTTTTGATGGGCACTTAACCCTTCGCTTGCTAATCGCGTCAATATACGTACCTGTAAATAGTGAAGACCCAGATGAGACAGCTCCTGCAGGAGCTGTCTCATCAGGGTCTGCACTATTTAAAAGTTGTGCAACCAGTGCACTTCACAGCAGTGATTGCACAGCGAAATACTTGTACACAGTGAAGATATATGTAAATATACAAGAAGGCGTGGGTAAAGAAGGAGAAATGTATTTTAAAATTCAGCAAGCGAAGGGTTAAGACAGATTCTACTGTATGTTTTATTCATGTAAAACCATTATCCATCAACTGCGTAGGGGTTTTATTGTATTAGAACGAGTTTTAATTCTACGTTCGGGTTAATCCTTTCAATGTTCTATGTATATTCCAAATGTCAATACCTACTGAATATTCATGGACAAACTAGTTATAATGAAATATGGAATGTGGAATATTGTAGCCATTTTAGGAAGAAAAGAAATAGATCTTTCAAAGTCCAATAACAAACAGAGTAGACCCTGATCAGAGGGCTCCTATAGGAGCCAATGACATGGATCTACTCTATTTGCAAATGCATGGAAACACGTTTCTTCCATAATTTGTTGTAACTATTTAGTTCATGAATGTGTTGTAGGTATTGAAAGGTGAAATAAACACAGAAAAGCGAGAGGGTTAAACTGCACGAGTCTAAATGCAAAACAAAGAACAGAAAATACTTCTATATTTCAGTAAAACGGCTGCAAAGTACAATGTTCAAGTTCAGTCCTATTTAATAGTTTAATGAACCTGCCATAAGCGATAATTTACGGAAGCAATGTATTCTCTTTTTATTATGCCCCGTTTGTTTGTTTGTGTTGATTAACGTACGTTTCTGCTCACTATGGGCTAATTGGACGCCCCAGAGCGAGGGGAGAGGATACAGAGAAACCCGGGCGCGATGCCCTACTCTTATTATCGACTGAGTTTCTCTGGTTCTTTTAGATGCCCAGGGTAAAGCACTGATACATCGGACCTCGGTTTATAGTCTCGTCCGAAGGACTTGGTCCGGCGGGGGATCGAACCCGTGACCCCTGGTATTGCAGTCGAGCGCGTCAGCCACACGACGACGTCCGCCGGTTTATGCCCCCGTTGACGATAGTCAGGGGGCATTATGTTTTGCACATGTCCGTCCGTCCCGCTTTTACGTGCAGTTGGTTGTCACAGTTTTTTCGTGGTCTTATATCTCAGTAACCACTATAGTTATAGGAATGGAATAGCATATACAATGTACACATTAATCACCATCAATATTTTCATTGCACACCCAGCCCATGCTGCCCGCAAGCCCAAGGTCAATGTCAAATTACTTGGACATTTTACGTGCAGTTGGTTGTCACATTTACGTGCAGTTGGTTGTCACAGTTTTTTCATTGTCTTATATCTCACTAACCACTATAGCTATTGGCATTGAATTGCATATACACGTTAAACACCATCCACACTTTCATTGCGCACCCACTCCATGCTGCCCGCAAGCCCAAGGTCAAGGTCAAATGACTCAGGAATTTTACGTGCAGCTAGGCAAGCACCACCACAGGGGCATCGCTGTGTCTTATAGACACAATTTTCTAGTATATTTATAAAACACGATTGCTTATTGCAGTGCAAAAGTGATACAGAAAACTCCCACAGGAACCTCCAGCATTACTTTAGACCTGCTTTAAACTTCAGTAAAACCTCGATTATTCGAATTTTCGTTATAAACGAATTTAGACCCTTTTAGGCAGGTGGCTGCTTAATGCATGATGAAAGTCATGCAGAAAGCTCCTAGAGGAGCTTTCTGCATGACTTTCACCATGCATTAAGCTGCCACCTGTCTTAAAGATCGATAATAATACGTATTTTAGTGTTCGGATAATCGAGGTTTTACTGTATATCATCTGTCTTAACGACCCAGACATAGGTATGGTTTTCATGGTCATTGTAGACAGGTTTTATGTGAATTTTATGTACAGTTATCAGTTTTATGTTGCAAGAATAGATGTGGCAACGTTGTCCGCTGTTATTTTGCTACCAAAAGTGCTCGGGTTTTGTAATGTCCACACAACAGTGACTGGTTTCAATATTTTAATAATTTCCTCATACAGATCTTCATTAACAAATTAACACAAAGTTCCAGATCAAATTTCGGCATTAAACACAGTTACAAATCTAAAGTTCCTTAAATAACACTCAGTATTAAAAAAACACATAGTTTTCTAAAATTACTTTGCTTTACTTTCTACTTAATTCTCTTCTATTTTTCTTCTTTTTTTTTTTTTCATTTCTGCCTTTCTTTTATAGCAGTAGGTTGAAGAATTCACACATGCTCAAGTAACATGGCTTTATGCCAAGTTACAAAAGGTGTGAAAATATATGATTAAAAACAATCAACTTATCCAGGTAATATTTGACTCCCAAGATACTGAGCAACCTGTTTCAATTGGGTTCAGAAGCCTTTTGAAAGTCATGAAAGATGTGTTAATAACAAAGCATGTAGAAAGTTGGCTGCATATGATTTGGATCCAAATAAGAATTGACTGAAAAAACACAAGATTAGATATGTAAGATACTTTCACAGCATGAAAATTGTTAAATTTGCTAAATTTTGCATCATAATATCAGTACTGTCTAAAGGTATTTGTAATGGATTGCGGTTGTTTGTTCAGTAATTCTACACTGTACAGTAAAACCCATCTAAACCGGACATTAATGTTAGTATAAGCATCGGCCTTGGAGATAGCTAGGTGCCTGCTTAATGCAGGGATAATCTAGGGAGCTTTCTGCACGACTTGCAACCTGCATTAAGCAGCAACCTGCCTAAGAGTACCTAAATTCTTCTCTATGAGAATTCCTGCTTAGAGGGGGTTATTGTATAATAGTCTAAATTGTTAGCGAAGGAAGTAAACTTGAATATCAAAATTAATTGCCTAAGATATTTCGATGTCGCAGATGATACTGTCGACAGGGCACGTTACTCCATTAGAAAGTTACCTAAGCGAAACTGATAAAAACACAAAACAAACAATACGGTAATACATGTATTGATTTAAAGATGTTTCTAAGATATTCCATTCTGATTGGTTATAACCGATGTCGTTATATAAATGGATTTAATCTACTGCAAAATTAGGTTACAGAAGCTAAGGATATTGAATTTTTTTTATTTTCCATAAATACGTCTACGTCTGCGCAAACAGAGCAGACTCAGATCCTACAGGAGCCGTCTAATCAGGGTCTGCGTTGTTTGCTTATGATATACATGTAGTATAGATATATGTACATGTGGTATATATATGTTTTTACAGATTCTGCCATGGCCAAAAGTTCCTGTGTCTGTGTTCTGTTATAGTTATTATAATTCATATTTATGATGTCATTATTTTTACATGAATATTCATGGAGTAAAGTATTAACCCTTTCCCTCATATAGGCCTAAACGTGTTTTCACGCATTTGCAAACAGAGTAGACCCAGATCAGACAGCTCCTAGAGGAGCCGTCTGATCAGGGTCTGCTCTGTTTGCTAATAGTATTTGATAAATATGTTTCTTTGCTTTCTAAAATGTCTACAACATCCCACCTTCCATTATAACTATTTTGTCAATGAATATTCAGTAGGTGTTGAAATTTGGAATAAACATAGAACAGGGAAAGGGTTAAACAACTTGCTTTTAATGAGATGCAGCGGCTTGGATAGTTTTGATAGATGTATCGAATATGCCACCAGATGAGCGACACGGGGGCATCGTGTCCATCTTGTAATCAACGTACTGCAATAACTCGATAGTTCGAAATTAATTAAGAACTCGTTAGGCCGTGGGGGTGCTTAACCAAGGGTCAAAGTCACGCAGAAGCTCACATAGGAGCTTTCTATATGACGTTCACATTGCATTAAGCTACTACCTGTTTTAAAGATCGATAATGATACTTGTTTTGGCGTTCGAACTATCAAGGGTTTATGATATTTGATTTAGTGTTCGAACTATCGGGGTTTATGATGTTTGATTTATTGCTCGAACTATCGGGGTTTATGATACCGGTATTTGATAGCACAGGGTTACTGTAGTTCAAGGGAGGCAACTATAGCAGTGTAGAAGTTTCTACGACAACCACCGGCAAAAACATTTAATCCTTTCCATGGGTTAGTCTCTTGTTGGGAGTATTTTTGACTGTGGAGTCGAACAGTTTGTCGACGCTGTGTATAAGTGATTGTAGCATGTTCTAGTTAGCCCTTTACTCCATAAATACGTATTTCTACGCCTTTGCAAACATAATTGATAGGAGCCGTCTGATCAGGATCTGCTATGTTTGCTTATGATATAATATAAACATGGTTTCTGCAATGGTCAAACGTTTTGTGTCTTCATGTGCTATTATAACAGACAATATATCATAGGTGTTTGTAACAGGTAATCTAATTACTCGTAACATCCATCGTTTAAACATATTTTATTTCCATATTACATGAAATTGGATCGGATCACAAGTTCATACCCTCCACATACAAAGCATTTATATCTAGATGTAATGGCAAACAAAATATAAACTTAACAGGAGTGTTTGTGAAAGATAGAGACAGTGAGAGAGGGAGGGGAAAGAAAGGAGGGAGGGAAGAGGGAGGGAGGGAGGGAGGGAGGGAGGGAGGGGGAGTGGGAGGGGGGGGGGAGAGAGAGAGAGAGAGAGAGAGAGAGAGAGAGAGAGAGAGAGAGAGAGAGAGAGAGAGAGAGGGGTGGTGAGAAGTAACATGCATATCATCCATCGTGTCATTATTTCTTACATAACTATTTATGGAGTAAATGGTTAACAGACAAAATGTTTCACCTGGTTTCATATGCACCAGTCGACCCTTTTCGTGATTCTTAGGTCTGTATTTGTCCGTATCATATAGGTCAAGGTTAGTACATTGATGGACTCATGTTGGTGCATTGATAGGACAGCCGGGTTAGTGCACCTGATAAAGCAGTTTGACAGGACTATGCTTGATCATGTTACGATGATCGTTAACCCTTTCCCTGTTCTGTATTTAGGCCAAATTTGAATACCTACTGAATATTCATTAAAAAATATATATAAAGAAATATGGAAGGTAAAACATATAGCCATTTTAGAAAGTAAAGAACCAGATTTATCAAATTCTACTAGCAAACAGAGCAGACCCTGATCAGACGGCTCCTCTAGGATAGAATCCTTATGTATTAGCTGCATCTCTCTATATATCGGGAATATTACTACACGAAGTGACGATATGAAGGGTTGTATCACACTAGTGGTTGTTTGACCGTGGTATTCTCACGAGCTGCGGAGCTTCAAATTGCGTCATTAGGTGGGAATGGGTTAAACTGCTGCTTAATAAGCAGTTTGATTTGAGTCTGTATTATTTGCCTTGCTTAAGTTCGTCTGTCTGAATATTTATGATTAGTTAGCTTAATATGATAATGTGGCTCAAATGGTCACAGCCTCTGCACAGACAGTTCATAAAATGACATAATTGTGGCTGAAGTATGTTGACACCAAGTATTCAAAGACAAGACAAATGTGTGACAGACAAGAATGAAAGACAAGCAGGCAATAGAGAATAAATCCCTAGTGTCATCCATCTAAAGCAAGTGACACAAGAAGGAAATCCAGTCAAAATGTTTTTCTTATGAAAGTAACAGTATCTCTATCATAATTATGTTCTAGACCCTTTTTCCATAAATATACCTTTCTACACCATTTCAAACAAAGTAGACCCAGATCAGAAGGCTACTGTAGGTGCCATCTGATCAGGGTCTGCTCTGTTTGTTTATGATATAATATAGATCTGATTCTACTGTTTCTGCCATGGACAAAAAAATTATTGTGTCCATGTACTATTATAACAATAAATCTAATTGATATTTATGATGCCATTATTTCTTTAAATACATGAATATTAATGGAGTACAGGATTAATTCACATAGGTAAAACTGTAGTCCAAGATGACCCTTTTACCTCATGAATACTCATATAAGAAATAATTACTTCATGGATTTATTACAATGGTACACGAACACAGGATACAAGACACAAAAAGCTTTATTTGCATCGGTTGTAATACTAAAATAACATTAGCATATAGCTATTTGCTGACATATGTTTTGGCCATGCATCAAACCTGTATAAATCCATAAGAATAAAAAACCCGGAAACCGAATTAGCTTTATTTGCATCGGTTGTAATACTAAAATAACATTAGCATATAGCTATTTGCTGACATATGTTTTGGCCATGCATCAAACCTGTATAAATCCATAAGAATAAAAAACCCGGAAACCGAATTAGAGCCGGATTTTTTGTTTTAACAATTTACCTAATGATTTTTTATTGATATAGGTTTTTACATCGCTTCAACACAGTTTCAGTTAATTCACGATGTCAAACTAATTACAGGTGAAGGAAGACCCAAGGTGCAATTTGAAACCTAAAAGATTATACATGTACCTGAATCCAATTTCAGGTTATAATTGGCACCTGAGTAGAACGACTGACCATCCCCAAGTCAGCTGGAAGGCTTCCGCATGAATTTACTCCATTAAATCTTAATGATACGATGTTAACACTTCTCTTGCTGAATTTTAAAATACATTCCTCCTTCTTTACCCATGCCCTGTTGTATAATTACATATATATTCACTGTGTACACGTATTCCGCTGTGCAATCACTGCTGTGGAGTGTACTGGTTGCACAATCAATTTGTAAATAGTGCAGACCCTGATGAGACAGCTCCTGCAGGAGCTGCCTTATCTGAGTTTTCACTATTTACAGGTAGGTATATTGACGTGAATAGCAAGCGAAGGTTAATTATGTATTCGCATTTTGCATAGTGTTCGTGGATCAGAAGTTATAGCAAAATGTTAAAGTTTGTTGAAAATAGCCAAGTTTTCAAAATAGTGACCTAGACCCATTTTCATGTATCCTTGTATCAAATGAAAGGCTTTCACCAAATCTATTACAAATGTATCCATACTATATGTGACTTGTCTAGCATATGTGGTTCAGAAGTTGAGACAAAATGTTGAAGTTTTTCAATGATGGCCAAATTGTCAAAAGCGACCTTGATCTAATTTCAAATATCTTTATATCAACGGAAAGGCCTTTACCAAAGCCATATGTATATCAAAGATGAATTGCCTAGCATTTGTAGTTCAGAAGTTATAGCAATGTTAAAGTTTGTTAAAAACGGCAAAGTTTCGAAATAGCGACCTGATTTCATGTATCCTTATATCAAGTGAAAGGTCTTCACCCAAGCTCTCTGCATACCAAATATGAATTGTCTAGCTTTAATAAGTAATTCAGCAGTTATAAGCAATGTTAAAGTTTTGTAAGCGACGGCATGCTGACCGCCTGCCCGCCCAAATGCCAGGTTTTCGCCAAACTATAGGCCGAGATTTTTCTTGAAAAATCCGGCTAACAAAGCAGGAGCAGTCAAATCTAAGTTTTACTAGAGAAAAGGCACAAAATAAAATTGTTTAGTTTTTGAAACCATTGTGATAAATAGAGCATTTGCTCCTATGGAGTAAATGCTCTATTTATCACAATGGTTCCAAAAAGTGACTTTTACAGAGGCGCCAAAATGAGTTAACCCATTCCCTCATCTTGACAACTTTTAAAGCCTCTTTAAAAGTGCTCTATGTCTTAACATGATGAGTTTGTATCATACTATCAAGTATGTCTGAATATTCCCTAAGACAGGATAAGCTCTATCCACTAACCCTTTACTCTATAGTCTGAGATATGACTTGCAAACAGAGTAAACCCAACTCAGATGGCTCCTGTAGGAGCTGTTTGATTAGAGTTTGCTGGATTTGCTTATGGAATAATATTCATCTGATTCAACACGATTTGCACTGGCCAAAATTTCATGTGCTCGAATAACATTATAAATAGCCACCTAATTAATATTATGATATCATAGTTTCTTTCAGGAATATTCACGTAAAGGATTAACACAATATGAAGAGTTTTGATCCTGAATCAGAAAACTTATGACCAGACCTGCAGAGGTTAATACTAGCCTTTTAGTTGAGTTCGTTCTCAAGCTTTTGATTGGTCAGATTTGAGTTCTCAAGCTTTTGATCGGTCAGATTTGAGCCAAAGGCTCAAATCTGACCAATCAAAAACTTGGGAACGAACTCAGACTAAACTAAAAAGTTTTATAAGCATGGACCCTGATTACTCTGATGTATACTTAAAACAGATTGATTAATTTCCCTTCAAATCTGACACATTACCATTTCATTGACAATGAATGAAATTATCTTTCTCTCTCTTGTTCTATTAGTTTCCATAACATGGCATTTTGCAAATATCACAGATCTTGGAGAAAACCACAGAAAATCTTGTAGCCAGGGTTCCAGAAATGAGGCACACTGTTTTTTCCAAAATTCAAATTTCTGAGCCAAACCCTGTCTTTGGTACTCTGACATTTGAATTACCTTGAAGAGATAGGAATTGGAAGAGAAATTAAGGAAAATAGTTACAGTAAAACCCTTCCAAACAGGACATTCAATTCAGGATAAATATTGGTCTTGGAGACAGGTGGCAGCTTAATAATTATTAAAGCAGCCACCTGCCTAAAAAGTATCTAAATTCTTCTCTACTAGAATTCCAGTTTAGAGCGGGTTTACTGTATTTGATATTTCCTAAATATGCCTCTAATCAGGGTCCATGCTTATAAAGCTTTTAGTTGAGTCTGAGTTTCGTTCTCAGGCTTTTGATCGGTCAGATTTGAGTCCTCAAGCTTTTGATTGGTCAGATTTGAGCCAAAGGCTCAAATCTGACCAATCAAAAGCTTGAGAACGATCTCAGACTCAACTAAAAGCTTTATAAGCATGGACCCTGATACTCTGGATACCAGCAGATTCATCTTTTGTTTGTCTTTGTCTTTGGCACTGCCTGGTGACCTGATCTAGTTTTTTTCTTGTCTTGCTCTTCCATCATTTTGGCAATGTAGCGTTGCTGTTTTTTCTCAATGTCTGCTTCACTAATTTCTTTCTTATAAACGTGTTCTTGGTCTTTCAGTCTTTTTTCCAGTATCTGTATCTCGTGGTTTTTATTTGCAAGTATATCTTCTTGCCGCTCACATTGCCGCACCATTTCTGCAACAGTTAAAAAAGATATAAAGACGTCTCTAATGGTTAACCCTTTCCTCCATAGGCTATTTTTAGACGAAATCTCTTTGATTGAATGTACCCAAAAGGAGCATTTATTAGGGAAAAGTAAAATTTTACAATTTTGTAGTTTAAAACCATTGTGATAAATAGAGCATTTGCTCCTATAGGAGTAAATGCCCTATTTATCACAATGGTTTCAAGAAGTGACTATTACAGAGGTGTAGAAAGGCATATTTATGGAGGAAAGGGTTAATCAAATAGATTGAAGTCCTCAGTTCAGTCAGAACTCGTTATGTTGGAAAAAACTAACTGAGTGTTTGTCTCAAAAATCACTTGACACTTAATTCTTTCGTAACATCCATCCCCGTTACCGTTTGCAGACACTGATCAGACAGCTCCTATAGGAGTCATCAAATCTTGGAATACTCTGTCTGTAAATGCATGAAAACGCATTTATATGAAGGAAACAGTTAACACTCAAATGGAAACTTGGAGAAATAAATGTAAATTCCACTCCTAAAGAGAAGTGCATTTGTAGGAGAGAACCAATATAATTATATCTTGTTTTGCTTTAAATTTAGAAAATGTCAATAGAATGGTTGGGCATAATGATTAACAATCCTACATTTTCATTAATCTATGTCAAATATGTTCTGATTATGACAGATAGATGGACGGTTTGTTTTGTATGACCTACAGATGGACTGTTTTGTATGACAGACAGATGGACTGGTTGTTTTGTATGACAGACAGATGGACTTTTTGCTGGGATTATGACAGACAGATGGACTTTGTGCTGGGATTATGACAGACAGATGGACTGTTTGTTCAGATTATGACAGACAGATGGACTGTTTGTTGGGATTATGACAGTCAGATAGACTGTTTGTTCGGATTATGACTGACAGATGGACTGTTGTTTTGTATGACAGACAGATAGACAGGTTGTTTTGTATGACAGACAAATGGACTGTTTGTTTTTTTTGTATCAGGGTTTTACAGCTCTCTAACAGTATTTCAGTCATATTGTGAATCCAACTAGTTACATGTGGAGGAAGACCCCCACATGTTTTTGTGTATATGGAACAAATTGCATTGTTCCATGCACCGTGGAGCACCATGGTAAAACCACAAACCTACTGCAAACCAACTGGAAGGCTTCCTCACATGAGGATCCAAACACCAAGACCTCGATTTGAACCATAGCCCCTCACGGGCTATGTGATTGTAAGGCGAAGACCATAAAAACTCAACCATGGAGCCCCCACCCCCCTCCCAAATGCACTGCCTGACGAACTAACTGACAGGCAAAGACAAATCTTAATTCACCTCACCTCAAATCTAATGAAGTAGAAGAAATGGCCTGGATCAGGTTGTGAGCATTATTGTATTGTTTGTATATTTTTGTTTATTATGTTCATTTTAATCCTTTCCCTCATAGAAACGTGTTTTCATTTGCAAACAGGGTAGACCCAGATCAGACGGCTCCTATAGGCTCCTATAGGAGGTCTGATCAGGGTCTGCCCTGTTTGATAATGGAATTTGAAAAACATGCTTCTTTACTTTCTGAAATGGCTACAATGTTTCACCTTCCGTTTTTCGTTCTAACTATTTTTGCCATGAATGTTTATAAGTTTAACTCTTTTCCTCATGAATATTTACATAAGAAATAATAACATTATGAATTAAACAAGAGGGCCTGAAAGGCCCTGACATCGCTCACCAGACAATCAGAGGAGAAGATTTTCAAAGTTTTCACTATATGTTTCTATAGAAAACTACCCGGCCCTGGGGCGGGCAAATTTTGACCCAAGGGGCATAATTTATGTAACTTTTGTAGAGGACCTCACATGAATTTTTTTTAAGAAAATGAAAACATATTAAAATGTCAATCTAAAGAAGGGCATGTATAAAAAAAACCTCTCCCTGGGCAAATTGGTTGAATTTCAGAAAGAATAAATTAATCTATACATGTACTTATGATATTCAAAATTCCAGATATTTTCATTACACCTTCATGAGTTATTATTATTCATATCTTAATTTATTTTCAACCCTTCCCCTGTTCTATGTTTATTCAAAATTTAAATATCTACTGAATATTCATGGACAAATTAGTTATAATGAAATATGGAAGGTGGGACGGTGTAGCCATTTTAGAAAGTAAAGAAGCATCTTTAATATTCCATTAACAAACAGAGCGGACCCTGATCAGACAGCTGCTATAGGAGCCATCTGATCTGGGTCTGCTCTGTTTGCAAATGTGTGAAAAGGTGTTAACATGAGGGAAAGGGTTAGTAAACATATTATAAGTATATTGTACACAAAATGAAAATAATGTAATGCAATTTGCACTATATCATATCATAAGCAAACAGCAGATTGAACAGATGGCTACTACAAAAGCCATCTAATCAGGGTCTACTCTGTTTGCAAAGGTGTAGAAAGGCCTATTAATGGAGTAAAGGGTTAATTGTCCTAATTAATGTGCAACAGGCGACATCTAACTATAACAATTTTCTTTGTTTGGGTCTGCAATATTACTGCAGATCTACTAACAACAAAGGAGGCAATCCAGTTGTTATCAAAAAGGGAGATAACCTACCTTTAAATGTATGCTAAAAATAGACACCAGTAAATGTTTAACTAGAGATATGCCTGTCTCCCTTAATTGGCTTGCAACTGCGAGCTTGTTGCAAACTTAATCCTAGCCATTTTTTTTTAATGAGCTTGCGATTTAGGTTTGGATTAGCTAGCATTTAGCCCTGGTTATATACAAGTTTAGTGAACCAAGAAAACCCATCCATATGCATAAGTGATCTGCAATTATCCCTAGTCAATATGCTTATGGCTGATCACTCACTCTTCAAAGGTCCTATACCTTAAGCCTGCTAATATTACACAAGCTACTTGCTTTGGTTTTTTTTTTTCATTTATAATAACCTTTGCAAACAGTCTGGATCAAGTCTGGATCAAGACGAGATACAAGGTAACTTGGCACCTCATCAGGGTACAAACTGTCTTTCAATATGACATTTGTTTTTTAAAAGATATGGAAGGAAACAACTTTTGCAGCTCTATTTATCACAATGGCTTCAAATCTACACAATTCTGAAATTTTCAAAGAAACAGGATCTAAAAATAGCCTATGAGGGAATGGGTTAAAAACAGTGTGAACAAACAGACACTAATTCTGAAGCAGACAACTTCATAGAGTTTTGACCAGGAACTTGCCCTCTCAAGTGATTGCATAACAGATGGAGAGTGCTAGCTCAGAGGAACCTTTATAGTGTAAGTCAATTTTAAAGTATAACCAACAGGGCAGGGCCAATTTTAACCTCAGAACTATGATATTAAACACTGTCAATAAGGTCTACTAAGTTAATCTATACACCAAATATCTATGACATGTAGTTTTTGACAAGACATCTTTTGAAGTTTTCCCCATGCGTAACCTAAGTGAGCCCAGCATTCTGCTACTTGTACAGAAAACAACAGTCAGCTAGAGAAAACTGGCCACCCCTGGGACCGTAGCGGGGCCAATTTTGACTCCAGGGACATAATTTATATAACTTTTGTAGAGGACCTATAGGTGATGCTATGTGCCAAAGATGAAAGCTGAGAACCCTGTAGATTCAGAGGAGAAGACTTTTAAAGGTTCAAATTGTTGACGACTGACGACGCACATCGCACGACGCACGACGGACGACGCACGCCGACGGACGACAGACATCAGGCAATCATAAAAGCTCACCCTGAGCACTTTGTGCTCTGGTGAGCTAAAAAAAATAGCTGAATTTCAATTATGGCATAAAAGGAATTTTTAGCAATCGCAAAAATATTTATATAATTCCAAAAGCAAACAGACCAGACCCTGTTCAGATGACTCCTACAGTGACTGTCTGATCTGGGTCAACTCTGTTTGCCAAGGCATGATAAGGTGGAATATGCGGGAAAGAATTAAACAAAAACAAGAGGGCCTGAAAGGCCCTGACATCGCTCACCGGACAATCAGAGGAGAAGATTTTCAAAGTTTTCACTATGTGTTTCTATAGAAAATATAGCCAGCCCTGGCGAGGGCCAATTTTGACCCAAGGGGCATAATTTATGTAACTTTTGTAGAGGACCTCAAGTGAAGAAAATTTAAGAAAATGTAAATGAAAACATATAACAATGCAAATCTAAAGAAGGGCATGTACAAAAGTATGTATACCCTCTCCCTGGGAAAATTGGTTGAATTTCAGAAAGAATAACTTAACTCAGATATTTTCATTACACCTTCATGAGTTATTATTATTCATATCTTAATTTATTTTCAACCCTTCCCCTGTTCTATGTTTATTCAAAATTTAAATACCTACTGAATATCCATGGACAAAATAGTTATAATGAAATATGGAAGGTGGGACAGAGTAGCCATTGTAGAAAGTAAAGAAACATCTTTCAAATTCCATTGACAAACAGAGCAGACCCTGATCAGACAGCTGCTATAGGAGCCGTCTGATCTGGGTCTGCTCTGTTTGCAAATGTGTGAAAAGGTGTTAACATGAGGGAAAGGGTTAGTAAACATATTATAAGTATATTGTACACAAAATGAAAATAATGTAATGTAATTTGCACTATATTATATCATAAGCAAACAGCAGATTGATCAGATGGCTACTACATGAGCCATCTGATCTGGATCTACTCTGTTTGCAAAGGTGTAGAAAGGCATATTTATGGAGTAAAGGGTTTAATTTTCTTTGTTTGGGTCTGCAATATTACTGCTTTTACTACCAACAAGGGAGGTAATCCAGTGGTTATCAAAAATAAGGGCAAAGGGAGATAATCTCCCTTTATGTATTCTTAAAATAGACACCAGCACGTCTATAAATAGCCACTTGTAAGTCAGCTTTGAAAAACTTGCTACCCCTGGGGTTGGGTCAATTTTGACCCTAGGGGCATGATTTATATAACTTTTGTAGGAGACCTGAACATGATGCTATGTGCCAAATATGAGAGCTATGAACCATCCAGTTTAAGAGGAAGAAGCTTTTCAAAGTTCACTATATGTTTCTATTGAAAACTACCAACCCCTGGGGCGGGGACAATTTTGTCCCCAGGGCCATAATTTATATAACTTCTGAAGAGGACCTAAACATGATGCTTTGTGCCAAATATGAAAACTGAGAACCTTCTAGTTTCAGAGGAGAAGAATTTCAAAGTTTTCACTATATGTTTCTATTGAAAACTGAACAGCCCTGAGGCGGGGCCAATTTTGACCCCAGGGGCATAATTTATATAACTTTGTAGAGGACCTACAGATGATGCTATGTACCAAAGATGAAAGCTGAGAACCTTGTAGATTCAGAGGAGAAGATTTTTAAAGGTTGAAATTGTTGACGCCCAACGACGGACATCATGCGATCACAAAAGCTCACCCTGAGCACAAAAGTGCTCTGGTGAGCTAAAAAGATAATTAATCTAGTTAATTTAATTCATCTGCATGTATTGGCTAGTAGGAATGACTACAAATAGGTCCACATTAGGTATGCAATCGTTCAAACAGCTGACTGACCCAACACAGACTCACCTGAGTATTTGGACTCCACTTTCATTGTCTTCCCAGTTTCCTGCACATTTTTACCCTTGAGAGCATTACACCTGAAATCACAATACACTGTCAGTACCGTAACTACCCTAACTATTTGGCCAAAACAGCAGAGGTAAATGATATATAGACCCAGATGAAATTGTTGCTGAAAGGGCAGTTTAACCCTTTCCTCAATCAATATTTATGTAAGAAAGAATGATGTCATGAATATTTAATTAGATTAATAGTTAAAGTAGCTCATGGACATAGGAATTTTTGGCCATGGTTAAAACTGTACAATCGTATCTTTCTTATATCAAAAGCAAACAGACCAGACTCTGATCAGATGGCTCCTACAGGAGCTGTCTGATCTCGGTTCATAGAGAGATTTGGTAGGAAAATTCAAGAACTTTTCAAGGACTTTATTTCAAAATTCAAGCACTATTAGTGACACAACCTGTCTTGCCCAAAAACTGAAAAAGCCCATTCAAAAGCAACCACAAGCAAGAAAAAGCTTAATTAAGTGCAAGAGTAATGCAGAAGGCTTCTACAGGATCTTTTTGCATTACTTTTACACTTCAATAAATTATATCTGCAAATGTCAACAATCCTAATCTAGTACACCTGAATGATGAGCTATAGGAAATCTATAATGGCCAATGGTTCTGCCTTGACAATTTTCAAGGACATTTATGATGATTTTCAAGCACTTTTTAAGCATTTTTCTGGATTGACAAAAATTTAAGCACTTTTCAAGCACTAATAAATGTTTTCAAGGCAACCCCTGAAAATCAAGGAGTTTTCAAGGTTGTGGGAACCCTGGATCTGGATTTACTATGTTTGCAAAGGCGTAGAAAGGCGTACTTATGGAGTAAAATTATTTTTCATCTGCAACAATTGTAGTCTGCTTTAGTTTTTCAAATAATTTTTTCCCTTTCCTTTGCAAAAATATGGTGCAGCGTCTCATCTTGATCCATACTGTTTGCATAGGTGATTGCAGTTTTGCCACTAGATTTCAAAGAGTAAACATGAAATGTTTGTAAAACATGTATATCCCCTAGACTCCCTGCCCTTTGACCTAGTGACCTCATAAACTTTAGGGGTGATCTAGTGGTCATGACTAATCACCACAGCAAGTTTGAAGATCCTACGTCAAACCAGTGAGCAGTTATTGATCGGAAACCATTTCACCAGTTAAGGCCATGGTGACCTTGACCTTTGACCTAGTAACCTCAAAAACAATAGGAGTCATCTAGTGGTCATGACTAATCACCACAGCAAGTTTTAAGATCATAAGCCAAACCCTTGAGCAGTTAATGATCGGAAACCATTTCACCATTTAAGGTCATGGTGACCTTGACCTTTGATCTAGTGACCTCAAAAACATTACGGGTCATGTAGTGGTCATGACCAACCACCACAGCTAGGTTGAAGATCCTACACCAAGCCGTTTATCAGTAATTGATCAGAAACCGATTGATCAACCGACCGACATGTGCAAAGCAATACAACCCCATTTTTTCAAATGGTGGGTATAAATATACAGTAAAACCCCTCTAAACCGGAATTCTAGTAGACAAGAATTTAGATATTTTTAAGCAGGTGGCTGCTTATTGCAGGGTGAAAGTCATGCAGAAAGCTCCTAGAGGAGCTTTCTGCATGACTTTCATGCTGAATTAAGCTGCCACCTGTCACCAATACCGAAATTTATGCTAATTTTAACGTCCGGTTTAGAGGGGTTTTCCTGTAGTCTTAACCAGAGGTCCAGATAAGATACATAAATTAAATCATTTTCAAAAATAACTCCCTTTAATTCTCAACCAAACCCTATGTTGTGACCGCTCTTTAAAATCGTCTCTAAGGGTCTATTCTGTTTACAAAGGGTTGGTTGGAGAAATGATGATTTTAGCATCTTAGTAAGCACATTTATCTACGGCTCTGGTCTATTGCTGTATCCTAATCCATTTGTGTCAATTATAGTTATTAGTTGCTATTAAAATGGTGCTGATTTGACTTTTGCAGCATTACATACTCATGGAGATGTGGCATTTGGTGTCTCATTATAAATGGTAACTATGGTGTTCATGTAATGAGATGCATCATCAAGAGCACCGCAAGCGGGTGCCAACACTCATCTGTCATCATTGTCAAGATGAACATGCATACCGAAAATGAAGATTGTAAAAAAAAAATTGAAGAAGTAATGGTCAATGTTAAGATTTCGGACGACAATGACAACAACGACGCGGACGCCGGAGTTACGGCAATAGCTCGTGATTTCTTCGAAACAGACGAGCTAAAAATAAATGACTTCTTTTGGTTTTATAATAACCCTTTACTCCATAAATATGCCCTTCAATGCTTTTGCAAACAGAGTTTACCCTTTCCTTCAGTTAAATGACATTTCACTAATTTTCGTCCATCTGCAATTAGAGAAGACCCAGATCAGACGGCTCCTAGAGGAGACTTCTGATCAGGGTCTGCTCTGTTTGCTAATGGAATTTGATAGATCAGTTTCTTTACCTTTTAATATGGCTACAATGTTCTACCTTCCATATTTCATTATAACTATTTGGTTAATGAACAGTCAGTTGGTACAGTAAAACCCCTCTAATGTGACCACTTAATAAACAAAAGTGGCTGTCTTCATAAGCAGGTGGTTGCTTAATGCAGGATGAAAGTTATGCAGAACGCTCCTATAGGAGCTTTCTGCATAACTTTCATCCTGCATTAAGCTACCACCTGCCTTTGCCACTGTGAATTATGCCCTTTTTTGGTGGTTTCATTAGAGGGGTTTTACTGAATTGAAATTTGAAATAAACAAAGAACAGGAAAAGGGTTAACCCATAGGGTATGCACTGTTTGTATACAGGAAAAGGGTTAACCCATTGGGTTTACACTGTTTATATACAGGGAAAAGGTTAACCCGTAGGGTCTGCACTGCATGTCATCCAAAATCCTCTAGCAAGTTTAAAACATTCATACTGAATGGACTGTGTAGTTAGCCCTTCCCCTGTTGGATATTCATGTAAGCAATAATGACATAGGCACATTAGGGGTTGTTTGGTGTTAGTACTGTTGTTTGGTGTAGAGTCATGTCTATTATAATTTCATACACAAAAAGAGCAGACCCTGATCAGACGGCTCCTACTCTGTTTGAAAATACATGTACATGGAAAAGCTTTTATACCAGATCAAAGGGCTATTAGGCTGAAGCGAAGCTTGTCAGTTGTAACTAGAAAATTGTGTCTGTAAGACACAGCGATGCCTCTGTGGTGGTGCTTGCCTAGCTGCACATAAAATTCCTAAGTCATTTAACCTTGACCTTGGGCATGGGGGCAGCATGGGCTGGGTGCGCAATGAAAGTATGGATGGCGTTTAAGGTGTATATGCAATTCCATGCCAATAGCTATAGTGGTTAGTGAGATATAAGACAATGAAACAAGAGGGCCTGAAAGGCCCTGACATCGCTCACCAGACAATCAGAGGAGAAGATTTTCAAAGTTTCACTATGTGTTTCTATAGAAAACTACCCGGCCCTGGGGCGGGCAAATTTTGACCCAAGGGGCATAATTTATGAAACTTTTGTAGAGGACCACACATGAAAAAAAATTAAGAAAATGAAAACATATAACAATCTAAAGAAGGGCATGTACAAAAGTATGTAAACCCTCTCCCTGGGCAAATTGGTTGAATTTCAGAAAGAATAAATTAATCTATACATGTACTTATATTCAAAATTTCAGATATTTTCATTACACCTTCATGAGTTATTATTATTCATATCTTAATTTATTTTCAACCCTTCCCCTGTTCTATGTTTATTCAAAATTTAAATACCTACTGAATATTCATGGACAAAATAGTTATAATGAAATATGGAAGGTGGGACGGTGTAGCCATTTTAGAAAGTAAAGAAACATCTTTAAAATTCCATTGACAAACAGAGCGGACCCTGATCAGACAGCTGCTATAGGAGCCATCTGATCTGGGTCTGCTCTGTTTGCAAATGTGTGAAAAGGTGTTAACATGAGGGAAAGGGTTAGTAAACATATTATAAGTATATTGTACACAAAATGAAAATAATGTAATGCAATTTGCACTATATCATATCATAAGCAAACAGCAGATTGAACAGATGGCTACTACAAAAGCCATCTAATCAGGGTCTACTCTGTTTGCAAAGGTGTAGAAAGGCCTATTTATGGAGTAAAGGGTTAATTGTCCTAATTAATGTGCAACAGGCGACATCTAACTATAACAATTTTCTTTGTTTGGGTCTGCAATATTACTGCAGATCTACTAACAACAAAGGAGGCAATCCAGTTGTTATCAAAAAGGGAGATAACCTACCTTTAAATGTATGCTAAAAATAGACACCAGTAAATGTTTAACTAGAGATATGCCAGTCTCCCTTAATTGGCTTGCAACTGCAAGCTTGTTGCAAACTTAATCCTAGCCAAAATGAGCTTGCGATTTAGGTTTGGGTTAGCTAGCATTTAGCCCTGGTTATATACAAGTTTAGTGAACCAAGAAAACCCATCCATATGCATAAGTGATCTGCAATTATCCCTAGTCAATATGCTTATGGCTGATCACTCACTCTTCAAAGGTCCTATACCTTTAGCCTGCTAATATTACACCAGCTCCTTGCTTTGGTTTTTTTTGCTTTTATAATAACCTTTGCAAACAGTCTGGATCAAGTCTGGATCCAGATGAGATACAAAGTAACTTGGCATCTCATCAGGGTCCAAACAGTCTTTCACTATGACATTAAATTTTGTTTTTTAAAAGATATGGAAGGAAACAACTTTTGCAGCAGATAACATTATTTGCAGACAGTAATTGCTCAGAGTGCAAAGGGGATTGGAGAAAATTATGGTAAACACCAAATGACCTCCATAATAACCTGCATGATGTTTACAACACATCAAACAGCAAAGAGGTCCTGGGCATCAGTGAGGCTAATTGAGCACAGTGAAAAATATTGCAGCTGCATTTTTCTGGAGTGTAAATCTGGAGTGTGTACTAGTAGTCTGCCAGTAAATAGTGGTCAGTTTGAATTAGCTGAAACAGCAGCCTGCTCTAAGAAACTGGCCACCTCTGGGGTGGGGCCAATTTTGACCCAAGGGGCATAATTTATATAACTTTTGTATAGGACCTGAACATGATGCTATGTGCCAAATATGAAAGTTGAAAACTTTCTGGTTTCAGAAGAGATGATTTTCAAAAATTTCACTATGTGTTTCTATAGAAAACAATGCACCCCTGGGGCGGGGCCAATTTTGACCCCAGGGGCATAATTTATATAACTTTTGTAGAGGACCTACACATGATGCTATGTGCCAAATATGAAAGCTGAGAACCCTATAGATTCAGAGGAGAAGATTTTTAAAGGTTCAAATTGTTGACGACGGACGACGAACGACGCATGACGCACACCGCACGACGACGGACATCAGGCGATCACAAAAGCTCACCCTGAGCACTTTGTGCTCTGGTGAGCTAAAAACTGTGACAACCAACTGGACGTAAAAGCGTGACTTACAGACAGACAGATGGACAAACAGATGGATAGACAGGTGCAAAACAATGCCCCTGACTAATGTCAACGGTGACATAAATTGAGGAGAATGCCTTACATGGATTACTTCAGTGTTATGTATGAGTTCCCACAAGTACATAAATGTAAGATGGGCCAATCTGAATCTTTACCACATTGCATACATTCATCCATTCAAAAAATGAAACTGTAAAGTGCAAAGCATATACCAATAGCAATTTTTGTAAAATTGACAAATTCTACCTTTAGATAGTGTTTTACTTACGCTTTTTCAAAGGCAACTCGTTCTGATTCTAGCTGGTCTGTTAAGACAGTGACTTCTTCAAAGGCTTGCTCCAGCTTCCCTTCCATTTCCTTCAGTTTAAGTCTGGTTTGGGCATGCTCAATCTTTTCTTCCTTTTATTATAAATATACAGTAAATAATTTATAACCATAGCAGAGTTAACTCATTCCCTCATACTGATGTCCTTTAACCTCTCTGTAAAAGCCATTTTTATAACCAATTGTGATAAATAGAGCTGTTGCTCCACAGAAGCAAATGCTCTATTTATCACAACTGTTTCAAAACTACACTATTCCAAACTCTTCCTTTTTTCTAGAAAATGCTCCTTTTCATTAGATATATTCAAAGAGGCAGGATCTAAAACATAGCCAATGGGGGAATGGGTTAATAAATATAGGGGATTTAACAAGTGAGTTTGCTTCATGCAGATTGAAAGTTATGCAGAAGGCTCTTATGGAAGCATTCTGCATAACATTCATTAATACTGCCTTGAGCTACTACCTGCAACGTGGAACCATAAGTAGTATTCCAGTGAGTGGTCCTGGTAGAACAGTTTTACTGAACATACAAATTACTCTCTTAACTCTTTGCTTGTTCATTATTCATATAAGAAATTATGACATCATGAATATTTATTAGCTGTATTTTTATAATTTAAAAAAAATAAAAGAAATGTTTTTCTTTCACAATAATTGCAGAATCATGACAAAAAGCAAACAGAGCAGACCCTGGTCAGATGGCTCCTATAGGAGCTTTCTGATCTGGGTCTACTCTGTTTGCAAATGTGTGTAAATGCATTTATATGAAGGAAGGGGTTAAAGAAATTGTTCGTTAAAATCTATGTGACCTACTTATGCAGCTTGTACAAATTTATGTTAGATATGGTAAAGTTTAACAGATGATACTTAATACTCAGGGAGCCAGTAGTGCCTACCGTGCACCCCCCCCCTAGACTTTTTTTCATGGGTACCAAAATGTTCAGAAAAGTGTCCTGAATCAGAATCGCGAATGTACTCAAACTTAAATTCTTTTAGGCTATGTGTATTTTAACCGTTTCCATGGCAACCCCCCAGTTTTCGTAATGATGACCCTTACCTACAAATTCGCCCATATCACAGCCAGTTTTTGTCCTAAAACTATAAAACTGGTACCAAATGGAAGATAAGACATTGTGCTTTTATTTCTAACTTGTTTTTTTAAATTACCTTATTTGCATACTCATGAATATTAATGAGATCATTAAAATTAGTAAAAAAAGTATAGAAATAACGTAAACCTTTCATTTTTTTATCCTACAAATATCAGAAAATAACTTCAAATGCAGTTTAACATGATGACAAAACCCCCAGGAAACAAAATATCCAATTTGAGGACCATAGCATTAATTTTAAGCACCATTTTTACCGTTTCCATGGCAACACCCTAGTTTTCGTAATGATGGTCCGTACCAGCAAAATCGTCCATATCACAGCCAGTTTTTGTCCAAAACCCATAAAACTGGTACCAAATTGGAGATAGGACATTGTGCTTTTATTCCCAGTTTTTTTTTTTAAATTATCTTATTTGCATACTCATGAATATTAATGAGAACATTAAAAATAGTAAAAACAATATAGAAATAACGTAAATAATGTAAACTATTCACTTTTTATCCTACAAATATCAGAAAACAATTTCAAATGCAGTTTAACCTGATGACAAAATCCTCAGAAAACAAAATATCAAATTTGAGGACCAAAATTCTAACTCTAAGTAACTTTTTAATTGTTTCCATAGTAACCATTCATTTCACTCTGTTCACACAGTTTTGTTAGTCGACACCTACCTGCAAAAACTTCCATATCACAGGAAGTATTTGTGCTAACTGCATAAAACTGGTACCAAATTAAAGCTAAGACAGTGTGCTTTGGTTTAAAAGCTATAATTATGAGTTACCTTATTTGCATACACATGAATATTAATGAGAATAATTAAAAAATAGCAAAAAAATACAGAAATAACGTAAACCTCTCAATTTTTATCCTACCAATATCAGAAAACAACTTCAAATGTAGTTTAATATGATGACAAAATACTCAGAAAGCTAATCATCTTAATTGATACCCAAACAATGAACTGTAAATAAGATTGTAACGGTTTCCATGGTAACCGATCCTTTCACAAATTTTGGAAATTTGACATCCAACTGTAATACTCCGCTAGATCTCGGTTATTTTTGATGAATCATGAAATCAATTGTTACAAACATAGATATGAGGCATTGCTTTAATAGTAAATATTACTTTTCTGATATAAACTAATTTGCATATGTATGAATATTTATGAGAACAGTAATAGATGTTGAAATTTTCGACAGACACCAGTCTTTCTCTTATAAAGCAAACAAATATGGAAAATGGTTAGCTAAAGTTTACTATGATCACTGAATATCACCAAGATTATTAGATAAATAAATTTGGGACACATTATATAGTGCTGATGGTGATATATCTGTTTCCTAGGCAACCATTCTAACCTCATTGTTCATATTACAGAGCGTTTACATACCTGCAACATACAAAGATATTGCTGCCTTCTTGGGCGATAATTATAAATGATATAAACATATACCCGGTAGTTGATGTATGAATCTTAATGTTAGGTTCACTTTATGCAAATTACCTTATTTGCATCCTCATGAATATTAATTAGTGATAAGAAAACAAAGAGAAACAATATTGAAAATAACATGTTTCGCAGTATGCCGAGCACAACATTACACCATTCTCCAAATATAGCTTGCAATGATAAATGTACCTTTTGGTGATAAATAAATGAATTTCAATTCTAAAACTGTCTAAAAGATGTTAAAGGGCATGTATACATCTAGTAAAGGGTTAATCCCACTCTCTGCTTTAAAACACATTTACAGAAAGCTTCTTTTAGTATGCCGACTCAACAAAAATAGATGAATGATATCTCACTTAACCCTTTACCAGCTGAATATTCATGTTAGAAATAATGACATCATGGGTATTTATCAGCTAATTTATAAATTGAAGGTCTGACTCTCAGAGCATACCTTAATTAGAGGCTAAAATGGAACAGTTTATATTGGATCTTCTCAGGTAATACTCTGATAAGAGCTAGGTCAAGATGATAACATTGCTGTTGAATGTCTGTGGAGCATACCCTTATTACAGGCCATAATGTAATCATATCTGTTGATTGACTGTCAGAGTTACATGTTGACAACCATTCTTCTCTAAAACAAGGGGAATGTCTGGGTCGGGAAAGAGATCTCTTCCAAAGTATCAACTGGTAAATAACTCTTCAGATGTGCTGTATTAAAGGCATTTCAAAGCTCCTTATATAAGTGACCCCCCCCCCCCCCCCCTATATACACAGTATCCAGCTGTGCTCCTGCAGTGTCCAGTCAGGGTCCATAGCCATAAGTGATAAAGTTATGCAATTATACATTGATCCTCTGTGATGGTAGCCCGCCTTATCAGTTTGTGTATCAGACCCCTGACAGTAGGCTCCCAAAATACACAGCATGGGGTTAATGGGTCAACATTCCTTTCGAAATGCCTTTAAGCAGGCCCTACAAGGGGGTAATGTTCCCATATCAGCATTGCGAAGTGCATCTGTTGGCTTATCTTCACACTTCTCCTTAATCTTAAACAATATCAATTCATTCACAGTGTGAAATCTTAGGTAAATTCATCCAAGTCTTGCACAAGATCTCCAGACACATCCCAAGAGTTGCCCAAACCTGCTAATGGTTTTATAAACATTAGTTTCTTTTCAATGGTCTTAGTGGGTGTCAAATGTTCTCAGCCATTGAATACACTTGTAGAATCACAGCCACAGTACAAATGGAGACCCAGAAGTGCTGATCGGTAATCTTCTGTGTATGCTTGGGCAACTTCTCACATGTTTATTATTTTTTGATGATTGCCTGAGCCAGTATCAAACAAGACAGTAACACCTTCAAACCAGTTAAGGTAATACAGAAGAATGAAGAATATATCACTGTCTGGAGTTCGAAGATGAACAGTTTTGTAGCCTTGTTCTTTTGCATGCTTGGTGTAAATAACGATCCTTGTTTCAGTTTCTTCCTGTGTTGAATTCAGGGCATCAAGACTGTTGTTTCTCACTGTTGATATACCATAATCTGGCGAGAACTGGTTAGGCTCACCGTCATAGATGTGAAAAAATATTTCTGCCTTGCAGCTTGTAATCGTAAGGAATCAAGGAATTGTAGCAATTGTTAGTGATTCACAAAGACCCAATATGCAGATTGATATAGGTGAGACAGACAAATCAAAGGGTCTTAAAACACATCACAGGATTACCAGTTCTCGACAGATGATGGTATATCAAAAGTCGAAACAGTCTTGAAACCCTGAATTCAACACAGGCTTTATGGGGCTTTAAAATCACTGACACTTTAAAAACAATAACAGAAGATTGTTTGGGGTATCATAAATTTGTCATCATTTTAAACTACATTTGAAGTTGTTTTCTGATATTGGTAGGATAAAAATTGAGAGGTTTACGTTATTTCTGTATTTTTTTGCTATTTTTTAATTATTCTCATTAATATTCATGTGTATGCAAATAAGGTAATTCATAATTATAGCTTTTAAACCAAAGCACACTGTCTTAGCTTTAATTTGGTACCAGTTTTATGCAGTTAGCACAAATACTTCCTGTGATATGGAAGTTTTTGCAGGTAGGTGTTGACTAACAAAACTGTGTGAACAGAGTGAAATGAATGGTTACTATGGAAACAGTTAAAAAGTTACTTAGAGTTCAAATTTGGGTTCTCAAATTTGATATTTTGTTTTCTGAGGATTTTGTCATCAGGTTAAACTGCATTTGAAATTGTTTTCTGATATTTGTAGGATAAAAAGTGAATAGTTTACATTATTTACGTTATTTCTATATTGTTTTTACTATTTTTAATGTTCTCATTAATATTCATGAGTATGCAAATAAGGTAATTTAAAAAAACAAACTGGGAATAAAAGCACAATGTCCTATCTCCAATTTGGTACCAGTTTTATAGGGTTTGGACAAAAACTGGCTGTGATATGCATGATTTTGCAGGTACGGACCATCATTACGAAAACTAGGGTGTTGCCATGGAAACGGTAAAAATGGTGCTTAAAATTAATGCTATGGTCCTCAAATTGGATATTTTGTTTCCTGGGGGTTTCGGCATCATGTTCGGCATCATGTTAAACTACATTTGAAGTTTTTTTCTGATATTTGTAGGATAAAAAAATGAAAGGTTTACGTTATTTCTATACTTTTTTACTTATTTTAATGATCTCATTAATATTCATGAGTATGCAAATAAGGTAATTTAAAAAAACAAGTTAGAAATAAAAGCACAATGTCTTATCTTCCATTTGGTACCAGTTTTATAGTTTTAGGACAAAAACTGGCTGTGATATGCGTGAATTTGTAGGTATGGGTCATCATTACGAAAACTGGGGGGTTGCCATGGAAACGGTTAAAATACACATAGCCTAAAAGAATTTAAGTTTGAGTACATTCGCGATTCTGATTCAGGACACTTTTCTGAACATTTTGGTACCCATGAAAAAAAGTCTAGGGGGGGGGGTGCACGGTAGGCACTACTGGCTCCCTGACTATAACCCTTTCCTCCATATATACAACTTTCTACGCCTTTGCAAACAGTAGACCCAGATCAGACGGCTCCTATAGGAGTCATCTGATCAGGGTCTACTCTGTTTGCTTATAGAATAATACAAATCTGATTCTATAGTTTCTACTTTCACAAAAAGATCATTTGTTTATATGACATTTTCAAGAAAATAATCTAATTAATATTCATGATGACATCATTTCTTACATGAATATTCGGAGAGTAAAGGGTTGAAGAAATTGTTGAGGACAGACGACGGACACAGTGATGCAAATAGCTCATCCTGCCAGTTTGTACCATGTGATCTAATAATCCATGTAGATCTATGTTTCTTCTGCTACCTACAAAAAACTTTAGATTTAAACCCTTTCAATACTAAATACGCTTTAGTGTAGATTTCATTTCTAACACATAGTCAATGTATAAAACAGTTCAGCAACAAAACAGCTCAAGTTTACCAACCAGGATGTAACAAGATAGCTTAACCCTTTCCCTCATATAAACGTGTTTTCAAACATTTGCAAACAGAGTAGACCCAGATCAGATGGCTCCTAGAGGAGCCGTCTGATCAGGGTCTACTCTGTTTGCTAGTAGAATTTGAAAGGTCTGTGTCTTTAGTTTCTAAAATGCCCAACCTTCCATATTTCAACTATTTTGTCCATGAATATTCTGTAGGTATTGAAATTTGGAATAAACATGGAACAGGAAAAGGGTTAATAACTATTTGCACTAAGCAGTCAATCTGAGATTACCTAAGTATAGAGTTTGGATCCAGTTGAGTCTCTGCATAATTTGGCATCTCATCAGGATCTGAACTGTTTGACACTTTGACCATAGTAGTTTTGCAAAGAAATGAGGAAAATTATTTTAAGAATTGAAGCAGACGAAAATGTTTGCAGACGAAAGATTACTTAGCATGCAGAGAATTAAACATGAGAATATAAATATTACCTTGTTAACCTTTTCCTCCATAGGCTATTTTTAGACCAAACCTCTTTGAATGAATCTACCCAAAAGGAGCATTTACTAGAGGAAAGAAAAAGTTTAGAATTTTGTAGTTTAAAACCATTGTGATAAATAGAGCATTTGCTCCTTTAGGAGCAAATGCTCTATTTATCACAATGGTTTCAAAAAGTGGTTATTACAGAGACGTAGACAGGTGTATTTATGGAGGAAAGGGCTAGTGTTTATTTTTCTTTTTGTTCATTTTTCAACATAACTCCCTATGGTTATGGGCTTGTTGACATTCTTCATTGACAATCTTATTTGAGATATCGTGCTATCTTCAAGGTGACACTATGAAATAAGACACTCATGTTTACTTCCTTCAATACATACATGTATACATGTACATGAAATTGTTTAAAATGTGTTAGACAAAGTAGGCAAATAGTGCTGACCCAGACAAAAATGCCCCTGAAGTAGCAGTTCGATCAGGGTCTACACTAAATTTCAGCATGATGGTCTTATCTAAAAGTATGAATATACATGTAGTGTAGAAACCCTCTAGAGTGACCGCTTTATAATTACACACATATATGTCTTTAACATATCATTTCCCTCATATAAACGTGTTTTCACGCATTTGCAAACAGAGTAAACCCAGATCACACGGCTCCTAGAGGAGCCGTCTGATCAGGGTCTACTCTGTTTGCTAATAGAATTTGATAGATATGTTTCTTTTCTTTCAAAATTGTCAACAATGTTCCACATTCCATATATCTTTGTGACTGTTTTGTTAATGAATATTCAGTAGGTACAGATGTATTTAAATTTGAAATAAACATAGAACAGGGAAAAGGTTAATCATTTCCCTGTTCTGATTTTATTTCAAATTTCAATACCTACAAAATGTTTATGGACGAAATATGGAAGGAAAATCATTGTAGCCATTTTAGAAAGTAAAGAAAAAGATCTTTCAAATTCCATTCTACAAAGTTTACAAACAGAGCAGACCCTTATCAGACAGCTCCTATAGGAGTCTTCTGATCTGGGTCTACTCTGTTTGCAAATGTGTGAAAACGCGTTTATATCAGGGAAAGGGTTAAATGCAGGTGGATGGTTGATTTAGAATGGAATGAATGCAGAAAGCTCCTGAAGGTGCTTTCTGCATTTTTTCATCCTTCATTAAGCTACCACAGACCATGCATGAGATCTTATTTTGGTTGTCACAACAGAGGTTGTTAGAGGAGAGGGGTGACTGAGTGTCAAAATACTATAGGTAATTTGGGTAGTACTAACAGATTCTTTTTATTATACCATATTCTCCCTAATAAATGCCCCAACTCTACAACCAACCCCCCCCCCCCCCCCACTTTCCTTCTCGGAAGGGGGGGGCAAACTAACTATGAATAAAAAAACAAGAGCCACATGCAGCCCAAATGCTGGAAAGCTCGTCTCATTTGATGCTTGTCCACTGCATACACTTCTCCTTAAAGTGATCTACCAACCTATGAAGTTTCATGTTGATACCTCTTATACTTTTTGATAAATCAGCTACATTAAAAGTTTTTGCATGCCGACGCTACCAACGCCTTCAACTACATCTATGACCCAGTGATCACAATACATGTAGCTCGATGTTTCTTTGAAACAGAAGATTGGTTTGGTTTTTATCAGGTTTTAAAAGTATTTCAGCCATATCACTACGTCCAGCTAATTACAGGTGGAGGTTCTTCTGTGCACAGAACAAATTGCATAGTCTCGTGCACAGAACATCCAAGTAGAACCACCGACCTACCGCAAGCCAGCTGGAAGGTTTCCTCACATGAAAAATTCAAATGCCCAGATCGGGATTTGAACCCATAGCGGTGAGGGGCTAAGCGATTGTCAGTCGAAAACCATAACCATTCGGCCAAGAAGGTCCCTCTCAACATACAAGCTTATAAAACTATATTACCATTAATTAAAGAAATATAGGTTTTCAACCACTGTACATCATAATGCTTGAAGCTCCTGTATCAAAAGTCTCATTATGCATCCCTATACCTGACAACATACCTTCTGACACCTTTCCAAATAGAGTATTATATATAAATATATATACATGTTTATAATATATGTATATTGTATAGATACTTTACTTCATGAATATTCATGTGAGAAGTAATGACATCATGATTATTAAATAGATTTTGTTATTATCAAAAGCAAACAGAGCAGACCCTGGTTCCTACAGGAGTCATCTGATCTGGGTCTACTCTGCTTGCAATTTAGTTGCAAAGACCAAGAATGGCAGATCTATGGAGTAAAAGGTTAATATTTTGTCCAATATCAAGAACATCGTTCACACTTTACCTCTAGTTCTGACACAGCCAATTCATACTGTCTTTTAGGCACATAATCACTTCGAAGGCTTTCCTGTAAACAGTTAAATATACATATTACATTTACAAAACTAATCTGCTGTGCTAAAGAATATTTCAATTGTTGCAATTACTGTAAGTTTTCTGCTTAATTAAAATTATTTTAAAGTTCGGCTAGACAAAACATATGCAGAGTGAAAAAAGAATATCAAACATAGAGTTAAAATATCATGAAGCATCATCAGCATGGCACTGTATAAGGCTTAAACAACTCAAATCTGTTAACATTTAGCAAGCTGAATACATTTCTAGTCCATGGAGAAAACATTTCCTATTATTCACAATTTGATTAGTCTTCCATTTGTTTTAATGTAAAACAGTATAGATCCTGTCAGATAGGAAACAGGTTTACTTATATAGTAAACCCTCTCTAAACTGGACATTCAATTTAGTATAAAAATATCGATCTTGGAGATAGGTGGCAGCTTAATGCAGGGTGAAAGTCATGCAAAAAGCTCCTCTAGGAGCTTGCTGCATGACTTTCATCCTGCATTAAGCAGCCACCTGCCTATGACTATCTAAATTCTTCTCTACTAGAATTCAAGTTTATAGGGGTTTTATTGTATTCTCAATTTGGTCTAATCTGCCTGTATAGACTTGCCCATTAGGGTCCTAGATATTAAGGATTTTTATCTGTATATGAATTTCAAAATGTGAATGTGGTATTGGTAGAAACTGTAGAGAAAGCATTACATGTATTTTAAATTCATAAGCAAATAGAACAGACCCTTATCGGACAGCTCCTACAGGAGCCATCTGATCTGGGTCTACTCTATTTGCACAGGTGTGAAAAAGCGTTTGTGTAAAGGAAAGGGTTAAAAATGTATAGTATGCCGTGATTCACCACAACTTATCTAATGGTTACGTTACATAAAAAAAAAAAAAAAGAGAAAAACTAACCTGTAGCCTGTTTACATCTGTTTCGTACTGATCCCTTGAAACATAGTTCTCCCGAATTGTTTCATTTTGGGATGAGACCTACAAAACAAAATATGTTAGGTAACACACAAATATGACCATCCTACTACCCTGCACTAACCCCAATAAATGAATTTGTTTCACTGAATATGATTGAACACAATAACTTAGACTCTAAAATGATTACTAAAATGTCTGTGAGACAGATGGTAGCTTAATGCAGGATGAAAGTTATGCAGAAAACTCATATGGAGCTTTCTGCATTATTTTCATTCTCTTTTACACTTCCCTCACAGGAAAATTAAGAATTAAGTAGTTTTGAAACCATTGTAATAAACAGAGCATTCGCTCCATAGGAGCAAATGCTCTATTTATCACATTGGTTTCAAAAAGTGACAATTACAGAGGGGTAAAGACTGACGAGCCATCAGTATGAGGGAATGGGTTAAGCATCAACCTATTTTTAAAACACATACTCATAATTTTTAAAAAAAATGTTAAAATACATGTATCCAGGTCTATTTTTAAATAATATTATTGATATATCAATAGAAAATATCTTGGCTCAAATTGATCACCAATGAAATTGATATAGATATAAACCAAAATATTACTGATAATTACAGTTACTATATCTTATTCATTGCCAATCCGAATGAAGATTGAGATCATTTTCTGAAACACATGTGAAAAAGACCCAACCGAACCCAGTATGAACATGTTTACCAGTTCAAGAAGACCCAATCTGACCTACATTTATTGTACTATAGTTACAGATAAATCCACTGTTCAATGCAGAGGAAACAATACTTCTAGCAGAGGCATGCCTTATAAAAGATTCAACAAGATGTGTTGGTGAAACATTATGCCATGAATAAGAGCTTTAACATTTTCCCTGTTCTATGTTTATTCCAAATTTCAATACCTACTGAATACTCAAATAGCCCATTTTAGAAAGTAAAGAAACAGAGCAATCAAATTCCATTAGCAAACAGAGCAGACCCTGACCTGATCTGGGTCTACTCTGTTTGCAAATGCGAGAAAACACATTATTTTATATGAGGTAATTATTTAAAAAGAGGCTTTTGTAAGGGTCTGCATTGTTCAATCTAATCCATCAAGTAGCTTTCTAGATGTGTTTCCGGACACTGAAAAGCCACCCCCACACACACACTTCTCCCTACCGGTACCCACCCCCCCCCCCCAACAAAACAACAACAACAAAACCTTCTGCGTCCCCAAACTTCTTATGGCTTCAAATAAAGGCAAGTTCACTTCAACATTTAGGCTTCATGCACTTACAGTAAAACCTCTCTATAATAGCCACTAAATTGTATGAATTAGTTGGTATTTAAAGCATGGTGAAAGTAAAACAGAACTCCCCTATAGGAGCGTTCTGTGTTACTTTCACCTTGCTTTTAGCAGCCACCTGTCCCTTAACACACAAACAAAAAATACTTGATGTAATTAGTGGTCGTTATAGAGAGGTTTTTCTGTACATACTACACTCATTATCACTCATGACTTTTAACTTGTACCTATTTGAAAACTTCAATAAGGGCCATCTACTGACACTCCAACACTGTCCGCCAGTCAAAACTGTTAGTAGCCAAATTTTTCGGTGGCCCTACTTATATGTTAAGTGTGAGAGGGGGCTACATGAATGTGTTTATTAGTTTCTGTCAACCGTTACCACTTCATGTATATAAGTAACTGCATCACCTTGTTGCATAATTGGGTTCGAAACTTCCAGAGATGAAATGATTTGGGTCCGAAACAACCAATTGGCAGAAAAGACTTACTCACTTAGCTCTGAACTCTCACAAGGAAATTACATAATGTTCAGCGGATTTGAGACTATTCTAGCACTGTACGAAGTTGTTCAATGTCTGTTTTCAACATCTATTTATTTTCATAAACCTGTGTTTAGAGTAATGCAGGAATTATTCGATGTCTTTTAGACATTTTCATTCATCGGCTATTAGAAAGATAACTACAAAGTTAAACAGTCCACTGAGACTTGAATCACGTGATTGTGTGACATTCTTAATCATCAAATTAAATAGGCGGGGCTATCATGCGGAATCCAGTCAGAACTAGTTTGAGCAGATCTATTATATACAATGTGCGGTGAGTCACCACCTATGATTGGTGAAAAAGTTTGGCAAGGTACATGTAGATAGTCACCTTATACAAGATACAAGATATTTTATTTGTAAATAAAGGCCACCGGCCCATAATACAACATGATTATACACAATAATTATAAACAGAGTTGTGTCCTTCATACAACCTGATTATCTGTATAGTGTGGTTGACAGCCGTTCTATTCATTTTTGCCTTTTATTTCTAAAATAGCTGAAACAAATTTAGCAATATTTTTAATTGTAAAATAATTCTCACTTTTAAACAATTTATGAAAGTGTATTCTATCAGTGCCACCATTGTACCAACTGAACAAGAGTTCTTGACGTAAATCATTATATCTACAACATTTAAAAAAAGCATGGTACTCATCCTCGACCAAGACTGCCTTGGTATTTACAGAGCATACAAAACAAGTTCTGTACTCTCTATCGATACCTAAGTGTCTCCCTATTTCAATGTTTAGTTTGTGACTTGAACACCTAAATCGGGCTAAACTCTTCTTCAATTTGAAATGTATGTTCAAGCACAGATATTTTTCAGGATTTAACATGGATTTGATATTTTTATACATATCGCACCTTGAGGAATTATTTATATCATTATGCCTGTTTTGTGTCATACAGTCTTCTAACCTTCTTCTAAACTGTAGCAAAAACAAGTTAACATCGCCAATTTCTTGCAAAAGCCAGGCAAAACCATATCTAAACAAAAGTTCTTTAACCTTAGTCACCCAGTTAACTCTACCTAAGTCATCTTGAGCCTTAAGCCTTTTATAGCAGTTTTTTGGATATCTATGACTTGGCATATTTAAGAGTTTACACCAATATTTAAAGAGTTTACACCAATATTTAATGCACTTTGTATGATAAGTAACACACAGCGGAAGTCTACCGCATTCTCCAAGAGCCATGCTAGTGTTAATAGTACCGTTTACACCAAGAAACTGTTTGCAAAACTGATTCTGCACCTGCTCGATGGTTGCTGAGTACTCAAACCCCCATATTTCGGATCCAAATGTTAATATTGGCGAAACCATCGAGTCAAATAGTTTAAACATTTCCTGATGTAAAAATCGTCCAAACGGTCTCTCATAGTTCTTCAATGAATAAATAGCCTTTTTAGCTTGTACAGATAATTTGTTTTTTGCTGCTGTCCATGAAAGTTTTGGAGTAAAAAGTAAACCCATGTATTTATAAACAGATGTTGTATTGATTATTGTATTGTTAAATTTCCAATTTTCATAATATCGTAGCGGTCCGCCGTTTCTAAATACTATGATCTCTGTTTTGTTTAAATTGACTTCCATTCCCGTATTAGTACAGAAATCTGCAATAGCATTAATTTGTTTTTGTAAGTTATTGGCTGTATCAGCACAGTTTGCAACGTCATCGGCAAAAAGTATACATTGGATATCAGGTATGTCACTAGTTATAAAGATGCCAGCGTTGCATTTTTCACGTAAATATGAACAAAGGTCATTGATAAAGAGATTAAAAATTATCGGACTACTTATGTCCCCTTGTCTCGTCCCTATATTACACATGAACGACTGAGTTACAGAGTTATCTACCCGTACACGTGACTTTAAGTTTGAGTACATTGATAATAATACTTTCACAATACTGCCTTTCAATCCCTTTTTAAAAAGACTATTAAATATTTTCTGATGCACTAAGGCGTCAAAAGCTTTTTTGAAATCAACGCATAAAATGTAAAAACGGCCACCTGGTCTTGCAATGTACTTTTGAACAATTGATTGCAGAGTAAAAACATTATCAATGCATGAGTAACCTGCTCTAAAACCTGACTGAGCCTCGTCTAGTATGTTATTTTCGTCGGCCCATTTGCATAGCCTGTCATTCAAAATGGATGAAAATATCTTATACATAACGTCAATGAGAGAAATTCCCCTATAGTTTGAGGGGTCGTCTTTACTTCCGGATTTATAAATTGGAACAATAATACTCTCACACCATAGCACAGGAAACTGACCTGTTGTTAAGATTTGATTAAATAATGCACGTAACAATGGGAGTATTAACTCACAAGAATGTTTGTAAAATTCGGCCCCTATACCATCAAGTCCACTTGATTTCCCCGACTTTAGATTTCTAATACTCTTGCGTATTTCGTCCTCACTTATCGGATCATTTAAAGTACAATCAATTTCGTTTTCATCTAAATTAACACCATCATTCAATATATTAGGCTGTCCCTCTTTATACAACAAACTCTCAAAGTAGTTATACCATTCATTAGTACTTATGCTTGGCTTGTTTATGTCATTCGAATTTGAAGATTTTAGCATTTTCCAAAATTGCTTTGGATCTTTGACATTTGCGATTAATTCTCTTCTCTTATTTTCTTGAAACTCATCCTTCTTATTACTGCAAATAGTTTTAAAAGTTTTCTTTGCCTGCCTATAATTTAGAAAATCATCGTTATTATTCGTCCATCTGAACTTTCTCAATAATGCATACTTCATCTGCTTTGCTCGATCACACTCTCTATCCCACAAGGGCGCATGGGCACATGTCTTACCCACTCTCCTTCCAGATAACAACATACAGTCTGCAGAACGTTTATACAAATCTACAATACAAGAGGTCATGTCATCCACTGTCCATACACTCTGTGTAAATCTGTCATATACCCCGTTTAAGTTTTCATGTAAAGCATGCAAAAATCTCTCTTTATATCTATCTGACCATCTATACCTATCAATTGACTCAGTTTGGGTCGTATTTGCACGTGGAACCATGAGGGTCCGAATTTAGGCTAAAAACTTACTGGCATTATTTTGCCAGTTGCAAAAAAATAAACTGGCAAAATCAAAGTTCAACTCGCGTTTTCAATATTACTATGCATTATTTGTAATCCTTTTCTTAAAATTGCACTGGCAAAAAATTGCAAGTACCAAATTTTGGTACTTGCAATTTTGAAATTTTACTTGCATTTTGCCAGTATGCCAGTTTAAATTCGGACCCTGGGAACCTCAGGTTGTGCATCAGGTTTACGAGTAAATGACAACTTAGCAACAACAGGAAAGTGATCTGAGTCATCACGGTCATCAATTTTAAAATCAGTACAAAATTCAAAGATTTCAGACGACGCTATATGGTAGTCAATCACGCTTTTACCATTGTTTGACATATAAGTATAATTGCCACCTGCATCATGAAATAAGCGGCCATTTAAAATATGGATATCAAAAGTACAACACATATCAGCTAAGGATCTGCCATATTTGTTATAGTGATTTGAATCCTTATTTTCTCTAGGCATATCAAAATTATCGCCGTTGTACTCAACATCTGTTTGAAAAATATAATTCAGATTATGTGTGAATGGAATCTTAATCCCTGCCTCGAGAGCATCGTAATCAGAGGTACGCAGATAATTGCCTCTTGCTGGGAGGCCTTCAATTACACAAGCAAACTGATAAGAATGGTTTTACGACCTGTTAGCGGGTTAGATAACTGCGAGTGGCGACTGAATATGCCGATTTTCAGTTTTACAATTGACCCAAACTTTCAATCGCCAAAATTGATGAAATTAATATCTCCCGGAGATTTCTTGGTTTTCCGTACTGTCACAGTGTGTAGGTTTATCATCACTTGTACGGCCTTGCTGTACAAGCGCGCTTTTATGGTGACGTGGTAGAGTGTTTGACTGCGAACCTGGCGACCCGGGTTCGATCCCGGGTCTGAGCGGGTATGTTTCTTTATAAGAACACCCGGTTACATTTGGCGCCCAACATGGGACTGTGACTGTATGAGCTCCGAGTTCGATTCCCAGTCGTTCTCATACCCATAGAAATTCGGGACGAATTTCAACTTGCTGGGGGAGTATGTCACAGTGTGTAGGTTTATCATCACTTGTACGGCCTTGCTGTACAAGCGCGCTTTTATGGCGACGTGGTAGAGTGTTTGACTGCGAACCTGGCGACCCGGGTTCGATCCCGGGTCTGAGCGGGTATGTTTCTTTATAAGAACACCCGGTTACAGTACGATCGGGATAATGCTTCATAATGATAATGTGAGATACTTCTAAATTTTGTCCGTTCTGGGGATTGCTCAGTAATTGAGACAGACCAGTAAGGTGTTGTTGTTGTTGGGTAACTTCCTCCGCCTATTCTTCGGAGCACTCCTCTGGGGGATGATATATACTGCGGTTTCAAAGGCAATGTCACTGTATTTTTTATACACTTTACCTCAATCGTTCTAGTCGAGAGCGATTGGCAATGTGACTATGTACATCGCGATAGTGGCTATATATCTAATTACGCTAGACAGATGTCTTTAGACGCGGATGAGCCTTACAGAACAGAGTTAATTCGAACGAAGTTAAAAACCATTTATCAAGATAAGGGTTGAGTGTTCCCCCCTCCCCCAAGTCAGCGAAGAATAATTCCTACATAGGTTCACACCTATCCTATCAGAAGATATCATTTACTGGTGTTCAACTGTAATTTGTAAACACTGATTGGCAATTTCTTGCTCACTCATGGCGGTCCCACTTGTGTATTAAACAAATCGTCATTCATCCATCCGAACACGTTTTTCTCCGATTTGTCAACCAGATACGTCACCATTAGAGCAATCGAGAATGATTGGTATATAGTTTGTGATAATTTATTTCATAATCGATCTAAAATAAATAAAGCTATTTTGTTTACGTGAATCAACATGTCATTTGATGCAAAACTCTCTACCTCCTATCTATATACAAATATACAAATGACTAAATTGTTTTACGTCATGCTCTAGTCTTGAAACTCTCGCTTTCTGCAGTGTGATCAAGTCTTGCAGTTGTTTTTGAACAAGAATATGACTTGGTAATTTCTGATCATCGCCGATTTCGTTTACATATTCATCCATGGCGCTTTTGGAATCAAGGGACGTAACAACAACAGACTGAAACATCTACATCGTGAATGTGTGTGGTTTTTTTTATAATCAAAGTACTGAAAGTACCGTGGATGGACCAGTTCTCGGCGCAATCAAACTGATCACGGTGATCACACATCTTAAAATTGTATAAAAAACTAATCTTACCTTTGTAATGTTGACCAGGTTTCATTGTACATGTATATGGATGTTATAGTGGTATTTTGCCATAGTACGTCATATCCGGTTTACGTGTATTCGCCGTACATTCCATAGTATGCTTGATGAATGAATGAATGAATGAGTTGTATAACTGGTTTGGTGAGCGAGTGGTCACTTTGCACGAGCACCTAATTATAGAACCTTCCCATCCACCCTTCTTCCCGCTTAAACAGCTTTGTCACTAGATAATTATACTAACCCGGCACTCTTCGTCATATAGTCAAGGTGTAAGCACCTTGACAGTATATCTTATTAGATACATAGGATTGCTGCTCACAGCTACTTTATTCTATTCGTAATATTATAAGTTCATTTAGCGTGCCATAGCCTGGTAAGTTACCTGTATTTATCTAGAAAACCATTCTAATTGTATTGTTAATTACTTGGTATATTTAGACCGCGAGTAACGGGAATATCGGAACTCTGAATTGTTTGAAACCTTTAGTCTGTGATATTCATAAGTGTTTATATTGTTTCAGGCTGTTTTGTTCTGTATATAAATTAATTGGAACCGGCAGACGTTTTCTAGTTATTCGTTCAACCCCTGGTTACAATTGGCGATCCCGGCAGGATTCAGACATACAGCTGGGCGTGGCAACCAGAGGGTCCGGCGGCAGAGGACGCGCGCTGTGTTACCCAGCGCAGGACCAGCACTCAGTTATATATAGGGTCGACCCAGCCAACGTATCCACCGTGAGGAGCAGTTTTGTGGCCACTCGCGAGTGATATATATATACAATAATATATATATATAGTTGTGTTTTTTTCTTCTGTGAGTGCACTAGTCGCGCGGACCTTAGGAACTCTTTTTCGCGGAGAGTCCTAGCAGGCATCGTTTTGCGGAAGAGTCACGTGACGTGACGTCACAACTTGTGTCTTTGTGTTTGTTTGTGTGGACCCACGTGTTTTGGAGCGGCGGAAGGAAGACTGTGATAGTTTTAATAGTGAGTTTTTATATTGTGTATAGTGTTATTTGGATGGATATTTGTGATATTTAAGGTAAGTGCCTTTGTCCAGTACTGTCATTTTGTATTTAGAGACAAGTCGGTCTTACTGGGGTGTTGTGACCCATTTTCACAATACTTCAGTGAGGTCACGTGTCAATTTTTCAATTTCGTGATTTTGTTGTTTATTTGCACGGCAGTCGGTGGTTATGTGTTGACTAGTATATTTTAATAATATCTAGCCCGTGCAGATAGCGTTCCGTCTTCTTATCGAGTGTCAATTTTAGATTTACTGGAATTTCATTGAAGCCTCGTTTTGGGTTCGGTAAACCGGAAGCGGCTTCACAGCTGTTTCTGACTTCCGGAAACCCGAGGAATTTTCTGTTTTCGTAAGTTTTTGTTTAATTACTCTGATTTTGAGCATTTGGTTTAATATTTCTTTCATTTTCGGAAGCGTTAAATTTTCATTTTGGATTATGTTTACTTGTTTTGCTTTGATTTTGAGTGACACTCGGTAGTTTACTGTTTATGTGCTATTGAATTGACAGTACTTGTGCTGGCCAGAGGTTCTTACAATTTGTCTATTGGCTTGTGTATATTTGACATGTGATATATAAATTGAATGATTTGACCGTGTTTTGGCCTATCTGTCTGGTAATACGTATTGCATATATTTTGTTATATGTGTGGTATAACATGTGAAGTAATATTTACATGAAGTAGATCTTGTGATCTATATATAGATATCCATATAGATATAGAAAAGTATACTGGGTATAGATTCTAGCTCTTGAATAATATAGATCTTAGTTAGAACCTGGTTTAAAATTTGTATAACTTGTACCCCACCCTCATTAAATTCTTTCTAACCAGCCCTACACGGTGAGTGTGTGTGAGAGTGTAATTGGAGTGATTGTTTGTTTTACAGGGTCCTTTATACCGGTCATTTGTTGCAGTTTTGGTTAAATTTTACAGGTTGGTCATTACTTTAGTGGATCTATTTTATGTATTGATACTAGTGTCCACTGGATAGAAGTGTGGCGGTAACCACCAAGGCGGTTTAGGATATAAGTTTTAGTATATTTTCATTTTGTCCTTGGTTTTACTTTTGATTTCCTGTCTCACCATGGCTACCAGTCAGTACAGTCTCAAGGATATTGTAACGCCTCTTAAGTATGGCCTTGGTAGGGGCAAGAGTTTTAACACTTCCACCCCTGTTTGCAATGATAGTTTGGGAACTAGTAGGCCTTTAAATATCTCCCCTTATGTTCCAAAATTACCCTCATTTTCAGGAGATGAACCATTGCAGAAAGGCGACTGTGTTTATTCTGAGTGGAGGTACGAGGTAAGGTGCCTCCAGAGTGACCCAGATGTTACTGACCATGTAATTCTTTTGGCCATGCGTAGGTCCTTAAAGGGTACGGCTAGGAAGATAATGATCCCTTTAAGCTTCTGCTTCTGATATATTGGACAAATTAGATGCCATGTTTGGAGATGTTTCCACTCAGAACATGATTATGCAGGAGTTTTTTAATGCATATCAGAAGCCAGAGGAGTCAGTTACTTCTTTTGGTTGCAGGTTAGAGACCATTCTACAGTCTGCTATAGACAAAGGTCTGCTAACCGCTGCCTCTAAGGACGACCTTTTAAGGCATAAATTTTGGGTGTCCCTTTCTTCAGACAACATTAAGGCGCAGACTCGGCATAAGTACGACACGCTTACGGATTATAACACCCTACTTAGGGAAATCCGTCAGGTCGAGAAAGAAATCTCTCTCTCTCGGTCTGTTACGCCCACTCAATCTTCGGGCAAGTTGAAGGCTCAAGCCAATGCGGTCATGTCAGACCAGTCCTTTTCTTTGGAAAGTCGATTTAACGACTTGGAGCAGAGACTCAATCTGCAAGTATCTCAAGTGGAGTCCAGGCTACAGTCAGCTTGACTCCAAGCTGGATAAGGTGTTAGAAAAGCTTGACCAGTTACAGACCCCTGGTTCTCAGACTGCCTCATCACAAGGTTCAGGTAACTTTCAGTCCTACCAGTCCCAACCTTATAATGGTAGAGGGCGTGGTCGAGGTCAGTCTGGCCGTGGTTTTAACCGTGGCAGGGGCAATTATTACAGGTCCCAGCCAAAAGCTTAACCGTCTCTGTTGGGGGCTGGACAGAGGCTGGTGAAAACACAGGCCACTTGCTTGATCGTTTGGTTGGAAGTTCCAACAAGTCATGCATTCTTTTGAATGACAAGCCTTTTGAGGCATTGATAGATTCTGGTGCTATGGTTTCTACCATATCCGAGTCTGCAGCCAAGTCTATTTGTTCTGAAATTTTACCTCTTGGTGATTTCGGACTTTCTCTTTCAACCGCTGATGGTTCACGTTTAGATTATTCTGGATATATTGAATGTACTCTCAAAGTACAGGGACACTCAACCAGTTTTCATATACCTGTCCTTGTAATTCCGGACAACAAATTCAGTGGTGCTACCCCTGTTATCATTGGCACCAATGTCATTCGTCTATTTAGAGATTCTGATCTGAAGCCAGATATGTCTGGGGAGTGGCAGATAGCTTTTGCATCTTTGCAATCTGTTACTTTTAATGCCAAGTTCTCTGGGAAAGTCAGCACTACGCTGAAGCCGTATGAAACAGCTTCCCTGAACTGTATTGCACGTGATATTGACCCTGATATTTCTCAACTTGTCACTGAGAATACCCCTGATGGGAACCCAGGATATTTGGTTTGCCCTAGGGTTGTTGATGTTCAGCGCACAGGGTCATACTGTAAGTTTTCTGTTCGTGTTTGTAACATCACGGCGAAACCTATCACCCTAGTCTCAGATTTTGTATCGATTGGAGACTGCTGAACTCAAAAAACAAGGAGGGATGCTTACATGCTTCCGCGTTTTGACGACATTACTGATTGTCTTGTTGGCTCTTCAATGTACAGCAAGCTTGATCTTCGCTCCGGCTATTGGAATGTCGAAGTAGAGGAGGAGGATAAACCTAAGACAGCCTTTAGTGTAGGCAATCTTGGTTTTTATGAATGGAATCGCCTCGGTTTCGGTTTAACTAATGCACCGGCCACATTTCAGAGGCTTACAGAGCGTTGCATGGGCGATTTGCATCTTCGAGACTGTCTTGTCTTCTTAGATGACATTCTCATCTTTTCGAAAACTTTCGACGATCATATTGAACGTCTTGAGTCAGTTTTTCATAGGCTTGCTGTACATGGCCTCAAGCTTAAACCTTCTAAGTGTGAGCTTTTTATGGAGTCAGTGACCTATCTTGGACATGTTGTTTCCAAGGACGGGATCCATACTGATCCCGAGAAGGTTTCTTCTATCAAGTCCTGGCCAGTTCCTACGGATGTTAAGGAATTGCGCCAATTTCTTGGCTTTGCGGGATATTACAGGCGCTTTATTTCTCGCTATGCTACCATCGTGGAACCTTTGAACTCTCTTCTGAAAGGTCACTGTACTTCGGGTAGGAAACCCAAATCCAAAAAGCCTAAGCGTCCCACAGTGTGGACATGGGGTAAAACTGAACAGCTAGCTTTCGATACTGTTATCGAGGAGCTCACCTCTGCCCCAGTTCTAGCCTATGCAGACTACTCTCTGCCTTTCATTTTGCATACTGATAGCAGTGGCACTGGGTTGGGTGCAGTTTTGTATCAGGTGCAGGATGGCGTAGAGCGGGTAGTCGCTTACGCAAGCCGAGGACTCAGACCCAGCGAGAAGAAATATCCAGCTCATAAGTTGGAATTTCTAGCTTTGAAGTGGGCCGTCACTGAAAAATTTCATGATTACCTTTGCGGTAATACTTTCAGTGTAGTTACTGACAATAACCCACTTACTTATGTCTTGACGTCGGCTAAGCTTGATGCCACTGGTCATAGATGGGTAGCTGCTTTAGCTAATTACCATTTTACCATCTCTTACAGACCAGGCAAGCTTAATGCCGATGCTGATGGCCTATCTAGAAAGCCGCAAGTCTTTCCAGATGTCATTGAGGCTATCTGCCAGGCTGTCACTGCTAACATACCTTTAGCTGACACCATTGCTACCGTTCATTCTCCTCCTTCGGCCGGGGAGGGTATGGGTCAGCATACAAGTCTCAAAGTCGACTGGAAATTTGAGCATAGTCAGGACAAAGCTATCGCTAGGGTTATTTCCTTTTTGCATCGTGGTTCTCGCCCCAGAGGGAGAAGTATTGGGAAGGAGTTACCTGAAGTCCAGAAACTCCTGAGAGAATGGAATCGTCTTTCTCTCGACAATGACATTCTCTACAGAACCACGTCGCTGAATGGTGAACCCGTCAAACAGTTGGTCCTCCCAGAGTCTTTCCGGGCTACAGCCCTGAAGGGTGTTCACGACGATATTGGACACCCTGGCAAAGAAAAGACCCTTTGGCTTGCTAGGCAAAGGTTCTACTGGCCTGGCCTTGAGAAAGGGGTAAATGCCAAGGTAGAACACTGTGGGCGCTGCATTCGCAGAAAGACCCCATTGCAGTTGGCTGAGATGGTCCCAATAACCACTTCCAGGCCCATGGAGCTCGTCTGTATGGACTTTCTCTCTTTAGAGAAGTCTCGGGGTGGATATGAGCATATCCTGGTCATTACCGACCACTTTACTAGGTATGCTCAGGCCATTCCTTGCAGGAATCAGACCGCCCAGACCACGGCCAAAGCTCTCTATGAGAACTTTATTAAGTTTTATTCTTTTCCTGACCGTCTTCATAGCGATCAGGGGAGAAACTTTGAGAGCAAGGTGATAAAGGAGCTTTGTAAGATTGCCGGCACTACAAAGTCTCACACTACACCTTATCACCCCATGGGCAATGGATCCTGTGAGCGCTTCAACCAGTCTCTTCTTAAAATGCTGGGAACGCTCGAAGCAGACCAGAAAGCCGACTGGAATTCTTTTGTAGGTCCTTTGGTGCAGGCATACAATGCCACTCGGAGTGAAGCCACCGGTTTCTCTCCGCACTATCTGATGTTTGGATGACATCCCAAACTAGCTGTTGACATCCTTATGGGCACAGGTCCCAGGGATGGCAGCACGGACAAGCCGACATATGTAAATAGGCTTCGTCAGCGCTTGCGGTACGCTTATGATAAGGCTACCCAAGAGGCTGCTCGTAATGCAGAGAAGGGAAAAGCCCTTTATGACCACAAGGTCACTGCAGCGAAGCTGGAGGTCGGTGATAGAGTGCTTGTCCGGGCAGTTGGGTTCCAGGGCAAACACAAATTAGCGGACCGGTGGGAGGAATCTCCGTACCGAGTGTTGAGGGTCCCTAATCCTGATTTGCCAGTGTTTGAGGTTCAGCGGGAGGATGGCCAAGGCCCAGTTAGGAAGCTGCATAGAAATATGCTTCTGCAATTCAGTGTGCTGCCTCCTACTCCAGACCCGTTTGAACCTGTGACCCAACCCAAAGCCTCCAAACCACAGCGAGTACCAACCAGGTCAAGGATCAGACTCAGCTCTGATAGCGGAACAGATTCTTCGGACTCTTCGGATGATTCTATCCCAAGATACATCATTCCCCAGAGGAGATCCGGATCTGACATCAGGAGTTCTATTTTCTTGTCCTCCAATACCACTGACCATGCTACCCCTTCTATACCTCCTAATCCTTCTTCTGACCGGGTCCCTGGTTCGAGCCTTGGTTCGAGCTTTCTCAGTTCTCCGTCTCGCACAGAGTCTACTATACTTTATAGAAGGGACCAGACCGGTCTTGGGAGTTCAGTGGTGGGCGGCCCCACACCACAAGTCCCGCAGCCTGTTGTTACAACAGACATTCCTTCTGCTTCTCCAGCAAGCATTCCTCTTTCTCGTCCTTCTCGGACCAGGAAGCCACCAGAACGCTACGGTCAGTGGGTTACACCAGTCCAGATAGTGCAAGACGTTGAATTCTTTGTGTAGCTGCAGCACAGTTACCTATTTGATACTATTTATACTTTTCCTGTCAACAGGATGCACTGGCTTATGTATCAGTATGTTATACTGGTGCCAGAACTGTTTATATGCACATGTATATCTGTTTTTCAGTATACATTTTGATATCTTGGACCGATATCCAAATGATATCTTTAGATATCAAACTTTCATAATAGTTTCATACGTGTCTATTATGTCAGTTATTAATATACTGAAGTGGATTTGCTTTTATAACTACTTCATTGTTTTCCCATAATTATATGAATTCATGTTCTTCCTAGCCGATACTCCATTGTCCATACTAATGTTTTATTTTAAGAAAAATAGCTGGTTTCATTTAAATTTGGAAGTGCAAGTGACTTTGGAATATGTGTATCATTTCATCATTTGTTTAATATTAATATGTAGTACATGTGGCTGGTAGTCTGGTAGTTTATACTGGTTTATAATAGTGAAATGCCAGGAGACATTTTCTTCAAGAGGGGGAGTATGTTGACCAGGTTTCATTGTACATGTATATGGATGTTATAGTGGTATTTTGCCATAGTACGTCATATCCGGTTTACGTGTATTCGCCGTACATTCCATAGTATGCTTGATGAATGAATGAATGAATGAGTTGTATAACTGGTTTGGTGAGCGAGTGGTCACTTTGCACGAGCACCTAATTATAGAACCTTCCCATCCACCCTTCTTCCCGCTTAAACAGCTTTGTCACTAGATAATTATACTAACCCGGCACTCTTCGTCATATAGTCAAGGTGTAAGCACCTTGACAGTATATCTTATTAGATACATAGGATTGCTGCTCACAGCTACTTTATTCTATTCGTAATATTATAAGTTCATTTAGCGTGCCATAGCCTGGTAAGTTACCTGTATTTATCTAGAAAACCATTCTAATTGTATTGTTAATTACTTGGTATATTTAGACCGCGAGTAACTCTGAATTGTTTGAAACCTTTAGTCTGTGATATTCATAAGTGTTTATATTGTTTCAGGCTGTTTTGTTCTGTATATAAATTAATTGGAACCGGCAGACGTTTTCTAGTTATTCGTTCAACCCCTGGTTACAGTAATATGTTTTTTAAGTTAAATCCGTGTAAATTAATTCCCAAAATATTTCCTATTGATCGCGGTTGCAACCGTTTTAATGACGTAGTCATTTTTGTGTTATTTTTTTTATCTGCTCTATTTCGATGCGGCTTATTTTTTTTATTCAAATACAGTGTTAAAAAAAGTGTATGACTATATTTGTAACTAAAAGTAGTAGGTATGTGACTTAATTTTCAACTTTGAACATCTAAAACAAAATGAAATGAATATCTAACAAATTATGCATACTGTAACACGTTTAAAGTATTTTTTATAACAATAACCATTTATTGTCAAGGAAAACACAAGAATCAAGGAAAACACAATAGAAACAGTCATGCTTGGAAAAGATACCTGAAACTGAGTCAGCTAGTGAAGGACGCACTTGAAGAAGCTCATAGAAATTACTTTGATAACATCTTAAATACAAGCCTCACAGAAAACCCTAAAAAATTCTACTCCTATATTAAACAGAAAAGATCAGGACAGAGTAACATCCCAATATTGAAACACGATGACGTCATCATAAGTGATTCAGCAGCAAAGGCAAATTCCTTAAATGCACAGTACACATCTGTCTTCACCAGAGAGCCTGACAGCCAACTACCAACCCTAGATGGCCCTCCATCTCCACCCATGCCAGATATACACTTTACTACTCCTGGAATAGAGAAATTGCTACAAACTTTAAATCCTTCAAAGGCATCTGGCCCAGACCTTCTCCCTACTAGAATCCTGAAGATGGTAGCAACAGAAATTGCCCCTATACTTACATTGATTTTCCAGCAGTCATACAACACTGGAATTGTTCCATCCGACTGGAAGAATGCCAACATTACTGCGGTCTTCAAAAAAGGGGACAAAACCAACCCAGCAAATTACCGTCCAGTATCGCTAACATGCATTCTATGTAAGACAATGGAGCACATCATCTTCAGCCAAGTCATGAACCATCTCGACAACAACAATATACTGGTCAACTTCCAACATGGCTTCAGATCCAACCACTCTTGTGAAACTCAACTCCTAAACACAGTAGAAGACCTTTCAAGGAGACTTGATCGGCGTCAAACAACTGACCTACTAATCCTAGACTTTAGTAAGGCCTTCGACACAGTGCCACACAGACGATTGCTGCATAAGATCCAGCACTACGGAATTGCTGGACGCACCAACAAGTGGATTGAGTCATGGCTACGTCATCGCCAGCAGAGAGTCGTCTTAGATGGCTCTTCATCGGCCAACTCCCCAGTGATCTCCGGCGTTCCTCAAGGCACTGTACTTGGGCCTTTGATGTTTCTTCTTTATGTCAACGACATCGCAAACAATGTTTCTCCTTTGACCAGAATAAAGCTGTTTGCCGATGACTGCCTGCTGTATCGCACCATCAATAATGCAACTGATCAGACACAACTGCAACACGATCTTGACTCTCTCGTTAATTGGTCACATACTTGGCTCATGAAATTCAATTCCTCCAAGTGTCACCTTCTCAAGATTACAAGGAAAAAGAATTATCTCGACACTCATTATACAATTGGAAGCAACACCCTCCTGAGAGTTGATCATCATCCATATCTAGGAGTGGAATTCACATCTGACCTCACTTGGAAACATCATATAAACAACATCACTGGTAAAGCAAACAAGATACTCAATCTCCTTAGACGTCACCTATACAATTGTAACCAAGAAGTAAAGAAGAAAGCATTCATAACTTTTGTCAGGCCACACCTCGAATACTCTTCATCAGTTTGGGACCCGTACTACAAACAAGACATCTTTGCTTTAGAGAAGGTTCAACGTCGCGGTGCCCGCTTTGTCACTGGAATCTACTCCTATAAACACAGCGTCACATCTATGCTACAACACCTGGAATGGCCTCTACTTGAACATCGCAGAGAAATCAAAAGATTAACATCCTTCTATAAAGCAGTAAACAAAACCATTCCTGTCAACATTCCAGATTACATTATCCCATCAATACGTCAAGACACCAGAACACACAGCAGAGCATTCATAGAGGTACGAGCCAACTATGAGAATTACAAAAACAGCTTTCTGCCAAGAACCATCAGAGGCTGGAATGCCCTTCCTCCTGATCTGGTGTTGATCCCTTCTGTAGACGAGTTTACAACACGTCTACAGAAATGCATACCCTAGACACACACTGTGTTTTTATCAATTTTAAATGTACATACAACACATCTATGGGTTTTTAGCCATTTTGATGGTGTCACTTGCCCGTGATGCGTTAGCCCTGGGCAGTATTACCATAGAAGTAGAAGTAGAAGTTGTCAATGCTCTTACCTTGTTTAAACTCATTTTTTATCTGGAATGTATGCATTTTGACTAAAACAACACTAGTAAGGTGTTTTCTCATGTAAAACATTATTTGATTAGATTCTAGCTGGTACCCTTCCGGCATGATTAAAAAATATTTCTCTATCCTGTATGAATAAACTATATAGTAGGGCTCTATCCTGTAAGGTCTCTCTCCTATGTGAAAAGTAGAGTGAAGGACATACTGTTGGACATAGCCTGTACTTGAAGAACAGCAAGCAGAGACATCGAAGTCGTGTGACTTTGCTGCAGCAGAAGACAACAAATGTATATCGCTACAGAATTGAGAGAAACCTTTTTTCAGGAGAGTATTTTTTGGAAAAAAAGTTATCCAAGTGAAAACAGACATAAGGAAAATGGCTGAAATTGTTACGCTATATCAAATATAGTAAATAACTTACCTGTTTGCAGCACATTTTAGATTTTTTTCACATCGATGACAGGTATTTCTTTACTTTCTGGATTGCAAAAGTGATGACGTAATTCAGCTGTTCTCAGAGAAGATAACGTTTCCCAAGTAAAGTGCACCGAAATAGGACAGGCATCGAAAGCATCGATGATTCAATTATCAAAAACAAAATATGTAACAGTGCAGTCGTAGTTTGCTTATTATCTATGCTAAATGAGACGTTTTCAACATTTTGGGCACTGGAACGTTGGTAAAATGAGTCCGATATATGTAGTATGCACATAGACATGCACATATCCACTGTTTATGATTGCTAAAGGTACATATCCTTTTTATAACTGTTCTAGGGTAAATATTATATTCCTATGATATTGTGCTAAATGTGCTCATGTTCATTCCATGTTTAAATTACTTTCAATTATGATGTATGGCCCATATATTGTACTTTTCACCTGGTATCACTATTTTTGTAATCTTTGGAAAAAGGAAAACGAAGAGTATATCTATCAGAGAAATAGAAATACATGTACATGTATGTATATGTCTCTATATACCACTTAAACAAACATGAATCAATGGAATTTTTCTGAAGGGAATGTTTTTTATGTAAACACCTTGCAAAAGTACACAAAGGAGACAATTTTCTTGTTAACATTTATAAATCCGTCTGTTAGACTTGTCATGGGTTAGAGGGAAATGTCACAGTACTTGTAGAAAATGATTGTATTACGAAATACTAAAAGTACTTTTTGTAACATGGTGAAAAAGTTGTGACTTGATTAGGTCTCGAACTCTGGGCCTATGCCAATACAATACCAACTGAGCTATCAAGCCACATAGTCTAAAGCCTATAAACTGTTTCACTACAATCTCAACCCGGCTACACACACCCCTCTACACAAGAATTCGTCCCGAATATTTACTCAAAGAGCACTCCACGAGCTTCGTATTGTTATGATTTGGTTTTTTATTATGTACGAGTAAATCATCATGTTGGTGCCAAACTTTACATGGTGAAAAAAGTTGTGACTCGACTGGGGCTTGAAACCAGAGTCTTTGGTTTACCATGCCAACATTCTACCGACTGAGCTATCAAGCCACACAGTCTAAAGTCTTTTAATTGTTCAACACAATCTCTACCCGGCTACAAATTTAAAGGAGTCTGCTTTTTCAAAGATACATAACTTATGTAGTTGTGTCAGAATTAGGCGCGGTTTTTGGTATAATTTATCAAAAAGCATTGTCTCTGTGAGGGACCCAAGTCTCAGCTTTATGAAGTTTTTAGCTTTGATCATCCAACATCAAAATAAACGTTGCGAGGGGCAGAATGTCAGGAATCTTGAAAGGAAACTACGGGTATTGCATTGCTCCTTAACGGAGGGTTTTTATCAAGTTTCTGTGATACTGATCCATAGACATGCTTACGATTTACATATTGGCCAATTACAATAACTCTTTTAATGAAATACATTAATATAACTAACAAACCTGGTTTAGAAAAAAACCCACCTTTGATAGTATTAACTACGATGGCATGTGTCGAATCTATCTCGCTACCTTAAGACGGACGAATTGCATTTGCGCACAAACTGAAATGTGATTGTATATCAAAAGCGAACGAAAACCCCATATCATTTGCGAACGAAAATATAACGGTTCAGCATTTCAAAAGCGGACGGTATTATTTGACGCATGAAATGTATTTACTCACATGGCCCAAGCAGAATTAATTTATTGTATTGTGTATTTTTGCGTAATTTATTTGTATTGTGGGACAACGCTGAACCGAATCCAAATCCAATCACATTAGCACACGGGACTGGCTTACACACATGCTACTTTTTGAATGATTTTTATGACTTTATTCTTTAAAAGTGTTGAAAATGGATTTTACAGTTTCTGAAACAAACACAGGGAAAAAGTGCATTATCTATGACACATTTTATACTGTATCTGTATACACTGTGACAGAGTAAAATCTTTACTTCCACCTCCCTTTGGTGAGTAAGGGGCACCACTTTTAATATTTGTCAATGTTTAACATTGGCTAAAGGAAGAGGTACACGCTGTGTGCAAATGCAATTCTCTGCTTAAGACAGATCTATGACAGGTAATGCAGAGGAACTTTCAACATAACTTTTGTCCTGTATTATGGAGCTACCTGCCTAAAAAATCTTAATATGTTTTCTACTTAAAGTTTGTTTGACTAGCAAGGTGTTACTGTATATGGAAATATGATAACTACCCCTTTCAACGCTGAATTGTCGGAGTGAAATTTCCCACCAGTATTTAACTACAGAGCCCATTCAGTAGGAATGACTTACACGTATTAGAAGATACTACATGCAACAAACTGTGCAGAACATAACCAGAGGGCTCGTCTAGGAACCCTATGATATAGGTCTACACTGTTTGCATATGACAGCGCATGCGTTTCCCGGGTTGACAGAGTTAATTTGTCAAACTTGCTGTTGCATACCTGTAGTCACCACTTTCCTGTTAGACATTACGTGACGGGCACTTTCCTGTAAGACCTGACGTGACGGGCACGGGACATGACATGACGGGCACTTGCAAACCGTTTGAGTATAGACGAGACGCCTATTTCCCCATTGTGTCTCACCTGGATTCAAACTGTATATCACTTGATCAATATGATCTCAAAATGTTGAGTGAATTGGAAGCTAGTCAGAGGTGAAACACACGATATTTTACAGTAGGATAAGGGTGACACTATTCGTGGTCGACGACTGTCTGACCTGCTCATTGCAAGATATCAACACTACAGATATTGCACTTATATAGGCCCGCCGCGCTATTTTGACATGTAAACAAAACAAACAAAACATTATACCAAATATCGATATAGTGGAAACAGGTATTCATAACTGCTGTCCAAAGGTTCAGGTATTTAGACAATTATGACGTGCACAAGCACGTGCCGTTCTATTTTGATTAAATTTGTGTCTCTTCTAAATACCATGCAGGTACTATAGATAGTGTTTGTCTGTCTATATTTATATACCCGACCCTAAATATATTAATATACGAATGGATTAAGCATGAACAAATAAGGTGACGACGTAGACTGCGATTAATGTTTTCAGATAATCCCAAGTGGTACAAAGAAAATCGTTTTCAAATTTTGTCAACCCAGAACAGAGATTTCCACGAAGAAGCCGCTGACAAGTGTCTGAATTATTAGCCACTTTGGGTTCTTTTAATCAAACTCACCCGTCACTACTGACTGGACTCTACTGTTTACCCATTCCCTCATAAGCTATTTTTAGATTCAACCTCTGAACAAATGTACAGAAAAGGAGCATTAACTAGAGAAAAGGAAACATTTAGAATTAGAATTCTAGTTTGAAACCATTGTGATAAATAGAGCATAATTATGCTCCTATAGGAGCAAATGCTCTATTTATCACGATGTTTTCACAAAATGACTTTTACAGAGTCGTAAAAAGTCGTCAGTATGAGGGAATGGGTTAACACATTCCCTCATATTGGCGCCTTTTGGCGCGTCTGTAAAAGTCAATTTTTGAAACCATTGTGATAAATAGAGAATTTGCTCACAGTTGTTTCAGGACTACAAAATTCTAAAATTTGATAAGCTTGGGGAATACGTTGAGTAAAGACCTGTAATTACTAGATTTGTACGTGAGACACACGCTACTTTATCTCTACAGATACATGCATGTTGAAGGATATGCATTGATAATATTTCGGTCAATGTCACTGTATAACCGTTCACACTTAATGCACAAACTCTTTCAGCGAAAATGAAACCGTACGAGTATTTATGAAGCATGATACGGGAGATATATTGTGATTAACACAGCAAATAGTATATATTCACACGGTATGTTGACCGACTACTTGTCTCAGCGGGGTCTAGATACCGTTTGATACTGGGGATGCATTGTTGTAGAAAACCAGAATAAAGGTTACGCATTCAAACAAGAAACAGGCCATGTTTTGGACAGGGTTAATCAGATTAATTTGTATACAGACACATGAACAAAATACATATTACATGCATTTCATTAGTATATAGAGAAAACATTGATCAGACGGCGCCAAAACGATCCCTTATCTGGATCTACTTTGTTAGCAAAGGCGTGCTACATATATGTACAATGTACTTTGGTAGGTAATTTATAACACGACCACTCAACGAAGTCTAATTAGTCTTTGAGACAGTGGTATGTTTTTGCAGGATGGGAGTCCACAGGGGCTCAAGCATTATTTGGCTTTACTTGCTTTCAAACCAGTTGCTTGCATTATTTTCAGTTCTAGCTTCTGTTTTGTTGTTGCACTAAGCAATGATTTAACACCATAGAACAGTCGACAGTCAAATGATTCACTGGCACCATGTATGCGCTAAATATATATATTTTTCTGCTTGTTTAGCGGTATTGTTCTGTGTCGTTGTCGAACAAATAAAAATAAAAAGGAAAATGATGTTATTTTCTATACAAAACCACATGTGTAGCCATTTGACTGCTAACTGAACGCGGAAATTAATTCACATAAAATATGATGGGACATTAAACAACATCTCATTAGCCGCGTAGTGGAATTTGACCGAAGTGATGTAAACGATCCCGTTGCATAAGTAGTTCATCGTGGCTTAACATAGAAACGATACTGCTGCTAGTGCAGGTCGCAACATTAGCAGGTCACGTTGGATTTAAAAATAGAGTTAAGACATGATTTCTTTGAATATTGCGTTCTCATAAACTATTGCCTTAACTCGACCAAACTCCACATTAACGATTTCTCGGTCAAAGTTCTATGAAGGGTTTCATTCCACTGCATACGTATATCACATAGGCACACTGTGGCGTCTGATCAGAATCTACACTGTTTGCTGATAGAAGTTTCAATATAAAACAACACGAAATTCAAAATTTAGACCAGGCACCCCTTAGATAAAAATGCACTAATCCAATATATAATCATGGAAGAATCCACTGGAAGCAAATGGGTTAAAATGGAATGTTTTAAACGTCTCATTTGCAAAACGTGCAGTATGACTTTTTCAATGAAATGAGACGGAATGAATGGTTTTAATATATGTACATAATAGATAATTTGATCTAATGACCCTGGTGAGCGACACAGGTCATCATGTTTTAGTTAATTTTTGATTTTTTAATTGATTAAATTGATTTAATTTTAAGATTTTTGCAGTAGGTTTTGGTTAATACAGCAAAATGTATGCAATGTATAGATAATGCAAAGAGAAAGTAGATCTAATTCAGAAAAATCCCGCAGAAGCTTTTTGCTTAACTTTCGCCATTTATTAAGCTATTTGCTGCCTTTAACTCATTCTCTCATAGACTATTTTTAGACCCAACCTCTTTAAATAAATCTACCGAAAGGGAGCATTAACTACAGAAAAGGAGCATTTTATAATTGTTTTGTTTTGAAATCATTTTGATAATAGGAGCAAATGCTCTATTTATCATAATGATTTCAAAAGTGCCTTTTACAGAGGCGCAAAAATTCGTTACCAGGAGAGAATGGGTTAACTCTTTCGGCGCCAATGTCGCCTGTTGGCACCATTGAAAACAGTGCAATCCCAGGTCAGATGCCGCCTTTTTAAGGCGGCATCTGACTTGGGACTTCACTGTTTTCTGTATTATTTTAGCCCAAGCACACAGGTTTTTAAAAACAAATGTTTTACTAATATATCCATATTATTTAGTATGGAATTATATTTTATATGCAATTATTACTGCAGACGACACTTTTGAATTTGGCGCCAAAAGAGTTTTTAAACCTCGTAGAATTAGTTGTGACTGGTGGTCGCATTAGAGACTCTACTGTATATTCTCTGTTTAACCAAACCTTTTAGAATGATTATCATTCTGTTATATTATGATGGCTCATAAATCGGGATATACACGAAGGGCATAGTGCAAAACTATCGTAACTACCATATATCGGATGAACGTGTGATGACTGTTGCAAAAACGTTTGGATCTAAACTGTTTGAAACGCTGATCGTTTTTATCACAATCTGCTGACAATATCAGGAAGACAAGTAATCTATTTATAAATGTTAACCCTTCTCTTGCTGAATTTTAAAATACATTTCTCCTTCTTTACACATGCCCTGTTGTATAATCTTTACCGTGTACAAGTATTTCGCTGTGCAATCACTGCTGTGGAGTGCACTGGTTGCACAATCAACTTGTAAATAATGCATACCCTGATGAGACAGCTCCTGCAGGAGCTGTCTCATCTGGGTCCTCACTATTTACATGTAGTATAATGACGTGAATAGCAAGCGAAGGGTTAAGTTACTACAGTTTTGCATGAAAACCCTCGATATGGTGTAAGCACCTGGACACACAAACATATCGCTCATAAATAGGTAGATTAACTATATCCTACGGTATCTGAAGTACTTCTTGTTTCGTTTTCGGCGTAATAGATATTGCCTTCTCAGAAGAGGCGTAAACGAAATGCGCAGTGACGCTGTACGAGTATTTTGACGAGTTATCATCGATTTATAACAGGTAATCTCTTTTATGTGTTGGAAGTTATATATTTGCCTTACTAAAATACTTTGTACTAGTGTCATGAGTTATATATATAAGAGACAAATACTGATAGAATTCATTATTATTCATTCTCACATATTCACTATGTGTATTAATTATCCGATCCATTCTAACATTGGATCAATTATAACCACATAGTTATAATAGCAGGTAGTGCAGACCAATATGAGATAGCTCTCTTAGGAACTGTTCATATGGGTATACACTAATTGGTATACACTAATTGGTATACACTAATTGATATTACTAATTGCAAATGCAGAGATACGTTAACATTGTATGAAGAGTGAAACAATGCTAGTTTCATTTTCAAAACGGGACTGTCATTTTTCAGGAATGAGGACTGTTACATTTTGTACTACTCATTGTGTAGATCACAGGGAAACATTACTGTAGGATTCCACTTATTGTAAATATGGATAAGAAATGATGTTCACAGGCGTCATTTGAGCAGTCCGCAGTTTGCCTATTTATCAGCAGGTGTAGTGTTCACAAGTAGGTTTCATGATTAGACACTGCGTTAACAATCGACCGTGCAATTTTGTCATTAACCCATTTGTTTCCACGATCCCATATATGGGACATAGGCAAACAGTGCAGACTCTGATCAGACGCCGCATAATGCAGTCTACACTGTTTGCTGATAGGAATTTCAATATAAAACAAAACGAAATTGAAATTGTTTGACCAGACACCCTTAGATAAAAAAATGGACTAATCTAATATATAAGCATGGGAGAATCCACTTAAAAAATGGGTTAATAAGCTAACTAAGGCTAGACAGGATTCCAGGAACCTCATCTAATACAGACCTTTATATAAGATAATTATTTGGCTGTTGAAAACTGTGCATGCCATATCAAATAGAATACATTTTGTTATTTAATCAAGACAAGCTCGGTACAGATGCTTATGCAGCTCACCGGAACATACAGATCTTAACCCTTCGCTTGCTGAATTTTAAAATACATTTCACCTTCTTTACCCATGCCCTGTTGTATAATTACATATATCTTCACTGTGTACACGTATTTCGCTGTGCAATCACTGCTGTGGAGTACATTGGTTGCACAATCAACCTGTAAATATTGCAGACCCTGATGAGACAGCTCCTGCAGGAGCTGTCTCATCTGGATCTTCACTATTTACAGGTAGGTATATTGACGTGAACAGCAAGCGAAGGGTTAAGATAATGATCGTTAAGGACCACTGAAAGTCCTCCACACGCCCGATCGCCCGTAATAAGTTAATAGCGTCTCAGTTGAAGGAATGTTTTGAGCGTCATATTGTATCATACTTAATATATACATGTATGCTCATCAGATCATGTTCTAGTGAATGTATGGGTTTAACCAAACTAATAGACCCAAACTAATAGACAATGCATGCAAGCTTTCTTTCTCTTTTTATATTTATTGTACCATAATGATAATACTGTTGTATCAGAACTACATACAATTATAATTAAACTTTATGAATATACGGTATTATAAGGACTGGTCTTAAACGATATCATGTCGAAAGTCGTTGAATATGTGCTCTGTTATGTGTACTTCACAATGTGACAACATCCTTCTTAATTTAGTTAACTATTTGCATGCTGTTTGTAGCAGAATTTAATTTCGCATTGAATAAACAAAACTAGATAGGCAATGTTCCATAGGATCCGAGGATATACAACTGCTAAGTATAAGTCCATTCCTAAGAATAATTATGATTTTTCAGATTTGAGCAATCTTAACATCGGACCAATCAAATGCTTGAGAATGATCTTGAGCAGACCCAAGCACAAGTTTTATTACGTTGGAGCCTGGGTTACTTAATTTTGATTCTACAAACTTGTTCGGTTTCAAAAGTATGTCGGTCTTTCAAGGATAAAAAAGAATTGTGACAGTTTACTGGGTAATTGACCATAGAGTGAATGTCATTTTACCATATCCACCCGTGGATTCTTTCTGTGACTGAAACATTTGTTGTTTGTTATCAGTCATCATATCAACACTCATTGAAAGACAATTCTAATTGTCAACTTATTGTTGATTTTATAGCACGTAATACTTTGATTCTATGTTTAAATACAACTGGCAAAGGCGGGTCACAAATAAGTTGACTAAAGATTAAATATAGAAGTCCTTAAAACGTTGTTATGTAATATCAAATTTTATACGTCTACGTCAAGAAAAAAATGTTAGTTGATTCACAAACAAATGGATAAAAGCATGTATTTTGCACTGCAGACGAGGACGCGATCCAATCTGTCTAATTTTCAAATAAATATTCAATATCATGTTAATGCAAAATATGATACAGCTGTACATGTATATGCACATAAGGGTGTTAAAAGTAAAAGGATACATTAGAAATTCTCTTAAACGGCCATTCATTTATTGAACATAGGAGTAAAAAAAGTGGTTGTTTAATGCAAGTCAAGCAAAAGGAAGAAATCTTCTATAAGAGCTTTCTGCATTATATTGGATCACCCGCCTGTAAGACCCATAATTGGATCTCTTTTGATCCCGCTTAAGACAGGTTATAGTCAAAAGTAAATAAAATGTCCTCTATCATTATACCCCCACTGGAGTCACTATGTCCGTCCGTCTGTTCGTCCGTTTGTCCGTCCTGTTTGTCCGGATCATAACTTCAAAAGTATAAAAGCTATTGACTTCAAACTTCATATACACATAGATCACATTGACCGCATGTGCAGTGCACAAGGTTTGTAACCCTGTCTTCAGTATTATTGGAATCATTGCCCTTTGTTATTTTTCTCAAATCTGGCTTGTCCTGATCATAACTTTCAAACGTATAAAAGCTATTGACTTCAAACTTCATATACAGATAGAACACATTGACAAGGTCCACAACTCCGTCTTCAGTATTTTTGGAGTTATTGCCCTTTGTTAAATTTGTCAAAATCTGGTTTGTCCGGATTATAACTTCAAACGTATAAAAGCTATTGACTTCAAACTTCATATACAGATATATCACATTGACAGCAAGTGCAGTGAAAAAGGTCCATAACTCTGTCTTCAGTATTTTTGGAGTAATTGCCCTTTGTTATATTTATCAAAATCTGGTTTGTCCGGATCGGATCATAACTTCAAACGTATAAAAGCTATCGACTTCAAACTTCATATACAGATAGATCACATTGACCACAAGTGCAGTGCACAATGTTTGTATCTCCGTCTTCAGTAGTTTTGGAATTACTGCCCTTTGTTATTTTTCTCAAATCTGACTTGTCCGGATCACAACGTTCACAATGTTATATTTGACGATTCTCTCCATTCTAACACCTGCTTTATATCAACTGCACAAATACCCATTATGTTTATACACCATGTCATTGTGTTTATACAATAGAGAGAATGTTGTAATAGTATACCGGCAGTTGAAAGTGTCACATTAACAGCACGCATGTTTTAACACAAACAAAGTGGAAATGTAGCAAAGTCATACACACCTCAATGATAAAATTAGAACATAATTATGTTATTAGTAACATTTCATTTTAATGACGTCATTCCAAGGTATAAATTGATGCTTAATCAAACAACAGACAGACAGAATAGCGGATGGATACGGTTTGAGGTCATGCATTTACTTAACTCTTACAGGGAATGAGTGCACTGTCTTTTACAAGCAATGACACCCAAGATCAGGGTGCTAGCAGAGGAGTCATCTAATCAGGGTCTGCGCTATTTGTAATTCAAAGTCCATTCACAAGATTTACTCTTTCATACTGTACAGATTATACCTATAAATAATGATGGACTGTTCCACTCTGTAAATGCAGCATTGAAAGTTTCAATACCTCAGTTGCTCAAATGGACTGTAAACTTGAAATATAATATACTCTATAAACCGTATACTAGTTATCCGACATTTTTGGTATTACGAACCAACATTTAAGGTAATCTACTCAATCCAAGCTTACTTTGCGCGTTGTATGGGATATCATATGTATTGATCTTTTTAAAATCAATTCAGATACAATCAGCCAGATTGGTTGCAGGTTAAACGCATCTCACACACATACACGCAATCCGATAATGTACTAAACAAATTACTTACGGTTAATTAAATTCGATGAATACACCTTATCGCACCTGGAGCTATATTGGTAGGTGTGTGTTGTAACAGATAGCATTGGAAGGGGTGGAATGAGACAATAGGACAATTGGATCTATATAATTATGCATGCATTATACGTAACGAGACTTGCATTACAAGGCCTTTGGCTGATACTCTATGTTTTAGTTGAAAAATGAAGAAGTGGTTCACTTTTAATAATATCGTTAAATATTACTACATTTGTTTTCAAAGCATCTCCCACTTCAGAATACTGATAAACAGGTCCGATGTATCAGTGCTTTACGCTGGACATATAAAAGAACTGGAGAAACTCGAAGATAAGAGTAGGACACTGTCTCTAGAACACTCAGTTAGCCCATAGTTGGCAAGAACGGACGTTAATCAACACATTCAACCAACATTACATCTCACCCTTATCTTAGAAATGTGTTACACCAGCTATATTAGCCAAACTAGGTACAACTTAGCACAAAGTACATGTATTCAGTACAATTTACAACAAATACAACTATTAACTTCAGAGCTATATTTACTCAAGTGTCAATTATTAAACTGACGGTTATGGCACCAGATAGTTTCCAGCTACTTTTTCCGATTGACCTACTATTCAGGTGCAACTGAATGCGATTATGTGGGCTGCCATATTATTATGACACTCCATCGCCGAACCGTTAAATGGGGAATGGGGCTGGGTTTCAGAGGACGCTTCAGAAACAATGTCCTCCAGCTAGTTCTACCTCTGAAATATGCCTCCATACACGTGTAAGAGGATAGGAAGCTGAATTTCCATGTCCAGTTAAGTAGTATTAAGACAGTATCTGCTCAGACAAATTGAGTCGCTACATGAGCAATCCTAAATGCATGTAAGAGAACGTCTTCGGTACATTTTCCAGCAAGTCATTATTCATGGCGATGTTTGAACCTGTTCAAGTCAAGCTTCTGACAATAACCTCTGACCTTTATGACATGTATGCCGTATACTCCTGCCGGTGCGGACTCCTGAACCGTTGATTAAGCCGATGGTTAGGAAGTGCAATCACCTGAATGTACCACTGAAATAAGGTTATACATGTACTTCATTCCATAACGATTGTACTTGATTTAATAGGCATAAATGTACTGAAATGTAATGCTCATATATATAGCATATAACATGCGATTGTAGTTAAGTAGTTTTAAGCTGTGGAAATTGACTGTTGCACTTTCAATTACTGCTCATGAACAGACTCAATAAAACCAAGTCTGCAATTTTCTCTTTTCGTGTTGCAATTTTTGCTTTCGGGGGATCACCACCCTTCAGAATTTGTAATCTTCACAACAGCAGGTGTTAAGTGCTTGTGTGGCGGCCGTAAAACGTCGCCCCGTACTTCATTCTCAGTGTTGTTATACCTTCTGATCATGAATTTCAGTAATTCTTGTTCTGAAAATTGAATACCGCTTAAGCCGGTGCTAGGGGGCGTGAGCAGTGTTGCACTTTCAATTACTGCTCATGAACAGACTCAATAAAACCGAGTCTGCAATTTTCTCTTTTTGTGTTGCAATTTTTGCTTTCGGGGGATCACCACCCTTCAGAATTTGATACTATATGACATTGTAAAGCGCAACAGAATGTGATTGCATAATTCGTTGCGCTATATAAATATCAGTGTGATTGAGTGATTGATTGATTGATGTTACTAAACAAATATTTATCATATTTCAATCTGTATTTTCTTTTCAATTGTGTGCTTAGTTTTACAGGTATCACTACAAACACGATTCAGTTAATGTCCGTATAGCAGCCTTCCAGCCTGTAACTACAAATGGACGAGTACTCGGGCGAAGACGATGGTATGATATACTTATTCATACATGTACTCACAATAGCAGCCTTACTGAGCAAGCATGTTCAAGATGATTTCGGAAAATATTTATAAACAGATAGAGTCAATTTTCTTTTATTGCTTCGTTGATTATAAAGGGACATAAACCTTAAGAAGTATTTTGCGTCCTCTCACTTTAAAATTTATTTTCCCCGTAGAACTACTCAGATGAAATATGGCAATTGTTTTAAAGGATTTATCCGGGGCATCAGCAACCCCTTTTAGCCATAAAACTGTGTAATGATAATGATAACTTTAATATTCTAAATGTTTGTACATATACAGGTTCTTGACATCTATACATTGTTTCTCCCTAAACTGGGTTCATATATATATGGTAGATAAAACATATAATGCCGATGAATTACCCAATTTGATGTGTATTATCATATTTATGATATATATTATATACTTATATGATAGTACTTAATGAATCAGTAGTGTGCTCAAAACAACAGTTAGTAACAGGAACTACCAACGTAAATGGATTCACAGGAAGCTTGATATAATTACAATGCAGTATTACGCACTGCTGTAGCATCTAATTAATCAAAAATGACCTATGCCATACATCAAGTACATTACGAGTCATTTGATTTCTCGAACATACCCCGTTACCACTGACAAATTAAGACACCTAAACTCAACCAAATATAGATATAGCTAGCAACATAGACGAAGGATTAACAAATTCAAATCATTGTAAGAATGAATTTCAGAAACTAGATGATGTTGCAATTTTAAATTGGTTTACATTCACATCATTACTAGGGTCCGAAATGAACGAATCAGTCGATGGCGAGACAGACATGGACAGGAAAATAATTGTCTACAATATTCCCGAGAATTTAGAAGAGGAAGCCTTGGAAATATACTTTGAAAGCAAGAAAAGAACAGGCGGTGGCTCGGTGTCAAGCATACAATATGATACAGAAAAGCATTCAGCTACAATCGAGTTTGAAAGCCCCGACAGTATGTATGAATATATGTAGTTACAATTCTTTACCAAATCACTTATTTGAAACCATGGGTAAATATTTCGATGTACAAGTCTACCCTGGCATAGAGTAGTTCGGCAGATAGACTCTTGAAATATAGTATGTTGATGGTTTGTAATGAACTAATGATATGGTCGTTGACCCTCACTGCTGTGGTTCACAGTCTGGGCATTCATGTGAGGAAATCTTCCAAATTGCTTGCGGTAGGTCGGCGGTTCACCCCGGATGTTATTCTATGCAGGAAACAAGGCAATTCATTCCGTACATAGAAGAACCTTTGTGATTTTCCTCGACTTGTAACTACCTGGACGTCGTGATATACTGTTAAAGCAACACAAACCTTGATAAAACCGACACAAAAGCAAATCCTGTAAATCTCCGTGCTGCTACACGTGCAGCTATATAATCTATATATACTATACCAATAATACATGCTCCGTATATACTAAGTTCTGAAAGTGTACATGAACTTAATGTACGTGACTTTACAAGTTTCTGAAAGTCATTTCATAACTTTATAATCATTTAGGCAAGGGAAATAACTTGGTATGTGTACAATTGTTCTGGTTTTAACTCGGCATGTGTTATCTGCCTTTTGAAGATGGGCAATTCTTTGACAAGTTGTACGGAAAATGTTCGCATGAACAACGGTAGCTATTACATAAAACCTGTAGTAATTATCATCTTAAATTATTTCATTGGCCATATGCTTTATCTGGTTTATGCGTTAACTAAGCGAGCTATTTCTTTGAAACTTAGCACAATAATTAGAAATCGTAAGGTAAGTGTGTAAACGTTATACAGTTAGTTGAGCCTGTATTAAGTATGAATTACGTCGTTTTTAATTTAACCATTCGTCTGTCTTTCTGTCCTTCACACGTTCACTAACTTTTTCATTACTCTTTATAAATTATTACTCAGAACATATTAAGATAGCAATTTAAGTACAAGTAGTCACGATAAATGTAATAACGTGTACTATGCCACAGGCAAGTGACATACTCTTTTGCCTTTGAACTGTTTTGACTCTTGATGGGCATGTACATTTGCTTTCTTGTCATGGTGCTGTTCAGGCGACTGTGTGTTTCGTACTCATAAATGTACTTCTCTGATTAGGTTTGCCTCTAGTATAGTTTTATTGCATATTGTTTTTGAATATTTTGTTTGAAAATCTATGCACTGAACTGGGCGGAATACCTTTATGTACACTATATGTTAAACTAGGGTGACTTTGAGACGAACAATAGCTAGATAATGCATTTTGGAGAAATGTAGTTAGCTTCCTTATTCTTAACGCGATATCAGGCGTATTTTCGGACTTGTAAAGTTCCTTGCATGCCCTAAACAAATTAGGTTCATGTACTACATGTACTGAAATAATATTGCAGTTCTCTTAGTTACGTCGTATGATAAAATAGAAAACTAATGCAGATTTATACATTGAAATACTACATACGAACAACAGTAGGTGTTAAGTGCTTGTGTGGCGGCCGTAAAATGTCGCCCTGTACTTCATTCACAGTGTTGTTATATTTTCTGGTCCTTCGGGATCATTAGTTTTGGTGTTATTAGTTTTGAAAATTGAATACTGCTTCAGCCGGTGCTAGGGGGCGTGAGTGGTGTTGCACTTTTAATTACTACTTATGAACAGACTCAATAAAACCGAGTCTGCAATGTTCTCTATTTGCATTGCTACTTTGGCTTTCGAAGGATCTCCCATTTTCATTCAATAATTTCTTGATAGCTTGCTGGAAATAGTCGGATGTAGTAAACATTGTAACGGACCAGACTTTAAGCAGACTTTTGTATTTCTACTTTTGCTTTCGAATGATCACCCATTTTCAGAATTTATTGTTGTGCATGAGAAGGGTTAAATAAATGTCATGATGTATGGAACTACATTTTCATTAACAACATTTTCATGTTAGTATATTGATCCCCTTGCGGACATTTTATGAACTTTGTAATTAAATATTTGCGAAATAAACTGCATTGCGCAAATACCTATGCGTTACTTCTTACATATGCTGTCTAAATGTTTTACGGTGCGAACGATTACATACTTAATCTCCATTTAAGGAGAAGATCGGTTATTTTTCATACATATATACACACATGAAACGAAGGGTATTATTATTATTTGAGATATCTTGTAAACGCTGTGTTCAAATACATGTACAATAAAAATTTTATACTGCACGTGCTCAAATATGAAATAGTGCATAATGATTAAACGCTATAAGCTCTTCCGGGGGAAACGCAAAACTGTCGTGCACAGCAGCGTTGCTACATTGAGAAAGACACCTCGCAATGCCATTAGGTAATCTTTATTGAGACACATTGTTTTCCGATATGTTCGTATTGGGTCGTATTCAACAATGCCAAGTAGTGATCACAGTGCATTTAGACGGGCATGCACAATAGAAAGATTTGTCAGGCGTCTGATGCAAACTGGTCGTGTAAACGACATACGTAGATCTGGACGTCCGTGCGTTACGTCGGAACGTCATGATCGATCAATTCAGATTTCGGATTTACGCAAATAACACCTTACTGTCACCGATAGTGCCATTGAAACGGAATGTAATCATAATCGTCCTATCCATCTTAGAACTGTGTAAAGAATTGTATTGACAGAGGTTAGTCGAAGGCACGACACCGTATGTAGGTCCATCTTTCTTGACAGCTCGTGACGAGCTTGGCTTGGGTAGTGATGGATCTTTACCAATGAATCTCATTTCATCCTGTTTCGAGCGGGCGGTCGATGTAGGGTATATCTACGTCGTGGTGTGCGTTTTGTCGTCGACTGTGTTGTAAAGCGAGATAGGTGCGGTGATGGATGAGTTATGATGAGGGATATCAAATTGGGTAAACTTACTACTGATTGTGGTAGACAGTAGTTTAACTACCGCTAAATATGGATATGAGATCATACGTCCTTACGTTTTTCCTATGCTAGAGTAAAATAATCTGACATCAAAGCAGGATAATACATTGGCCGCCATATAGCCTAGAGCTATTGCCAATCGAACGTTTGTGGGACTAACTCGATTGACCGGTAAGAGAACGTCATACCACACCTGCTACGTTGACTCAGTTAAGGACAGCCTATATAGAAGAAAGGGCCAATGAAATAAATGCATAAAACATAAGTGCTTTTGAGAGAGAGAATGGAGGCATACTCGGTATTGAAAAGCTTGCTTTCACAGTGAACTCGTTTTTGATAACGAAAAACCAATGTATCGCATACATCTCTTCAGAAACCTTATTTTTCATTGCAGATTGATCAAACTATTTTTCATACATTGATCTGAAATGAGCGATCTTAATTCTGAAATAAAACATGTTTTCGCTTTACATGTAGTTTACCACTGTATTTGCCATCGCGGTTGTAGATAAGTTGGAGAGCGGATATGTTTATTGACGCTGTTTGTGTTTTAGGGTGGGAATGGAATAAGTGTGAATGGAAAAGTAGTAAAGTCAAGCAGGCAAAGCACACACAAGACGCAACAACCACCAAAACACCGATAGACAGCACGACACACACACACACAACCACACACCCAAACGCACACTCACACACGAAACGAACACAGAAAACACAAAAAGACACACAAGAACCAGAGACAAACGTCACACACATGAACAAAACCATAAGCACAAAGACACAAGGCAAACAAAAGGAAGTTGGGTGCCTATAAACCGTTTTAACCCCCAGTGACAATTGTCACTGACCGATCCAAGGTGTACTTCCATCTTCTCCCTATTGTTTGTTCGTTATGTCTTTGTGCGTCTCTTTGTGTCTTAATATAGGTGTACATTTACTGATTTGTTGTGGTGCTGTTCGGGCGGCTATATTTTATGTGATGTTTCCTCGTTGACTCATGCATGTACTTGTTAACGCTATCATCTTATCTTATCCGAATGTATTTACTACAGCAGATGTTAAGTGCTTGTATGGAAAAGTAGTAAAGTCAAGCAGGCAAAGCCACATACAAGACGCAACCACCACCAAAACACCGATAGACAGCATGACACACACACACACAACCACACACCCAAACGCACACACACATACACACACGAAATGAACACAGAAAACACCAAAAGACACACAAGAACCAGAGACAAACGTTCCACACATGAACAAAATCACGAGCACAAAGACGCAAGGCAAACAAAAGGAAGGGTGACAAAGAGAGTACCGCCTTGGCTACGGACGCCGTAAATAGTCACCGTTCTTCATTCGCAGTGCCGTTATATGTTCTGGTTCTTTGGGACCATCAATTTCAGTACGTTTAGTTTTGAAAATTAAATACCGCTTAAGCCGGTGCTAGAACGTGTGAGCAATAAATCAAAGTCTACAATTTTCTGTTTTCGCATCGCTGTTTTGCTTTCAAGGGATCTCATCTTGAAAAACTGCTTAAGCAAGGATATAGATACCATAAACTTAGAAAAACTTTCTCTAAATGTTACTATCGAAACCCCTCGCTTATTGGCAAGTACCAATGTAATCTCAAGGCGCTTCTGCGACACGGTGTTTCACATCCTGAATTTTATGGTGATGTGATTTACAAACTTCGTAAAATTATTGGACATACCGAATTTCTCACTTTGTTCATCAAATATGTTAAAAAATTCATTAAAAAGGAATATGATCCTGTAGTACTACAACATACTGCATGTTTGGTTGTCAACCCTTTTATAGTTGGCAATCACACTGGCCTCTTTGCATGTACGCCGACAATAAAGGTTTAGTACTCTATGAAGGCGACCTCTTAAATCCAGAAATGGAAGGAGAACGGCGGATATCTGTACTATTTCGTTTTTGTCGTACCCTTTATTCCTTCTCTACAGTTACTCTGTTTGCAGCTCAATCATTGAGTACACTAGCGATAGGTGGATACAGTTTGTTCACTTAAATGTTTTCGTTATACATGCACTTTACCACTGTATTTGCCGTCGCGGTTGTTGTAGATTAGTCGGAGAGGGGATACGTTTATTTATACTGTTTGTCTTTTAGGGTGGGGATGGAATAAGTGTGAGGTAGGGCGTCCATAAACCGGTTTACCCCCCCAGTGACTTTTGTCACTGACCGTTCCAAGGCGGTACTTCCATCTTCCTCCTATTGTATGTTTGTTTTGTCTTTGTGCGTCTCTTGTTGTTTTTATAGTTATGTACATTTGCTGTTTCCTTGTGTTGCTGTTCAGGCGACTGTTTGTTCTGTATGTGGTGTTTCCTGCATGACTCATATTTGTACTTTTATCAGATTTGTTTATCATTCGCATAATTCTTACGCAAATCTAAATCAAAATTGAACAAAGGCTTCTTTTCCTCTCAGTTTATATCCAATATTTAACAGAACTATGTCGTGCTGGTATAAATAGGGCTGAGTTTGATTACAATATAGGATATATTCAAATGAAATCAAATGTCACATTAAATGTTCGAAAATTAAACCGACGCATTAATTGTCAAAATGGGATATATTTGAAATAATAAAAAGTCACACGTCCTTTTGAAACAGCGTATACAAATCAAAAGATGCCAAATGGTTCAGCATTTTGATATTTTAGACTTAATACTATAAAATGAATTATTATAGTTTGATCTTGTTCTCGTGTCGCACTTTATGTAGGTTTTGCTGAATTGCATTATATTTGCTGTTTCTTTCACAAGTTTTAAGTTTGTCATTTGATATTGATAATGTATTTCAGCCGCTGAGTCAGTTTTATCTTTCGCTGCAAAGACACAACTGTCATTGCTTGGAACTGTCCTAGAAATACAACGTTACAGCGAAAGTCAAGGTATGTTTAAAAAGATGGGTAACATTGAATTAATTTAAGCAGATGCCTACTATATTTCAATAAATAACATTTTGTAAATTCCCATTTGGTGATAACATTTTGTAGATGCAAAATAATTTCAAACACTGTAGAGTCTAGTGGGAGATCATGCCTGTTACTCAGAGTATGATCTGACTCTTTAAATCCATCACCTCATAGGCTATATTTAGATACAACCTCTTTGAATATTTCTACCACAAAGGAGCATTAACTAGAGAAAAAGGAAACTTTTAGAATTTTGTAGTTTGAAACCGTTGTGATAAATAGAGAATTTGCTCCTATAGGCGCAAATGCTCTATTTATCACAATGGTTTCACAAAGTGACTTTTACAGAGTCGTCAATGTAAGGGAATGGGTTAATATCTGTAAAGACCAAACCACAATTTGTGTCGTGAAGCGGTTGTAGTAGCACCATGGTGTGTTTTTCCAGCACCCATCTCCAGTGCTGCTTTACAATAAGTTTGTATTTCTTTCTTATGCAACATCTACAGCAATCAGTGCAGTGGTGTGATATATTGTACCGTTAAATATGCTTATGTGCTTACAGTGAATAATCCGCTAAGAATGGGTATTTCATTTGTTTGTTGATTATTTTTATAAGTATCTGTGATTTTGAAGGTGGCATTATATTTTTGGACATGTAACCGTTTCACACGTACAATATTGATACCATTTGTTATTTTAGAAAATATATTTTCATGATAAAGGACATGAGTTCAAAAATGTGGAATTTGATTGTGGTTTAGAAATATTTCTTTTATTATTACTGACCTTAGGACGTACAATTATATATAGCAAGTATAACCTGGTAACTGTTTTATATGTTCTACTTAGAGCTGTCTAGGATTGGCTCATTTAGAATTGGAGATAGAGAAACAATGCATATGCAGCGGATGCTTATACATAATCATGTTGGTATTCAAAATATGCAGAGAAATAAACATTCGGTCGGATACATAATCGGGTAACATTTGTGCATAAGTTGCTTTCATCTAGTTTGTCTGTGTAAACTAGGACCAGATGAAGAAGAAATACAGGACGATAGGGAAGAGAGTAACAACAACACAATATTTGTGTCTAACATCCCTGCTAATGTGGATGAGGATTTCCTGGAAACATATTTTGAGAGCAGAAAAAAGACTGGCGGGGGACTGATAACAAATATAGAATATGACACAGAAAACAAGACAGCTGTCATCGAATTTGAAGAATCTGAGAGTATGTATGGTGGAATTAAATAAATGTATATTGAGTAGGTCTGACTTTATTTGGTATAAGTAACCTTCCCTACTTAAGTACAGTACCCTGATGAATATTCCTTGTAACGGGTTTGTAAATAAACAAAACAAATAAAGCACAAAGACAAATATTAGTTACAAGAATATCTAGATCTTTGCATGGTCTGCATCATCATGTAATTGTTTCCTCGGAATAGGATTGCAAACATGTTAAATTACGATCAGGAGATGGAAATCACTTTTCAATGCATCTAAGAACATTAGGGTGATGTAAACACTCATTTAGATCACTTTGTTATTTCCCTTGCAATTTCTATCTTCTACAATTTTCAGCTGTCGAATCTGTTATGTCGTTTTTGAAGACATCTCCAATATCAATGTGTGGACAAATTGTCGAGGTGCAGACAACTGAACTCCAAGGTTTGTATTTCTTGTTAACCTACAATGCACATAACATGTAATCGTTGATTTCTATTTTTATAAATTTTACTTTTTACAATTGCGGTTTGCCATTCGTTACAGACTGTGGTTGAGTAAGCAGAATATAGATGCCAATTATTTGCCATTATTTCTTAATCATTCACTTGTTACTTCCATCTTCCTCCTAGTGTTTGTTTGTTATGTCTGTGTGCCTCTTTGTTTTTATATACGTGTACATATACATATATGCTGTTTGTCGTCGTGGTGCTGTTTGGGCGATTGTGTGTTTTGTATGCGATGTATCCTGTATGACTCATACATGTACTTTTACTAAATCAAATATGTGATTGATAATTGATAAGTACTTCAAAAATACAGTAAAACGACAAAACTGTCAGAATTGGTCTTATGTAATTATTAAGTTAAAAAATGAAGAATTTCATCGTGACAGCTGTAATGACATAGAACTCGTATGTTATCGATTTCTACTCTGTTGTAAAATGATGTAAGCTCAACCCCTCACTTGCTATATGTTTTTCGAGTTTCGACTCGTTATACCGTTTGAGAAAGAGATGGTCAAGTGTCAAACATCTTGGATGCTGATGAGATGTCGGGTTACTAGGCGTATCATTTGTGTTTAGACAAGTGTTACTAGTATGTTCAAACGAAAATAATAATATCAGTATATATTACGCGACATGGTCACGAATTTCAAATTGTGTCTGTGCAAGTGTTATTTGATAATATCAATAGATATTATGATGCTAAGTAAAACACTTTTACCAAACAAATTATTAATCGGTCAGTACATACGTTTCTTGTATGGTTGTTTTTATTCGGGAAGATAAATATAATATAGACAAAAACATTTCATGCAATAAGTGAAACTATGATCTCAATATTATGAACATCCTTAAATGATTCCTTAAAATACATTGGACTTCAGAGGACATTGTAGACGAAGCCAACGATAGTATTACGATAACGAACCTTCCACAAGATATAGATGAGGATTTCCTCGAAACATTTTTTGAGAGCAGAAGAAAACCGTACGCAGGAAATGTTGATTCTGTGGATATTGATACCGAAAACCACTGTGCCATGCTTAAATTTGAAAGTCCAGACAGTGAGTACTTTTTGGCACCACGTTTATTACAATGACTAGGCAGGTATTCATATTTGCTGGCCTCCAGTCAATAGTACAGAAAACACATTTAATATATCGGTAATACGTCAGCCACACATGACAGTATTAGTGTTACATAGATCTGAATAAACGTGCATTCAATATCCATAAAACACTGATCTTATGTTAGGTACCATGTTTTATAAAATTTAAAACATGATAAGTATAATGTGCTGGGTTCCGTATAATTCTATCACTTGTCCTTCAAAACTTCATTGTTCTATCCTGGAATAAAGTGCAGAATTGTATTCTTATATACTTTGCATGGCAAAATGAAAAGAAACTCATCCACGCTTGTGAACTTGTGCCGTTCGGACTCATAGTTGTACTTTTACATGCTTTTCCTTCGGGATCATGAATTCCAATCCGTTTGGTTATGAAACGAATACCAATTAAGCTGGTGATATATAGGGCACGATTTGTATTGAACACTTAATAACTGCTCATGAATAGACTAAATTACACTGAGTTGTTTTTGCATTGCTGAGTTTATTTCCAAGGGAGATCTCCTACGTAAAGGATTTTTAGGATCTTCCTTTGAAATATGTTGGTATCTTCCCCTCTCTAATTCCAATTCAGATAGAATTTATGATAAAAAAGTAAATCTGTTTATATGTACATGTACTCAGTTCAGACATGTTTTCGTGTAGCTACACGATGTACTTGTTTGCCTTTTAAGCGTTGTACACGTGGGTCTTAGTGAACATATTTTATCATCTTCGTCATACTAGATGTTAACAAACCCAGTGTTTCAACTTCTCCGCCAGATTATAATAACCAGTACCAAATAGGCAAAATTGTATCATATATAAGTTTCCAACTTCAATGGTAATGCTCCCTTTCCTTTTCACCCAGTTTGTTTCAATAAAGCTGCATGCTATGATTATGTAGTTTCAATAATGAAACAGGATTACGTGTCAACCAAATTGTAAAAACTGGGGATTAATTTGCGCACATTCTAATAAACAATCGTATGATGTATGTATAACTAAGGCAAACTATTTATAACTGATTGTTCTTAGTGTAAACCCAATGCAAACATGCCAGGTTTTACATTCTTACAGCTGTCGACAGAATTTTGGAAAATGTACCAATAACTATCCGGGGCAAGACCATCCACATACAGAGGTACATGGGGACTAATAAAGGCTCTACACCAAAGAGTAATTATCACAATATAACATTATCTTATATTATCATTGCGAAAAGTAAGTAATTTGGAAATTGGAAAACCAACACCACAATGTCATAATTAAATACAGTCTTTGATTTGGTAGTGCTTACAGCTAGTCAAATGTTGGGACACACATACTATTAACACCTTACAATTATTTATACAGTACATACTTCTGACACTCAAGTATATTAAAGGCAAATACATATTTTGTATATGGTATACAGTATTAATTGTGTTTAGATTGCACCACAATAATTAACAATGTGTTATCTATAATCATATTACATATTACAATCTAGATTTATCCTTCTCAGGGGATTATTTCTGATTAGTTCACCTTGATATGCATTCTTGTGTTATGTATCACCTGTGACATTTACAATTTCGTTTATATGACTGTAGAATCAACAAACGAAACTACAATTCAAGCTACAAGGGTACTTATCAAAGAATTGCCTGCGAGAACTTCTGAAGAACAACTTGAGATGTTTTTTGAAAACCCTAAACATGGAGGAGATATCAGTCATATCCAGTTTAAGGAAGGAAGCTCAAGGGCGATAATTCAGTTCAAAAACCCACATAGTAAGTGTGACAATATTAATCGTATATGAAAACAAAGCGTTATAGACGCTGAAGTATTCTTTGTATGGAATTAATGTGTTAAAAATAAAAATTCTGATATCGACTAAGGCGCTTTGGCATGAAATTGCGTATCTATAAGGGAAAGGATTAGGATTAACACACTTTCTAGTGCGTAACTCAGTTGCAGCTGACACTCCAGCCTATTTCCACTATGGTTATTATCAACGTGCCCACTCGCAGTATTAGCAAGTAGGAGTGACCTGTCGTTTTTATTTATAGATTTGGGTTTTTCCAAACTATTCCATTCTATACAATAGGGTTTTGCTTAAATTGACGAGCCAATTTCTCATGAAGCTCGTGCATTTGGTCAGACCCGAAGTCCGATTCCCTATACATTGTAATGATTAAATCGAATAGTGCAATGCTGACCTCACCTAATACAATAGTGGTATTATCCCAATCTACGGGTCATCTATAAATAAAAATGACAGGTCACTCCTACTTGCTAATATATGGTCGTGCTTACCTTATCACTTGCATAAGATCATTTCACACTTCTTTATTCATTGAGCTGCCTCCGGTAGAATACTTTCATTCATATTATGTTCACGTGCTTTCGTCAAGTGACTGATGTTTGTATCCTTTTGCTATATTTAGCGGATTTTTTGTATACATACTAAACCAAAGCTAACGTTACGAAGCATTTTCATGTCAGAAATAGTATGCATTGATTGTTTACGGATGCCAATCTTATTACACGCTTTTGGTATCCACCGAATGCACGTCAATAAATTTCACATGACTGCTAAGCGGAATGGCAATTGTCAGGTAATGTCGGTTACGCATGGGATCGACATGAGAATATTACCTTTGTATGCACTATTTACGTAAGGAAAACGGCTTTTTACATGGATTAAGCATATCCTTAGGACATAAATTGGATAGCAATTTGGTAATAATATATAACGACTGATTCTCCTTCTTGGAAGTAATATGTTCAGCACTATAATAGCCGATGTTGCTTTGTTGTTATCTGGTCAGCAATTGTGGTAATGTAAGAAATGATACCGACAGTGCACACATATTTGTGAATAAAGATATGTACTTGTTTGGTTGACCAGTAATTAATTAATGTATATTTATGTGACTTTAGGTGCCCCTGTATCACTAAAGGTGATAATACAGGTGCCCCTCTATCACTCTCCCAAATGAATAAAGTTATAAAACCTCTGATAGAACTGAATTATGCACACTGTGTCGTCTGTACAAGTACCTAAAAATATTTCTAATTTCTCTTCCCTTCAACCTTATGTTCGTTTAAGACAACTTAATCTTCAGTCGGCATCATCCTTTCACATCCATCTCTTTCGATTAAAAAATGTTTTTTCATTGGACAAAGAGTTGTACTCTCACCTTTAAAATCTGCTATCCCAAATGTTTCTTCTATTTGTAAACGGTCCGTATACAAGCGGCATAGAGTGTATCCGATTATCCAAAAGTGCTTTGACAAGCGGTGCATATGTTGTAGTAACATTTCCTGTAATTCCACAATAAAATCAACAGTTAATGGCGGAACATTTAGTGTCAAGATAAACTCTGACGTTGATTGTTCCATTACTAACGTTATTTATGTTTTAACTTGAAACGCGCCTAGTTGCGGTATACAGCACGTAGGCCAAACAGGACGTGCTTTGAAGACTCATATTCGGGAGCAGGCATATCAGTGTTGAAATCGTAAACTTAATCATTTTTATACAAACACTTTCGGAAATGTGGCCTTTCTTTAAAAATATTTTAGTACAAATTGTAGAGCATATAACATATGATAAGGATGCTACAAGTAGCTTTAAATCGAAAGCTAGATGTATATCTGAATTAAATTGGAAAAAAAATGCAAACACCTTTTCCTTTAGAATTGAATGATACTATTTACCAGACTGGACATATTTCAAAAGATCCTGATATAGATATCTTTTCATTTTTTTCTTTAAGAAAACGCAAATTTCGATCATATGGCATTCGTGAAAATGGTAATATTATACGAAAATTTCGTTTGAAAATGACTATTCTTGATCTACATACTTTACGACTAACTTCTGGTAAACATGCTTTCAAGACTTTCCTCCTTATCTATATCTTCATTAAAAGAAATTGACGAGTAAGCCGATAAAATTATTTTTAGATCAGATCCTCTCAAAGGAATGGCTAGTTTAATACAAGGATGTACTCTACATGTTCTCAGACCGCACATTGAAAAATTATCTGAACTAGAAAAGATTCTTCTTAAAAATTCATTTTATTAATAAAGGTATTTATTTTATTGACCTCCAAAGTATTTTTAGAGACAAAATGTAATTGACACTATTGCTAAATACTTTAAAAATTCAGTTACTACTGACGAAAAGACCATCGTTTCAGACTATGTCAAAAAGTGTGAACAACTTGGAACCGATATTAAAATTACACAACATAAACTTCCTACAATGTATTGGTTACCTAAACTACATAAATGGAAAAGTAGTAAAGTCAAGCAGGCAAAGCCACATGCAAGACGCAACCACCACCAAAACACCGATAGACAGCATGACACATACACACACACAACCACACACCCAAACGCACACGCACACACACACACGAAATGAACACAGAAAACACCAAAAGACACACAAGATACAGGGACAAACGTTCCACAACATGAAAAAACCTCAAGCACAAAGACGCAAGGCAAACAAAAGGAAGGGTGACAAAGAGAGTACCGCCTTGGCACGGTCAGCAGCAAAAACACCATTGGGGGTTTAAACCGGTTTACGGACGTCCTAACCTCACACTTCTCTCAAAGTCACCCTAGCTTTACAAATATTGTAAATAAAGGTATCCCCGCTGGACTTACCCACAACATAGAAGACGGTGAACACAGGACAACATGTAAAACATAGCATACTAACTGTGACAATCCGTCAAATATGTACTCAATGACTTTGCTGAAGTCAGAGCACCTGCAGGTAAGCCGTTAAGGGCACGACAGGGAAAAAATAATACATGAGTCTGGTAAGCTCCTCCTGTATCCAAGTTTAAGAGTATACCATCATAGAGTACTACCCTCGGCCTGTCATCGCGCAAGCAAAGAGGGAAGCGTAGCTACCGACTGTAAAAAACCATATAAAGCGCGTTTCATTGCAAATTCTAGCTCTTGTACAACTCAATTGTCTATACTTTTGACTTCTTGTTTAATGAAGGTTTCTACTGTAATAAGACATATGAACATTCTGGAATAAATATCTTCTGGTCTATTAAGAACTCTTCAGAAGTCTTAAACAAACTAAAGTTATACCTTCTGATCCTTCGTGATCATGAGTTTCAGTACTTCTTGTTCTGAAAATTGAATACCGCTCAAGCCGGTGCTAGGGGGCGTGAGCAGTGTTGCACTTTCAATTACTGTTCATGAACAGACTCTATAAAACTGAGTCTGCAATGTTCTGTTTTTGTGTTGCAATTTTTGCTCTCGGGGGATCACCTCCCAAGCGGCATGCAATTTTCAGAACAAGAAGTACTGAAATTTATGATCTCAAAGGATCAGAAGGTATAACAACATTGAGAATGAAATACGGGGCGACGTTTTACGACCGCCACACAAGCACTTAACACCTGCTGTTGTGAAGATTATAAATTCTGAAGGGAGGCGATCACCAGAGAGCAAAAATTGCAACACAAAAAGAGAAAATTGCAGACTCGGTTTTATTGAGTCTGTTCATGAACAGTAATTGAAAGTGCAACACTGCTCACGCCCCAGGTAATTGGTATTCCTATGGGTACGAATTGTGATCCACTTGTAGCAGATTTGTTTATGTACTGCTATGATATTTCATGTTGCGTTTGAATCCTCAATCACAAGAAGATGTTATAAAAGCCTTCAATGAAACTTGTCGATATTTGGATGATATTTTTAACTTAGATAACCCTTTCTTTGATGCTCTGATTCCTACAATTTATCCTAAAGAACTCAAATTGAATAAAGCTAACCCGTCCGACAATTATGCAGAGTTTCTTGATCTAGACGTTAAAATTAATAATGGAAAGATTCCGTCTAAAATATTTGACAAAAGAGATGATTTTGATTTTAATATTGTAAATTTTCCTCATCTTGACGGGGATTTTCCCCGTACTCCATCTTACGGGGTTTATATATCTCAACTTATTCGTTTTGCTAGAGCTTGTTCATCTATTGACGATTTTAACAGTCGAAATCTCATTTTAACAGAAAAACTGCTTAAGCAAGAATATAGATACCATACACTAAGAAAAACTTTCTCTAAATTTTTACGATCGAAATCTCTCGCTTATTGGCAAGTACCAATGTAATCTCAAGGTGCTTCTGCGACACGGTATTTCACATCCTGAATTTTATGGTGATGCGATTTACAAACTTCGTAAAATTATTGGACATACCGAATTTCTCACGTTGTTCATCAAATATGTTAAAAAATTCATAAAAAAAGGGATATGATCCTGTAGTACTACAACATACTGCATGTTTGGTTGTGAACCCTTTTACAGTTGGCAATCACGCTGGCCTCTTTGCATGTACGCCGACAAGAAAGGTTTAATACTCTATGAAGGCGATCTCTTAAATCCAGAAATGGAAGGAGAACGTCGGGTATCTGTACTATTTCATTTTTGTCGTTCCCTTTATTACTTTTCTACAGTTACTCTGTTTGCAGCTCAATCATTGTGTACACTAGCGATAGGTGGATACAGTATGTTCACTTAAATGTTTTCGTTATACATGCACTTTACCACTGTATTTGCCATCGCGGTTGTTGTAGATTAGTCGGAGAGGGGATACGTTTATTTACACTGTTTGTCTTTTAGGATGGGGATCGAATAAGTGTGAGGTTGGGCGCCCATAAACCGGTTTAACCCGCCAGTGACTTTTGTCACTGACCGTTCCAAGGCGGTACTTCCATCTTCCTCCTATTGTATGTTTGTTTTGTCTTTGTGCGTCTCTTGTTGTTTTTATAGTTATGTACATTTGCTGTTTCCTTGTCTTGCTGTTCGGGCGACTGTTTGTTCTGTATATGGTGTTTCCTGCATGACTCATTTTTGTACTTTTAAGAATAAAATGTTTCTTGTATTCACTGCAAGCACATACGATTCCCTTCCTCATGATTTAATTGAAAGTAAAATATTCTGAAAGTGGGTGAACTTACTTAATCCAGAAAGTAGTTGCGGGAAAAAACATAATTTCTGCTGAAAAAAGCTTTCTGTACTGACGAGCAAATGAACTATGACACAAATTGGACTTTCACAGACTTTTGCGAATCACTAACCTTTCTTCTGCATACTATATTATGTAATATAATAATATATGTAATATTTATAATGTAATATATATAATATAATATATACGTTATGGGAATGATATATACCGTCCGATGATTGGTATTCCTATGGTTAGGAATTGTGCACCACTAGTCGCCGAGTTGTTCTTGTACTGCAATGAGAGATATTTCATTTTAGGTTTGAATCCACACTCACAAGAAGATGTTAAAAAAGCCTTCAATGACATTTCTCGATATTTGGATGATATTTGTGATGTTCTGATTCCTACATTTTACCCAAAAGAGCTCAAATTTATTAAGGCGTTTTGCATTCACTTTTCCACTGTATTTGCCATACAGATGGAGTTGGAATAAGTGCGAGATTGGACGCCCCTTAGCCGGGTTAAACCCCCAGTGACTTTAGTTACTGGCCGATCCAGTCTTCCATCTTCTCCCCATTGTTTGTTTGTTTTGTATCTGTGTGTCTCTTTATGTTTTTGGTAGTTATATACATTTGCTGTGTTTCCTGTGTTGCTGTTTGGGTGGTTTTTCGCTATGTATGTGATGTTTCCTGCATAACTCATAGTTTCTCTTTGATTTTACTGCATTGATTGATACCCGATCATACTTGAGATGCAATAAACAATATAGGATTCAAATCTGTGGTACATCTCAGTTTGTGTTATATGGGACAGAGGTTAAGTGTTTCGTTACATTTAGATTAAACTATTTTGAGAAAGCGCTAGAGTATATGTATATATGAGCCTTATTTTCCGGATTCCAGCCCAGGTCCGGTTCACGCGACGCGTTGGAAGACTGGCGTTTGATCTGACCAGGATCTGCACTGTTTTAGTCGATAGTAGGTTAATTCTATAGCTGCATGTGTATCATGATTAGATGCATGCCCGATGTAGCAACTAACTTTGGTTTATACCGCTTGCGACGCCCATCGGTCGGATTTCGTGGTAAAAGGGTCACATAAAGGATATTTTTAACAAGAGTGTTTTTTTTGTATTGAAAAACTAACACCTGCATTTATTAATTGAGGTTAAATACGTATTACAGAGACAAGTTTTATTATTTTGAACAGTTTTAAGCAGTCAGCATCGTAAACAGATGATCCGATTGCTTTGTTCCGGGTTGTAGTAACACGATAAGGGTGTTTTTGACACCACCCAAATAAACCGTCCTTCTTACATTTGAAGAACTGATGTCAGGAAAAAAAGTCAAATGGTTATAATTCTTTTATGACATGAAATCGAAAATATCTAATTACGATTTAATGCCAGTGTCAAAATATATACCAGTATAACAGAACCGTGACAAAACAAAGCCAACATACACACATGCATATCAAAAGACAAAAAGAACTCGATGTTTCAGAGCATTATACGCCCGAAGTATGTGCTGTCGTAATGTACATGTAAGCATGAGTTGAAAGTTACTGTGACATTGACCTTTGACCGACTCACTTCAAAAGCCAGAGAGGTCATCTACTGGTCATGACCAACCTCTATTCTAAGTATGGAGACAACACGCTTGATAGTTATCAAAACTATTGAGTAGACGAGACGTTTGAGTTGAAGATTACTGTCACCTTGATCTTTGACCGACTGACATTGAAAGTACAAAAAAGTGTCATGCAGGAAATACCACATACATAATAAACATCCGTCTGAACAGCAACACAAAGAAACACCAAATGTACATAACTATAAAATCATCAAGAGGCACACAAAAACAAAACAAACATACAATAGGGGGAAGATGGAAGTACCGCCTTGGAACGGTCAGTGACAAAAGTCACTTGGGATTAAACCGGTTTATGGGCGCCCAACCTCACACTTATTCCACCCACCCTAAAAACAGTGTAAATAAACGTATCCCCTCTCCGACTATTCTACAACAACCGCGACGGCAAATACAGTGGTAAAGTGCATGTATAACGAAAACATTTAAGTGAACAAACTGTATCCACCTATCGCTAGTGTACTCAATGATTGAGCTGCAAACAGAGTAAATGTAGAAAAGTAATAAAGGGTACGACAAAAACGAAATAGTACAGATATCTGACGTCTTCCTTCCGTTAAGGGTCATCTACTAACCATGTCCAACATTCCTGCTAAGTATCAAGACAGCACACCTAATAGTTTTTGAGAGGACAAACTTTTTGAATGGATTGTCACTAGGACCTTGACTTTTGACCGACTGACATAAAAATTAAAAGGATCATCTAGTGACCATGACCTATATCCCTGTTATGTATGAAGAATATAGACTTAATAGTTGTTAAGTTATTGAGCGGACACAGATGTGGCTAACGAACTGACGGACAGATGGGCAATCGCCATACCATAACACTATTGAAGTTACGTCGGGCTATAAAAAGAGACGCACAAAGACATAACACACAATCAGCCTTGGAACTGTGGGTTTAAACCGGTTAAGGGGCGTTCAACCTCGCAAGTTTTCCATCCCCACCCTGAAGGACAACCAGAGTAAATAAACGTATCCCCTCTACTATTGGAAAAGTAGTTAAGTCAAGAAGGCAAAGTCACATACAAGACACAACCACCACCAAAATACCGATACACAGCATAACACACGCATGCACACATACACACACAACCACACACCAAACGCACACTAACACACGAGATGAACACAGAAAACACCAAAAGACACACAAGAACCAGATACAAACACTCCACACATGAACTAAATCACAAACACAAAGACGCAAGGCAAACAAAAGGAAGGAAGGGTGACAAAGAGAGTACCGCCTTGGCACGGTCAGTAGCAAAAACACCACCTATTCGAAAGCATTTCTCTTGTCAAACAACATCTCCCTTCATGCAAAAAGTTAAGTGAAAGACTGGATAATTGCCCCGTAATGTGCCATGATATCTCAACTATATTCTAGTAAAATATATCACTATGAAACATTTTGCCTAGTCGGTCTGGAATTTGTCTAGCAGTGGAACACAAACTACCAAATAATTGACAATACGTTAAACACGAATCAATTACAGACCGGGTGAGACCGCCATGGAAAGAGAATATGTTGTTTGTGTTGTTTGTACAGTGTGGCGGCCGTGAAACGTCTCCATATACATGCAATTACTGTTGTTTTCTTGCTCTTGCAGGACTTGTTCTAAATTCAATGCATTTCCTCATACCTTAACACTGTACTTTGCAGTTCATCGTGGCTTCGGTACTCATTGACATATTGTGTGACTATTTTAATTTCCCTTTTAAGATGTATGCCCTTTGCGTTTTCTCTACTGAGACTTTACCGAACTCATTTTTATTAATCTTACCTTTTACCCGTTCCATGTTTTCCTTCATATCCTTAGTGTTCTTTATTTTTGTCGTAACCTCTGTTATGATTTCATTCTTTACCTAACTTTTCTTTGAGTTACATATGTATACTTTTTTATAGTCAACCTATACGGAAGGCTGTTACAATTACTACATAAATCATGAATAGTTTCCCTGTACTTTAAATTACAAACTTAAACTTCACCGTCGTCTATGTTGTGGGTAAGTCCAGCGGGGATACCTTTATTTACAATATTTGTAAAGCTAGGGTGACTTTGAGAGAAGTGTAAGGTTAGGACGTCCGCAAACCGGTTTAAACCCCCAGTGGTGTTTTTGCTGCTGACCGTGCCAAGGCGGTACTCTCTTTGTCACCCTTCCTTTTGTTTGCCTTGCGTCTTTGTGCTTGTGGTTTGTTCATGTTGTGGAACGTTTGTCCCTGTTTCTTGTGTGTCTTTTGGTGTTTTCTGTGTTCATTTCGTGTGTGTGTGCGTTTGGGTGTGTGGTTGTGTGTGTGTGTGTGTGATGCTGTCTATCGGTGTTTTGGTGGTGGTTGCGTATTGCATGTGGCTTTGCCTGCTTGACTTTACTACTTTTCCATTTACACTCTGTGTCTTCTGTTCAGATTCCTCATCATCTGGCTAATTTCCAATCACAACAGCCAGTAGTATGTATTAAACATCTAAAATTGTCCTTTGTTTCATCATTTCATGTTCCTTTTGCTATTAATAACATTTTTCATAATAGGCCAAAAATCGTCCTTTCTCATTTTAAGCAATCTATCATTCGTTATAGTCCATCTAAATTCACATTATTTGAACAAAAGACATAGTATATCCAATAATTACTAAGTGCAATACTAAGAGGTGTATGTGTTGCAAATTTATTTCTACTAGATCAACAATTAAATCTCTTGTTAATGGTAGAGTGTTTTGTGTGAAGATTAATTCTGATTTTGACTGAAACTCATCTAATATTATGTATGTTCTAACATGAAATGCACCACGCTGTGGCATTCAATATGTAGGTCAGACAGGACGTACTTTAAAAACAAGATTTCGTGATCACAGTTACCACTGCCGGATCAAAAAAGTACGGAATTTTCTTTACCAGCATTTTTGTCATACAGGGCATTCTGTCAAATATGTTTCGGTTCAACCAGTAGAAAAAATCATTATGGTTCTAAAACTACCAGTAGTTTTAAATCTAAAGCTCTTTTTATCAAAGAGATAGACTGGATAAAGAAGTTACAAACACCCTTTCCTTTGGGCCTGAATGATAATATTTACCAATGCGGCGATATTTCTAAAGATCCAAACATCGATATTTTCTCTATTATTTTCTATTCGAAAACGTAAAAGTAGATCACATGGTAGACGTAGAAATGATAATATTAAGCGTAAATTAGGGCGTAATATGTCTCTTCATGATTCAAATACCATTCTTAAACAACCATTCTATTTTATCTTGTTTACCGTCTTTACCCTTTACCTGTCTCAGGTCCATAGACGAAGAGGCTGATAAAATCTATATGCATACACATCCGTTAACTAGTACTGCCTCACTTATACAAATTACACACAGCATGGTCTTCGTCCTCGTATTGATAAAGAATCGGAACATAAAAGGCATTTTCTGAAACTTTATTTCCTAAATAAAGGTATCGATTTTATTGATATTCAAATATTTCGTGATAAGAATGTAATCGAAACTATTCCCAAATATTTAATCAACTCTGAATCACCTATCATCTGTAATAAATATTATAAACATATTAGGAATGTTATGTTTAAGTACAATAGAATTGTCTCTGACTCATATATTGATGTCAATGCCCCTACTTATTGTGATTTTAGCATTTCAAGCTTTTGCTATAAACCAGTTGGTCATGTCATTACTGGTAATTTTGATATCATTAAAGATCAACGTTTCAGGACCCTCCTAACTAAAGGACCTAAATATAGATTACCCTCCCTTATTGATTTTGACGCTTGTTGAACTCATATTGCGGTAGCTATTCAAGAATTCTGAATCAAATGGTGTCGACGAGAACATGTTGCTAATAATGGCCTTTCGGATTGGAAGAAATGTATTTTTGATATTACTGATATGCGTATCGATTTGTACAAATCAAATTTCCAGCTTTTACCACCTCGACCTAGAGTTACATTTCGCTATTGAAGAAAAACTTTTCCAATTTTCATTCCAATTATGTTCTTGCTCCTGATGACAAGGCATCAACTAACGTAATCATTATTTAAAGATTGTATGATGTTGATGTTTTAAAGAAGGAGCCAACTGGTTCACAAACTTATATTACAGTTAAAACACCTGAAAAATATATAGTCTTGGAACACGTAAACATGTGTAATACTTTTAAATCTGGTCCTAACATAAAACAACATAAACTTTCTACTTTGTACTAGATTCCAAACCAACATAAAAACCCTTATAAGGCGCGTTTTATTGCCAACTCTAATTGTTGTACCACTAATAAAATATCTAATCTTTTGACGTCCTGTTTTTCTAAGATCAAAGAACATGTAAAACAATACTGTGTTAAACTATAAGAAAATTCTGGTATCAATGTGTTATGGTCCATAACAAATTCAAGTGATGTTTAACTAAACTTGAATATGAACAGTATAACATTTCTGCACTGAGCTCTTATGATTTCTCTACACTCTATACTACTCTACCTCACTATCTTATAAAGGATAAACTGATTAAATTAATAGAAAAAAACGTTTGCCAGAGAAAATAAAATGTTCCTTGCTTGTAATTATCAACGTTTATTCTTTTCGAATTCAGAAGTTGAGCATTACACAATGTGGACTTGCCTTGATGTTTGTAGATCTCTTGCATTTCCTTTAGATAATATATTTGTGCGATATGGGGATACCGTATATCGTCAGGTTGGTATACTGATGTGTACAAATTGTGCCCGTCTTGTTGCAGATTTGTTTTTGTATTGCTATGAGAGGGATTTTCTGCTCATGAACAGACTCAATAAAACCGAGTCTGCAATTTTCTCTTTTTGTGTTGCAATCACCACCCTTCAGAATTTATAATCTTCACAACAGCAGGTGTTAAGTGCTTGTGTGGCGGCCGTAAAACGTCGCCCCGTACTTCATTCTCAGTGTTGTTATACCTTCTGATCCTTCGAGATCATGAATTTCAGTACTTCTTGTTCTGAAAATTGAATACCGCTTAAGCCGGTGCTAGGGGGCGTGAGCAGTGTTGCACATTCAATTACTGCTCATGAACAGACTCAATAAAACCGAGTCTGCAATTTTTCTATTTTTGTGTTGCAATTTTTGCTTTCGGGGGATCACCACCCTTCAGAATTTAGCTTAAACCTGATACACAGGCCGATATTGTTAATGTTTTTAATAAAACTTTCCTATGGGTACGAATTGTGCTCCACTTGTCGCAGATTTGTTTTTGTACTGCTACGAGAGATATTTCATGTTGCGTTTGAATCCTCAATCACAAGAAGATGTTATAAAAGCCTTCAATGAAACTTGTCGATATTTGGATCATATTTTTAACTTAGATCACCCTTTCTTTGATGCCCTGGTTCCTACAATTTATCCTAAAGAACTCAAATTGAATAAAGCTAACCCGTCCGACAATTGTGCAGCGTTTATTGATCTAGACCTTAAAATTGATAATGGAATGATTTCGTCTAAAATATATGACAAAGGAGATGACTTTGATTTTAATATTGTTAATTTTCCTCATCTTGACAGGGATGTTCCCCTGGCTCCATCTTACGGGGTTTATATATCTCAACTTATTCGTTTTGCTAGAGCTTGTTCATCTATTGACGATTTTAACAGTCGAAATATCATTTTAACTGAGAAACTGCTTAAGCAAGGATATAGATATCATAAACTAAGAAAAACTTTCTCTACATTTTACTACCGAAATCTCTCGCTTTTTGGCAAGAACCAATGTAATCTCAAGGCGCTTCTGCGACACGGTATTTCACATCCTGAATTTTATGGTGATGTGATTTACAAACTTCGTAAACTTATTGGACATACCTATTTTCTCACTTTGTTCATCAAATATGTTAAAGCATCATTAAAAAGGGATATGGTCCTGTAGTACTTCAACATACTGCATGTTTGGTTGTGAACCGTTTTACAGTTTGCAATCACGCTGGCATCTTTGCATGTACGCCGACAAGAAAGGTTGATTACTCTATGAAGGCGACCTCTTAATTCCAGAAATGGAAGGAGAACGTCGGATATCTGTACTATTTCGTTTTTGTCGTACCCTTTATTACTTTTCTACAGTTACTCTGTTTGCAGCTCAATCATTGTGTACACTAGCGATAAGTGATACAGTTTGTTCACTTAAATGTTTTCGTTATACATGCACTTTACCACTGTATTTGCCGTCGCGGTGGTTGTAGATTAGTCGGAGAGGGGATACGTTTATTTACACTGTTTGTCTTTTAGGTTGGGAATGGAATAAGTGTGAGGTTGTGCGCCCATAAACCGGTTTAACCCCCCAGTGATTTTTGTCACTGCCCGTTCCAAGGCGGTACTTCCATCTTCACCCTATTTCATGTTTGTTTTGTCTTTGTGCGTCTTTTGTTGTTTTTATAGTTATGTACATTTGCTGTTTCCTTGTCTTGCTGTTCGGGCGACTGTTTGTTCTGTATGTGGTGTTTCCTGCATTACTCATTTTTGTACTTCTAGGTATTTAGACGATATTTTGAATTTGGATAATCCTTATTTGCAACTATGATTTCTTCAATTTACCCAAAATAACTGTCTTTAAACAAAGCGAATCAGTCTGACATTATAGCTTCATTTTTAGATTTGAATCTTTCCTTCACAAATGATAAATGGAAAAGTAGTAAAGTCAAGCAGGCAAAGCCACATGCAAGAAGCAACCACCACCAAAACACCGATAGACAGCATGACACACACAAAACCACACACCCAAACGCACACACCCACCCACACGAAATGAACACAGAAAACACCAAAAGACACATAAGAACCAGAGACAAACGTTCCACACATGAACAAATCAAAAGCACAAAGACGCAGGGAAAAAGTAATACATGAGTCTGGTAAGCTCATCCTGTATCCAAGTTTAAGAGTATACCATCATAGAGTACTACCCTCGGCCTGTCATCGCGCAAGCAAAGAGGGAAGCGTAGCTACCGACTGTAAAAGGGTCGATAACCAAACATGCAGTGCGTTGCAATATAATAGGATCATAACCTTACTTTTTAACTGTTTTAATGCGTTTCATAAACAAATCATGAAAATGGATATGACCCCGAATTTTCCTAAGTTTGTAGATAACATCCCCATAAAATTCTGGTTGAGAAATGCCTTGTTGCAGTAACGTCCGTAGATTGCAATTATATTTACTAAGGAGAGGTAAATTTCGATAATAAAATTTAGAAAAAGTTTTCCGAAGTTTGTGATATCTGTAACCTTGCTTAAGAAGTTTATCAGTTATAACTAAATTACGCCAGTTAAAATCTTCAAGCAAAGAACAGGCTCGGGCAAACCTAATAAGTTGAGAAATATAAACCCCATAAGATGTAGAACGTGGCACATCTCCATCTAGAAAAGGATAATTAACAATTTTAAAATTAAAATCTTCTCTTTTATCGTATACTTTGGACGAAACTTTATCATTTGTAATTGAAAGATTCAAATCTAAAAATGAAGCATTAATGTCAGATTGATTAGCTTTGTTTAAAGTCTCGTCCAATACGTATATACGATAAAAGGGAAGATTTTAATTTTAAAAGTGTTAATTATCCTTTTCTAGATGGAGATATGCCCTGTTCTACATCTTATGGAGTTTATATTTCTCAACTTATTCGGTTTGCTAGAGCCTGTTCTTTGCTAGAACATTTTAACAGTCGTAATTTAGTTATAACTAATAAACTTCTTAAGCAAGGTAACAGATATCACAAACTTCGAAAAATGTTTTCTAAATTTTATTATCGTTATTACCACTCATCAGAAAATATAATTGCAATCTACGGACATTACTGCAACAACGCATTTCTCCACCAAAATTTTACGGGGATATCCATTTTCATGATTTCATGATAAAACTCATTAAAACCTTTAAGAAGAAAGATTATGATCACATTATACTGCAACGCACTGCATGGTTGGTTATTGACCCATTTACAGTCGGTAGCTACGCTTCCCTCTTTGCTTGCGCAATGACAGACCGAGGGTAGTACTCTATGATGGTATTCTCTTAAACTCAGATACGGGATGAGCTGACTAGACTCATGTATTACTTTTTCCCTGTCGTGCCCTTAACGGCTTCCCTGCAGGTGCTCTGACTTCAGCAAAGTCATTGGGTACACATTTGACGGAGTTTCACAGTTAGTATGCCATGTTTTACATAGTGTCATGTGTTAACCGTCTTCTATATTGTGAGTAAGTCCGGCCGGGATACCTTTATTTACACTATTTGTAAAACTATGGTGATTTTGAGAGAAGTGTGAGGTTAGGACGCCCGTAAACCGGTTTAAACTCCCAGTGGTGATTTTGCTACTGACCGTGCCATGCATGGAATGTTTATCTCTAGTATTTATGTGCTGTTAATGTTTTCTGTTTTTGTCGTGGTTGCGTCTTGTATGTGGCTTTGCCTGCTTGACTTTACTACTTTTTCATACTATTTATTGTTTTTTGTTCTAGCTGTAACGGAACTGGTCAGCAAACAACCAATAACATTTAGAAAAGCCATCGTAGACATTGAGCCAATCCACGATGCCTTCAACACAATAAAAGTACATGGACCGACAGATATTGTGACGGAAGAGAATATGCGAATGTACTTCGAAAACAATCGGAGGTCTGGAGGTGGCGATATTGAATCAGTTGATTTGAAAGAAGGCGACAACCAAAACACGGCTTATATAACATTTGTAAGCAAAGATGGTAAGTAATCGTACTTAAAACTCTGTCACGGTCGAATAATGTTCGTCTAATAACTATATGGAATGCGGGTCGGGACATGCCAATTGCTACTTTGCCAGTTGCCAAATGCTAATTGCTTTATTGCTACTTGCTAAACGCGAATTGCTAATGTGCCAGTTTAGATGGTCAAGTACCGCCATCGCATTGCCTTTTCGGGATCCAGATCGGCGGGCTTCATTCCACACTATGTTTTGTGTTCTTTATGAATGATATTATCCAGACATTTTATAGAAGTAAGATCCTCGTAGATACCGCATGGAATGCGGATCGGACCATGCCAATTACTAACTGCCAATTGCTAATTTACCAGTTGCTTAATGCCAATTGCCAAATGCCAGTTGCTACAATGCCACATGTCAATTGCTAATTTGCCAAATGCCAATTGCTAATTGCCATATTGTCATTAATTCTAGTTTCTTTTCACGGAAAAGATCCAAGTATTAGACATATCGGAGGGCTTCATTCTACAATATGTTTTGTATCCTTATCAAAACAGTAATATACCGAATTTCTGTACATCTGTACGCGAGAAGAACGCGTACGTATTATTTTTATTTGGTAAGTGGTAGTATAGCAAATGGCAATTGGCATGTCCAGACCCGCATTCTATAGATTTAGATTCAAAGTCGGGTTTAATTCCTGTTCGAACGGGAAACCAGAATGCAGAAGAGTGTTGATCCTGATTAGACACCGAGTTATACTCCGGAAACTAGGATGGCTGTGATTAACGTCATTAAAGAATGAGGTGCTGAACACTGCACAATTCCTTGCAATACTCCTTTTAGCGCACTTAGTGATTAGCTATCACAAAGAGGTTTCAAATGCTATGAATGACAATAATAGATCGGTGAATTTGTATATTGGCATGCAAATATAGAATAGTTGGCCCATGGCAAAGACTGCAGAATCAGATGTTGTTTTTGATAAGCAAAGAGACTACAAAAGCATTAAAATGCCTATCTGTTTTAAAACGCATATAGTCTTTATCACAGAAATTACATGTTACATATATTGAACTGTGTTATTTGTAGTTGCAAAATCCGTATTAGAGAGAGACAGTCACTCCGTTTTAAGGCATACACTGAGTGTTACCTTATACGACCCGTATACGATTGATGAAAGTCCCGACGTTGCTGAAGAACAGACTCAAGAAGAAACTAGTGATCCGCCCATTGACATTCCTGCGACAGTGAAAGTAACAGGCGTTGGGTCGTTTCAGTCTTTAGATCCACTTCGTTTCTACTTTGAAAACAAGAGGAAATCAGGCGGAGGAAATATTATGGAAATCTCCAACAGCGAAAACGATGAAGATGTTGCCTTTATTACGTTCGAATCAACCGAAGGTGCGTTATTGAAATCATTTTTATAAATTAGTTTTAATATTGTGTCATCAGTTCATTGTTGTTTTCTATCTAGTAGTATGGGCTAATGAGACAGACAAATCTATGTTACTATTGAGTATTAGTCAGTTGCAAACATCAAAAGGATGTTCGCCTCTTTTTGACATCTGCTTGTATTCAGTATTGTGTTTTCATATATTTCCACAATAATTCAATATATATATCAACTAAATCATAAAACTAATTAATTTGTCTCTCTAATGTCCACAATTATTCATTTATGTCAAAAACAATTTAGGGAGAGAGAGAGACACACACACATAGAGATAGAGAGACAGAGATACAGATAGACAGAGATAGATAGACAGAGACAGAGATAGAGAGAGGGAGAGAGAGAGAGATTCATTGAAAATCTTCGTTGTGGGGAAACACCGAATTCATTCGTGTCCCCACTTTTACTATGGGTTAGAAATAATGAGCTATACTTGAAATGCATTTATATGTGGTTTATACTTTACTATTTTATCATTTATAGTACAGTGCTCCCTCTCTACAACGGCACCCTTTGGGATACGAAGATTGTATGTTGTTCAGAGGGAGTTGTTATAGGGAGGGAAAATCAAACATAATTAGCTTGTTTGCAGATCCCCAGATAAGGTGTATTTCGAGAACTAAAACCGTTATGCCTCAATCAAACCCTGTGTTGTGACAACTCTTTAGAATCGTCACAAAGTGACGATTCTAAAGAGTGGTCACAACATAGGGTTCGATGGAGGCATAAAGAAAATACGATGGAAAAAGTTGTGTTTTGAGCCTTGTTGTTTCGGAAACAGTGACATGCGTTTTTGTAAGGAGGGAATCGTTATTGAGATGACCGTTGTAGGGAAGGAGCACTGTATTGTCATAACAACAATATGAGATACATCTTTTCGTCCCCAGATCGAGACACTGACTCTCTCTTGACCTCTTTAGGGTGGTGTTACATCATCTCTAAAGTCAGCAATACCCCCATTTGAGGTTCCCACATGACATTAGGTATAATTAGGTAATTGGAGATACCCTGAATTTTCCATATCACAACAAATACTGTCGTATGCTGACGCCGAAAATGTTGGGACACAATTCTAGAATCTCTCCCTCTGTATCTCTCTGAGAGCGAGAGAGTGACAGAGACAACACCGAGATAGATAGGACATAGAGAGAGAGGGAGAAGGGAGGAACAAAGAACTGAGTGAATCAGACATCGTAACTCCTCATATACATTATTCATACGTTTACTACATTATACTGAGAAAATGAACAAAATTGGGTCACATACGAGTTAGCTATTTTGTTACCACTACATATGATTTTCAGCGCAATAAAACGGATATATTAGGTAACTCTATGGATAGTTAAAACAGATCTATCATTACTTGATATATTTAAACTCTAGTAATTAGTATTAGATGGTGTCGAAAAGAACATATTAAGTCTAATGCTCTTTCAAATTGGACAAAAAGCTAATTTTTGATATAACAGACAAACATATAAATAGCATTTAATTTCATAGCTGTAATAAACATCTTCTTCCACCTAAGCCTATAATTTGGTTTAGACATCTTAAAAAGGGTTTACAGGATTTCCATTCAAGATTGTTTTTGTTTCCGCCGATCAGGCATCGCATAATGTGATTATTATTTGACGATTACATTATATCGATGTCTTGAAGCAGGAATGTATTAATACCAATGGAAAAGTAGTAAAGTCAAGCAGGCAAAGCCACATCACACCCAAACGCACACTCACACACGAAATGAACACAGAAAACACCAAAAGACACACAAGAACCAGAGACAAACGTTCCACACATGAACAAAATCACAAGCATAGAGGACGGTGAACACAGGACAACATGTAAAACATGGCATAATAACTGTGACAATCCGTCAAATATGTACCCAATGACTTTGATGAAGTCAGACCACCTGCAGGTAAGCCGTTAAGGTCATACATCATTTCAGTTACCACTGACGAAAATACCATCGTTTCAGACCATGTCAAAAGTTGTGAACAACTTGGAACTGATATTAAAATTACACAACATAAACTTCCTACAATGTATTGGTTACCAAAACTACATCAAACCATAGAAAGCGCGTTTTACAGAATTTTCATAATTGGAAAAGTAGTAAAGTCAAGCAGGCAAAGCCACATGCAAGACGCAACCACCACCAAAACACCGATGGACAGCATGACACACACACACACACACACACACACACACACACACACACACAACCAGACACCCAAACGCACACACACACACACACGAAATGAACACAGAAAACACCAAAAGAGACACAAGAACCAGGGACAAACGTTCCACAACATGAACAAAGCACAAAGACGCAAGGCAAACAAAAGGAAGGGTGACAAAGAGAGTACCGCCTTGGCACGGTCAGCAGCAAAAACACCACTGGGGGTTTAAACCGGTTTACGGACGTCCTAACCTCACACTTCTCTCAAAGTCACCCTAGCTTTACAAATATTGTAAATAAAGGTATCCCCGCTGGACTTACCCACAACATAGACGACGGTGAACACAGGACAACATGTAAAACATAGCATAATAACTGTGACAATCCGTCAAATATGTACTCAATGACTTTGCTGAAGTCAGAGCACCTGCAGGTAAGCCGTTAAGGGCACGACAGGGAAAAAATAATACATGAGTCTGGTAAGCTCCTCCTGTATCCAAGTTTAAGAGTATACCATCATAGAGTACTACCCTCGGCCTGTCATCGCGCAAGCAAAGAGGGAAGCGTAGCTACCGACTGTAAAAGGGTCGATAACCAAACATGCAGTGTGTTGCAATATAATAGGATCATAACCTTTCTTTTTTAAATGTTTTAATGCGTTTCATAAACAAATCATGAAAATGGATATGACCCCTAAGTTTGTAGATAACATCCCCATAAAATTCTGGTTGAGAAATGCCTTGTCGCAGTAACGTCCGTAGATTGCAATTATATTTACTAATGAGAGGTAAATTTCGATAATAAAATTTAGAAAAGGTTTTCCGAAGTTTGTGATATCTGTAACCTTGCTTAAGAAGTTTATCAGTTATAACTAAATTACGTCTGTTAAAATCTTCAAGCAAAGAACAGACTCGGGCAAACCTAATAAGTTGAGAAATATAAACACCATAAGATGTTGAACGTGGCACATCCCCATCTAGAAAAGGATAATTAACAATTTTAAAATTAAAATCTTCTCTTTTATCGTATACTTTGGACGAAACTTTATCATTTGTAATTGAAAGATTCAAATCTAAAAATGAAGCATTAATGTCAGATTGATTAGCTTTGTTTAAAGAAAGTTCTTTTGGGTAGTTTGAAGAAACCATAGTATCAAAATAAGGATTATCTAAATTCAAAATATCGTCTAAATACCTTGAAGTTTTATTAAAAGCATTAACAATATCGGTCTGTGTATCGGGTTTTAAGCTAAGCATAAAATCCCTCTCGTAGCAATACAAAAACAAATCTGCAACAAGAGGGGCACAATTTGTACCCATGGGTATACCAACAACTTGACGATATATGGTATCTCCATAACGCACAAATATATTATCTAAAAGAAAGGTAAGAGATCTACAAACATCAAGGCAAGTCCACATTGTGTAATGTTCAACTTCTGAATTCGAAAAGAATGAACGTTGAACATTACAAGCAATGAACATTTTGTTTTCTCTGGCAAAGGTTTTTTCTATTAATTTAATAAGTCTATCCTTTATAAGATGGTGAGGTAGAGTAGTATAGAGTGTAGAGAAATCATAAGAGCTCAGTAAAGAAATGTTATACTGTTCATTTTCAAGTTTTGTTAAAACATCATTTGAATTTTTTATGGACCAAAAAACATTAATACCAGAATTTTCATATATTTTATCACAGTAGCGTTTAACATGTTCTTTGATCGTAGTAAGACAGGACGTCAAAAGTATAGATAATTTAGTAGTGGTACAACAGCTAGAGTTGGCAATAAAACGCGACTTATAAGGGTTTTTATGTAGTCTCGGAATCCAGTACAAAGTAGAAAGTTTATGTTGTTTTATGTTAGGACCAGACTTAAAATCATTGCACATTTTTACATGTTCCGAGACTATATCTTTTTCAGGTGTTTGAACTGTTATATAAGTTTTTGAATCAGTTAGCTCCTTCTTTAAAACATCAACATAATACAATCTTCAAATAATGATTACATTGTTTGATGCCTTGTCAGCAGGAACAAGAAAATAATCTGAATGAAAATTAGAAATGTGTTTCTTCAAGTAGCGAAATGTAACTCTAGGTCGAGGTGGTAAAAGATGGTTATTTGATTTGTAAAAAGTTATTCGTGTATCAATAATATCGAAAATGCATTTCTTCCAATCCGAAAGGGCATTAACATCAGCATGTTCTCGTCGACACCATTTGATGCAGAATTCTTGAATAGCTTCCGCAATATGAGTTCGACAAGCGTCAAAATCAATAAGGGAAGGTAATCTATATTTAGGTCCTTTAGTTAGGAGGGTCCTGAGACGTTTATCCTTAATGATATCAAAATTACCAGTAATGACATGACCAACTGGTTTATAGCAAAAGCTAGAAATGCTAAAATCTCAAGAAATAGGGGTATTAACATCAATATTTAAGTCAGAGACAATTTTATTGTAGTTCAAAATAACATTTCTAATCGGTTTATTATATTTATAACAGATGATAGGTGATTCAGAGTTGATGAAATATTTGGGAATAGCATCGATTACATTCTTATCACGAAATATACTTTGAATATCAATAAAATCGATACCTTTATTTAGGAACTGAAGTTTCAGAAAATGTCTTTTATGTTCAGATTCTTTATCAATACGTGGACGAAGAACATGCTGTGTGTAACTTTGTATAAGTGAGGCAGTATTAATTAACGGATCTGTACGCATATAGATTTTATCAGCCTCTTCGTCTATTGACTTAAGACAGGAAAAGGGTAAAGACGATAAACAAGATAACATAGAATGTTTACCAGTTTGTTTTAGAATAATATGTAAATCATGAATAGACATATTACGACGTAATTTACGCTTAATATTACCATTTCTACGTCTGCCATGTGATCTACTTTTACGTTTTCGAACAGAAAATATAGAGAAAATATCGATACTTGGATCTTTAGAAATGTTGCCGCTTTGGAAAATGTTATCATTAAGGCCTAAAGGAAAAGGTGTTTGTAATTTCTTTATCCAGTCTAGCTCTGTGATAAAACGAGCTTTAGATTTTAAACTACCAGTAGTTTTAGAATCATAATAAATTTGTTCTACTGGTTGAACCGAAACATATTTGAAAGAATGTCCTGTATGACGAAAATGCTGGTAAAGAAAATTGCGTACTTTTTTGATCCGGCAATGGTAACTGTGTTCACGAAACCTAGTTTTTAAAGAACGTCCTGTCTGACCTACATATTGAATGCCACAACGTGGCTCATTTCATGTAAGAACATATATAATATTAGATGAGTTTCAGTCTAAATCAGAATTAATCTTCACACTAAACACTCTACCATTAACAAGGGATTTAATTGTTGATCTAGTAGAAATGAAATTGCAACACATACACCTTTTACTATTGCACTTAGTAATTATTGGATACACCCTATGTCTTTTGTTCAAATAATGTGAATTTAGATGGACTTTACCATAACGAATGATAGATTGCTTTAAAGGAGACAAAACGATTTTAGGTCCATTATGAAAAATGTTACTAATAGCCGAAGAGGGAACATGAAAAGATGAAGCAGAAGACAATTTTAGAGGTTTAATACAAACTGACGGCTGTAGTGATTGGAAATTAGCCAGGTTATGAGGAATCTGAACGGAAGACACAGAGTGTAAGTTTAAGTTATTAATTTTGAGTTTAGGGAGACTATTCATATTTTGTGTAGTAATTGTAGCACCCTTCTGTAAAAAGCGACATACGTATGTAACGAAAAGTGGTGTAAAATAATATAAAACATACCACAGGTTATGACAAAAATAAAGAAGACTAAGAATATGAATAAACATTGAATGGGTAAAAAGTAAGAAGAAACACAAATAAGGTAAAGTCACACTAGAGAAAACGCAAAGGGCACAAATCTTAAAAGGGAAATTAAAATAGTCACACAATATGTCGGTGAGTACGGAAGCCAGCACCCTTCTGTAAAAAGCGACATACGTATGTAACGAAAAGTGGTGTAAAATAATATAAAACATACCACAGGTTATGACAAAAATAAAGAAGACTAAGTCTTATCACAGTAGAATTTTACATGTTCTTTTACCTTCGTTAAACAAGAAGTCAAAAGTATAGACACTTTAGTAGTTGTACATGAGCTAGAATTTTCATTGAAACGCGCTTTATATGTTTTTTTATGTAGTTTCGGTAACCAATACATTGTAGGACGTTTATGTTGTGTAATTTTAATATGGGTTCCACGTTGTTCACACTTTTTGACATGGTCTGATTTAATGGTATTTTCGTCAATAGTAACTGGAATGTATGACTTGTTATTAGTTTAGAAAATTGAATACTGCTTAAGCCGGTGCTAGGGGGCTTGAGTAGTTGTGCACTTTTAAATTACTACTCATGAATAGACTCAATAAAACCACGTCTGCAGTTTTCTCTTTTTGCATTTCTACTTTTGCTTTCGAGGGATCACCCATTTTCAGAATATTGGTATTAATAATTTCCTGCTTCAAGACATCGATATAATGTAATCGTCAAATAATAATCACATTATGCGATGCCTTATCAGCAGGAACAAAAACGTATTTTGAATGGAAATCCTGTAAACCTGTTTGTTTTCAACTAGAAAGAGCATTAGACTCAACATGTTCTCTTCGACACCATTTAATACTAAAGTTTTGTAAAGCCTCCGCAATCTGAACTCGACAAGAGTTAAAATCTATCAAGGATGGTATTCTATATTTGGGACCTTTATTCAAAAGAGATCGTAGACTTTTATCCTTAATCATCTCAAAATTACCAGTAATCACATGACCAGCCGGAGAATAGCAAAATTTTGAGGTGGCGCAATCTCAATTATCAGGAATACTATCATTAATATTAAGGTCGGTCACAATTTCATTATAGTTGAAAATTGTATTTCTGATGGCTTCGTTATATTTGTAGCAGATGATAGGTGGTTCTATAATTTTTAAAGTATTTAGGAATAGTGTCAATTACAGTTTTGTTTCTAAAATACTTTGGGGGTCAATAAAATCAATATTTATATCAATAAAAGGAACTTTCAAGAATAATCTTTGTTGTTCAGATCATTTGTCAATGTGCGGTCTGAGAACATTTGGAGTAAAGCTCAATCATTGAGTACACTAGCGATAGGTGGATACATTTTGTTCACTTAACTGTTTTCGTTATACATGCACTTTACCACTGTATTTGCCGTCGCGGTTGTTGTAGATTAGTCGGACAGGGGATACGTTTATTTATACTGTTTGTCTTTTAGGGTGGGGATAGAATAAGTCTGAGGTTGGGCGCCCATAAACCGGTTTAACCCGCCAGTGACTGTTGTCACTGACCGTTCCAAGGCGGTGCTTCCATCTTCCCCCTATTGTGTGTTTGTTTTTTCTTTGTGCGTCTCTTGTTGTTTTTTATAGTTATGTACATTTGCTGTTTCCTTGTGTTGCTGTTCGGGCGACTATTTCTTCTGTATGTGGTGTTTCCTGCATGACTCATTTTTGTACTTTTTTTTATCAAACTAGCCGTTCCTATGAGAGGATTTTATCTAAAAATAATTTTATCGGCTTGATTGTCAATTTCTTTTAATGAAGATAAGGATGAAAGTCTAGAAAGCATGGCATGTTTACCAGAGGTTAGACGTAAAGTATGTAGATCAAGAAAGGTCATTTTCAAATGAGAATTTCGTTTAATATTACCATTCATAAAACATTCATTCAAAAGGGACACGATCCTATAGTACTACAACATACTGCGTGTCTGGTTGTCAACCATTTTACAGTTGACAATCACGCTGTCCTCTTTGCATGAACTCTCTGAAAGCGACCTCTCAGATCCGGAAGCGGAGGGAGGACGTCGGATATCTGTCGGATATTTCGTTTTTGTTCTACCCGTTATTACTTTTCTACAGTTACTCTGTTTGTAGCTCAACCATTGAGTACACAAGCGATATGTGCAAACAGTTTGTTTCACTTAAATATTTTCGGTTTACATGCTCTTTACAACTGTATTTGCCATCGCGGTTATTGTAGTTTAGTCGGAGAGGGGATACATTTATTTACACTGCTTGTTTTTTAGGGTGGATATGGAATAAGTGTGAGGTTGGGCGCCCCATAACCAGTTTAAACCCCCAGTGACTTTTGTCACTGACCGTTTGAAGGCGGTACTTTCATCTACCCCTATTGTATGTTTGTTTTATCTTTGTGTATCGCTTTATTTTTTCATAGTTGTGTACATTTGCTGTTTTGCATGTGTTGCATGTCGGGCAGATGTTTGATCTCTATATGGTGTTTCCTGCATGGCTCATATTGGTACTTCTTTTCATATATCTTTAAATTAAGATTGCTCTTAAACATAACGTTTTTCAGCACCATAATAAATAATTTTAAAATCCGAATTCATATAAGCGCGTTAAACGCTTTTCTTACTTCGCTCCAAACGGCTTTTGTTTACAACTCATCGTTGAAATCAAAAGGCATTCTAGCAGAAATCCATGTCATACTTATATTAACATCTCAGTAGGATCGAAACGTTTGAAAAGTGCCTGATGTTTTAAAACAAGAATTGTTCGAAGGAACACATGTGTCATCTGCTTGCAGGTGACACAAAAATTGCAAAGGGGAATAACTCAGTATTGCATGTAGAGTGACGAACCTTAGTTAAGAGGTTGGCATATATTAAATTTGAAAGCTCTATAATGATTAGTTTAGAAATGACGGCCAAAAAAGAAAGTGTGACTGACAGCAAAATCAGAACAAAGGATTCAAGTATTGCAGGTTAAATGACGAACCTTAGTTACTTCAATGATCCTCAATAAGTGAAAAACACATGTGAAATCTGAGCGAAAATCAGAACAAAGGAGAATAACTCAAACAGTATTGCATGGAAAGTGAAGAACCGTTGTTACTTCTATGGTCCTCAATGAGAGAAAAACACATGCGAAATTTGAAAGCTCTATAATGATCAGTTAAGAAAAGACGTAAAAACAAATTGTGACGGACAGACAGACAGACGGACAGACACAGACAGACAGACGACTGGAAAGTTATCCCTAAGTGACACACTGCCTCTCGGCAGGTGACACAAACACACAAATATATGGTACTTTTTGTAACAGACTCGATGTCTTACATAATACCTTAAAAATGCTTAAATTGGTTCGCATTGGTTATTCAATAATTTGGATTAATTTCACGATATGAAATCAACTGAACCTTTAATATACACTGGCCTGTTTGGTCTGTTTATTAACATTACTAATGGAAAAGTAGTAAAGTCAAGCAGGCAAAGCCACATGCAAGACGCAACCACCACCAAAACACCGATAGACAGCATGACACACACACACAACCACACGCCCAAACGCACACAGACACACACACCCACACACGAAATGAACACAGAAAACACCAAAAGACACCAAAAGACACACAAGAACCAGAGACAAACGTTCCACACATGAACAAATTACAAGCACAAAGACGAAAGGCAAACAAAAGGAAGGGTGACAAAGAGAGTACCGCCTTGGCACGGTCATTAGCAAAAACACCACTGGGGGTTTAAACCGGTTTACGGACGTCCTAACCTCACACTTCTCTCAAAGTCACCCTAGCTTTACAAATATTGTAAATAAAAGTATCCCCGCTGGAACACAGGACAACATGTAAAACATAGCATAATAACTGTGACAATCCGTCAAATATGTACTGAATGACTTTGCTGAAGTCAGAGCACCTGTAGGTAAGCCGTTAAGGGCACGACAGGGAAAAAGTAATACACGAGACTGGTAAGCTCATCCTGTATCCAAGTTTAAGAGTATACCATCATAGAGTACTACCCTCGGCCTGTCATCGCGCAAGCAAAGAGGGAAGCGTAGCTACCGACTGTAAAAGGGTCGATAACCAAACATGCAGTGCGTTGCAATATAATAGGATCATAACCTTTCTTTTTAAATGTTTTGAATACTAAGTAGTTTAGAGGACCGGTGAAAACTTAAATGAACCCGTGACCTCTATTTTTATGGATTGGATCCACGCACTTGTCTTATATATTCTGAAAGTGGGTGATCCTTCAAAAGCAAATGTAGCAATGCTAAAATGCTAAAGCCATACGCAATACAAATTCAATAACGATGAAAAAGAAATCCAAATGTGGTTGTTGCAGATATTAACAATGCATTACTAACAAATTATTATCGAAATTGCTATCACCAGATGTAACAAATATATATATATTTCTCAGCACAATAATTTTGCGGTATATTTTTGCGCAATATTTTTACGGTATATGTCCGACACTCTGAAATATACTCATGTCTAAACAGGATTGAGATCAACACTGTTTATAACACTGCGAAACGTTCATACCAAGTGTTTAGGAAAACTTTTGCAACAATTATCGATTCATAATTTTCATAATTGTGATTTCAAACCATCGCGGTTGTTGTAAATTAGTCGGAGAGGGGATATATTTATTTACACTGTTTGTCTTTTAGGATGAGGATGGATTAAGTGTGAGGTTAGGCGCCTCTAAACCGGTTTAACCCCCCCCCGGTGACTATGTCACTGATTGTTCCAAGGCGGTACTTTTCATCTTCCCCCTATTGTTTGTTTGTTTTGTCTTAGTGCGTTTCTTTATGTGTTTTGATAGGTATGTTTATTTTCTGTATTTTCATGTGATGCTTTTCGGGCGGCTGTTTGTTCTGTATGTGGTGTTTCCTGCACGATTCATATTTGTACTTTTTGTACTTTTGGTAACATTTTAAAACAATCGATTAGGTAATTCATATCTGAATTCAAACATTTTTCTTAAACAAAATTGCGATTCATAAAGGAAATTATTATAATATCAAATATGTGTATCTAGTTGTCAACGATGTGGTAAGAAGAAGACACTGTGTAAATGGAATTGAGCTTAAGGTCAGCGTCAGCATACCCCAAGCAGCACGACCAACATATCCATGCAAGTTACTGGTGACAGGCGTGGATTTGAATACTACTGAGGACTGCTTTCTCAACTTCCTCGAAGCAAAATCAGGCACACTTCCTTTGAGCGTAATGCATGGGGAAGAAAGAGGGACAAAATTAGTGACGTTTGAGTCTCAACCAGGTCTGATATTTGTTTATCTTTACTTTTTATTAAAGGCAATTTTAATCGAAAAACAAATTACATTACATGTGTATATAATAAAAGTTATATTTCAACCAAACGCAAACTTACAGCCTACTGACAGTGTTGTGAGTAGTAAGATGTCATGTTTTTTGTGACGACATATTGCCATGTTATTACAGTTTTTCTTTATTTTGATTTTCGTTTATTTTATAGACGCCGAAAGACTTCAAATACAGTGCAGAAATACGCCACTAGAAGGGGCATATCTGTCAATTACCAAACAGCCAATATCCAACTGTATCAGAGTGTCAAAGTATAATGCCAATGTTCAGCACGATACTGTAGAACTGTACTTCGAAAACAAAAGCAGGAGTGGCGGTGGAGACATCGAAAGAGTGGAAATGAAAAAAGGATATTGTTTAGTGTTCTTCAAAAATTACAGAGGTAATAATGTTTAAATTGTTAAACGCATGGGTCAGTTATGTTATAAATGGTGTGTCGAAGGGTAAAGTACTGGTTTTGATTAAATGTCATTACCCTTATATCGACATTTGATTTACCCCAGGTTTTCATAAATGATTAGGTGGATGGCCATAACCTCACTCTGTGTCGAAATGGCCACCAAAGCCACCCGCTTTATCGAATTGAACCGTGCGACTACTATCGTAGCTGTTCAGATATTGCACGTTTCTATCGTTCCAATGCTATACTATACATCAGTAGGATATGTCACATGGAGGTCCAAAAGCAATCCTATAAGCACAAATGAAATTATGCGTGTACACATTTATATATAAATATAGTCTGAAAGTTCGTGATCCTTCGAAAGCAAAAGTAGCAATGCGAAAAGAGAAAAAATGCAGACTCGGCAAAAATAAACAACCTTCCGACAGTGACCAAAATATGTCACAGTGCCGTGAATACCACAATGGTTTGGAGTTTAGGGCGCTGCGATACTAAAAGTGGCAGTAGAAAATATTAAGAATTCTGCTTACAAACTCGCACGCATGCCAAAACTTTCCTTCTTTTATAATGACTGAAATACAATTCAACTGTTTTCTTGTTCGTCTGAGTACATTGTCAGTGTGTACATCCTTAACTTTTAATATTAAAAATGTGAAGATGAGGTATGGCTGAATGCTCCTAAAACGATGGTTGTAACAAATTCAAGTGGCAGTTTCATCACTGACCGCTCCAATGCATGTGGAGTGTTTGTATGTGTTCGTGTTTGTTGTAACGCTGCTGTATCTTCGATCGTTCGTTCTCTTTTATCGCTAAGTGACCTATTCAGTGTCAGTCAAAAATGCCCTAAATTTCAACTAATCCAGTTCAATAATGCATATCCCTTGACCCAACAAAACATTGAAACTGATCAGTAAAGCTTTTTATGAGATTCGGTCTAGAAAATCGTTACTGAACCGGAAAACGGTACTATTTCGTTTTTGTTGTACCCGTTATTACTTTTCTACAGTTACTCTGTTTGCAGCTCAATCATTGAGTACACTAACGATAGGTGGATACAGTTCGTTTCACTTAAAATGTTATCGGTTTGCATGCACTTTACCAATGTACCCTCGCGGTTGTTGTAGTCGGAGTTGGGATATGCTTATTTACACTGTTTGCCCTATAAGGTGGGATGGAATAAGTTTGAGGTTGGGCGACCCAATACCGGGTTACCCCCCCCCCCCACCCCCACCGTGACTTTTGTCACTGACCGTTCCAAGGCGGTACTTCCATCTTCTTTCTATTGTATGTTTGTTTTGTCTTTGTGTGTCTCTTTATGGTTTTGATAGTTATGTACATTTGCTGTGTTTGCTTGTGTTGCTGTTCGGTCGGCTGTTTGTTCTGTATGTGGTGCTTCCTGCATGAATCATATTTGTACCTTTTCTATATGCATTGTCTAACATTACAATAGCATGATAGTTATGGATATGTGGCTATCGAAATTGACATTAGAAACACAAATTGAACTGGAGGAAGGTTGTGGATATGTTACAACAAAAATGTACATTGAAATGATGTATTGTTAATTACACAAGTAGGCGTTCTTAAAGACAGAATAGCAATAAAAGATGGAATTGTTCTACATGAGAGTACAGACCGACCGCTCCAGAAGTAGCAACAAATGGAATAAAAGTCAGGCATGAAATTGACACACGGCAGTAAACAGCAACACCAGAAGCGCAAATTAAATGCGCGTTCGCTCGAACTTCATAGACTGTTCTTTTCCAATTCCACACCAATATAATTAAGGGTACTGTGGCACTAAAACGTCACCTAGTGCCAAATGATGTTGAACATAAATGGACTATACACACATAAATTCAATGCACAAGAAGGGCATTCATACACACATGAAACACACATACCAAACACAAGCTAAACACCACTACATGATAATCATTAACTTCTCAAGATAATCGTTTGCTGTTATCAAAAATTATAAATACGATTATTTATAACCAGGCATGAACATTCTTCTTGAGTAGCTCCAGGTGATAAATTGATACCACTTGGCAGTTACATATAGCATAAATTTAAACAAGAGTGCCAGTGGGCACAATATACGCCCTTCGGGGTCTTGTTCAACATAAACTGGGGTTAACGTATATGCTGAACTCAAATTCTAAGCCCAATTTTGCGACCAAGTCTTAAGGTTGTAAATAGGCATACTTTAACAAAAAACCTTAACCAAAAATTCTAAATTGAAAAGTGCCATAATTGTGTCTAAATGCTTGACAGCGTTGCATTGTATTTACTCTTGCCTACAGATGAAGCTTCTGATGGTGAACAAATGTTTCAAGTTTAAAAGCTTTATCTGAAAGGATTATGTAAATAAGTGGACTTTAACCAAAACCTTAACCAAAAATTCCAAGCTAAAAAGCGTCATAATCATGTCAAAATGTTAGACAGAGTTATGTACTCTTGCCTACAGGTGAAGCTTGTGATGGTGAACAAGTGCTCCAAGTTTAAAAGCTTTATCTGAAACGGCTATGTAGATAAGTGGACTTTAACCAAAACCTTAACAAAAGATTCTAAGTTAAAAAGGGGCATAATTTGGTCAAAATGTTAGACAGAGTTATGTACACTCTTGCCTACAGGTGCAAGTTGTGAAGGTAAACAAGTGTTCCAAGTTTAAAAGCTTTATTTCAAAGGGTTATGTAAATAAATGGACTTTAACAAAGCCTCAACCAAAAATTCTAAGTTAAAAAGGGGCATAATTCGGTCAAAATGCTTGACAGATTTATGTACTCTTGCCTACAGGTGAAGGTTGTGAGGGTGAACAAGTGTTCCAAGTTTAAAACTTTATCTCAAAGGTTTTGAAAATGAATGGACTTTAACAAAGCCTTAACCAAATATTCTAAGTTAAAAAGGGGCATAATTCGGTCAAAATGCTTGACAGAGTTATTTACTCTTGCCTACAGGTGAAGGTTGTAATGGTGAACAAGTGTTCCAAGTTTAAAAGCTTTATTTCAAAGGGTTATGTAAATAAATGGATTTTAACAAAGCCTTAACCAATAATTCTAAGTTAAAAAGGGGCATAATTCAGTCAAAATGCTTGACAGAGTTATTTACTCTTGCCTACAGGTGAAGGTTGTGACGGTGAACAAGTGTTCAAAGTTTCAAAGCTTTATCTCAAAGTGTTATGTAGATAAGTGGACTTGTTCCACATAAATTGAGGTTAACAATTTTGCTTAACGCAAATGCTAAACGCAAATTCTAAGTCCAATTAAGTGACCTTGACCTTGGATAAACGAGCCGGGACTTGGCAGGCTACTGTAGCATGTCTAGATATACATTATGATTAATTTTTGGAAGGATCCACCAAGCGGAACTTGAGTTAGAGATGTTACAGACAGACTGACCGGTTAAATGTTTTGTTAAACGCAAATTCTAAGTCCAATTTTGTGACCTTGACATTGGATAAACAAACCGGGACTTGGCAGACAACTGTAGAATGTCTAGATAAATGTTGTGTTAAAATTTGAGAAGGATCCACCAAGCGGAACTTGAGTTAGAGATGTTACAGACGTACAGACAACCAGACAGCGCTATTCCATAATACGTCCCGTTTTTTCAAACGGGCGTATAATAATCCTAGAATAAAATCAGAGGTACAACATGATTGGCGTCGTAATACTGTGACAATTTGGTGAACACTTTTTACTATTTAGAATTTATGGTGCTAGATCATATAAGAGTATTTGAATAATTATGCTAAGCAAAAACAAAAGAAATTGGAAAAAAACCACAATATTAATGATTCTTTTTTCAAAGCTAACCATTGAAAAATACATAATTTAACCAGAGTAACGTTGCTTTATATGATGATGTTCAATTGAATCTTGTCTTTCGAAAGTCGCAAGAAATAACTGTATTCATAAATTTGGTAGTGATATTCAAAAGCTTATGGCACATCACGAACTATTTTAATTGAACAATACTCCTGACATTGCCCTCACTGGCTTGAACATATGCAACATGTTAACTGCTCGAGTGATGCATCATGTAGCGTACTGTATAACATTCGGAAATAAACGTCTCTTGTCTTCTGCTGACAGGGCTGATAAAACCTAGGGTGCATCTGGTAGAAGTATACGAGCATCCTTAACATCAAGTTCGCCGATATATATGTATGTAGAATGGGGGCGATATTAAAGTAGCATGATGTTAGATATATATGTCGGTGTTTAAATTTAGGGAAACAGCAAAACTCCCTGGAAGAAATGATGTACATAGCTGCACAAATATCAGCATAGTGACCGTTATCAAGGTGACCGCAATCATTGACTTATGCATGTGTAGCATTGCTGACATCACCGATATGTTTCAATTGCCTCCATTAGTGTTCATTAAAGCATGTGACCTTTGTAATGTAAACTGTGTTTCTTCTCTTTTTATATGTCCTGTTATTTAGACCTACTTACTGATTGATAAACAGTGACAATGTTTGGTATTGGTAATCACCTAATTTTGGTCAATTCGACATCATCTGAACAGTTCGTACGTACGTCATTCTTGTTAACTGTTTTCAGATAAGTTTGAATTTGTGGCACACGCACACGTAATTATTTTGCATTACTCTTCTCTGCTCTTCACAATGGCATAGTCAAGTATGACTATTCTTAACCAGTGTCAATTACTGTTTTTATTTCGATCTTATACTGCTTTCTTCGAAGGGAATACATTATATTTTTGTGACAGTTTATAATCTGATAGTTTAACTTATGACTGTTTCTATTAACTATACTCCTGATGACACTTGTTAATCATGACAATAATGGTCGTTTTGCCAGCACTTATAAAATGATTATAATTATACGAATTAAGATAAAGAACTTATTTGTTGAGTGTAACACATCGTAAACTGTAAATTATATTTATATTCAGATATAGAAAACGTACTACGAAAAGAACATACGATTTGTAATGACAAGGTTGAAGTCGTCCTTTACCACGATAATTTGGGCATTCGGCAGGGCGAAGGTTTCCGGTCAGCTTTTGTGAAGCCAAGTGACGTTATCATTAAAGGAATTAATACAGCTAAGCTGAAGTATCTGACAAAGGCTGAAACCAACAGAGTGTCACTAGAGAGATCTATGAAGGAAAACAACGCTTCGCTGACTTGGCCCGATCCCGGTGTAAGTAATCCTGAAATTACCATTAGATGCAACCTTACTGAAGATAGTGAAAACAGTGATGAGCTATCCATATCATGGACAGAGATAGTAACGAGAATATTTGATGCATTTCTCGATGGTGTGAGCGTCCAGGTGATACCAATTTCAAAAGAAATATGGCAAAGTGTCATGGAATCTCTTGCTAATGTTAATGTGGCTGACCCAACTCAAGTGATAGTTTCAGCGGATAAAGAAACCAACAAAATAGTTGTGGTGGGGCAGGTAGATTCAGTTTCCTCATTAGCAAAGATGATTGAAGATATCGTGCAAAAAATAGAGACTGAAATTGAAATCAAAAGAAATACAAAATCGGAAAGGATAAGTCTTGATGAAATGAAGATAAAACTATTTCAGAAACTAAACATGAAAGACAACATCCTTGTAAAAATGCCAAATATAAAACTATCGGTGGATGAACATACAAACGAAATAATTATCACAGGACAAGAAAGAGACATCGATAAAACTGAGACTATGATCTACAAAGAAACAGCGATATTTATGTCCCAGGCATATAGCATTCCAGAGTATCAGGGACAATTGTTGCAACGTCATGATGTCAAAATCTATTTAGAGAATGAATGGTCCAATAAAAAACTGAAGGCTGCCTGGAGACTAAAGGAAAACTCCATAGAAATTTGTGCTGCAAAGGATAGTATTGTCACAGAGTGTGCAAAGACACTGAAAAACTGTTTTTGTCTCAATGAAATAAATATTGATGACTCGGCGGTGCCTGTTGTTCAGTCGCAGAAGTGGACAATTATGGTTTCATCGCTCCACGAACATCACAAGGGAAAGGTAATCATAACTGTGAGTGACATAGGAACTACAAAAGTCCTTATTGGAAGTACAAATGACATAAGTAATGAGGTTACTGGAAAGGTGCGCAGTTTCGTAGAGGGAAACAGTATATTTGTAGAAGAATTAAATATTCAGCCTGTAATTGTTAAGGTTCTCAACAAGCATTCTTTGAAACGAATTTCTCAAATAGCGAAAACCCACGCAGAGAATTTCGTGAAAGTTCATACAGACAGGGCAAATAAAATGACAGTGAGTGGAAATAGAAGCGGAGTTGGAAAAGCAAAACAGGAACTGCAAAGCCTTGCGAGTGAAGTAAAGGATCGACGAGTTAAACTCAGCAAGCCAGGTCTCGCTCTTCATATGCAAACGTCTGAAGGGAAGGATACACTTAGTAACATTGAGAAGGATCTGAATTGCACCATTAGCACCGAAACAGGACGAAAAAAAGAAATCACCGAATTGAGCAGTATACACACAACTGAACAGTATCAGTTGGATTACGGGAGAGTAGTCAAAGTATGTTCTGGAGATATAACTGATCTTCCAGTGGACGCATTAGTATGCGCATCTGACAAAATGCTAACACTTAAAGCTGGACTCGCAAAATGCATCCTTACAAAGGGTAGGTATTAATTTTACTTCTAGACAAATACATATATACTTAGAAAATGGATATGGTTTAAATAGTAACTCCTCCTCGTTCGGTTGTTTTTAAAGCGTAGTCAATCTAGTTCGATGCTGCTATTTAAGAGTATTAGAAATTCTCTTTGATGCAATTACTGGCCCATTCAATGACATACAGTATTATATTTGCAATACTTATTAATTCTTTTATCAACGTCTCAATGTTTTTAGGTGGTCCAGATATCAAGACACAGTGTGTTAAGTATTTGCAAGTAAACGGACAGATGGAAGAAGGGGATTTGACTCTACTTAATCCAGGTGCCCTTGCGTGTAGAAAAGTAATTTTTGTGAACGGTACTGAGTGGAAGAAACGTTCAAAAAAAGAATCCGAAAGACAAATGATTGCCTTAGTTGGAAATGTACTGACGGAAGCAGGCGTCCAACAATTCCAGAGTATTGCATTGCCAGCTTTGTTTTGTGGCAAAATCGGGTTTGTTTCCTTGTAATTTGTTGTATACCGTACAACTGTTGTTTGTGTCTTTACGAAAATGTAACTTTCACTAATGGGTAAGTCATGAAAAATCAAAGTCATGAACAGTTCCTTTTCACTGTCGTTCAACTTACATGTTACGTTTCAAACATCAATAATTTATCAAACGCCATTTGTTTGCGTGTGTTTGCTAACAATAGCGCTTCATTAACATGATTAAAGAATTTTGTCCTCAAATACTTTTACAGATTGATATAAGTGACGGTTATATAGATATGTAGTTAAACTATTACTACCCAAAAATATACAGCGCTAGTATCAACGTCTGTTCTACAGATCGAACTAACACTTTCCCTCCTCCTTTACTTTATGTGTTATTCAACATTTTACGAAAATGTTGCCGCGCATGTACTTCGTAATAAAGTAAATAAATAGATGTTGCACTAATCATCCGTTTAACTATTGCTATATTGTTTTAACGGACCGTTTCACTACGGAAACGAGATATTCTTCTTTACTGTTAATCAGAATTACTTCCCTTTGTTCAACTACGTCATGTACAAAATAAGGATAAAATATCACCAAACACTGTCAAAACATACCATGTACTTATATAAATGTACAGATAGTTCTAAAGTAATTTGCTTACTATAATTTCAAGAATTAATTAAACAGTAAATAGTACGTTTTGCTGTATTAGTAAATATTACACTTTGCAAAAATAGTTTATACGGTATTTACTTACGGGTTCTTAGGAGGAATACACATTAGTGTTATAGGTGGATTGTATAGTTTGCGTGGTAGTTCAATGAATATTGTCTCTTAATTGTTTTTGATATATACTGAAGTGAGGTGGTTTTATCGATGTTATATCTCGTACAATGAATGATGAACTTGTCGAAGTTTAATTCACATGCTTGAATACTTTGGTTTTGTTTCATTACCTGAGCATCACTTTCATCAAATTGCATTAAACATAACCAAGTTTAAATTATTAATCAAATCTAAGTAGTGAATAAGGGGATTTATAAAAAAAAAGTTGTTGAAATGGCAGGATTAATTAAAAGCGTCTTTTTTCTCTGCCGATTTGTTAACCTTATCGTACTTTATCCTTTTGTTTAGCCGTATAAGCAATAATTGTTCTCTTATTGCTATATCTTGTTAACATTTGTTTAACGCCTAGCGATATTCGCACAGGTTTCCGGTGGAAAATGCAACCAGATCAATTGTCGAAGCACTTCATGAGTTTTTCAATGGAAACCCCAGGAGCACACTTCGTGAAGTATACCTTGCAGATGTGAACATGGCAACGGCGGACATGTTTTCGGCTGCAATGCAGGAAACATTTCGGAGAGCAACCTGTTTTAAAGTACAAGGTAAACTTTCACGATATATCTATTAGAGATGGAATTTTCGTGTCACCTGCGGAAGCATGGCGAACACATAGGGATCTGTCGTTCGGCGTCGTCGTTATCGTTGTCTTCGTCACACTGTTCTTGTCTGGACCGTATATCATGGTCTACTGATGCCATTGAATTGACACTTCACATATTGAACAAATCGGATGACAGGAAGTGTCATGCTGTTCGGACTGTGTTTCATATGTGGTGTTTCCTGCATAACTCATACATGTACTTCTAACATCAATATGTTTGGAGCTATTTCCTTTTTCCATATTTTGTCCGGCCAATAAGTCCTGTTCTACTGATGCCGTTGGATTTAACCTTCACACATCGAACGAGCCTGATGGGAGGAAGTGTCATGCACCTGTGCATTTGTTCACGTTTAATATTTTCATCTCGTGTGCGTGCGTGTATGTATATGTGTGTTTGTGTGTTCATCGTTACATTTGTGGTTTTCTGATATCTTTGTACCTGGGCGTTTGTTCATGTTTGTGTGTATGTGTGTGTGTGTGTTTGAGTGTGTGGTTGTGTATTACTTTTGTGTGGCATTTCCTGCTTGACTTTTACTACTTTTACATTCACTCATACAACATGCCTGATGAGAGGAAGTGTCACGTACAATGTCAAATACTCTAACATCAGTCTTTTAAGAGTTATTCCCCCATTTTCACAATTTTTGACCAGCCAATAAGTCTTGTTCTACTAATGACATTAAATTGAAACTTCACTTATGGAACAGACCTGATGAGAAGAAGTGTCATACACAAGGTCCATATTTCTAACATCAGTTTCTAACCGGGTTTCCACGGAAAATCCGGTTATTGAAATGGTGTTGTACGGCGGATGGGCGGATGGTCGGATGGGCGGACGGTTGCCAATCTTGTAAGCACAGCTTCTCTTAAACTGTTCAATAGATTTTCACAATATGTAAATGTGCATATTGTCAGGGATATTTCCTTCAGCAATTGTTTTGGAGATATGCCCTAAGAACTTAGAAATCACTTGGTCTTTTGACCCTATCCTTGTAAGCGCAACTCCCCTTAAACTGTTTAACATAATTTCATAAATGAAAAAATAGTAAATTCTGAAGGGAGGTGATCCCCCGAGAGCAAAAATTGCAACACAAAAAGAGAAAATTGCAGACTCGGTTTTATTGAGTCTGTTCATGAACAGTAATTGAAAGTGCAACACTGCTCACGCCCCCTTGCACCGGCTTAAGCGGTATTCAATTTTCAAAACAAGAAGTACTGAAATTCATGATCTCGAAAGATCAGAAAGTCAAAACCTTGAATGTAGCAAGAACACAATATGTTAGTATGCCAATTTTCGGGGAATTTTCCTTCTGCAATTTTTATTGGAGTTATGTCCCTTTACACTTAGATATTAGTAGTTATCAGTGAAGGAAACCCGGTTTGATGTAGTGCCGATATTCTATGTTTGCAGTTATTCCATTTATTCATGTTTTTGCCCTGTCCTAATAATGCCATTGAATTTACAATTCACATAATAGTGGAACAGGCCTTATGAGAGGGAATACCATGCACAAGGTCTATTATCAGCATGTTTGGTGTTATTTCCCTTTTTCATATGTTCATTTCCGGCGAATACGTCCTCTTCTACTGATGTCATTGAATTCACTAATAGACAACCCTGATAAGAGGAAGTGTCATGTGCAAGGTCCACAATTTAAACATCAGTTTTTGCAGTTATTCCCGTTTTTCATATTTTTGTCCGGCCAATAAATTCTGAAGGGAGGTGATCCCCTGATAGCAAAAATTGCAACACAAAAAGAGAAAATTGCAGACTAGGTTTTATTGAGTCTGTTCATGAACAGTAATTGAAAGTGCAACACTGCTCACGCCCCCTAGCACCGGCTTAAGCGGTATTCAATTTTCAGAACAAGAAGTACTGAAATTCATGATCTCAAAGGATCAGAAGGTATAACACTTGTCTTGTTTTACTGGTGCCATTGAAATTAAACTTCACATATGGAACAGGGCTGCTGAGAGAAAGTGTTATGTAAAAGGTCCATAGCTCTTACACCAGTCTTTATGGAGTTAGTTCCCTTTTTCATATTTGTTTGTTCGGCCAATTATCCCTGTTCTACTGATGCAGTTGAATTGAAACTGCTCATATGGAAAAGGAATGGTGAGAGGAAGTGAGATTCACAAGGTCCATAGCTCTACCTTCAATAATTTTGAGTTATTACCCTTTTCATGTTTATCCTGTCTATAAAGCATGTCCTAGAGGTGCAGTTGAATTGAAAGTTCACATATTGAAAAAAATGATGAAAGAAAGCATTATGCACAAGGTCAATAATTATGGCATCAATACAGTAAACCCCCTCTGAACCGGATAATGTTGGGGAGAGCTGAAAATTCTGGTTTCCAGTTTGAAGGGGATTTCTGTCTCCATCAATTTGGTAAGTTACTAAGTATTATGAAATTTAATTATTTAGGCCTGATTACGGTACAAAGTGTTATAAACGTCATACTGTACCTGAATAATAATAAATAACATATACCCTGATTTATTCGTTGAAATAGTTAGTAATAAGATATAAGATATAAGATAATTATTAAACTTCAAACACAAATCATTTCACACTTTTAGCATTCTTTCAATATATTCTTATCTTGCCAGCATGTCATATAATGTACAGTCTCTCAACATGTAAGTCTGAATAAGCAAGTTGATTTTTTGTACCACTAGATCTTTTGCATACTACATGTACATGTATACAATGGATACAACATGGCAGGCAGGCAGGCAACACATGCTTGATCCAGAAAGTATTTGCCCGAGAAAAAAATCATTCTTGGCATGTAATGCTGAAAAACCTTTCTTTACTGACGAGCAAATGAAATATTACACCAATTGGACTTGCTCAGAAGTTTGCGAAGCACTAAACTTTCTTTTGGATAACATATTTGTACGTTATGAGAATGCTATATACCGTCAGGTAATTGGTATTCCCATGGGTACGAATTGTGCACCACTTGTCGCAGATTTGTTTTTGTACTGCTATGAGAGAGATTTCATGTTGAGTTTGAATCCTCAATCACAAGAAGATGTTATAAAAGCCTTCAATGAAACTTGTCGATATTTGGATGATATTTTTAACTTAAATAACCCTTTCTTTGATGCTCTGATTCCTACAATTTATCCTAAAGAACTCAAATTGAATAAAGCTAACCCGTCCGACAATTATGCAGCGTTTCTTGACCTAGACCTTAAAATTAATAATGGAATGATTTCTTCTAAAATATATGACAAAAGAGATGATTTTGATTTTTATATTGTAAATTTTCCTCATCTTGACGGGGATGTTCCCCGTGCTCCATCTTACGGGGTTTATATATCTCAACTTATTCGTTTTGCTAGAGCTTGTTCTTCTATTGACGATATTAACAGTCGAAATCTCATTTTAACTGAAAAACTGCTTAAACAAGGATATAGATACCATAAACTAAGAAAAACTTTCTCTAAATTTTACTATCGAAATCTCTCGCTTATTGGCAAGTACAAATGTAATCTCAAGGTACTTTTGCGACACGGTATTTCACATCCTGAATTTTATGGTGATGTGATTTACAAACTTCGTAAAATTATTGGACATACCCATTTTCTCACTTTGTTCATCAAATATATAAAACAATTCATTAAAAAGGGATATGATCCTGTATTACTACAACATACTGCATGTTTGGTTGTGAACCCTTTTACAGTTGGCAATCACGCTGGCCGCTTTGCATGTACGCCGACAAGAAAGGTTTAGTACTCTATGAAGGCGACCTCTTAAATCCAGAAATGGAAGGAGAACGTCGGATATCTGTACTATTTCATTTTTGTCGTACCCTTTATTACTTTTCTACAGTTACTCTGTTTGCAGCTCAATCATTGAGTACACTAGCGATAGGTGGATACAGTATGTTCAATTAAATGTTTTTTTGTTATACATGCACTTTACCACTGTATTTGCTGTCGCGGTTGTTGTAGATTAGTCGGAGAGGGGATACGTTTATTTACACTGTTTGTCTTTTAGGATGGGGATGGAATAAGGGTGAGGTTGGGCGCCCATAAACCGGTTTAACCCCCCGGTGACTTTTGTCACTGACCGTTCCAAGGCGGTACTTCCATCTTCCTCCTATTGTATGTTTGTTTTGTCTTTGTGCGTCTCTTGTTGTTTTTTCTACCTATGTACATTTGCTGTTTCCTTGTGTTGCTGTTCGGGCGAGTGTTTGTTATGTATGTGGTGTTTCCTGCATGACTCATTTTTGTACTTTGAATAGTCAACATTGATTACTGCCATGCTCATTGTTTGCTTTACATCAAAATGTTTGTGACGATACATTTCAAATGATTTAACTCATTTCCTCCTATACTATTTTTACTCTTTGAATAATCTACCGAAAAGGAGCATTGACTGTAGAAAATGAGAAGTTTAGAATTGTGCAGTTTTAAAACCATTGTGATAAATTGAGCATTCGCTCCTATGGAGCAAATGCTCTATTTATCACATTGGTTTCAATAAATGAGTATTTCAGAGGCGCAAAAAGTCGTAAGTAGGATAGAATGAGTTAAGTTAATGGACTATTAGTACTATTACAGCATTAAGTCTTATTCACATGTGACCTTCTAGGGATAATGCACCTTTCGGAATATATACATGTAATTATATGTGACACGTTGGAGGAAGCCGAAAAATACTCTTACTGTAATCTGTTTCAAGAAAGTGGTCGACACACTTTATAATTGATTTTCACGAGCATAACTTGCCAGTCGAGATGCAGAGTACGGCTTCTTAAAAAGGCAGCAGACTCGGTTTTATTGAATCTGTTCAAGAGCATTGAAATGTATGATCCAAAAAAACCCAATAAAATATAACAATATTACGACCACTACACAAGGACCTACATCTGCTGTTGTGAAGTACATCAATTCTTAAGGTAGGAGATCCGACGAAAGCAAAACCAGCAAAGCAAAATGAAAAACAAAACATGCAGACATGAGTTTGTCCATAAACAGTTATTTAAAGTGCAACGCTACCATCGCCCTGCATCATCGGTTTAAGCGATATACAAGTTTCATAATTACAAACATTGAAAAATATCACGTAGGAGCAGAACATATACATAAACACTGAGAAACACGTATGGAGCGACCTTTGACGACTCCAAATAATATTATCATACATCGATTTTGTATTATTTGCGTAAGCAATGAAAGCAAAGGTAGTATATTTCTCTGGTCGGTCTCATCCTTAACCTACAGACCTGAAATCGGCATTTTCGCAGTGCAGTATAGTACACTTTATTGACGTGCATTCGATTGTTACGAACGGCATTTAATAACATGGCATCCGGAAACAATCAAGGTACATTGTATACTATTTCAGACTGAAAAGGCTTCGTAACATTAGTTTTGGTTTCATATGTGCAAAGCAGTCTACAAAATATAACTCTTTGAAATGAGAGCGCACGAATATACCAGTATAAGCCATGTGATCGAAATCACTTGGCGATAATATGAATGAATGTATTCTGCTAGAGGCAGTTACTCTATGAAGTATGCGTCGGATGACCTGATGCGATCGATCAGGTTATTACGACCATAGATGTAACGGAAGCATCTCCGACTGGTCAGTATCATAATAGGCATAGCGGAAAAAGGCTGAAGTATTAGTTGAACTGAATTACCCACTGATAAATAGTGCTAATCCTTTCCCTTATAATATCATGTCCCTATCCATATATCAGTTCGGGAACATGTTTTATATTAGCACTTCGAAGTTGACTACTGAACCTCTCAAATTAGATCATCGGTAGCTATACGCACAGCAGAAAGTCACGAGGTGAATAAATAAAGGGTTTGTAAACATTCTAATTATGGAAGTGGTTCTACAAAAAACCTTCAAACAAAACAAGAAAACACGTACATTTCATAAAAACGTATGTACACATGTGTTTGGTATTGGTAGAAAGTGTAGAACCAGTTATATGATCAAGGTCTTCTCTGTTTTGATGTAAAAATGTTCGTATGTGGGAAAGGGTTGGGCTGACAAGGTAAATTTCATGTGTGAATTTGGACTGGGGTAGTAGAACACTTTGAACACACACACATCTCTAAAATTGTGAGTAAAAAGAAATATCTTCACAGGGATTAGGACATATCTGCTTAAAAGAAGTGAAGTTCACCAAGGCTGACAGACTGTACCGTGGCATACGATCAATACAAGCAAATGTCCATGAACTTGATTTGTTATTTAAATGGAAAAGTAGTAAAGTCAAGCAGGCAAAGCCACATGCAAGACGCAACCACCACCAAAACACCGATAGACAGTATGACACACACACACACACACAACCACACACAAAAACGCACACACACACACACACACACACACGAAATGAACACAAAAGAGACACGAGAACCAGGGACAAACGTTCCACAACATAACAAACCACAAGCACAAAGACGCAAGGCAAACAAAAGGAAGGGTGACAAAGAGAGTACCGCCTTGGCACGGTCAGCAGCAAAAACACCACTGGGGGTTTAAACCGGTTTACGGACGTCCTAACCTCGCACTTCTCTCAAAGTCACCCTAGCTTTACAAATATTGTAAATAAAGGTATCCCCGCTGGACTTACCCACAACATAGACGACGGTGAACACAGGACAACATGTAAAACATAGCATAATAACTGTGACAATCCGTCAAATATATACTCAATGACTTTGCTGAAGTCAGAGTAAGATTTCTATAGTAAAAGTACAACTATAAGTCATACAGGAAACACCACATACAAAATACACAGACGCCCTAACAGCACCATACATAAAACACAGTAGATGTACATATCTATCAAAATACAAATGTATACACAAAGACAAAACAAACAATAGGGTGAATGTACCGCCATGGAACAAACAGTGACAATAGTCACTTGGGATGTAAACTGGTTTAGGGGCACCCAACCTCACACTTATTCGATCTCCAACCTAAAAGACAAACAGTGTAAATAAAGTGTCCCCTCTCCGAATGATCTACAACAACAGCTATGGCAAATACAGTAGTAAATTGCATCTAGAACGAAAACATATTTAAGTGAAATAAACTTAATCCATCTGTCGCTAGCTTACACATTAATTGAGCTGCAAACAGAGTAACTGTAGAAAAGTAATAAAGGCTACGGAAAACAGACTGATGTCTTCCTCCCATTTCCAGATTTCAGGATGCGTTTTCATAGAGTACTAAGCCTTTCCTGTCGGCGTACATGAAAAGAGGGCAGCATGATTGCAGTGTGATTGCCAACTGTAAAAGGTTTGACAACCAGACATGCAGTATGTTGTAGTACTATAGGATCATAAGCATTGTTGAAAAAAAAGGAAAAAGAAAGCGCACTTAGTCGGAATCAGAAGTTTGATTCTCAACGCATTGGTCCCATGAAAAGAATACTGATGCATCTGCAACGCTATGTGTTTCTGTGTGTAATGTAAATTAAAACTATACAGACAACTGTTTAAACTGTATGCCGTCATATGAATGTGGTCATATACGTTTCACATGGACTAAAGTCCACACCTTATTGCCAGATGTAGCTTCACGGAGTAATTGTTTATTAAAACAAGACCCTACTCAGGCATGTAAAGCATTGTTTCGAAAAACAAATCATACTTATTCGGCTCTACCTTTAGATAAATATGTGTTACGTATGTAAATAAAACATGGACTGCATTCTTGGCGAGGGGGCAGTGTATATTTTCAACCATAGGAAAATACCTTTGGCCTCGGGCTATGCTTCCTGAGAAGTCTTTTTGGTGGTTGAAATGAATTATATGCTCTGTCACTGTTAAGGAATGCCACATGTATATATTGTCTACTCATAGTGTGGTATTGTACGTATTGTTGCGTTATAAGTAATCTAAGAATATGTAAATGTTGTTGGTTCAGTTCATCGAGATCCAAACTGATTGCCACTGTGCTTATCTTTTTATAAATAAAATGAAGAATCCCGAACTGGCGACAATACATCAATGCTATAGAGGGATCAAAGCCGGCAAATATTTTTAGGAATCATGTCCATATGTATTCGTTGCACTATCACATAGACCATGGTATCCGTGATAGAGATTGCTTGCCAGGCATGCATGTAAAAATGTATTCATATGGTGTCATGATCAGACTCATACGAAATGGCATGATTTGAACATCCGTTTATAACATTAATTCTGAGATGTACTAAGTGAGCATAAACCGGTTACCCGTAAATCGGGTACCCGTAAATCGGTTACCCGTAAACCAGGTTTAAGTCCCCCAGTAGCTAATTTTGGTTGCTGGCCGTTCCAAGGCGGCACTCCTGCTTTCAGCCTACGGTCAATTTTGTTGTTTAATATGCTTAATGTTTAATGTGTTTCGTCTTGATATGCGTCCTGTTATGTTTTGTTTTAAGGCTTTACCGTTTCTTGTTAGATGGTGTTTGGTGCGGTGTCATTTCGTGTGTAGCTCTCCCTGTTTGACTATATTTCCATATTGGATATACAAAACGGTAAAGGTATTTATTGATCTTGCAGACCAGGCAAAGACGGTGACTCCAACCCCACAGCCGACAAAAGGAATGAAAATTGTAATTGTCAAGGGAGAACTTGCAAAACAAGAGGTAACATGTTTGAAGAGGACCTAACAAACCCGGGTGTAAATCTATGACCAATTCAGTGATGTATGTTTTTATAAATTAACATTGCACCAACCGTGGCGGACATAGTATCATCTTAAAAATTAAATGTCATAAAAAGTTATATGAAATATGATTCTATTCTGAGAAACTCAGCGGAATGTGTTATGCCATTTATATAAAAAAATCAGCTCTTTATTGAGTTAATGTAAACTGATCATTAGTTTTGATGTTATTTGTTTTGAAAATTGAATACTGCTTAAGCCGGTTCTAGGGGGCGTGAGTAGTGTTGCAGTTTTAATTACTACTCATGAACAGACTCAATAAAACCGAGTCTGCAATTTTCCCATTTTGCATTTGTACTTTTGCTTTCGAGGGATCACCCATTTTCAGAATATATGTACATCACAACAGCAGGTGTTATGTGCTAGTGTGGCGGTCGTAAAAAGTCGCCCCGTACTTCATTCTCAGTGTTATATTTTCTGGTCCTTCGGGATCATTAGTTTTTATGTTATTAGTTTTGAAAATTGAATACTGCTTAAGCCGGTGCTAGGGGGCATGAGTTGTGTTGCACTTTTAATTACTACTCATGGACAGACTCAATAAAACCGAGTCTGCAATTTTCTCTTTTTGCATTTCTACTTTTGCTTTCGAGGGGTCATCCATTTTCAGAATATATTAACTAGGCAAAGATAAAATATTCTTTTAAAAGTAAATTCTTATGACTTTAAATCTTGTGAAAGGTGAGGGACAGCAGATTACCAATTTTTGTGGAATCACCCTATTACTCCAAGTTAATGCAAAAAAGAACATTATTATTTATACAGATCATTGGCGGGGTATCTGCCTTTTTGTTTTCTGCTGAGGAAATTCTTGTTGCGCGAGCCGTTCGGCGAGAGCTACATTTATTTTCCTCAGCAGGGTATAAAAAGTCAGATATCCCGCCAATGATCTATATAACGATTTTATTATACTGCAAAGTTTAATATTTGTAACAGTTTATTAGCGTTGTTAATGAAAAAGTGGTAAAAAACTACACACAACCCGCCACCATCACAAAAACACCTACAGAAAGCAATTTACATAGCAATTTATACTCATACACACACATACAGTAGAAAGTCACATACAAATGGAAAAGTAGTAAAGTCAAAGGCGCAATCACCACCAACACATCGATAGACAGCATGTCACACACGCACGAACGCAAACACACGAGAAGAATACAGAAAACACCAACAGTACACAAACACCAGAGACAAACATGAACAAAACACAAAGCACAAAGACACAAGGCAAACAAACGTAAGGGTGGCAAAGAGAGAACCGCCTTGGCACGGTCAGTAGCAAAATCACCACTGGGTGATTAAACCGGTTTACGGACGTCCTAACCTCACACTCATCTCAAAGTCACCCTAGCTAAACAAACATTGTAAATAAAGGTATCCACGCCGGACTTAAATAATGTATGCGTCGTTTTGCTTCCCATCAAGGGTCTCATACTGTAAGGTAAGGGCTTATATAAATAATATCTGTATAATAACCAGCTCATTACATTTGTGGATAGAAAGTGGTTCTCCAAGTGCATTAGTTTCTCAAAGGATTGAAATAATCAGAATTTAGTAAAGTTTTCAGCATATAAGCGGTTAAGCAGACACTATTTTTCAGCATGAGAACGGTTAAACTTAATATGACGATTGGCGCAGTTCTGACGTCAATTGGATGACGTCAAAGTGACGGTTTTAAAATATTCAAACAATTGAGCGTTGGAAGAAGCGGCTGCACTGCAATTTACAGGTACGTGTACTGTGCATGTGCATGAATAAAATCTAAATGATATTGGGTGTGGATGGGGGTTGGGATAGGGGCTAATCAGTACTTGCACAAGCACTTTGACAACATTTTCAGCATCAGAGCAGAATAAGACCTTCGCCACGTATCGGGTTCATTTGCATTTTTATACTACAGCTATAACAAAATAGTTTCTCAATGGATAACTTTGTTCCGCCCAAAACTCTTGATATTTCGTTTGAGAGCGGTTGTTTGGATCGAATCGACAAAATGAAGCTGGTCGGCCATTTGCATTTTAATGTAGCAATGAAGCGGGGCCCTCGACGGGGGAAATTCCATTGTTGCTCATGACTCCGTATATACATCAGTATTTAGAGGGATACACGGCTTTTAAACATTGGTAATTGACATATCAAAGTCGAGGATTTGATCTTGCAGTATAATAAGTAAATGTGCAAGTCTATGAAAGGCAGATGGAGATACACAAACATGATATAACGAACGACAATTAGGGAAAATATCGCTTTGGAATGCTCAATGACAAGTGTTACTAGGGGTTTAAACCAGTTAAATGGAAAAGTAGTAAAGTCAAGCAGGTAAAGCCACATACAAGACGCAACCACCACCAAAACATCGATTGACAGCATGACACACACACACACACACACACGCACGCACGCACGCACGCACGCACGCACGCACGCACGCACGCACACACACACACAGACACACACAAAACACACACCCAAACGCACGCACACACACACACACACACGAAATGAACACAGAAAACACCAAAAGACACACAAGAACCAGAGACAAACGTTCCACACATGAACAAAATTACAAGCACAAAGACACAAGGCAAACAAAAGGAAGGGTGACAAAGAGAGTACCGCCTTGGCACGGTCAGTAGCAAAAACACCACTGGGGGTTTAAACCGGTTTACGGACGTCCTAACCTCACACTTCTCTCAAAGTCACCCTAGCTTTACAAATATTGTAAATAAAGGTATCACCGCTGGACCTACCCACAACATAGACGACGGTGAACACAGGACAACATGTAAAACATAGCATAATAACTGTGACAATCCGTCAAATATGTACTCAATGACTTTGCTGAAGTCAGAGCACCTGCAGGTAAGCCGTTAAGGGCACGACAGGGAAAAAGTAATACATGAGTCTGGTAAGCTCATTCTGTAACCAAGTTTAAGAGTATACCATCATAGAGTACTACCCTCGGCCTGTCATCGCGCAATCAAAGAGGGAAGCGTAGCTACCGACTGTAAAATGGTCGATAACCAAACATGCAGTGCGTTGCAATATAATAGGATCATAAACTTTCTTTTTAAATGTTTTAATGCGTTTTATAAACAAATCATGAAAATGGATATGACCCCGAATTTTCCTAAGTTTGTAGATAACATCCCCATAAAATTCTGGTTGAGAAATGCCTTGTCGCAGTAACGTCCGTAGATTGCAATTATATTTAATAATGAGAGGTAAATTTCGATAATAAATTTTAGAAAAAGTTTTCCGATGTTTGTGGTATCTGTAACATTGCTTAAGAAGTTTATCAGTTATAACTTATTACGTCTGTTAAAATCTTCAAGCAAAGAACAGGCTCGGGCAAACCAAATCAGTTGAGAAATATAAACCCCATAAGATGTAGAACGTCAAATCGATAGATAGTGTGTCACACACATAACTACAAACTCAAACACACGCAAATACACGAGATGAACAAGAAAACATCATTCATCACACACGTAATAGATATAAGCATTCCAAACATGAACAAAAGCACAAGTACAAAGACACAAGACAAATAAAAGTAAGGGTGACAAAGAGAGTACCACCTTGGAGCAGTCAGTGGCAAACTTACCAGTGGGGGTTTAAACCGATTTACGGACAAAATTGCATTTAAGCTAAACAAACTTGATCTACCTGTCGCTAGTATACTCACTGATTGAGGTCTATTCAGAGAAACTGTTGAAAAGTAATAAAGGGTACGACAAAATCGAGAGATCTGTTTCCGGATTGTACAGGGTGTCTTCATAGAGTACTAAGGCTTTGCTTTTCTGTCGGAGTACATAAAAGATGACAACGTGATTGCAACTGTAAAATGATTAAAAAACAGACATGCAGTATAGTGTCGTATTATAGAATCCTGTCCATATTATAAAATGTAAAAGTACAGGAATGGGTCATGCAAGAAACACCATATACGAAACACAGCCTTCCGAACAGCATCACGAAGAAAAAGTATAGCAAATGTACATGCATGTCAAAAGACACAAAAAGATACACAAAGACACAACAACAACACTATAAAACAATAGGGAAAAGATGGAAGTACCACAATGGAACGGTAAGTGACAATTGCCACAGACTCATTGAGCTGGTTAAGGGGCGCCCGCCCTAAGTTTAAACATATTTTACATATCAAAATTTGACTCTTCAAAATTTAGCTTGTTCAACTGTTTGTCCTGTTATTTATACTGCAGTTTGTTTTCAGCGGGGAGATTACTTGACAACTTGAGAGTATTATGTTAAATAGTTTCAGCTGCCCTTGACTATACTACGACCCACGTTTATTTTACTCTTTGCTTCCTCCGAAAAATATATGTTGATGGATACATCATTTGTTTACAAATTTGACAGGTTGCATAGTGTCATTTAAAGAATGAGTACATCGACAATACGATAACGATTCGTCGATATATCGATACCCATTGTCAGTCGATAGGTCCATGCACTTGTGATAAATCCGTGCTCGTTTACAAAAAAGGTCTCTGTATTTTTAATAGCAGTCAAAATGTGTTTTTTTGTTACGAATCGTATGTGGTGAGTGTACAGTATACATTAGTTACTGTATAAAATCGAGGAGTAAAGCATTGCTTATGTTACTTACAACTTCTCCAATAGGAGAAAATGCCTACTGCTATGTACAGAACAGTTGTGGAAAAGAATTTTCTGGTAAAACGCTGGTTGTTTATTTCGCATGCCACAGGTTGATGTAATTCTGAATACAGCAAGCAAAAATGTGGATTTAAGTCAGGGTGCTGTTTCGCAATCGCTGTTGAAAGCCGCAGGGGGAGAAATCCAGGTGGAAATTAACACAGAATACCCGAAAGGAATACATGCGGGACAGTTGGCTTACACTAAAGGGTACAATCTCAGATGTGACATGGTTATGCACACTGCATTAGATACATGGGAAACTAAAGGATCATTACAGGTAGACTTAAATTTGATTATATCATACATGTATTTGATTATTACTCAAACGACGTGTTTTAAATGGCTATTCGGTGTGGAAATATATTACTGATGATACTGATAATGTTAACTTCATGTATTAGTTATTACTTAAACTGTGATTTGGAAAGAGTGAAGATTACTAACAGTATGATGCACGTAATTTAATAGTTGTTTTACAATCATCACCCGCCGTTAGGTCTAGCATGTTTTACTAGCTACGTTGTATAATTGCATTGACTTCAAATTATACGTTTCACAATGTACGTTTGCGAAATTCAGGTTTGCTGTTATGTATGTTTCAAATTCCCGGTGTCATGTATGTTATATGAACTGGATAACAAATCTTTTGAATATTCCAATATCATGATTACAACACATTGTATGTTAAAAATATTACTTTACAGACAATGAAAGACATAATAACAGAATGTTTGGCAGAAGCTCACAGACACGACTACACGTCTGTAGCATTTCCTGCTCTGGGAACAGGATCTCTTGGTTATCCAAAAGATGTTGTTGCACGGACGATGTTCGAAACAGTTGATAGTTTTTCCGAGAATATGCAAGATAATCATGTCAAAGAAGTGCGGTTCGTCATCCGTGAACATGATAAAGATGTGATAAAGGTTTGTCTTACTGTTGTTTTGATTCATTTTATTCAAATCAAAGCTTTAGCGCGATGAAACGTTTCTTAATGTTCTTCATTTGAAATTGAAAAAACAAACAACAGGCATGCAGGAAGCGATACACACAAAAGGTCAAGGCATCCGACGTTATCAAGCATTATTGCTTTGGTTTGGTTTTATCGGGTTTTACGTCGCTTTAACAGTATTTCAGTAATATCATAACGTCTAGCTAATTACAGGTGGTGGAAGACCCATGAGTTTCTGTGCACGGAACAAATTGCATTGTTTCGTGCACAGAAGCACAGAAGAACATCCAGGTAGAACCACCGACCTGCCGAAAGCAAACTGGAAAACTTACTGATATGAAAATTCCAAATGTCAAGACTGAGATTCAAACCACTGGGTAAACGATTGTCAGTCCATAAGACCATAACCACCCCCTCATCAAACATAAGACAGCACAACTACAAGACAAAACGCGGAGAAAAGCACAATAAGACCATATAAAAACAAAGTAGATCATAGGAAAAAACCAGGAGTACCGCCTTCAAACGGCCTGTATGCAACAAAGGCTACTGAGGACTTAAATTCTGAAGGGTGGTGTAAACCATGTTTACGGGTACCAAACCTCATGCGTATCCCACTGTCACTAAAATCACACTGTAAAGTAAAAATTCCCCGCCCGGACAACTCCATAACATGAGTAACGATGTCAAGACTAAATGATGTTCCACTAAACTGTAAAACAAGTGATGCCATATACTTAAATGACGTAGTATGCACAAAACATTTCTACATGAAACTTGGTGGTTAAAAATAGAAAAGGACATCAAAACTAGATGGCCAGTCAGAGGTCAGAGAAATTGTGAATTGTGGAGAAGACATTTGGTGTACGACAGAGAAGGCAAATTACAAACGCACAACTTACTCCCTCCGTGAATGGTTTAAGATGACGCCATCATAGAGTATTAGGTATTTCTCTTCATCGCACAAGCACAGATGGAAGCATAAAGCCAAACTGCAAAGGAGTTGACTACCAAGTATGCAGTGCACTGCAGTATAGAGGGGATGTAGCCCTGTTTTAATGAATCGTTTAATACGTTTAATAAGTATCAAATTATGTGTGTCCAAACGACATAACCATAACACCCGTGATGTGAAATACTGACAATTTAAACTACTACGTAAATTAACATTGTATTTGCTAATTGGAAGAACATTATATTTTATTGCACTTTCCCATTGTAATAGATGTTGAATATATAACGTGTGGAATTGTGCCGTTACTTACATTATTTTCCACTTCAAATTATTTCAACTTCAGTTCGACATAACAATAAAATGTGTTTTAAATGTTTTCAATTGTGTTGGAATTCCTATAAGTGTTACAAATGTGTCTACGATTAACAACATTCCAATCGAAGTACAAAAATGAGTCATGCAGGAAACACCACATACAGAACAAACACTCGCCCGAACAGCAACACAAGGAAACAGCAAATGTACATAGGTAGAAAAAACAACAAGAGACGCACAAAGACAAAACAAACATACAATAGGAGGAAGATGGAAGTACCGCCTTGGAACGGTCAGTGACAAAAGCCACCGGGGGGAATTTGTTTTATCCTGTCACCAGGCTTTTCAAGTAACGTAATAAAGGGGATTTTTTTTGCATAGTGTATGTGTAAGTTGGACGGTACACAGTTTGGAGCCAGATCAGACGCCTGTTGAATGAGTGTCTTATCGGGATACACACTGTCACCCAATTTGGTATAAACTGCCAACTGTTTCGGAATACTGTCATTCTGGTTTCTGGACGTTTCGGGCTCGGCAATGCTTTGGTGCTTAAAACGGTTTGATAGTAAGACATTGAATCCACATTGGATGCCTGTAGTCGGCATCAAATCAAGATCCAGTGTGTTAATTACTCAGGTTAAATATATGTACGCGGCTTGTATGAACACAGATTGTGTCTGTGATAAGACAATGGGGTCAATAATAAGCAATTTGGAGTCAGGCCAGACGCCTAGCAAGCTGGCATCTGGTCTGGGTCCAAACTGTTTGTTACTGAGATTAAGGGTAGTTTGTGAGCAGTATTAAATTACTGTGAATGTCTGATTCTGTTGAAATACATGTACAGCTGGTTTAAAACATGTATGTGCCTGTAAATACATGAGATACGATGGTGCTGAAACAATGGCGTCAATAATAGACAGTCTGAAGCCAGATCGGACGCCTAGTACGTTGAGGCCAGATCGGGATCCGGACTGTTTGTCATGGTGTCAATCACTGCGACTTCAGACTGTCGTGGGGTCTTTTTATATTCTATTCGTGTATAGTCGTTGCTAGTTTCTATTTCATTAAGTCTGCGATTAGATCATGTATGCGTTTTTTGTGTATATTGTGGATGTGTTTGGGGTAGGACAATGGCGGCGGTGCTTAGTAGGCAAATGTACGTTTCATGCATATACACGGAAATGTGTTGGTGCTGGAATAGTGGTGGGGATAGTAGGCAGTTTGGATCCAGATCGGGAGCCTAAGAACTTGGCGTTTAATCAGGATCCAAACTGTTTTAAAGCTGACACTCGCTGCATATGTTCATTGCTAGGATACAGTACTCTGGGCCTTATCGGTCGGATAATGCGTCGTTATTAGACAGTCTGGGGTCAGATCAGACACCTAACCACTTGGTATCTAAACAGACTCCATACTGTTTGTCATCGGGATTGAGTATGCCAATTGATTGTTGTCGTGGTCGATTAATTGTATGTAATAGTATATATGTTTTGTATGTGCATCGTATATAACGTAATGCTGTCAGTAATAAGCAGTTTGGATCCAAACTGTCACTGTGTTACGATAGACAGGAAAGGATGTTGTTGGCGCTGAACAGTACTGTCATTAGCAAAAGGCTTGGGTTCAGATCAAACGCCTGGAGTTTGACGTCTGATCAGGATCCATACTGTTTGTCACTCCTGTAAAATGATGGATCGTAAAGTTTCAGACATTCTGATGATTAGTTACATTATGTTATTGTATTCTGAATGAAGTGTAAGAATGTGTATCGATTCCATACAGTCTTCACTCTGAACAGATTGGAGTGGAATTACTGATGTAGACTGTAGTATTGATAAATATTGATACCACGGACATATTGTGTTTGCCGTTGTTACACACAGCAATGCACAGTAAACCCGTGCTTTCTATTGTGCGCTTTGTATTATTATCCTTCTATATGGAGGCCATACTTAATATACACGTGTAAAACAGTCTGTACTTGATAAATCTATGCATATGCATATCTGGTTATTGTTAAGGTCTTGTTAATGACTGATGTGTGAGGATTTCATTGTACATTTTACATCTCTAAACGCCCAAGGGCTTAGAGATACAAATAAACGGTATAGGCTAGGGCAATGGTTATCACAGCAAAAAACAAAGGTTGTTTACCTGCAAGAAACGCACTTTAATGAAGAACTGATAGTTAAAATCAATACAGAGTTTTCAGACTGGCAATGTTTCCATAGTTTCGGAACGACTAAAAGTAGAGGGGTTTCTATACTTATACATAATAGTTTAAATGCAATAGTTAGTAATATAACACAAGATGATAAAGGTAGATACCTATTACTTAATGTAAGCATAGACGCAAACGATATTACCATGATAAGCATATATGCTAATAATGATGGAAAAATCCGCGATACTTTTTTTCAGAGTTTGCTCCCTTTAATTAAAGAAAAGACACTGGGTATCACTATAATTGGTGGAGATTTCAATGAAGCTTTAAACATAGTTGATAGGTTTCCTCTGCCAAAGAGATGTAAATCATCCAAATCATTGTTAAAAATTATATCCGAACTTAATCTCAAGGACATTTGGCGAATAAAAAACACCGCTACTACACAGTTTACTTGGAAACGAAAGAATAGTGTCGAACGTAGTAGAATTGATTACTGGCTTATAAACGAAGATATCATACCATTAATACATTCCTGCGATATCAGACCTGCATTGATAGAATATACAGACCATATGGGTATATCGCTCAAGATATGTTTTAAAACAAATAGAGGTCCAGGGACGTGGAAATTTAACAACTCCTTGCTAGACGATGATCTATTTATTAAGAAAATGAACACTTTTATAGACACATGTAAAATAAATCTGCAGTCGATATATACAGACCCTCAGACAATGTGGGAGATGTTTAAACTCGAGATAAAGGAATTTGTAATTACTTACTCAAAACAGAATGCCAAGGCTAGAAAGAGTTATTTAGGCAAATTAGAAAAGGAGTTAAATGCTTTACAAAAGGACGACCATAAAGATACGAAAATAGAAATAAGTGAAAGAATATCTTTTTTAGAAAAGGAAATAGAAAATATATATTCGCTTAAAGCTAGAGGGGCGATGATAAGATCTAGGGTTCAATTAATTGACGAGGGAGAAAAATGCACTAAGTATTTCTTTGGATTGGAGAAATCAAGACAGTCTAGGAAATCTATACATTCGTTAAAAATAAATGGTAAACTCTTAACAGATAAATATGAAATTCTAAAAGCTGAGGCCGATTTCTATAGACAGTTATACACATCTGGGAATGCTACAGTAAATGACGTTGATGAATATCTTGAAAACATTGAAATCTCTGTTTTGAATGAGCAGTCCTCACGTCTATGTGAGGGTTACCTGTCTGTTAATGAGTGTTACTCTTCACTTATAGAAATGAAGCTTAATAAATCACCGGGTAGCGATGGATTAACGGTAGAATTTTATCTGAAATTTTGGTCAAAGTTAGGAAGCATACTCGTTAAGTCTCTAAATTGTGGGTATGACAAAAAAAGCACCTCTATTTCCCAAAAGCACAGTGTTTTATCTTTAATTTACAAAAAAGACGATCCGGAAAACCTCGAAAACTGGCGTCCTATTTCGCTTCTAAACATAGACTATAAAATATGTACAAAATGTCTTGCTAAGAGATTACAGAAAGTTCTACCGGATATTATAAGTCTTGACCAACAGGGATATATAAAGGGTAGATACATTGGTTATAACATACGTCAGATTCAGGATGTCATAGACTATGCAGATTTACTTGATATAAGTGGTGCCATATTATTTCTGGATTTTAAGAAGGCTTTCGATACAGTCGAACACTCATTTATGTTTAAAGTTATTAGGAAATTTGGGTTCGGACATTCCTTTATTAACTGGTTGGAAACGCTTTATGGCGACATCACCACATGTATCTATAATAATGGCTGGAGGTCAGATCTCATACATCAGACAAGGGGCTTAAAACAAGGATGCTCGTTAAGCGCGCTAGTCTATATACTTGTGGCAGAAATTGTATCGATTAAGTTAAAGGAATCAGAAGAGTTTAAAGGTATAAAAATAGAAACCAATAATGGAAAAATTAACTGCTTAAAGCTTACTCAACTCGCTGATGATACCTCATTATTTGTTAAAAACTCACACGATGCCAATATTGCTCTAAACATTGTCGAAACGTTCGGTTTATATTCAGGTCTCTCGCTAAATAAGAAAAAAACAGAATGTCTCTGGATAGGCAGATCAAAACACTCAGTTGAAAATATTGGTAACATAAAATGTTCTAACAAAGTAAAAGCTCTTGGAATTACGTTTGGTTATGATAAAGATTCATGTAATGTTTGTAACTGGGAGAAATTACTAGGCGATTGCAAAAAAACTATTCAAACATGGGAGCGACGCAGTCTCACAATGTACGGCAGAATCACTATAATTAAAACAATATTGATACCAAAACTAGTTTACTTATTCCACTCATTACCAGTGTCAAAAGAAATAATAAAAGAGATAAATAAATTAATATTCGGGTTTCTATGGAATGGAAAAAAAGAAAAAATCAAAAGGAAAACACTGATAGGTGCAAACATATATGGAGGTCTTAACATGATCGATGTTGAAAGTTTTATTAGGTCAATCAAATTAAAATGGATAAAAGCCTTACTACACAAAGATAATTCAAACTGGAAAATTATTCCCAGGAAATTATTAGAACAGTTTGGAAAAAACTTTCTTATATTCTACATGAACATTACATCTCTAGATGCATTGCCAGAAACTAATATAAAACTGACACCATTCTACACAGATATTTTAAAAACTTTTTTTGAGTTCAAATCAATGCAGTCAGACTATGATAAATTCCCGCTCAAGTTTTATGATATCAGGCAGCAATTAATATGGGGCAACAGACACATCCGCTTTAAAGGAAAAACTCTCATTTTTAAAACCTGGATTGCCTCAGACATCTTATTTGTAAATGATATTATCGGTCAAACAGGTAGTATCGATGAAAATAGGATACTAGGGAAACTTAAAAATAAATCTAATTGGATCAGCCAGATCAGCGTTATAAAATCAGCTTTTCCAAAAATATGGAAAAGAACCCTTAAATTAAAAGAGTCTCGGTCAACAATGGTTAAGACAGCACTGAAACTTGTTTTCGATGGATATAGTATATCAAAAATGTCTAACAAAGAATGCTATAATATAATGCGAAACAATTCTTTTATAAAACCATACATCCACAATATGTGGAATAGAATTTTAAAAGAAGAAGATATAAACTGGAAAAGCTTCTATTTATCATTAGAACAATCTTGTATCGACAATCGCGTGAAACAGTTTAAATTCAAATTAATACACAATATATTAGCCACAAAATCAAACTTGTTTAAATGGAAAATTGAAAAAGATCCATACTGCAATATGTGTAATGTTGAAGAAGATTATGAACATTTTTTTCTAAAATGTAATGCAGTCTCTCATTTATGGGAAAAGCTACTCAATGTTTTTAAATCATGCGGATTCGAAAATAACATATATTCTTTAAAATCATCCATAGTAGGATATAAAATAAATGACACTCGTTTTAATGATGTGAACATGGTTCTCAACCTAATAGGCTTTTGTATCTATAAGGGCTATTACATAAGCGATAAGAGAAAGAATACATATAATACAGACGCACTATTTGTTAACGAATTTAAATTCATGTATTCCTATTTAATGTTGAAAAATAGACTTTCTATATTCTTGATTAGATTCAATAAGTATTTAGGTCTACTCAGAGTATGAAATGGTACACCCTTTTATACTGACCATATATGTTTTAAAATGTATATACTATGTTGAAAATTTATAATAAAAGAAGTTGAAAAACTTCACCAAAAAAAAAAAAAAAAAAGGGGATTCAAATAATCTTACGGTTATTAGGTTACTTCCGGTAGTAGAAGGTTTATTAGGTTAGTAGACGTTTCTAAGGTGTAATGATTCTATAGTCATGTAACTATTTTGATATACTGTAAATATGCATATATTGACAGAATAACAGAAAATATTCACCAATAGAATTATACGAATAAGAGAAAAAAGAGATGAAGCAAATCTGTCTATTGGCGGATTCGAACCCACGCCGGACGCGTTTCAAATTCAAAAGCGTTCCGTCTTACTTATTGAGACTCAGAGGCAATGACGCCGTCGCTCTTAATCGACCACTGGGGAGCACGGTTTTAATAAGAATACAATCAGAGAGCAAATATTAATGGATAAATAGTTGATGTTTTCTTTTTACTGCCATGCTGATTTGGTTGAGAAGGGATGATAATTGTCATAGACTAAAGAATATGTTATGCTCCATCGATTTATGAGTAGGCCTATCTAAAAACAGAAACCGAGACGACGGTAAACTCGTGTTGTTCAGAAAGCATGCAGAGGGAATAAAAACATGTCTAGTTCAATTATCATATCGACATTCTCGATTCCAATGGTCTTATTTTTCAATTTCAACCACGTTTTCGCCCCTTGTAATGTAAGTATCGAAGTTATTTTCCTTCGCGGAAGCTCATGTTCGTCTAAATGGAAATGAATAGGGAGATCCGTTGACCAACAACAACATGAAATAGGTATTAATTCATTGTAATCAAGATTGTAATGTTTATGAGTCTATAAAAAAGTTTTCTTCCCTCGTCGGATAAAGGTGTCCCATCTACGACACAAGCGTATTATTCTGTATATAATCAATCGCATGCCACTAAATAAATACTCAAACTATCGCCTTTTACCAAATGTGTTTGACGACGTACTTCAGTGTGTCATTAAGTAACGATGAATTTTATTCTATAATGTTGCTAAATTTGTGTTTATTATACGATACATGTATATACATGTAAAATGAATATTTTTCCTTTTAAGTTGTTTGAAGCTGAACAGACTCGGAGAGGGGATATGCCGTCAAGTGAAGAGGGTGATTATTATAGTCATTGGCAATATAATTCCATAGATATGTCTAATACGCAATCGATTACTTCTTTAAACATTAATCGGTCTGTATTGGTTGTAAAGTTCGGTTTCTCAGTTTCTGTGATGTATTGTGGTATTATGGGGGCTATATCTAACCGACCACAACGTAGTTCGATATCCTAATTTATTTGGATGTGGGAAATATATAAGAAAGGCTCTGCAATAAATGGAAATGCACATATAAGTTAAGCAACATCACTTTGCAGAAGTTATACATAATTATAAATTATCAGTAACGCTATTATATTGTTATCAAACTAGTAACATGAATACTTATACACTTATACAGAAATTGTATTTGATATTCATGTTATACAAATATTTAATAAATTTACATACACATTTACTACAAAAATGGAAGATAAAATGAATATTTAAAATAGTTATACATTATAACAAACATTCACATTTCTAACCTTAACTACGGGCCTAGAACCTGACAAATTCAAAATGGCTGAACTTCTAAGAATATTAATGTCTTTCCTCAAAAGAATTAGCGAACAAAGTGAGCAAGACCAAGAAAAGAGCGGGAAAGAAGTGGTCAAGCCGTTGGCCGCTGTAATTAGAAAATATACAAGTTCTCATTGGTTATTTAGTTTAGTGGTGTGCATTGAAGTACGAAAACTGACCAGGTAATGTGTATGTGATAAGATATATCTGTTAAATGCATCTGTACTGAACAGAACAGAACTCATAAATGTTATGCTTTGCACAACATTTCTTCACTATACTACATCTGTAAGAACAATGTTAACACAGGTCAATGTTTGCCTTAAAACACGTCCTTATACAATATGTACGAGGGACAACTGTTGGCATTGTTTTATTTTAAGCTGGAAGAAATGCTTTACTAGTGCTAGTTTGATTGAACGTTGTTTTACACCGTCTTAAAACGGGTAATATATTCAAGTTGATGATATTAAAAATTGAATTCATTTTTATAGTACAATTTTATTCAGACACAGATGATGAGGAAGACTATGACATTGTATCAGAATATGGAGTCTACAACATTGGAAATATGGTACTACAAGTCAAGAGTGGTGACCTAATGATGGAACAATGTGATTGTATCGTTAACAGTACTAATCTACAGCTTGACATGTCAAGAGGTGAGTTACACTTCGTTCAGCGGGCTGCGCACACGCTTCCTTAATATAAATGCACATTCTGGTTTTGATTTAAAAGCAAAATTAGTCCGATAATTAGAATCTTACGTACTGACAAGCAAGTCAAATATTTGATTACACATTGTTTAATGTATTTAATATATAAATTTAAGCTTGTTAACAGTCAAGCAGGCAAAGCCATATACAAGACGCAACCACCATCAAAACATCGATAGATAGCATGACACATACACACGCACACAACTACACACCCAAACACACGCACATACACGAGATGAGCACAGAAAACACCAACAAACATGCAAGGACTGGAGATAAACATTCCACACATGAAAAAAAGCACAAAGACAAAACAAACAAAAGCAAGGACAAAGAGAGTACCACCTTGCACGGTCAGTAGCAAAATCACCACTGGGGGTTTAACCGGTTTACGGACATCCTAACCCCACACGTATCTCAACGACACCCTAGCTTTACAAATAGTGTAAATAAAGGTATCCCCGCCGGACTAACCCACAACATAGAATATGTAAACCATAGCATAATAACTGTGAAAATCCGTCAAATATGTACTTTGCTGAAGTCAGAGCACCTGCAGGGAAGCCGTTAAGGACACGACAGGGAAAAAGTAATACATGAGTCAGGTAAGCTCATCCCGTATCTGAGTTTAAGAGTATATCATCATAGAGTACTACCCTCGGCCTGTCATCGCGCAAGCAAAGAGTGAAGCGCAGCTACTGATTGTAAAAGGGTCGATAACCAAACATGCAGTGCGTTGCAATATAACGGAATCATAAACTTTCTTCTTAAATGTTTAATGCGTTTTATAAACAAATCATGAAAATGGATATGACCCCGAATTTTCCTAAGTTTGTAGATAACAACCCTTTAAATGTTTCTGGTTGAGAAATGCCTAGTTGCAGTAACGTCCGTAGATTGCTATTATATTTACTAATGAGTGGTAAATTTTGATAATAAAATTTTAGAAAACATATTCCGATATTTTTTTTATATCTGTTACCTTGCGTAAGAAGTTTATGAGTTATAACTAAATTACGACTGTTAAAATCTTCTAGCAAAGAACAGGCTCAGGCAAACCAAATAAATTGAGAAATATAAAACGTATTATGCATGGTATAAAATAAATACCCTTATACTTGAATAACATATTTACTATTTCAGGCACTGATCGTATATGTGTTTCTACATTCAGGGGCAGTTGCCAAAGCCTTGTTAAAGCAGGCAGGACCAGGACTGCAACAAGAGCTACAAACAAAGCGTAAACTCTTTATTATTGATAGTATTACTATGACTGCAATTACTACTACAACTATAACTACTACTTTAACTTCGACTACAGCTACTACTACTACTACTACTACTACTACTACTACTAATAATAATAATAATAATAATACAAGTGCTACTACTACTACTATTACTATTACTACTACTACTACTACTACTACTACTACTACTACTACTACTACTAGTACTGCTGCTGCTGCTGCTGCTGCTGCTACTACTACTACTACTACTACTACTACTACTACTACTACTACTACTACTACTACTACTACTACTACTACTACTACTACTACTACTACTACTATACTATACTATACTACTACTACCACTAATACTACCACTACTGCTGCTGCTGCTACTACTACTACTACTACTACTACAACTACTGCTATTTTTCCCCAACCGGTTACCGGTTGGGACAATAGTTTTGCTCGATTCTGTCTGTCTGTCCATCTGTCCGTCCGTCCGTCCGTCACGCTTCGTGTCCGGTCGATATTTCCTACAATGTTTAGCTAAATTCATTATAAAGTCACACATGGAATAAACATGGTGAAATGAAGTGTCATGCATAAGGGCCATAACTCTAGCATCAATATTTTTGGATTTATTCCCCTTTTCATATTTTCTTGTCCGGACAATAACTCTCTAACGACTGGTTTTATTGATTTGAAACTTCATAATTGGAAGAAGCATGATGAGGGAAAGTGTTATCTACATAGGCCGTAACTCTAGCATCAATATTTTTGGAGTTATTTCCTTTTTTATATTTTCTTGTCCGGACAATAACTCTTTATCGACTGGTTCAATTGATTTGAAACTTCACATATTGAACAAGCATGATGAGAAGAAGTGGTCATGTATATACCATGGTCAACTATATCATGGGTGTGTGGGTCGGAGTAGTTTTTTAAGCCGATGGGGACTCATGTATTGCATAGCAATACAACATTAACTTGTTATTATAATCATCACTACCACTATCACCACCACTACTACAACTACCCCAACCACCACCACTATTACTACTACCACTGCTACCACTGCTACCACTAATACTATCACTCCTGTTACTATTACTCATACTATCTACTAATACTACTGTAACTACCGCCCTCACTAAAATTACTTCTACTATTACTACTGCTACTACTACCACTCCTCCCCCTCCTCCTCCTCCTATTACTACCACTCCTCCTCCTTCTACAACAACTACTACTACTGCTACTACTATTATTATCACCACAACCACCACCACTACTACAACTACTACTATAACTACCATCACCACCACTGCTGCTAATACTACTTCTACCACTACGAATTCTACTACCACTAATACTACCACTCCTATTAGTACTCATATACTACTATTACCACCACTACTAGTACTAGTAATACTACCTCCACCACAACAACTACTACTATTACTTCTTTTACTACTACCACTTCTCCTCCTCCTAAAACTACTACAACCATTATCACCGCTCCTACTATTACTACTGTCACTACTACTGTTACCACTAATACTACCACTCATACAACTGCTCATACTACTACCACTATTACTACCACCAAAACAACTACTACCATTGCTACTACTGCTATTTCTACTATTACTTCTACTAGTACCACTTCTCCTACTACTACTACTACCACTCCTCTTCCTATTTCTATCACCACTACCACTTCCGCGCCTACTACTACTAGTACCTTTACTACTTCTAAAACTACTACTACTTATCCTACTACCTACTATTAATACCAGTACTACTACCACGACTACTACAAATATCACTGGTTTAGTACACGCACCATGACATCTGAGCATGATAATACTACTAGTATTCTATTCTATTTCCAAACGTGTTATTGTTACTATTACTACTCCCTCTCCTGCTTCATGTGCTAAATTCTTAATACTGAAAATATTCCCACCGTTGCTTCTACTTAATTGCTATTACCACTGTTACAAAGTATATTACATAAAAAAGTCTACACAATCTACATAATCTTCTACTGCTTCTAATGATGCTAAAAATTTAATGCTGGCGCTACATCTATGTATGCCTGCTAGTCAAGTTTGATACGTCTTGAACAACGAATGATTTTGACAAATTATACTTTTAGCATCTTACCACCACCACTTGATACTTCTTATAAGAAACGTATTTAGTTAAGTCCATGTTTCGTTATACAAAGGGTGTTTTACATGTAATGCCATTTATTCCGAGATGCCCCGTAATTAACCAAGATATATATTATTTCACGGAATTATAAACACTACTTCCGTACCAACACACTGATGTACAATTGACGTTTTCGTATGAGTACACGTGCCAGTTTCTGATTAACAGTGGTGAGAAACATAGTTCCAGGAGTAATTATTTTTTATGTAATTATATTTCAGGCACCGAAATGAGGAAAAACCATATGGTATTAACGGATGGTTATAATCTGTTATGTGAAAAGATATTGCATGTTGAGGCACAGCAGGATATCACAAAATGGAAGACAGTACTAGTGGAAAGCCTCGAATTAGCCGATGCGAGCAATCTGTCATCAATAGCATTCCCAGCAATAGGGGCTGGTATGTATACTTAGTTGAATTGTATATAAGAAGGTCACTGATCCATTTGGGTGTCCTATTATGTCTAGGAGAGGCGACTGTGAGGAAACTCAATAAAGGTGGAAATAATGTAAATACTATCTACATAAATTACCTCTTACCCCTTTACAGCTGTGCTTGAGATTGGTGCAGGCAAAGTATTCTATTCACAAATTCTTGTTGTACATAATCAACTTGTTTACGTTAAATGTTTTGTTTGCTTTTCAGAAATTGTGTATGCACCTTCTTTCTTCCTTAAATTATGAATTTCAATTGCCTTGCTCTTCATACTTGCGTTTTGGAGTCTTATCATGGGAAAACGAATTTTGCAACAGGTTAGTCCTGTATACGCTGCTTTTTATTTGGCACACGGCGTTTGGTAAGTGTGTTCAGCTTCAGGGCCCAGTCCCACTAGGCCTTACGACCCATTAAGACCTGTTTACGATTGCTACCAACCTCTAGTCGCTGATATTCGTACAAGGTCGCACGACAAGTCACTGTTAATCGCGGGTGGTCTTCAGTAATCGTTGGTAATCGTTTCCAATCTTGCGACAAATTTCAGTCGTTATTCAGTCGTAGAGAGGTTGTTGATCATGTACAACAACCTCAGGGCCCAGTCCCACTAAGCCTACGATCACTTATGACCTGTTTACGATTTCTAGCGACCTTTTGTCGCCGATATTCGTACGAAGGTCGTACGACAAGTCACTGATAATCGCTGGTGGTCTTCAATAATCGTTGGTAATCGACCAATGGTAGTCGCAGAGAGGTTGTTGATCATGCACAACAACTTCCTTACGATCGAACTGGTCGCCGGTATTCTTTAAGAGTTAACCTTAGAGGGTTTTAGCTAATCGTGCGATCGTCGTACGAAGGTCTCCAACAATCTTTTACTGGTCCTTAGTGATCTTCCCTACAATTGTATGACTATCAGCGTCCTTTTGTTACAATTACCTACGACTGTCGTGTGATCATTAGCGACTGCCTAAAGATTATCCGCGACTAGGCATAGATCACGTGACCACACAACAGTTCGGAAGTGATTGTGGAACCTTCGTGCGAATACCGTACGAATACCAGTGACTTGACGCACGATCGTCAGCAACCTGTGGTCGCAGATGCATCGCCAATGTGACTGCAAATAATGTTTTGGAATTTAGTCGCCGACAATCGCAGACGATCGGCGGTTTCAGAGGTCTCAGATGTCGCCAATGGTCTTTAACGATCGCAAGCGCTAGTGGGAATGAAGCCTTAGGTGAAATGTAAACTTTGAGAATTGAAATGTGAATAGAATTCGTTAGTAATCAGATTATTTATGAAGAACAATATTATCCTTAACGCATATTTTAAGCTATTGCGATCACTGGGTCGTAGGCGTTGTCGTAGTTGTATGCGTTGGTTTCGTCGTCGACGGCGTGACAAAACTAAATGTAGCTGATTTATCACAAAGTATAAGAGGTATCAACATGAACCTTCATTGGTTGTTATATCCCTTTAAGGAGAAGTATATGCAGTGAACAAGCACCAAATCAGATAAACGTTGGCGCCGAACGCGGCTCTTGTTTGTGAATAGAAGCAGGCAATACATTCTGCAGACAGCACCTCTTTTGAAATCGATCAAAAAGCCCTCATGTAAACTAAAACAGTTCTAATCTAAACTGTGTTTAGAAATACTTAATTTATCATTGTTTACTTCAGGATTCGGTATTAAAACAGAGGACATGGCAACTTTGGTGTTTTCGGCTATGACAGATTTCCAGGGTGGAGAACATGAAGCATTGCAGGAAGTCCGTTTTGTGATGTTTGACAAATCAATGTTCCACGAATTCTGCAATGTTGTTGATACAGCCATTGCGAATAAATCAAAGGGTATATTTGGCAGCCTTTGGTCGGGACTGAAAGGTTAGAGTCGTTTTATGCGATAGATAAAATAGATGCATGTACTCCGAAATTAAATGTGAAAACATCGTTTTACAGGAAACTCGTGTGGTATGTTTTGACACAGGTTTAATTCGAACAATAAATACAAGATTAGTTCAGTATGCAAGGACCATATATAACATACATGCTGATATAGTAAATCGCACTTTATTATATATTTTGTTATACGTTTAAAGCCTTAAGATGCTGTATGCTTTTGCATAGGTTTGTTTACCAAGACGCAATCATCTGCACCAGCTCGCACTAGAAGAAGGACTGAGGACCTCGCTAGAAGAAGGGTTGAAGACAACGTACATGTTACTATATATGCCATGTCTGACAGAATCATTGATAATGTCACTGAGCAATTGAAAAACAGTTTTGAAGGCATCATGTTCAAGAAAACCTTGAAAAAAGACATTATCAAGCGAATGAACGATAGCCAGGTACAGTTTTTTTTATCTGGAAATGTGTGTTGTGTCCGTGCGTGTGTTGTTATAACAGTAAATAATCGATATAATTTGTTTCTTTACAGTGAAGCAGCAAAAACAGTTCTGATATAATACAAGATATCTCATGTTTAAGAGAACACAGTAAATATTCCCTTACTTATAACAGCGTTCTAATGACTCTAAAATAGAATGAGAGTAGTGCGGAAAGTATCTTTGTGTTTTCTGTTTCTCTTTCATCCTGAATTAAGCTGTACATGTTCTGAACTCTACTCAGCTCTCGTTACAACGATCACCTTTGTTCCCAGAAAACAATATCAATATTTGTAATATGTCGCTGTAACGAACATTAAGTTTAACAGTAACACTTCCTTAAATTTCTCAACTTGGCATCAATACAGGTCTGTAAGACAGTTTGCAGCTTAATTCTCGTTGAAAGTCATGCAGAAATCGCATCGGGATGCAATATTTTCATCGTGCATTTAACAACCACATGCCTAAAATGATCTAAATTATTTTTAACAAAAAAACGGTTTGCTTGGGTTTTCAAAAGTCTTGCAAGTATAATGAGCATGAACCGTTATATAGAATGTCGTTATAACGAGTGCTTACTGTACTTGCTTCGAGTGGCCATTGTAAAGAGGTTTATTGTGAGAATATTTGAACGTATTTGGATAACATCATTGGGATAAACGTGTGCTCTTGTTTGTAGCGTTTGAATAGAAAACATATTAAAGACGTGAGTATCTACCAGAGTTGTAATTGAAGCAATTTTTATTTGCAGTTGAGAGACATAGAGACAGTTGCGAATCAACACCATGTTGCGCTGAAAATGAATAAAGATGATGGTCTGATTGAAATAAATGGAATAAATGCCAATGTCTATGACGCAACAGACAAAATATACGAGTAATAATTTTGCTTTCTTTTTTGGTTAACCAGGTTTGTAACTAGTTGAAAGTATATAGGTAGCTTGGCGAATGTCGTTATTCAGGATGGTGGGCAATCGGTATTAATATCATGATATCTGCATTACAACTTAGTAATGGTTGAATTGTTTGATCTTCCCCCATTGTATGTTTGTTTTGTCTTTGTGCGTATCTTGGTGTTTTTATAGTTATGTACATTTGCTGTTTCCTTGTGTTGTTGTTCGGGCGGCTGTTTGTTTTGTATGTGGTATTTCCTGCATGACTCATTTTCGTACTTGTACTTCATAATAACAGGTGTTAAGTGCACGTGTGTCGGTCGTGTTGGTTTAATTTCTTGTCCTTCAGGATCATTAGTTTCGATATTTTTAGAAACGACATTGAAAATGTTAAAAACCGCTTAAGTCAGTGACAGGGGCGTACGTGCTGGTTTTGCACTTTTAAGTACTGTTCGTGAGCAGACTCAATAAAACCGAATCTGCAATTTTCTCTTTTCGAATTGCTGCTTTTGATTTCAAAGGATTCAAAGGATCTCCTACTTCCAGAACTTATGTACTTCACGAGAGCAGATGTTAAGTGCCCGTGTGGCGGCCGTAATAGTCGCCCGTACTACATTGCTATTACTGCTCATGAACGTATTCAATAAGATCGAGTCTGCAATTCTCACCTCTCGCGCCTTTGATTTCGAGGGATCCCCTACTTTCAGAAGGTAACTTGGTGTGTAGATAGCTTGTATTAGGGTAGCTACGACATTGTAATGGGAGTTTGAGATCAAGATCAATTGAACTGTACTTACTGTACTTAAACATGGAAACTCGTCTCTGCTCAATAACATTGTTTAGGAAAGACATATTGAACTTCATAGAAAAACCTCTAATACATTCATATTTTGCGTCTTTGTTTAAGGCAAATGTTGCTGAAATAGAATATCGTTGTCTGGACAATTGCTGCTATACTTAGTTTTACCAAATCATAGTGTACATATAACTGTTATGGAGACGCTTTCATATAGTTAGGAAATATATAGTGTGATCAAATTTGATTGATTGATTGTGTTGATTAACGTCTGTTTCGCTTTTGGCGTTTTTGATTTTGCTGTCGAATGATCTCTAACTTTCTGACATTTTTTAATAATGAAAGCTATTTTATAACTTTCTCCAGAATTTTTAAAGATATATGGTCGTTGATTAGATTATAATATATAAAATACGATTGTCTGGTTCATTGTTTACGTGCAAGCTGGGATATCAGCAATCACTCAAAGCATTGGACTGGATCTTCACATGAGGATTCAGGATGATTAATGCTACTCATGCAAAAATTGAGTCTGTAAGACACAGTGATGCCCCCGTGTAGGTGCTTCCTACGTCATTTGACCTTGACCTTAGGTTTGCGGGCAGCATGGGCCGGATGCGTAATGAAAGTATGGATGGTGTTGAATGTGTAGATGCAATTCCATGCCAATAGCTTTAGCGGTTAGTGAGATATAAGACGATGAAAAAACTGTGACAACCAACTGCACTTAAAACTTCTTAGTCATTTGACCTTGACCTTGGTCTTGCGGGCAGCATGGGCCGGTGCGTAATGAAAGTATGGATGGTGTTGAATGTGTATATGCAATTCCATACCAATAGCTATAGCGGTTAGTGAGATATAAGACGATGAAAAAACTGTGACAACCAACTGCATGTAAAATTTCCAAGTCATTTGACCTTGACATTGGGCAATCGGGCAGCATGGGTTTGGTGTGCAATGAAAGTATAGATGGTATTTAATGTGTATATGCATTTCCATGTGAATAGCTATAGTGGTTAAGGAGATATAAGGTGATGATAAAAGTGTGACAACCAACTGCACGTAAATGTGACAACCAACTGCACGTAAAATTTCCAAGTAATTCCTAAGTCATTTGACCTTGACATCGGGCTTGCGGGCAGCATGGGTTGGGTGTGCAATGAAGGTATAGATAGTATTTAATGTGTATATGCAATTCAATGCTAATAGCTACAGTAGCTAGGGCGATATAAGACGATGAAAAAACTGTGACAGCCAACTGCACGTAAAATTTCCAAGTCATTTGACCTTGACCTTGGGCTTGCGGACAGTATGGTCTGGGTGTGCAGTGAAAGTATGGATGGGGTTTAATGTGTATTATGCAATTCCATGACAATAGCTATAGTGGTTAGGGAGATTTAAGACAATGAAAAATCTGTGACAAAAAACTGCACGTAAATGTGACAACCAACTGCACGTTAAAATTCAAAGTCATTTGACCTCGAGCTTGGGCTTGCGGACAGCATGGGAGGGGTGCCAAATGATAGCACAAATGGTAATTGATGTGTATGTGAAGTTTCATGTGTATAACTGTAGAAATTACTGACTTATAACACTTGAAAAACTCTGACAATCAACTGCACCTAAAAGCGTGACAGACGGACAGACAGACAGACGGACGGACATGTGCAAAACATAATGCCCCCTGACTATCATCAACGGGGGCATAATAAAAGCTTTGCTACTGTAACAAAATGTTGTGGTGGGGTATTCATCAGTTTATGCGATACGAGTACATCTAGATTTACCAAACATAGTTATTTACTTTAATCCAACCTCTATAAACTTACCTGAATTGCTATAAGTACAGTAAAAACTCGATACTACGAACACTCAAATACGTACCATTATTGATATTTCTCACAGGTGGCAGCTTAATGTTTGGTGAAAGTCGTGCAGTCTGCATGACTTTCAGTCTGCATTTATAAGACATGTGCCCAAAAATACATAAATTATTAATTGTTAATAGTTGGTAGTATCGGGTGTTTACTGTATTTATATATGACAGGTTACATTAATATGGCTGAGCTGATCCATTGACTTAATCTTATGAGAGTTATGATATATATTCATATCAAATCTTAGTATAGGAAATACAATAGAGTAAAGAAGGCAGAAGTAAACTATAAGGAAGATAAGTAAAACCCAGGAGAAACATGTACACAGTCTTCTTGTGATTAAGAATGTGTCACCTTTAGTTTTTGAATTGTCTCAATTAGGGTAGATGTAACTCTGATAAAGTCTAAGAGAAAACTAACCAACATGACCATGATTTTCTCGCTTCTCAGACGAACTAGATAACATGAGTTACTATAAAATAGGGGTACTAGAAATCATTATCTGGAACACCCCTTGTCTAGTGTATTCATAAGCGCGATTAGGCGAAATTAATAAAAGGTAAGTAACTCTTACAAAATTATACCAACATTTCTGTAGGCAACAACCTTACAAATTAATATAAGTAATCAGCACGAAAATATAATTCTATTTATCATATAAACATTTTAAAGGCCTATTGAATTAGCTGAAGACGTTGTTTTGTAGTCACGCAGTCATTTATATTTTACGCCAAAACGTAACGTTAGTGGTAGTGTAATAACAAATGACGTCATTTAGTGTCACGCTTTTATGCTGCAGTTTATTGGTATTAGATATGGAAGTCGTATTTCGCAATGTAAAGTAGAACTTCACAAAATCCGTTAATTTACTTGGCTTTAGGACGTATTTCACTAAAGCTCGTTTCAGACTGGAATAGACCAACCTCGGGTATAGAAACCCCCGGCTTTAACAAACCCCATGCTTGATTCTATTAATCCAGAATAGATAAGGTCATGGATCTATAATGCTACATAAGAACAAATATATGTGAAAATCAAGTTTATGGTTAAAATAAGTAAACACTTGCCCCAGTTGCTTTTATACTGGATGAATTAAAATAGTTTCAACATTTTAGCAATTTTAGCGGATTATTCCTACAAATGTACATCAACTCTGATCAATGATTTTAGATAATGATTTTTCTTTGCTCTTTATCCATAGGAAATTAATCCACGTATGTAGTAGCCATTTTATGAGTAATATATACTTGGTCGCCTTTCAAAATTATTTCAGAAGAGAGGGATTTGCATTTTTCCAATATTATAATATTAAATTCTGAAAGTAGGAGATCTTTCAAAAGTCAGAACAGCAATATAAAATTTGCAGACTCGGTTTTATTGAATCGGGTTTTGAGCATGTATAAAAAGTGGAGAAGCTAGAGTTATGATAAGTGTGCTTGCCACATTGTCTGCTGAAGACGACTGAAATAGAATAGAAGTCAAAGAGGACATTTAGAAATCACATACGGACAATTAGTGTCTTATTTCAAGGTTTGTATAAGCATTGGCCTGACTCTTATTGCCTTTCCATTTTTCAGTGCTAGTATTTGAACCAAGGCCCTCCTGTTTAACTATACAAAAGTACGTTCGTCCATTTAACTCTAATGACAACATTTATGGAAATTGGCAATAATGATAATTTAAGAGATTTAAGAAGGTTTATAATCAATAATATACGAGCATGTCGGATTAGAAGTATATCGTAAAGCATACCTTGGGTACGCCCAAATTTCAATACACATTCGTATAGTTCTTGCAAGCCGCTTCACTTGATATTCCATCTTGTATGTGATACGGTTCTCTTGATGCCGGATGCCTGCAAATGATTTCGTGGGTGTGAGAGATTGTGGCGATTTTGTGAGAACCTATACTTTTTTGATACGATTTATATCACGGTTAGGTAGATTTTGTGACTAAATATTTACTAAATTTAATTTTGTTGACTTAGACATATATGCTCAGCAAAGAAAGTTCATCATATATTCGTCGACGACAGATAATTTCAAGTATGTAGGCGAAATTGGTGAATTATTTGAACGTTTGAAATTACATGGTCCATTAGCAACTCCAGGAATCACCCAACCTGTTTCAAACACGCATGTTTTAGCGAGTTAAAGTTCCAAAAGAAACTCTATATAACGTTACGCGATTGGAGCACCCCGTCAATATTATAAAAAGAAATTGGGAAACATCTCCGCATAAGAAGACATTTTCTAAGGTCGCGAATGAATTTGTACAGCGTTATAAGAGTTTAATTTATGGCGATGCATTTAAGTTTTTGACCACATATCATATATGTCTCTTAAGGATACTACGTGACGTTGAACGGAACGAATACAGCAGGGATGTTGCTACCTATACAGCCAATGTCATACAATGGTGTTTTATTGAAACCGACCACAGTGGACAGAAACTGTGTAAATATGAGCCAGTTCAGAACAGTGAAATTGAAGATGCCTACAATGCAAAGGAAGCTAGGATGGAATTGGTGTAAGGAAAGGGGTTGCATTGGGCAAATTATCACACTATACATTTAAATTGTTATTAGGCACTGAGTTGTTCAGTCTGGAACCATTCTATTTAAACACGTTATAAGGACTTATTGGTTTGTTCCCTGTTAACTAATTATTAAAGGTAAAGGTTCGAATAGAGTGTATGGAACACATAACAAATGTGCTTGTGTAAATTCGAGATTTTCACATATATACAAGAAGTCACTAGATTTCATTAGTTGAGCCTTTCAACATGAATGCCTTAGTTTATAATTTCTTTATAATATCTACATAAACAAGTTCTGCATATTATCCGACGGATAAAACAAAAATAAATACTCTGGTGTTAAAGTTGCTGCCAATACGGATGAAACTCACGCAGTAAATAAGACAAATGGTGTACACCTTTCCCTCATATTGACGACTTTTGACGACTCAAAAAGTCACTTTAAAAGTCACTTTATGAAACCATTGTGATAAATATAGCATTTGCTCCTATAGGAGCAAATGCCCTATTTATCACAATGGTTTCAAACTACAACATTCTAAAAAATTCTTTTCTCTACTTAATGCTCCTTTTCGGTAGATTTATTCAAAGAGGTTGTATCTAAAAATAGCCTATGAGGTAAAGGGTTAAGAGACCGTTTATCCGTGTCTACATTTACTTTTCAAACCATGGTGACCATGCAGTAGTTCATTTACGTGTCTATACTCATTTATAAAAGAGATTACTTGTTTTGACACGAGAAACCTATTTAAAGGCTACCTTTGTTCATGGCACAAAGAGAAAAAAACCTAATACCTGTACATTAAAACTCAGTACTAAGCCTGTGTTAGACGTTGAGTGCTACCGATTATCCATTGGAATACAACGTGTTATGTTGTATATTTACGAGAAAATAATGAATACATGTCTTTTTATCAATTCTTAGCATCGACGATGGGATCCAGCAACGTTTATATGTTATCGACTTTTTAACTATGACTCAATACCCTCTACAAAGCCCGGATGAAAAGGTTCCCGTGTTGCGCCGAGATATTCAAAACGGTAAGTATCTGTATAGCCTGACTTTACACCTTATCATTTACTTCATGAATATTCATGAACGAAAAAAGACTGTATGAACACCAATTAGCTGATGTTTTCATAATGACATATGAGGTTTTAACAAGCAATGATCTCAAGTTTTATTTAAGCTAACAGGAAACACCTTGATCAAATGACTCCTACGTCTCTGTTTGCAAATGGGTAATCGAGTCGCTGTGGAGTAAAGAGCTAAATAGATATATTATATAGAGGATCTTACATGAGTGTTCTTGATTATTGGATGTATTAAATGAGTCTTTTTAAAACTATAAAAAACGAGCTTTAGCGATTTTTTATTGTTTTAAAAAGACGAATTTAATAAATCCAATAATCAAGAACACGAATGCAAGATTCTATTTATAACATAACAAATGCAATTGTTTTGCAGCCAATATTTCAGCAGTAACGTGGATTGTTATAAATTCTCCTTACATATAGAAATGATGAATGAAAGGTGTTATTAGGTTCGCTAAAGAACTGGGACAAAGTAGGTCCAAAATTCCAACTGTTTTTTTTTACTTACTGTCATATCAACCAGGATCTAATTTAGATATTTCTTGTATTCAATTTAACTGTTGATAGTTTATGATAACACAAACCTACAGGAACACGTTAAACTAAATTTTGAATTAAAGTTTCGACATACAAATACGTCACATTATGACGTCAATGTACATTACATGTGTATGTGTAAAGTGCGCCAATCGCTCATAGTTTAAAAGAAGACAAATACAGTTCGCCTACACGTCTAACACTCGCTGACAATGATATTCAAAATGTGCATTCGTTTTGGTATATTAAGCCCTTCATCAGTTTTCTATACGCATGGACATTTCCACCGAGAAATAAGATTTCGATTCAAATTCAGTGAAAAAGTTTATTGAAATGGACAAAAGATTTAGGGATAGGAACTGCTGCATAAAACTGTGTTGGATCAGGAGGAAGTTTTTCACGATCAGCTGTTTTGGAGTATATAACATATTTGAAATATGTTTGTGCTGTGCTGGATTCAAATGACTATAGTTGTTGATTTACGAGATATTTTTATGAGTAGAAATCTGCATAAACAAAAGGACATGCGTTGAAGAAATCTGAAAATGTAACGTTGTGGAGGCAATTTTTTGTGTAGATGGATGGTTTGGGTCAGGGTAGTTGGTAGGTCTGTTTTGCATACATTGTGTAGATATTTACTGACAGCGATTATAGATTTGTATTATTTTATCGAAATTAAGGCGCAAGTGCCAACAGTCTTTTGCCATCTATCCTGACTCAATCGGTGACAGGTAGGTCACCGTCCGCCAGTTTGTTTTGACAGCGCGTATGAATACAGTTAGGTCGTTCGAATGTTATTTACTAGTGAATATATGCCCGTGAATACCAAATATATATGATAGTGTTACGTCACGCTGAAGCCACGATTTATGTTATAAAGTAAAATCACACAAGTTATCTGCCTGGAGCATCTTTGTTTTTAATGTAACTATTAGACTTCCAATGCAAGGTACTTAGTACCAGGGAACATTATTTTTCGCAACATTCGTTTAGCAGGTCATGGTATATAGCACAGTCAACAGGTACAAATGCCAAATGATAGGAATGGTTATCTAGCTAGAATTGAAAGTGTAGGGCATTGATGCCGTTTTCACGACAGATAATTCGAAAAGTGATTTAGTTCCTTTTTTTCATTTCATCAACGGTCATAATGCTGTTGTTACCGATACTCTCATTTTCAAGCTAGACATTCTTTCTTTAAGCACGTCGGCACAACAACGTTGATCATAGGTGAAAACTTAGGCAATACATCCAATCAATCTTTTCGGGGAGCATCTGTCTTGTAAACAGTAAAATCAAATGACAAGTTTTCCTATCATAAACTGTCGTAGATGGGACTTCTTCCTTTATGCACATCTATAAATCCACCTCTGCTGAAATAATGTGTGGCTGTATTCCAAAAAGCAGAATTCTTTTTATTAAGTCAATATGGCTCATGGTAATAGCCATGAGATTGTCAATGTTACGTCTCACAGAGATGCATGGCATTGAATGCGATTCTTCATCGGGTGCCCCTGTATTTATTATACTTGATACCGAAGGTACCAGTTTGCGCCGCTATGCAATACAGGCTAAATCATTTACTAAACGCAGCAACAACATTGCGTATGTAAACACTTGTTTCAATTATTGCTATGAATTGCATGTCTGTAAGTAACAAATCAACGCCATGTCAGATTACAGTATAACTATCACAGCAGCCTAAAATTGTATCTGACTACAGTATTTGTAATAAACACCAGTGGTAAAACAACCGCCCCACCCACTAAAAATGTATTTTGCATGTTGTAAACACTTGTTTGAAATGTTGCTATCAATTGCATGTCAGTAAGTAACAATTGAACGCTATGTCAGATTACAGTATAACTATCACAGCAGCCTAAAATTGTATCAGACTACAGTATTTGTAATTAAACACCTGTAATAAAACAACCGCCCACCCACCAAAAATGTGTATTTTCCAACCAAGGTCAATGTCACTTTTCCAGAAAATAGAGAAGTCAGTTTCAGGACGATAACTTTATTTCTGTTTATCTAATATTCACGAAACCTTATAGGTGCCTTGATATCGATAAGGGCAGGACCCCTATTGAATATGGACTTTGTCCAACCAAGGTCAAGGTCCCCTTTTTTAAACATATATCGTTTTACCGTAACATGTTTGTGTTTAGGGACTTACATTAAAGGTAAAATAATCATTAGTTTCCGTTTTAACTATTGTCACCAGAACATGAGTAATGGCCTTTCAACTAAAGACAGTTGATGGGCGTATTTTGTGACATTTTGGCACTCTTGTTCTATCTATATGTTTTTGTTTTACATGACGATGCACTGTTTTTATTGTTGTTTCTTTATTTAGGATCAGTCGGGCAGGGATTATATATTTCTACACTGTTTGTATACTAGATTAATAACATGGCGTAGTTGGTTCGACCAGACATAAATCATTTTACTCGCTTAATAATTTCACAACTGGTTCAAACAAAATAAATATAGTCAGAGAATACTGAAAAACCCATGTATCTGGTGTGCTAGACATCTGTATGCAATTATATGTATAATATGTAAAGACTTTAGCTTGAGAAAATAACGTAATTGCCTTACGCAAGAATAACTATTGTTGATGAAAGATGAATGCATCTTATTACTCATACTTATCTTTTAGAGATTAACTGCACCGCTCCTGAAGGTTGGACTCCCATGACTGACTCTTTCAGCGCACATGAGCTGGATAATACAGACCACGAATTTAAAATCAAAAGCGAAATATTTCTGGAATCAAGTGGCGGCGGCTATTCAGTTATAAAGGTAAAAGACATTCTCCATTTACATTTTATATAAAATGGCGTTTGAGTGGTAGGAGTCAGCTTGTAGTCCAATTGAGTCTATCATATGTCTGTTGTATTAGATGCATTATCATGAAACTGGACAGAATAGATAAAAAAACTGATGACTTAATTGTGTATGACATAACTTTTCTATGCTCGGAGTTTAGGTGGAATTGCAATTATGTTGTGGAATGTTAATTATGCTACAGTTTTCGCATGAATTGCACAAAACGTTCGACATGCTAATACACAGTACTTGGCATATTGTCCCTGATATTTCTATGAACAGAGCTACAGATAAAGGTGCGTACCTAATTACTATTTCCGTCATTTCTCCGTCAAACCATACACTGTGACCACTCTTTATAAATGCCTGGACGAGAAGTTTCTTACGAGTCGTCAAATATATAGGGTTTAGTCGAGAAATAAAGAAGTTATTATTAAAAATGATTTAATGTACGCTTGTTATCTGGACCTCTGTAAAATAATGCATATTCAGGAAACGTCACATAAATTACTAAAATGCTTTTCCCAGCTGTTTTAAGATCAGATATTATAATTTGACATTACCTTGTTGAGAAACCAGATATTGCAGCTTGTGTTACAATACAAGAACGGGCTGGATATGTTTATCGACAGTGTATGGTATTGTTACACTGATTGGATTCCGGCTGCCGAATGGCCGCAATTTTGACATGCGCAATTGTCTTGTGGACAAAACTTTTAGAGTATTTGCTGAATTGTAATCACGGAAAGTATTAACATAATGAGTATGCGTTTGACCGACCTTTCCTAGGCGGTACTTCCATCTTCCCCTATGTGTGTAACTGCAATACACTACTTTACTCATTAACTGATTGATAACTGGAGATGTCTCTATTGTCGTTTCTGAAGATCATGTGGAAACAGAAAAATCATATTCAGAGTATATGATATTGTTTGAATATTTGCAGATAATAAGAATACAAAATCTGCCCCTTTGGCAGCAGTATCAGACAAAGAAGAAGCAACTTGACAACCAAAATCCCTCCGGAACTGTGAATGAGCGAACATTATGGCATGGAACAAAGCCCGGGGCCATAGACAGTATCAACCATCACGGCTTCAACAGAAGTTATTGTGGGGAAAATGGCAAGTGGATTAACAATGTGTGTTAATGTTCATGTGGTGTATAATTATCTACCTTGTTTTAAATGTGTCTGTTCCAGTTATGATCTGCCATGAACAGGCAACGTTTAAGACTATCAGAGCTAACGTATTGTTCGAAAGGAGTCTTAACTGTTTCGTTTCCCATTTATTTACATCTCCAGTTTCTGGACAATGTCTGTAAACAGAAAGGGTATCACGCGCATTGTGTTTGTCAGTATAGGTTAATTTTCTAATATCTATAAATGCCATTTCCCTTGTAAGTTTTTGACAGGATATGAATTTCCAAATTGTTTCTTTTTCTTTTCCCGTAAACCAGTATTTCAGAGTATAGTGTCGTGCCATCGTAACGTTCTGGAATGACTCCAAAGCTTATTTGCTTCACAACACATGTAACAAATGTAACTGAAACACACGATAAGAAAGTCATTCAGATGTTTAACTACTACGAGTAATTATTACACACTAGTTTATCTTTTGCCTGTCTGTAACCAACAGTAACTATATTGTTTGTTTTGTTGTCTGTCTTTGTCTGTACAGACAAATGTACATACTTGTAATTAATATGAATCGGGTCCAAAATGAATGTGTTTCGAATCCACTTAAGCATCGGATTGTTAACATGAGCGAAATAAAAAAAACAATACAGAGACTAAACAGACCATTGTTTCATTATCAGTTGCATTAACAGAACAAAACAGAACATACCTTTATTCAAAGGACTTGAGGGGGAATTTGTCTGGAGGAGGAATTTTATTTACATTTTGATTTGGTGAAAGTGGGATAAGGACGAGGTTGGGTACCCATAAACCAGGTTTAAGTCCCCTAGTAGCTTGTTTTGGTTGCTGGCCGTTCCAAGGCGGCACTCCTGCTTTCAGCCTACGGTCAATTTTGTTGTTTAATATGCTTAATGTTCATGTGTTTCGTCTTGATATGCGTTCTGTTATATTTTGTCTTGTGGCTTTACCGTTTCTTGTTTGATTGTGTTTGGTGCGGTGTCATTTCGTGTGTGGCTCTCCCTGTTTGACTATTTTTCCATATTGAACCAAACAATACATCGTCACATAACAATACAATTCAAACATTCGTGTGTACCTATTGTATTTTCATTTATTACGTTAGTATGTTCCTTTTTGTATTTTGCATTTGTAGTAAACATTCAAGAACAAGAGATGTCAATTTAAAGTTATATACATGATAAGGATACAATAAGCAATTATGCTATCTGATAAAATCACAATTATAGATTCAACGGTGGTATGTCGGAAATAATTGTTTAATTCCTTGTTTTGTCTTTAAACGCGTCAATATTTCTTAAAAGAAACTTCAATAATAAAACAAATGTATGTTTCTGTATTGACGCAGTCTGTGATGTAAATGGCCTGTTTATATTTCTGTTTGCTGACTGCAAAGTCAAAGTACATATTTCAGAGAATAGCAACCGAACTTTATAAAGTGGCGAATTGCCCACTGACGACTGGGATATACAAAGAAGGGACAAAATAACATGCTCATATACAAATCCGCTTTAAACCCCTGGCATCTAGAATATGTGGCGCGTTAAGCGTTACTCGTTTCACCCTATGTGTGTGTGTGTGTGTGTGTGTGTGTGTGTGTGTGTGTGTGTGTGTGTGTGTGTGTGTGTGTGTGTGTGTGTGTGTGTGTGTGTGTGTGTGTGTGTGTGTGTGTGTGTGTGTGTGTGTGTGTGTGTGTGTGTGTGTGTGTGTGTGTGTGTGTGTGTGTGTGTGTGTGTGTGTGTGTGTGTGTGTGTGTGTGTGTGTGTGTGTGTGTGTGTGTGTGTGTGTGTGTGTGTGTGTGTGTGTGTGTGTGTGTGTGTGTGTGTGTGTGTGTGTGTGTGTGTGTGTGTGTGTGTGTGTGTGTGTGTGTGTGTGTGTGTGTGTGTGTGTGTGTGTGTGTGTGTGTGTGTGTGTGTGTGTGTGTGTGTGTGTGTGTGTGTGTGTGTGTGTGTGTGTGTGTGTGTGTGTGTGTGTGTGTGTGTGTGTGTGTGTGTGTGTGTGTGTGTGTGTGTGTGTGTGTGTGTGTGTGTGTGTGTGTGTGTGTGTGTGTGTGTGTGTGTGTGTGTGTGTGTGTGTGTGTGTGTGTGTGTGTGTGTGTGTGTGTGTGTGTGTGTGTGTGTGTGTGTGTGTGTGTGTGTGTGTGTGTGTGTGTGTGTGTGTGTGTGTGTGTGTGTGTGTGTGTGTGTGTGTGTGTGTGTGTGTGTGTGTGTGTGTGTGTGTGTGTGTGTGTGTGTGTGTGTGTGTGTGTGTGTGTGTGTGTGTGTGTGTGTGTGTGTGTGTGTGTGTGTGTGTGTGTGTGTGTGTGTGTGTGTGTGTGTGTGTGTGTGTGTGTGTGTGTGTGTGTGTGTGTGTGTGTGTGTGTGTGTGTGTGTGTGTGTGTGTGTGTGTGTGTGTGTGTGTGTGTGTGTGTGTGTGTGTGTGTGTGTGTGTGTGTGTGTGTGTGTGTGTGTGTGTGTGTGTGTGTGTGTGTGTGTGTGTGTGTGTGTGTGTGTGTGTGTGTGTGTGTGTGTGTGTGTGTGTGTGTGTGTGTGTGTGTGTGTGTGTGTGTGAAAGGAGGGGTCCCTATGTTAATTATAGTGCCATTCTTACTAAAATACATTATGTGACTAGTTTTGGCATACAGATACCTTCCATGGATACACACGCATTGTGTCCATCTTTAGTGCGAATGTCACAAAGTCACTGCAACTAAAATGGAATATACGTTTTAGCTTATAACCCTCAATTAGAGATTACATATTGAGACAAAATTTGGCGTACATTTATCTTGTAAGGAAACAAAACTGGCAAATGTAGTTTGGCTTGTTTCCGTAATCAGAGTCATTATTAATAAAGGAAGTAATAAATGATAAAATAACCAACATGTATACGTTTACATAATGACCCCTATGAAACCAATTTGCTTGCGTGGATACAAAAATGGGACCGACCAGATGGAAATGCCACTCGAAAGTCTACAGAAACACCAAACGCACAAATGAAGTTCGCTCACATATAAATACACATACAACCGTCGAATATATATTCTTTGTCTGCTAAATACTGTCAGCATGCAGCCTAAATGTATCGCAGTGCCGTTACATCAAGACTCAATGAAATTCACCGAAGATAGAAGACAACGTGTTACGCTATTACTTACACAAGCGCTTGATAGCACATAACGCAACACACAGCCTTACTGAAAAACATTAATGGTCTGAGTTTGGTCGGTTCAGTGCAATTCGACACTAAATTAGATAGTTTAGAGTTTCAGGCATGATGACACGTTTAAATGCATATGTGAGAATCGTCAAAATGGCTGCCAGGTATTACTCTCCCAATATGACCTAAGACTCGTGCATATTCCGTTTATTATCGTTGGTAATCTTCGGATAATTTAAGAAGGTATTCATTACTAATCAATAAAATACTAGCGCATAAGAACACAATCCTCGTGGAACATGGTTATTTTTGGTTTTAAATTTGCTAGTTTGTATTACGAACAATCCCGATAAACACGTCGACGATTAATCGAGTTTTAAGTCAAATTTGGAGAGTAATATGCTTTACCATCATGGAGTTTACAAGTTTCAACAAGTCCGTCTACAACAAGGCATGAAATTGAAATTGACAATTGACAGGGTACAGCAATACCAGTAGCAAAAATGAAATGTGCGCTCGCACACGATTTTCATAGATATATCATAGCCTGTTCCACACCAACGTCATTTAGGGTACCACGGCAATAAAATGTCACGTAGTGCCGCCAAGGATGTAGAATGTAAAGGAACTCGACAAACACCGATTCGCAGCAAACAAAGAGCGCTAATGCACACATCATACACATATCATACATGTACAGTAAAAACCCCGCTAATGCGACAACCTAAACGATATATAATTTTGGGTGCTAGATACAGGTGGTAGCTCAATTCAGGACAAAGGTAATGCAGAAAGCTCCTAGAGGAGATTTCTGCTTTACATTTGTCCTGCATGCACAATGCTCAAGTAAATCTTGCAGACACATTTAATTGCTTCAGTTTTTGTAATATTTATACGATTTTTATTCAAAGAAATCTCATTGTTCCGTATAGCTCTATCCACATTTGTATAAAATAATTGCAGATATTCCATATGTGTTATTGGCTTGAAATCATTCTTTCATTTTCATTTAGAACTAAACTTATAATATGTAGCTTTGTAAGAAAGAGTTAATTCTCAAAACATCACTTTTAACAGCCCTCCCCGTGCATGTTTCTTAAAGTATGTGGTACTGATAGAATATTTCTTCCAGTCAGTTTGCGGTCGTGCTTATTCTTAGCTATTTGTTGAACAACATGTTCTTTCTGTAAATTGCTTTAAGCAATGCTAATTTAATTTAATTTCAATTATTTTTTCTTAAAAGTCATAAGTGTCATAATCCAATAAATCTGTGCGAAATAGTCAATTTTTTGAAACATATGTAACTATATGTTCAAAACGTCTATATATCCTGTGCTCATCTAATTGAAGCATTCGATTGTTCAACATGGTTAAGTATTACCTGAATGTATAGAGTTTGATAGCTGAGATATTTGCCATAATTCTTTTGCTTCAGTATTTGATTGGAACTTCTTCGAAATAGATCAATAAAATAGGTATGTCAGCCTGTCAACAAATATGGCTAAAAATTCTGAAGGGTGGTGATCCCCCGAAAACAAATATGGCAGCACAAAAAGAGAAAATTGCAGACTCGGTTTTATTGAGTCTGTTCATGAACAGTAATTGAAAGTGCAACACTGCTCACGCCCCCTAACACCGGCTTAAGCGGTATTCAATTTTCAGAACAAGAAGTACTGAAACTCATAATCTCGAAGGATCAGAAGGTATAACAACACTGAGAATGAAGAACGGGTTACCAAATGGCATCTTATATCATGTTTCCTACTTTTGTAACATTCCATTGCAATCATTTAAATTACGTTACTAGTTTTGTAAAATTACATGCCAATAAGATGCAAATTGATATTAGGTTGCTACATTGCATTACAATATTTACTTGTTTTATATTCAATTTCATAGCAACGGCGTTTGGAATGGGGGTTTACTTTGCACAGAAAGCTGTGACAGCCTGTAACAGCACGTACGCTGTCCCGGACTCGGATGGCGTCAAGAATGTGTATATGTGCCGGGTCTTGACTGGCGAGTACGAACAAGGCAATGACAAAGCTCGCACTCCACCAGGAAAGCCAAGTGGAGGGAGTTCAGCACTGTATGACTCTTTGGTGGATGATCCAAAGGCACCGACAATATTTGTTATATTTAATGACACGCAAGCCTATCCAGAATATCTTGTTAGTTTTAAACGCTCCGTATAATTTGGATGTGACTTACGGACATTGTGTTTATTTACCGTTATTTGTGATTATACTGGAATGACTGATAGTATTTTATTCTCAATCAGTCACTTGTTTATGGCAGGACCGTGTGCATTATAAATTGAATAATTAATCAGTGTACTCTTTTATAAACGGTTTAGTTAAACAATGTCAAATGGATGGACGGAAAATAAGGCTTTCTGCTTTTGAAGAGGATGAGACAGGAAGTGAATGACTCACTGACCATGGTCTGTCAGAAAATCGATGCAAGATAGTATCCTACTTAACTTCGATTTCAAGATATGGACCAATATTTGCACTCTGTAACTTGGCATCAATTGTGTAATGTTTTCTACTTGATAGAATCGGAAATAAAGCATCGCAGGAGATTACGATTCGAACAAACAGTTATTAGAGCAATGTCATATAAGTGGACACAACAGTCCTACATGGTGAGCCAAATGTTCTGTCGCTATCGATTACCAACAAACCGCTTTTATATTATTATTTTGTCGTTTGCATGAAGTAATTGAGCTTGAAATTTGTAGAGATATTGTTAGTTGTATGTGTACACTTTCAATGTATTCTCAATCTGTATTAAATAGAAAGGTGTGCCTTCGCTTTTTGTAGGAACATTGGATACAAAATGTTACCAATGAACATTAGGATCTATCATTAACGAGTGACCGACAGCATCGTCTTTAAATGTGACTGGGTTATAATCAGAGCTGAATGCAATGAACAAGTTCCATATGGGGTAGAATTAACACAAATAGCTTATAAGATAAACGTACATTGTTGTACCGTTTCGGACATTGCTTTTAGTGTAACCAGTGTCTTGTTTAATTGCAGTGTTTGGTCATTAAAAAGTTGGATTTATAACATAACCGAATCAACATTTAAGGATGTTGTAGTTTTCTTATTGATCTAGAATACGGTTTATTCAACCCTGTCTTTCATACAAATTCCTTTACACGCATTTGTAAACAGCGTAGATCCAGATCAGACGGCTCCTATATAAGTATTCCGATCAGGGTATGCTCTGTTTGCTGTTTACATGATAAAATTGATCTTACAGTTAGTGTCATAGCAAAACATTCTCTAAATAGTCTACAATACAAAACTTGGGCTAATAAATATTCATGTTGTCATTATTTTACATGAATACTGAACAGGTGGGGGCGGGTTATTCTAATTATGATAACTGTGAATGTGCTAATGAATACAACATCTGGACTATCCGTAACGTCATAAATGACGTTTATTATTCGTACTGGAATGCATTCGATATCAGTTTGGAACATCGTTCATACACTTAAATCATTTTTTCTTCTGGTTTGTAGAATTATAATATTGTATAAAACTGGTAAAAATGAAACTTATTAATATTTATTTCTAATTAGATATGGTCAGATAATGTAGCAAGGAACGTTGATTGTTTTATGTGTGGCATGTCTGGATGTGGAGTTTTGATGTGTGTGGACTTTTGTGTGGTATCACCTGAATTATGTTCTGATTAAACAGTGTAACGTATTCTCATATGGTGAAAAAGGTTGCATGTAGTCAGCTTGTAAGTATTTAACATGTGTATGTTTTATGATCATTTGCTTTAATATATAAGCGACATATTATATTTACGATAAACCGTATAAGTTATACGCGTTAAGGCGTATAGTTTCATTTGGACACTAAATACATATATACCAGAATAGATAGGGACTAATCGTGGAGAGGGTTGTCATAATGGGGTGATTAACCAATTACGACTCTGCTCTATGAAATATGATAGGAGTATTATTATAATTATATACACACTATTTTGTAATTATTTTATGTCATTGCTTTCCTTTCAATGTGAAACAACAACACAGTTGATTGTTGTTTTAAAGTAAATGACGGTCAGTTAAAACAGTTAAACACAGATTACAAAGCAAGATGATATTACACATGTTCAATCGTGGAGAGTGTTGGCTTAATGGGGTGATTAACAATAGTATCAACCAAACATTTACAACTCTGCTCTATGAAATATGATAAGAGTATTATAAAATTGTATTGATATGAACTATTTTGTAATTATTTTATGTCAATATGAAACAACAGCACAGTTGCTTGTTGAGTTAAAGTAAATATCGGGTAGTTTAAATACTTAAACACAAATTACCAGACAAGACGATATTAAACATGTTCAAAGAACCGTAATCAAAATAAATGCATTACACTTAAAGTGTATCTTAAATATATAACGACATGTTGAGAATATCTTTAATTAAACATCTTGAAATCCATTTAATGCTATCATCATCGCGAGTAAGGACTGCAGTTTATTCAGTGGAATACAGGTCCTAACATTATTGTAACTAACGTTTTATTTTTTTTTACTATAAAAGATTATTTTCATTATGAGAAACGATGTTAAAATGAATGTTTTAGGCAATTGTAATATTCAAATTATAAATGTTTTGTTTCTTTCAATTTACCAACTCATGTTGTAACCGCTGCCACGATTAATACACCAACAACAAGACAACACTCACTTATTTCTGGTTTGTATTTCATAATGGAAGACAGAAGACTAATTGAACAACAAATAATATATTATTATTATTGCTGTCCTTTAGAAATGGAAGTTTATGCAAACGAGGTACTCTGTTTTCTTTAACACTTAAATACAATTCTAGAGTAATTTGATATTAATTTTACTGTTTATTTTGTTTTATCGAATGAATAAGTTACACTGTAGATGTAGCAATAAATGTGCGTTTTGGTTTTGGAATTAGTTCATCTAGGGTAAACCATTCCCCTGATAGTCTTGCAGTGGAGATGTGTTTGCCAACTGGGTCCACTGATAGTTTTGCAGTGAAGACGTGTTTGCCAACTGGGTCAAAACTGTTTGCAGTCGACTGATAGTCTTGCTGTTGAGATGTGTTTGCCAACTGGGACCAGACTGTTTGCAGTCCACTGATAGTATTGTAGTGGAGATATGTTTGCAAACTGGGTCCAGACTGTTTGCAGAAATAATCAAATATCCGCCGGCAGCTTGGTTTAAAGGATTACCACATCGTGACCGCAAGGGAGTAAATATGTTAGATATATTGGTAGTCATGTTCATTATAACTTAAGGAAAGGCCACAATACAAATTAATTTTCAAATGCAATGCTCCTGTTCGGCTACTTGTAAGTCACTCATGTACAGCTACAATGATTTTGATATTTTCATGCAGTGTAGAACAAGGTCTGGAAATGCGTTATTTCAATCAGAGGCATACTTCATTTCATTTAAAATCCTTTCCAGCACATAATTCCCTTTCAGAATAAAATGGCCTGTAACAAGTGAGAGAATTGTCCATTTCGATCACTTCCGCTGATTGCCCATTTATCCATATTCTTAAGCATTTTTGTATATGACTGGCGAATCCATTGATAACACTGTACACTGTCTGGATCCATGTTAACTCGGTTCTTATCAATATCAAAACATAGTATCAATAAACATTTTTTGTTGAAAGAAGCAATATAATCTATGTTTGTTAACACTGCGTTTGTGTCAAGAGGTGATATAATTTGTTTGTTAACACTGTTTGTGTCAAGAGGCAATATAATCTATATTTGTTAACACTATGTTTGTGTCAAGAGGCAATATAATCTATGTTTGTTAACATGTGTGTATCAAGAGGCGATGTAATCTATGCTTGTTAACACTGTGTACTGTCAAGTTGTTAGTGGAGGTAACATTAAAATTCTAATTTCTCTCGCTGCAAACATTGTAATCTGCTACAATTTTCGTTTGTTTGATTTCTCCTAGTTTCTTTCAAAAACCGTTACCAAACAGCTTGGTAACAAACAGCTTGGATCCTGATGTGACGCCGGCTTTCTCGGTGTCTTTTCTGGATGCAAACTGTTTGCATAGGTAATTACAGATGCGACAACTGCAGCGGAAGGGTCTGATTTCATGAGATATCTTTTAACGGTGAGAGTAAGTTTGTTCTGTCTCTCGTATATGTACGTGAATGTGTATTTTACTGCGATCATACTACAGTAGAACCCCTCTAATGCGACCACATAAAGAATAACCATAGCTGTCTTTTTAAGCAGGTGGTTGCTTAATGCAGGACGAAATTAATGCATTAAGCTACCACCTGCCCCTGCCTCTGGCCTCTGCCAGACAGAATTATGCCCCTTTTTTGGTGGTCACATTAGAGGGGTTTTACTGTATATTCATGACTATGATAACATATGTAAAAAGGTAACCCTTTACCCCATGAAATCATCTTTAACTGTTTCACTGACAAATGTTGTCGTCTGCAAACTGTGTCGTCTGCTACACATTTCATTGTTTATATTCTTCAGTGTTTGTTTAAAACATAGTCACAGTAATAAACAGTTTGTATCCTGATGACACGCCAAATTACTCGGCGTTTTATCTGGATCCAAACTGTTTACATAGGTAATCACAGAAGTGACAATGGGAACGAAAGAGCTTATGTCTTGGCATACAAAGTAGATTCAATTCCGAAAGACCCTGTACAATCCATCTGATGAGAATATGTACTGTTTGCATGCGAAATAACATTTATCGGACTCTACAGTTTTTGCCATGAATATATATGTAAAACAAAAATGGCATCATGATTGTTAATAAGATGAACTTTGTAAGTGGCATATTAATACAAGAAGTTGTTTGTTACGACAGAAACTATAGACGTTAGAATCGGATCTGTGTTATTCTATGAACAAACAAAGTAGATCCTGATCAGACGGCTCCTACAGCAGCTGTCTGATCTGGGTCTATTCTGTGTGCAAATGCTTCAAAAGGCATGTTTATGGAGTAAAGGGTTATAGCTAAATATATTAGCCCTTACATGACGCTGGACCTTCTAGGGTTCAGTCGATGGTAGAATTCATCGTAAACACTTTTGGTTGACGGGACCAGACAAACGTTCCTATAAGCGAAGCATGTAGTACACGAATATAGCATGTACGACACTTGAACGTTTCATGTCTTGAATGCAGAGCTACAGATAAAGGTGCGTACCCAAATACTAAAAGCGTCATTTCTCCACAAAACTCTATACTGCGACCATTCTTTAGAAGCGTCTCTTCAAGACAATTCTAAAGAGTGAGTGGTCATAGTATAGAGTTTGACTTCGGAAAAAAGAGCTATCGTTGAAAATGTTTAAATACGCTCCTTATATGGATCTCTGTTGAATGCCTATTGGTTGTAGTGCAAACCATTACGAGGGCTGTAATAGCGATTATATAATATTCATCTTTTCTGAGTAACTATATGATATATCAGTTTGGCCTTTATCCTGCTATTCGCGACTTTGTTATAAATATTTATGCCAACAGTGTTGGTTCATATGTAATGTCGCTCATCATCGTATCACAAGGTTCTAACTATTCTGAGCATCGGTCAGTTGTTTCGTTAAAGCTCGAACATATGGAAAGAAAGTGCAGTAAAATCACGCTAAACTGAACGAACAATTTTTATCACTACCATTCGTAACCCTTCACTTGCTGAATTTTAAAATTCATTTCTCCTTCTTTACCCATACCCTGTTGTATAATTACATATATCTTCACTGTGTACTAGTATTTCACTGTGCAATCACTGCTGTGGAGTGCACTGGTTGCACAATCAACTTGTAAATAGTGCAGACCCTGATGAGACAGCTCCTGGTAGGTACTTACAGGTAGGTATATTGACGTGAATAGCAAGCGAAGGGTTAAATACAGGGGGTAGCGTAATGCTGGATGAAAGCCAGACAGCTTTGACCCTACATTTTTTTGGCTGGTGAGTATTAATCTTTGTAAAAAGTTTTGATCCAGATGAAACGCCGAGTAACTCGGCGTCTCATCTGAATTCAAACTGTTTGATACTCTGACCGTGTTGTTAAAAAGAAATGCAAGATAATTGAACAGTTACAACTGAAATCGATGATATTCTCTAAAGATAAATTTTGCTCAGCAGACTAAATATTAATTGAGCAACCTGCTAAAAGATGAAAATTCTTTTTTTATTAAAAGTTCCGGCTTAGAGGAGAGTGCTGTAAACCTTGTAATATACTGGAGCTGAAGTAGATGTGGTATTCAAAACAGGATAAAGGTTGAACCATGTTTGAATTTAATTTCAGATAATTAAATATTTCAACAATAGCTTAAAGCGTTATCATTTATTATACCCATTGTTTGTTGCACTTAAAGGTCAAATAGAAATTGTATGCAAAGATGCAAACTGAAAGTCTAATAACTCAGAAATATAAACAATGTATGTAACTAAAAGCATGGAAAAAATAATTATGTATCTGTTTCAACATGAATAGGTCTAGTTATGCAAGAAGAAATAATTAATTGAATTGAATTGATAATGTAAAGCTTCATAGGTTTAATGGTTTGAAAGTTTTATTATATATACATAATGCATGTTTTATTTCATTTATGTCACTTTTCCTGGTTTTTCCTGGCTAACCGTCGGACCAACACAGATGCATTCAAAGCCTTGTTGCAAAGTCTCGATTGATCCAAAAGTATCGAAAACATCGGGATTGCTATGAACACAGCACTTTAAAGCAAATCGCAATTTGATATCAAGAAATACCCTCTTTGTAAACGTGCATTATCAACTAAGTTGCAATATTGAATGTTCAGCATGGACAGAAGCTGTAGAATCAGGACTATATAGTGAAACCTCCCTATACTGGCCACTAAATTACATCAATTGCTTTGTGTTAAAGGCAGATGACTGCTTAAAGCAAGGTTTTGGAGCGTTCTGTTTCACTTTCACCTTGCTTTAAGCAGACGCCTGCCCTAAATACCAACCAATTAACACTATTTAGTGGCCGTTATAGAGAGGTTTTACTGTATAATTCCTACATGAGCTGTCTGATCTGTAAAGGTGTTAAAAAGTCCCATTTATGGAGTATAGATGATCTTACATGAGTGTTCTTGATTATTGGATTTATTAAATGAGTCTTTTTAAAACGATAAAAAACGAGCTTTAGCGAGTTTTTTTTATCGTTTTAAAAAGACGAATTTAATAAATCCAATAATCATGAACACGAATGCAAGATCCTATTTATAACATAACACACACAAATGTTATTTGCAGCCAATATTTCAGCAGTAACGTGGATTGTTATAAATTCTCCTTACATATAGAAATGATGAATGAAAGGTGTTATTAGGTTCGCTAGGTAACTGGGACAAAGTAGGTCCAAATTTTCCAACTTAATTTTTACTTACTGTCATATCAACCAGGATCTAATTCAGACCTCTCTGGTATTCAATTTAACTGTGATAGTTTATGATACAAAAACATACAGAAACACGTCAAAATAATTTTTGAGTTACAGTTTTGACATACATAGTTACAAACACGTCACATTATGACGTCATTGTACACAACATGTGTCTATGTAAAGCGCGCCATTTACATGAAGACCTACATACAGTCGCCAACACGTCCGACACTCACTGTCAATGGGATTCGAAATGCGCCTTCGTTTTGGTATATTAAGCCCTTCATTAGTGTTGTATGTATACACATGGACATGGACATTTCCACCGAGAAAAAAATCTCGATTCAAGTTCAGTGAAAATGTTTGAAATGGACAAAAGATTCAGTACGAACTGCTGCATAAAACGTGTTGGAACAGGAGGAAGATTTTCGCGATCAGCTGAGTTAGTGAGTATAGCATATTTGAAATATGTTTGTGCTGTGCTGGATTCAGATGACTATTGTTGTTGATTGATGAGATATTTGTATGAGTAGAAATCTGCATAAACAAAAGGACATACGGTGAAGAAAATGCAAAGTTGAGGAGGCATTTTAAATGTAGAATGGATTGTATGGGTCAGAGTAGCTGGTAGGTCTTTTTTGGCATATATCTACATTTTGTATATGATTCCTGACAGCGATTACAATTTGTATTATTTTATCGAAATTAAGGCGCAAGTGCCAACAATCCTTTGCCATCTATCGTGACTCAATCGTGGACAGGTAGGTCGACCACCGTCCGCAAGTTTGTTTGTTTTGACAGCGCGTATGAATCGTTCGAATGTCATTCGGTCGTTCGAATGTTATTCACTAGTGAATATATGCCCATGATTATCAAAAAATAAATGATAGTGTTACGTCACGCTGAAGCCACGTGTTATGTTATAAAAAGAGTTATACTATCATGATCTCAATCAGTATTACGTATATAAGTAGGCCTATAACACGTTATCTAGTCCAAACATGCGCCGTCGTGAAAACACTTCTGTGTTTTATAAACACCAATGAATTAGTTTGTCCTACTATTATGACGATGTTCATTAATTATAGAAGCATGTTCGTCATAACTAGAGATACCCCTTTAAAACACACACACACACGCACACACACATACCGCTTATACGCTTTAAAAATGAGGATACCGTTCATTTGACACGGGCAAACTGTGTAGACACAGATCAGTGGGCTACCGAATGAACCCTATGATCAGGTTCATTTTCTATATATCTCCAACATATCTTATAACCGGTTATTATGCAGTTAATATGCTTTATCAACCCTTTACGCCATGAATGCATGTAAGAAATAATGTCATTATGGATATCAATTAGATTATAGACGCTGTCCTACATGGGTCTACTCTGTTTGAGAAAGGCGTATGTTTGGAGGTTAGTGTTAAATAGCGTTCATGGAGGTTCTGGACCTATACAAGTCAATATTTCACATCGGTTAACAGAGTACACCACACAAGGACATGTACAACAAACCAGGACGCGGGAAACATATTGTTTACGTAAGCACAAGGATACTGCTCTGATATTTTACCCTTCAGTGTCAGCATTGTCGTTGACACATTTGTGTCCGTTACAAATATGGAAAAATAGTCAAACAGGGAGAGCCACACACGAAATGACACCGCACCAAACGCCATCAAACAAGAAACGTTAAAGTCACAAGACAAAACATAACAGGACGCATATCAACACGAAAAACATTAAACATTAAGAATATTAAACAACAAGTTTTAGAATGAGAGCTTGTTCAATTTCATTATGAAAAAAAATTAACGGAAAGTCAAAAAGCTTGGATGCTGATGAGACGGCTAATTTACCTTTTAGTTAAAACGTGAATGCGAATTGAAACTAGGGTAGCTGACGTCGCCTCTAAAATAAACCTTACATGTACATACATATTGAAATATTGAGTAACGGCATCCCTGCATTAATTTGTTTGACCATGTGTGAGTTTATCTCGGTCTTTCGTCACTTTTTGAATGAATTTTCAAAGTTTATATTTCGAAGTAATATTCTTATTTCGACATAATTGGACTATTTTCAACAGTTATAATCACAAATATATCTGTATGGTGGGATCAAACAAGCATCATTTCGAATAACATTAGATATTAATTTAAGCTTTCAATTTGTGTAATAATGCCTTGCTACATTGTTTCCTTTTGGAGCTCTGTCATTTTTTAAACATTAAAAGACGAGAGTGTTAATAAGAGAATAAGGGCTTGGACGTAGGATGTACAGTTAATTCCTCTAAACCGGAATTCTAATAGAGATACTTTAGATACTGTTAGACGGGCGGCTGCTTAATGCAGGGTAAAAGTCGTGCAGAAAACTCCCAGATGAGATTTCTGCATGACTTTCACCCTGCATCAAGCTGCCACCTGTCTGTCTCTAAGACCGACATGTGTACCAAATTTAATACTAATTTAACATCTGGTTTGGAGGGGTTATTCTTTAATAAGATAAAACAAGATCAAAATATACTTGCAGATTCTTCATTATATTGCTGATATTAAAACAAGTATGAGTGTTTAACCGTTTACCTGATGGTGGGGAATTTTGACGCATGTGCAAACAGGGTAGATACAGATCAGACAGCTCATTACGAACAGTCTGACCAGGGTCTGTTCTGTTGACTTGTGTAAAACGATGTCACAGCCAAACAAATTCTTATTTTGCATACCATTATAAACAATGAACTAATAAGAATTCATGTTGTCATATTTTTACATTGATATTCATCAGGTAGATGGGAATTCTTGCGTTGTTTACAGTCTAGTGTATATCTCTGCACTGGCAAACACCATCAATGCAATGGTTATCTCCCACGTCTTCACAATAACAGTCACCCTTCAATGTACATGGTTTTCCCACTGGAATCAATGAAAATACAAACAATAATAGGCTCACTTAAAAGAAGTGTTAATGTTTGTTTACTAGACGTGACAGCTTAGTGAAGATCGAAAGTACACTGTTTATCCTAACTTTTCGGATATCAAATCTCAACTCTCCCTTGATTATAATAACCATTTCCCTGTTTTATGCGTATTCCACATTTCAATACCTACTGCACATTTCGATATCTACTGTATATTCAATGACAAAATGGTAATAATGAAATATGGAAGTAGGAACATTTGTAGCCATTTTAGAAATTAAGGAAACAGATCTTTCAAATGCCATTAGCAAACAGAGCCGACCCTGATCTGGGTCTTCTCTGTTTTCAAATGCATGAAAAAGCATTTACAAGAGGGAAAGGGTTAAACATTTCCCTGTTTTATGTTTATTTCGAATTCAAAACCCCACTGCATATTCAGGGACAAAATAATAACAAAACGCTAATGAAATATGAAAGTGGGAATTTTGTAGCCATTTAAGGAAATGAAGAAACATGTATATCAAATCAGAAATAGTACAGCCCACTGAGGGCCTTATTGCATTATATAGTGACCTACCAGTCAGCCCGAATATAGTTTAAGGCCCGAAGCCGAAGGCTCGGGCTGACTGGTAGGTCACTATATAATGCAATTAGGCCCGAAGTGGGCTATACTATTTCTTATAGTATACCGCATTCCAGTGTTCACGTAAGTATTTTAGCAGTTCTCTGTCGCTCCGTGATTACCTCAGTTTAATAAGTTTTTCATTCAGCCGTATAAATCTGCAAATCAAATTACAATTAGATATATTTCCTTTACTAAAGTTAAAAAACATTATAGTATAGATTTATTCGAGCTGAATAATAATCATTATTTTACACAGAATTTATTTTCGAAAAATGCATTGTTTAAATACATTTCTTGGATTAAAATGTGCAAAACCAGCTCTGTCAATCGATTTCAATCGAGATTTTTTTTATTCCATATTTTTCTGTTTTTAAACTTACCTCAATCAATGTATTTATTTTTTATGTAGGCAGATCCTGAATAAAAGTTTGATCCCTGCTAATCTGACGTGACAATCAGCAAAAAATCATTTTTCACCTTGTAGCATTAGTCATTTTGACAGTTAAAATGGCCGCCGATAGACGTAATCTTTCTGGAATAGTCCATGTGTAAATAATGTAGGGAGATCTAGTGTTCAAACAAGTAATTGGTTTAGGCTAGTGGCCTAGTAGTGGGTATGTTGCTTAAAACTTTCAAACACTGTCATTGCATACACGGTGCATTAAATTTTATGTATAGGTTAGAGCTTATAAACTGCTGTCTTCGAAAATAAGACGGCCGATAACGCGAGCGAAGCGAAGCGTTTTAGGCCGTCTTATTTTCGAAGACTGCAGATTATAATCTCTAACAGATTTAGTGATTGCCTTACTTTTCAACAGGCCGAGTTTATAAGCCCCGCCCACTGAGCAATGACAAACTTGTATATAGTCACGTGATTATGGTCCATCTAAACCACATCTGTTTATGCAAAATACTCAGAAAACCCACCAATCAAACAAGCGTCGTCTTTGTTAATTTGCTCACGTGTTTATGTTTTGAAAATCCTACACAGTGAAACTGGTTTCGCGCCTTTTTCTTGTAAACATTGCCTTATTTTGGCTTTGTCACGTAATCAAATATTCCCCATCTGTGTGTAAAACATGTTTTACATAATGTTTCTTTAGTCCAAATAATAATGGCTGACAACAGTGTGTCTTTTGACCTGCTATCTGGCACCGCGCTAACAGACTGATAACCCTTTGACGTCTGTGGACCACTTTGCAAGCCGAGAGGACCCAGATCAGAAGCTCATATGCTGTCTGATCAGGGTCTACTCGGTTTACACATATTTAAATATTCACTGCTACCGAAACCCCATATAATACAGCTTATTAATATTAAACATTCATTATGGGCAGATTTATTATTGAAATAAGAATAAACAGGCGAAGGCTTAAATTTAAAAGGTTACAGGTTTGATTGTTTATGTTTTGTTGAACGGATTACGGTTTCAAATAGATCTACAGGTTTTTCTTATTTCCTGATTTATTTGCTTATTTACATTAGTCCTTTTTTTCAATCCTGCTTCAATAGGTGGGATGTTTCTCGATTTATTTTGTTTTTTTTAGTCCACGGTAGCCCAATTACTAGATCTATAATTATGCCTCTCAATTGTTTCTCAGTCTACTTTTCCACGGTCTACACACGTGAACACTCGCACTTGTGTGTACACTCGTTCGCGTGTCGATAACGTCATAACATAGCAACTCGTTCTGTATAGTAGCGGGCGGAGTTTTGTTGCACATGCGCAGTGTAAGGTTTGTCTTCGAAAGTTAGAGTCGATTTATAAAATTTATGAGGATTAGAGTCTGAAAATTTTCAAAAATGCGGCTCGTTGATTGGATGGAAAAGTAGGGCAATCACTAATCTGTTTTAGTGATTGCCCTACTTTTCCATCCAATCAACGAGCCGCATTTTTGAAATTTTTCAGACTCTTATCCTCATAAATTTTATAAAATCGACTCTAACTTTCGAAGACAAACCTTCCAGTGCGCATGCGCAACAAAACTCCACCCACTACTAGACAAATCGAACGAGTTGCTGTTATGACGCTATCGACACGTGAACGAGTATACACAAGTACACGTGTGTAAAACGTGGGAGAGGAAGACTATGTAATGCAAACAACCGAGAGGCAGAATTATAGACCCAATAGTTATTGGGCAAATAAACTGATTGGGCAAATAAACATAGAAAATGGACAAATAAATCACGAAACATCCCACCTGTTGAAGCAGGATTATATTGAAAAAGGACTAATGTAAACTAAGCAAATAAATCAGGAAATAAGCGCAAACCTGTATTCGAAACCGTAATCCGTTCAACAAAACAAACAATCAAACCTGTAATATTTTGTAATTATTCTTATTTCAATATTCTGATAATAATATAATGAATGTTTGGGTTTCGGTACCAGTGGAGATTTAAATCTGTGTAAACCGAGTAGACCCTGATTAGACAGCATAGGAGTTGTCTGGTCTGGGTCTTCTCGGCTTACAAATCTTCGGTAGATAAGTCTGCTTGCTCGGTGCCAGAGAGCAGGTCAACGACAGATTGTTGTCATTATTGTTGTTATTATTTTGCCTCCAGAAAATTGTGTCAAACTGTTTTACATAGACGGGGAATATTTGATTACGTGACAAAGCCAAATATGGCAATGTTTACAAGAAAAAGGCGCGAAATCAGTTTCACTGTGTAGGATTTTCAAAACATAAACACGTGAGAATATTAACAAAGACGACGTTTGTTTGATTGGTGGGTTATCTGGGTATTTTGCATAAACGGATGATGTTTTAGATGTACCATAATCACGTGACTATATACAAGTTTGTCATTGCTCAGTGGGCGGGGCTTATAAACTGAGCCTGTTGAAAAGTAGGGCAATCACTAAATCGGTTAGAGCTTATAAACTGCAGTCTTCGAAAATAAGACGGCCTAAAACGCTTCGCTTCGCTCGCGTTATCGGCCGTCTTATTTCCGAAGACTGCAGTTTATAAGCTCTAACCTATACTTAATCGATAAACCCTTCAGCGTTTTTCAACTAAACTTTCAGTATGACGTAATTTTACACCCAATAATGACGGTAAATTTTACGTCATGTTTTCCTAGTAAGTCCATTAATCTGTTTGGGTATTTCAGTCCATGATAACATTTGCAGACAGTTTGGATCACGATGCGATACAGAGTAACTTGATATGTCACAGGATCAACGCCATTTGAAACGTAATACGGGGATACTAGATAGTAGATCTAGATCCCTCCAATTCGAAATTGAATCTAGCACACCAAACATATTAATAGCGAAAGTGTTTCGATATACAGATTGATTGTACCTAACTCGGGACATATACAACTATAACTGTATATAATAACTGGTAATGAACGTAATCAATCCGTATAATTATGGGGGAAAGGGTTGTAATGGAAACAAACGAAAATATAAATGCTTGCTCATTCAAATAGATCGTGAATATGATTTTTTTTACTCAGATGGTTCATTCTCATTCTTTGTAAGCGAGCATTTTATAAATATATATATATATATGGTAGAGTGACTATTGCCAGATAAGGCCTCTATTTTAAGAGTAGGTGAGACCCGTCTGTTAACAAGACATGTTATATACCAAAATGTTTGTTAATGTCTGTAGTATCCGACTCTGCCGGCATAAATTTGGAAAAGTGGTGGCGTTCCGAGAAATCCAAGATGGCGTCCAAGATGGCCGCCGTTTTTGGAAGCACCAGCTTAAGTTAGATATATCAAAATGGCAGAAACATCTTCAAAGTTTCTGAAAATATTTTGCATAAATATTGTAAAAGACACATTGGCATTTTTAAAAATACATCTCTTTGTATTATCATAGTTCATTGTCAAGGTCATTTTAAGGTTAATCGGGTAAAAATACAAGTTTTCGCAATATTTAACCTTGAAATTGAATTGTTTACATAAAACTAATAGACAATAACTATTCAAAATATACATTTAAATGCAGTGTTATGATTGGCTTAAATGATAAAAAAAGAAATAAAACACATTCCTCTTACAACCTTGGAAATATTTGGCAATAAGTATTATACTTACCCCACCCACCAGTTTTATAATGGGAATTTTTAAATTAGATTTGGAGGAAGTTCAAAGTCTAATTCCGTCATATGGCCTATCTATTTATCAAAAGAAGGTAGATTTTATCAGATATAATTGGAATAATTGTATTCTGAGTCTATATTTTAATTGTAAGGTCCGTAACTCTGCTTGAAAATAGGTTACTGCAACGATTAGACAAATGTATTGAAGTAATTTCTCACAGTGTGCGGCTTGTATCAAACTATTTCTATTTGAATAAACATTAAATATAAATCTACATGTACAATCCTGGTAAAATATCAACATTGATATAAACCCTTCACAAATAGAGTTAAAACCACACAGCCTTGCCAGCACAAATTCTGAAAAGTGGTGGTGTTCCGAGAAATCTAAGATGTCGGCCAAGATGGCCACCAGTTTTTAGCATCTATGTAAGTTAAATATATCAAAATTGCAGAAACAGTTTCATAGATATTGAAAATCTTTTGTATAATTATTATAGAAGAGAAAATGGTCTTTTGAAAAATAACTTATTTGGTACTATCATAGGTCATCGTCAAGGTAATTGTGTAGGGTCCGTAACTCTGCTTGAAAATAGGTTACTGCTACAATTAGACACATGTTTTGAAGTAATTTCTCATAGGATGCAGCTTACATCAAAATATGAATACACATTAAGTATAAACCTACATGTACACTCCTGGTAAAATATGAACATTAACCCTTTCCCTGTTCTATATTTATTCCACACTTCAATACCTACTGAATATTCAAGGACAAAATAGTTGTAATGAAATACGAAAGTTGGAACATTGTAGCTATTTTAGAAAGAAAAGAAACCGATCTATAAAATTCCACTAGCAAACAGAGCAAACCCTGATCAGATGGCTCCTATAGGAGCCATCTGATCTAGGTCTACTCTGTTTGCAAATGCGTGAAAACACGTTTATATGAGGGAAAGGGTTAATATAAACCCCACAAAAAATAGAGTTGAAACCACACAAGCCCTGTCCCAAGAGATGATAGATGAGTGAGTATATCAGCATGTTTGGTCATGATCTAAAAAGCCTTTTTCTTGCCGATACCAAACTATGAGGAGCATGTGTCACATCCAGTAAAGCAGTGAACTTGGAGTAAAATGCACCTCTCTTCGGACGATAACTGTATGTATAAAACTTACTGGAATGCATGTTGCCATATCTGTGTACAAGCTTTTCGGCCAGTCTTAAAGAACAAACTGCAATGCCCAGTTCTCTGAAATGAGGAGCAACCAGGACCAAAATACCTATGTCAGGACTTACTACAACAACATCGCTTAAACCCACTTCTTTCGTATAGGTAATATGCAACAAAATCCTAGTGACTGCTTCATCTTGGTTAGAATCATCATGGAATTCAATTGCACTAGAGGAGACTTTGAGGACTATTTCACCCATCCCATCAGAAAGGTAAATAACCTTGCCATCTTTCAGGTCATGGCAGTTCTCTGTGAAGTACCTGGTATATAGTTTCATTACCTCTGCTTTGCTTCTGCTGTTGGTTAGTAGCTTCTTCCAGTCTGCAATTGCTATGTTGTATTGCATTACTGTTTTACAACAGGTGTACTGACAGAACGTTCTCTCCACGGTTTTGCTCAGCGGCGGACTTTAAACTGTTTGAAACATTTCTGCCAAACATAATATGCAGCCTAGTCTCATCAATGAGCTGTAAGACAGCATGCTATTTTTGTGATGGTTGCCGTCTTATCTTATGGATGTCGGGATATAGTTAAAACTGAAAGTAGCTCGATATCACCATTTAGAGTACACAAATGTGAACTACATGCAGCCATGACACACCACTACTTTGGAAGAGAATACAGTTCCAAAATCTTGAAGCCATGTCATAGTATGACATCTTTGCCTAAGGAGCAGGTTGCAGCAAATGAATTATCGCTATACCATAAAAAGCAAAATAGTCTGGATGCTGAACACTCTGAACTCTACATAGGGACCCATTGATGTTTTCAAATGTTTCAAGGAAATCAGATTTCTTGGTCGACATCATAACACAATCATCTGTGAACAAGCTTAATGTAAATTGTGAGTTCTTAAAATACATGTATAGTACTAGCTTAATGGGGATCTTCTTGAGTGAATTAATTGCCAACAATTGTTTCCACTCCGTTTATCTGAAACACCTTGGATTTGGCCTTGACCTTGGATTGGGAAGAACTCATGGTTTTGACCTTTGGCCATGGCAATGGATCAAAGTCATAGAACATCTGATTTCCCTTCTGATGGCACCTCAACAGACTGAGCTTTATGTCAGCAGAAGCCGCAACCCCAGTAGCAAAGGTTACAGGTTTTGAATAAGGATTGTTGATAGAAAACGTTTCAAGCACCTGGTAAGGCATGAACTGGGAATACACAGTGCGATTGGAGGAAAACAGGAATGGGAGGAGTCTGGTCTTTGTGTACACACTGAGATCCCATATATACAAAGATACAAAGTACATATTTAATGGTAATGACACTTCATTTAAGTAGTAATGCCAGAATATGTACAACAGAGAAATCTCTCTACCCTCAGCTTTAAACATTTCAACCAAAGGCTGTATACTGGATTTCAGCCCTGTAATTTCTATTGAATGATCATCAAGGTGATCAACTGAGGTCATGCCAAAAGCCTTTAAATGGAGAAATAGTCTGTTGAAGGGGTTCAGGCGAATTTTATGATAACCAGTCTTCAATTAACGGAGCACATAGCAGTTTCGTTTACAATAATGTTTTCAGCTGTTGTGTCTTGCCTAGATTTGCAAGTATCTAATAATGGATTAATTTGTTTGGATCAATTTCAATCTGTTTTAATGTCTTCAAAAGTTTGAGAACAAAAACTACATGTATCTGCATTAAAATCTAACTGCATCCGCTTCGGTGGTTTTCTTGCAGATGCTGACGTCTTAACGAAAGGTATGGGATATATCATACAGGGAATATTTTACTAACTCATCGGTAATGGCAACACTTTCAATATAAACTCTTCATATCAGTTTTTATGTTGTAAAAATTCTCATCTGTAACATATTATACGGTAATGATAATTCATTTTACAAAATTTCTGGACAAGAATAATGTGACATGCATGTTGGAATAGGAAAGTATTGACACTGACAGCAATAGTCAGTCAAAGGTCGAACAGTTTTATTGTAAACAAAATTTTCTTCATTTCAGAAATCAATAGTTTTACTCAATCAATAAGAACAATATTTTAACATTGGGTATAAAATGTTACCAATATTCATTTTATCTCATATTCTTGATTTATTTAGTATGATAAAGAATTATTTAAGCAACATTTACTTGCAAAAAAAGCAATTATAAAAGTCAAATCTATTCACAGCAAAAATTTGCCGAACCTACTTTTGACCATTACTAAAATTGTATTATGGTAATGTATTGTCACAAAATGTATGATTTTAATGGTATTTCAAACCCTTTTCTCTAAAACTAAATAATATAAACAGACGCAAAGTATTTACACATACAGTTAATATGCATTAAGTATTTATGCGATGCGTTTTCTTTTAATTCATTGGTGGCGCAAGAAAAATACCTATTGCCGATTTTACAAAATCAAAACAAACTGTTATGCTTATGTCACAGTGTGTAGGTTTATCATCACTTGTACGGCCTTGGTGTACAAGCGCGCTTTTATGGTGACGTGGTAGAGTGTATGAACCTGGCGACCCGGGTTCGATCCCGGGTCTTAGCGGGTATGTTTCTTTATAAGAACACCCGGTTACCTTTGGCGAGCAACGGGGGACTGTGACTGTATGAGCTCCGAGTTCGATTCCCAGTCGTTCTCATACCCATAGAAATTCGGGACGAATTTCAATTTGCTGGGGAGTATGTCACAGTGTGTAGGTTTATCATCACTTGTACGGCCTTGCGGGCTTTTATGGCTACATGGTAGAGTGTATGACTGCGAACCTGGTGACCCGGGTTCGATCCAGGGTCTGAACGGGTATGTTTCTTTATAAGAGCACCCAATTACACTTATTTCATTTTCAATATGTATGGCAGCCATAACCATGTGCATAAATGTGTATTTTGAATAGTTACAGTGGATATGCATATTATAAATTATATATTAATTTAAGGTGAAATGCTGTTTCAACTTGCATTTGACCTTGAAATTACATTGACGATGACCTATGATAATACCAAATAAGTTATTCTTTTAAAAGACCATTGTCTGTTCTATAATAATTATGCAAAATATTTTCAATATCTATGAAACTGTTTCTGCAATTTTGATATATTTAACTTACATAGATGCTAAAAAATGGTGGCCATCTTGACCGACATCTTAGATTTCTCAGAACACCACCACTTTTCAGAATTTTTGCTGGCAAGGCTGTGTGGTTTCAACTCTATTTGTGAAGGGTTTATATCAATGTTGATATTTTTCCAGGATTGTACATGTAGATTTATATTTAATGTTCAATTGAATAGAAATAGTTTGATACAAGCCGCACAATGTGAGAAATTATTTGTCTAATCGTTGCAGTAACCTATTTTCAAGCAGAGTTACGGACCTTACTATTAAAATATAGACTCAGAATACAATTATTCCAATTATATCTGATTAAATCTACGTTCTTGCAATAAATAAATAGGCCATGTGACGTTATTAGACTTTGAACGTCCTCCAAATCTAATTCAAAAATTCCCATTATAAAACTGGTGGGTGGGGTAAGTATAATACTTATTGCCAAATATCTCCAAGGTTGTAACATGAATGTGTTTTATTTCTTTTTTATCATGTAAGCCAATCATAACACTTCAATTAAATGTATATTTGGAATAGTTATTGTCTATTAGTTTTATGTTAACAATTTAATTTCAAGGTTAAATGTTGCGCAAACTTGTATTTTTACCCGATTGACCTTAAAATGACCTTGACGATGAACTATGATAATATCAAATGGGGTATTTCTAAAAAGGCCAATGTGTCTTTTACAATATTTATGCAAAACATTTTCAGAAACTTTGAAGATGTTTCTGCCATTTTGATATATTTAACTTAAGCTGATGCTACCAAAAACGGCGGCCATCTTGGACGCCATCTTGGATTTCTCGGAACGCCACCACTTTTCCAAATTTATGCCGGCAGAGTCGGATACTACAGACATTAACAAACATTTTGGTATATGACATGTCTTGTTAACAGACGGGTCTCACCTCACTTTTTTTACCCTATATTGTCACTCTACCAATATATAGAGAGAGTTTGCAGTAAATATAAACAATAAGCATATGAAACAAAATAAAACATAATAAACTACGATGAATATTCCCATCTCTCTCTCTCCCTCTCGCTCTCTCTCTCTCTCGCTCTCTGCCCAAGAGAAACTTTTTCTTCGCATTTTCTTCTGATCGGTGCAAAATGCGATACACTGTCTGCAAAATCAAGTGTAAATTAGCATTTGAAACTCTTCAAAATCATAGGCATATAAACTGGTGTTCCGGTCCTGCTTCAGCTCCTGTTAAAAACATTTTGATAAATTTAATACAAATTTTATTACTTCAGGTGTTATTCTAATTTATCTTTTGAAGGCTGCATTCATTTTTTGCTGAATTGTATAAGATATAAAAAATAGTGTTAGATCTGAGAGAATGATAATCGAAAATTTGAAAATAGCCGCGCAGGTGCGTTTTAATATTTCCCTCTTGACGTCATATTGCGGTCATTTGGTCATTTCAAACTGGTATGATAAATACGAACACTGTAAAGTTGTATTCATTTGGCTTTTATTTTCTCTTAGGTACTGAATAAAAGATAATATGACTGCAATGTGACATTATATACACCACAAAGTATTAAAAATTACCAAGATATTTTACATTGATCACGTTTTCAATTAATTACTACCTGTCGCCCCTGTTGGAAAAATGGTACGCTCCATGGTTATTTACGTACATGCGCACAACGTCATTCGGCGGCCATTTGCAAAGAAACAGCTGATCGAATTAGCATGTAGAAAATGTATTTTTGTTGTTTTCTTCCTTGTTATAGCATAGATTAGTAGGAAATTCAAGGTGAGAGTTCATAAAAAATGATGCGATCGAATGATATATATTTAATTTCAATGTGTAGCGGAATAAAAAAAAATCTCGATTGAAATCGATTGACAGAGCTGGGTGAAACACACAGTAGATCTATCTTTTCAATCTAGAGCGTGGTCGGGTAGCTAACTCATCACTGGAGTCGGTGGTCATAGCAGTGATGATGTTAGATTTATAGTTTTGAAACCGATGTTCAAAGCATGTAGAATTGAAAGACGATCCATCAAACTGATTGGATATGGAGAACTAACAGACCATTTGGCAGTACTTAACATCAAGGAGGATAATGCGCTAATGCATGGATGATGTCGTTGCGCTAATGACGTCATTTGATGACGTTATGACATCTGTAAAAACACCACGACGCTGGATCAACATTATTTTCTTTGTGGCTGAATGCATGTAATCAGAATGTGACGTGTATTTCGACACGATAATCTTTGAAAAGGGCCCTTAGTGATCGAAATATTAGATCATGCTATTCAAGTGTTTATGTAGATCTATTAATTAATATAAAATTTAGAATGACGTAATACATCAACGTGCGTTTCCGTATAGGCGGAAATTACGGAGCACCGGAAATTACCGAGCGCAGCGGTCCATATATAGTGTCCCAGTTGCAATTTAGGGATCGGTACGTTTAACATAAGTAAAGAAGGAGCGTATGTGGATAGGTATATGTATTTATATGTCTCTGGGATAAGGTATACTATTTATACAATTCATTTACCGGTATGTGCGTTTCCGTGTGCGCGGAAACTACCGGAACTTACCGAGCGTAGCGGGCACTATAATGTTCCAGCGGGAACTATCGTAATTTAGTGACCGGTACAGTTTACATAAGTAAAGAAGGAGCGTATTTGAATTAAGTGTACTATATTACAATAGCAAACAGAACAAACCCTGATCAGACGGCTCCTCTATGAGCAATCTGGTATGGGTCTACCCTGTTAGAAAATGATGAAAAGGCGTTTATATGAAGGAAAAGGATCAACAAAGTCATTGACCTCGTTTCGATAAATTTAAGTCAGATTAATATACTTGCAGCAAATTGTGCCGACCCGGATCAAATGGCGCCGTACGCGGTCACTCGTTTGAACTAGATCTGTGCCATTTGCTTAAGATTGCCTGTCTGAATACTAGGGCATTCGCGTAATACAGAAAGCCACTTTCAGCACTGCATTTATAAATGTGCAATTAAACGATCACATGTCGTAAGCTAGATATTCCCTTTTTTAAATATAGTCTAAACTGACAGAGGTTCTGATTAGATGCACTAATTTAACCCTTTACATAGGCTATTTTTAGATACAACATGTTTGAATAAATCTACCGAAAAGGAGCAAGAACTAGAAAAAAGGAAACTTTAGAATTCTGTAGTTTGAAACCATTGTGTTAAATAGAGCATTTGCTCCTATAGGAGCAAATAAATAGAGCATTTGCTCCTATAGGAGCAAATGCTCTATTTATCACAATGGTCTCAAAAAGTGACTTTTACAGAGTCGTCAAAAGTCGTCAATATGAGGGAAAGGGTTAACATTTTCAAGAATAGCTCCTTTACTTCTCCACCAATCCCTATATTGTGAGACGATTCTACAGAAACGGTTTGTTTCAGAATTTACAATTTTAGTATTTAGGTACGCACATTTAACAGTAGCTCTGTAAATGTATAAGCTATTATTATTCACGTTTTGCAAAATATTTACAATATGCCTCTAGAAGCTATAGGCAAATACTTTTAGGACATCGATATTTTTATAATTAAATTTTATATCTAAAGAGAGTCCTTAAATGAGAAACACATAAAACGAGAACGAAACAAGCTTTGAGTACATGCATGCATGCATATGTCAATAAGCACGGTTTTAAGTATAACTATTGGATAGCAAATGCCAATTATCGGAATTGTATGCTTTACAGTGAAAAGGCAGTCACTATAATATTTGTTTTGTTAGTATACTGGCCCATATATAGCAAAATACAACCGTGGAGCCGGTTGTGAAACGTACCAGAGGTTTGCACACATATGCACTGTCCGAAGTTCTTTTCACACCTGACTAAAGTGTGGTGTTCGCAATGAGTTATCCCGTGTTCCTTGCACGAGTGGTCAGTGGTGCAATTATCTCCGAGGACCACAGCTGAGACAGAAAGCATGTTAGTGATTAAAAGAATCGGGCTGTAAATGACCGTCGTCACATTAAAATGATAATCTCGGGTTATCCTGCCTTCCACCTAACAGAAATAACATACATATCACAATATTATTTGAGATGATAGATATGCAATGACGGAGAGTTTTACTCAAGTATAAATATTCATGAAGTAATGATTAAAGTCTTGAACGATTACGAAAACAGTAAACGATCAGCGAGCATGAGAGTTTGAGCAGACCCCACTGGCGTATGACATGCCAATAACCTTGTAAAAACTTAAAGCATGTTGAACACTTTATGAATATCCATGTAAGAAATAATGATATCATGGATGTTAATGAGCCAAATGTTTATAATGCCATTATTAAAGAGGGTATAATTTAACAGGGCAGATTTGATAGATTTTATATCTGAAAAGCAAATAGAGCAAACCCTGATCAAATAGATCTTTTAGAAGCTGTTTGCTCTACGTCTACTATGTTTGTCAAGGTACCAATAGGTATCTCTGTCATATAAAGCGTTGTATAACTAGTCAATAACAGCAGTCACACAACGTAACTATTCATATGTCGTGATTGCAGATTTCAAAATATACAAATAATATACGTGTAAAACATACCAATAATAACAGCGAAAATCACCACAACCTTCATGACTGAATTCATTCAGATTGAATACCTTATCTCGTTGTCTGCGTGGTTTTCTTGACCTAAACATAAACGTGATAACCAAAGGTAGGTCAGATATATAATACGACTTTCAACATATGTTGCAAACATAACATCATTACCTTATGAAAATAACATTAACCATTCGCTTGCTATTCACGTCAATATACGTACCAGTAAATAGTGAATACCCAGATGAGACAGCTCCTGCAGGAGCTGTCTCATCAGGGTCTTCACTATTTACAAGTTGATTGTGCAACCAGTGCACTCCACAGCAGTGATTGCACAGCGAAATACTTGTAGACAGTGAAGATATATGTAATTATACAACAGGGCATGGGTAAAGAAGGAGCAATGTATTTTAAAATTCAGTAAGCGAAGGGTTAAGACAATCAAACAGATCCGGTTTATTTTCATACCCATGTGTATATTCATCACAGTCGCACGCAGCGTGCAGAGGTAAACCCATTACAAGATTGCCGAGTATGAAGCGAATCGGCAACAATGCAAAGCATTATGTAATTACATGTAACTGACTGTACATAACAGCCATTTACAATTCCACATTTGCCAATCCTAACACGGAATAGATGTAACAATTTTGATGACATGCGTGAAGCGTTAGATCAAGTTTGGCACAAAAGACTTCTATTGACACTGCGTCAACATAGCACAATTAACCCTTTAATCCATAATTACGCCTTTCTACGCTCTTTTCAAACAGAACAGACCCATAGGAGCCGTCTGATCAGGATCTACTCTGTTTGCATATATATATTAATATTATAGACATGACTCTACAGTATCTGCCATGGCCAAACTTCCCTGTGCCCGTGTGCTTGGTACGGAGCCAGAGTTGTGGGCAGTAGAAAACGCAATAATGTATGTCACCTAGTCGTACATAAACGACGGCGCAAACTATCACGCGCATCATCGTCAACGGCATCGTCGTCAAAGTAACCATGTTATGTATACATTACAGTTAAAATGAATGTTAGTAAATAAACAGTCAACGAATCGGTCCTAAATCTTTATTTAGCTGTTGTCTACTCGACAGTGCAGTTATAAGAAATTGGTCTAATTAATATTCATGACATCATTATTTCTTACATGAATATTCACGGAGTAAAGGGTTAACATACCTTTTAAAATGCACATACAGAAACGGGTAGAATGTTGTATTCTTGAACAAACAGTCGTAAACGAAACCCGTTTAGCTGATTGATATTTATGTGAAAACATGGAGTTTATGGATATTGATTAGCTTAAAATTTGGCAATGGCATATACAAAATACCATTTGGCTGTTGCAGAAACTGAAGAATCAGATCTCCGTCCCATAAACAACAAGGGCATTCTCTGATCAGCCATCTGATCTGGGTCTCGTCAGTTTGAAATGTTTTTATCAAGGGAATGTAAACAAACAATCTTGATTCACAATTTATGGAACAAACCACCAACAATTTCTTAGAGAATAAGAGAATCACTTATCAACATGTTTGCTTTGCAGGAGTACCGATGTGGAGAAGTCCAGTTACACATATACATTACCCATTATGTGTAACCATCAGTGAATTACGTCTTGATGTTTTATACAGAAAATATCAACAGTACAGCCTATGTTAAATGAAACAGCATGTTTTGAGTAAAGAGTCGAAAAGGCATGCCTATATTAGATGCACCAAGAGGGGTGACTATCATCTTCGACACATACTATTTTCAATTATGCTCAGGGCCCCTAGAGGGACTTAGAGTGTGCGTGGCTAATCACCTAATATGATATCGGACATTATAACATGCCATGCTGAACGAGCTCTATTTAGGTCATTCCATTTTGAATATACAAGTCCAGAGGTACAGATAAAGGTGCGAACTCAAATACTAAAATCGCCATTTCTTCACCAAACCCTATGTTGTGACCACTCTAAAGAGTTATTCTTGAAAACGTTTTAATTTACGCATTTGATCTGGAGCTCTGTACAACATTCAAAGGGCGAAACCAGTCACATATTTGTTCATAACGGTTTGATCGTGGCTTTGAAATAAATTTTTTTTATAAAATCCATGACATTAACCGACATTATCTACAGACGAACTATACTAAAGCTGATAGGATGACCTACAATGTCTGTTTGAGGACACTTCGTGACCCTGTTTTGTAAATTATAGAACACTCATACCACAAATATGTTGATAACTAAATTTAGGCCATTTTGCGGACATATTTTGTCACGTATTGAACTCTTTTTTTTTTTATTTTCTTCTGCTCATTGCGGTCTGACGTGCAGTTTCAAATAGTGTCGTTATAGGTGTCCACCTTACTTAAGATCGTACGTCTGAAATTATCATCAGTTGCAACATATGGCGATCGCAGCTGGAAGCCATGGTTGTTATATGTTATAACTTAACTCTTCGCTTGCTATCACGTCAATATACCTACCTGTAAATAGTGAAGACTCAGATGTGACTGCTCCTGCAGGAGCTGTCTCATCAGGGCCGGCACTATTTACAAGTTAATTGTGCAACCAGTGCACTCCACAGCAGTGGTTGCACAGTGTATACTTGTACACAGTGAAGATATATGTAATTATACAACAGGGCATGGGTAAAGAAGGAGAAATGGATTTAAAAATTTAGCAAGGGAAGGGTTAATAATCTTTATAATTTATAATCTTCATAACAGCAGGTGTTAAGTGCTTGTGTGGCGGCCGTAAAACGTCGCTCCGTACTTCCGTGTTGTTATACCTTCTGATCCTTCGAGATCATGAATTTCAGTACTTCTTGTTCTGAAAATTGAATACCGCTTAAGCCGGTGCTAGGGGGCGTGAGCAGTGTTGCACTTTCAATTACTGTTCATGAACAGACTCAATAAAACCGAGTCTGCAATTTTCTCTTTTTGTGTTGCAATTTTTGCTCTCGGGGGATCACCTCCCTTCAGAATTTTTAAGATAATTTCTATCGCACGAGCCAAGTATAAATAGACAGATGACAGTTTCGGCTACATGTAGTAACAGTAGTCATACATTAATACTTACGATTTTTTAAATTAAATGACTTTCCGCAACATTGATCAACTCTAGTTGAGATGCCGAGCTAGATGTTAATAGCAATTAATTTGGTATGAACATTGACATAAGCATTCAAATAAAATATGGATAGCAGTCCGTGTGCCATAAGTGGCCAGGCTTGATTTAACCCTTCGCTTGCTATCACGTCAATATACCTACCTGTAAATAGTGAAGACCCAGATGAGACAGCTCCTACAGGAGCTGTCTCATCAGGGTCTGCACTATTTGCAAGTTGATTGTGCAACCAGTGCACTCCACAGCAGTGATTGCTCAGCGAAATACTTGTACACAGTGAAGATATATGTAATTATGCAACAAGGCATGGGTAAAGAAGGAGACATGTATTTTAAAATACAGCAAGGGAAGGGTTAAGTGTTTGTAACTATCATTATTTCCGTATTAGGATCGTACTGTATTTTTCTGATATTGTTGCTATAATTAGAAATAACCATTTTATCTCACCATTGCAACATAGATAGTACATGGATTTTAATGCGTGTTTCTTAGTTGGTGGTCTGTGTCACAGTTCGTCAATCGTTTCGCTGCCTTCCAGTTGCGTTGTCCGAGCTATATCCTGCCCCATTGTTCTGTCAAAAACTAAATGTTTGTGCAAGTCCATGCTTCTGTGAGGGCTTTTGAGTTTGTCGCTAGATATACCTGGGATAAAGTGCGTTTAAAATAATTTCAATGTCTTCACATTCACATTTATTTGACTTTTGCCGGAAACTGGTTACCTATTTATCTAGCGCTATATTTATTTATTATTTCATCTGCTTGATATTGGCAATAGTTTCAAATTCTTTGATCACGTTTGGTTGAAAATGCGTATACTACGCTTTGTTGCGTTTCCAGTTCACATGTTGCTAACATTTGGTGAAATTGGAATACAGTCTGAACTGGCATTTTATTAAACCTTTCCCTGTTCCATGTTTATTCCAAATACCTGCTCAATATTCATGGATAAAAGTTATAACGAAATATGGAAGATGGAAAATTGTACCAATTTTAGAAAGTAAAGACACAGCTCTTTCAAATTCTATCGCAAACAGAGCAGACCTAGATCAGATGGTTCCTATATGAGCACCTGATCCGGGTCTGCTCTGTTTGCAAAAGCATGAAAATGCATTTATATGAAGGAAATAGTTAAAGACGAAGTTATGTCATTTAGACAGTTGTTTGATCAATGCAGGATTACAGCCATTCAGAAAGTTCCCATTAAGCTGCAACCTGTAAATACATATAAAATACTTATTTGGTCGTCTGGTTTAAAGGGGTTAAACAATGTTCATCATCAAAAGAGGAATGCAATATGTGTGCCTGTTGTGCGTTTATTACTTTACTGAGACTATTTAATCTGACGAAAAGGTTTTTAAATTGTTTGTGTATGTGTCCCAATTACTCCACAATTCACTTGAACTTCCACGAATTAATCCCACTAACAGAATTAATTTGTATTCAGCTGTATCACTTCCGTATAACAGAAATTCCTACAGTATGATAGTTCCGTATTATCCTCGTCGTCATTGTAATATATGTAAAGCAGGTGTTGTTTCTATTTAAACTACATTGTACATGCATATTGTAAATAACCCCTTTCTTTCAAACAGTAATACAATAATAACAAGTGTACAGTTAGTGTAAGCTCAATAACCAGTGTCAAGTTTTGAGACTGGATGTGGGTGTGATTACCTGTGTGCCAACCGACCAATTCCTCTGAAGGATATATTAAGGAAATTTCTGGTCAACGTTTGTCCTGTTTGCACCATATTATAAACTCCACGTTGGTATAAATATTTTAATCTCATGCAATACAGTCAAACCTGTCTAAACCAGAATTTAGAAGAAGAATGTAGTTCTATCTACGCAGGTGGTCGTTTAAGGCAGGGTGAAAATCATACACAAAGTTTCCAAAGGAGCTTTCTGTGTGCCTTTCACCCTGCATTAAGCTGCCAACTGTCTAAAAGACTGGTATTAATACTATTTTGAACGTCCAGTTTAGAGGTTTTACTATATATACTTATTTGATCCTAACGCTGATTTTCAAAACATTGGTGTATACGGGATCTGGTGATTACTTACCTGGAAATCACTTTCATTCCCTACAAACATACTTTAGGCACAATTCTCTTTGCTTCTATTTCTACATCTGTTATTGTCATTACTATATTACTATGATAACTGCTCGAAGTAATACTACCACAAATACTACTACTATTGTCACTACTACTACTATTACTTCTACTACTGATGCTGCTACTACTATAACCACTACTACTACTATTACTACTACTACCGCTACTACAACAATTACTAGTACTACTACTACTACTACTACTACTACTACTACTTTACTAGTACTACTACTACTACTACTACTACTGATGCTGCTACTACCACTACAACTACTACTACTACAATTACTAGTACTACTACTACTGATGTTGCTACTACTACTACTACAATTACTACTTCTTCTACTACTAGTAGTAGTGGTACTTCTACTACTACTACTACTATTATTATTACTTCTACTGCTACCACAGCTGCTACTACTACTACTTCTACTGTTACTAATACAACTACTACTACTACTCCTACCTACTACTGCTGCTGTTATTACTGTTGCTACACCAACTACTACTACTGCTACTATTACTTCTACTACTACTACCACATCTACTACTACTACTTCTACTACTACGACTACAGTTGCTACTAACTCCTACCCCCTACTGCTGCTGCTTCTACTATTGCTACAACAACAACAGAAACAACAACTACTACTACTACTATTACTGGTACCATCACTACTACTGCTACTACAACTATAACTACTTCTACTACTACTTCTACTACTACTACTACTACTATTACTACTACCACTACCACACGGGTCAAAACTATACATATACCCCGTGCAACTTCGTATAACTACAACTACTTCTACTACTAGTGTTACTATTACCACTACAACTACTACTACAACTACCACCACCACCACCACCACTGCTACTACTACTACTGCTATTACTTATACTACTACAACAAATTCTACTACTATGACGACGACTAATGTTGCTATATTAATCACACATCATAAACTTCCGACAATGTACTGGATACCTAAACTCCATAAAACGCCATATAAATCACGCTTCATAGCAAACTCGGTCTCATGCACCACAACCGCACTATCCAAACTAATTACATCGTGTCTAACAGCGGTCAAAGAACATGTCAAGCGTTACTGTGATAAAGCTTATGAGAATTCAGGAATTAACCTTTTTTGGTCTATAAAAAGCTCCAATGAGGTTTTAACTAAATTAAAAATCAAGCAACACCAAGCTAACACTATAAGCACATATGATTTGTCTACACTTTATACCACATTACCATACGATCTAATAAAGATCAAACTTACAAATCTTATTAATAAAACATTTGCTAGAGAAAAAGTATCATTTATTGCCTGTAATTCTAGACATGCGTTCTTTACCAAAGACATTACAAATAAATATACCTCGTGGACATGTTTAGATCTTTGTGATGCAATTACGTTTCTGTTAGACACTATATTTGTTCGTTTTGGTAATTCTGTATCTCGCCAGGTCATTGGTATTCCCATGGGAACCAACTGTGCTCCTTTAATTGCAGACTTGTTTTTGTATTGTTATGAACGGGATTTTATGCTTAACCTTAAAACCGATTCACAGGCGGATGTCATCAATGCTTTTAACAATACAGCACGTTATTTAGACGACATATCTAATATTGATAACCCATACTTTGATTCTATGATAACCTCAATTTACCCTAGAGAGCTCAAGCTTAATAGAGCAAATAGTTCTGGCATATCTGCAGCCTTTTTATATTTAAATTTATCTATAAACAATGGAACAATTTCTTCTGGAATTTATGACAAAAGGGATGACTTTAATTTTAAAATAGTTAACTATCTTCATTTGGATGGGGATGTTCCCCGTGCTACATGTTACGGTGTATACATTTCTCAGCTTATTCGTTTTGCTAGAGCTTTTTCTTCTGTTGATGATTTTAACAATCGTAACCTTATTATCACTGAAAAACTACTGAAACAGGGCTAAAGATATGACTGATATGACAAACTTCGCAAAACATTTTCAAAGTTTTACCACCGTAATGTTCTACTCATCAGCAAATACAAATTGTAATTTACGTACTTTTCTAAAGTTAGGTATTTCACATCCGGAGTTTTACGGTGATGTCATTTACAAACTTCGAAAAATTATTGGACACGCATATTTTAATAGATCTACTTTGTTTGTCAAACGTATAAAACAATTCATTAAAAAGGGATATGACCCATCTATATTGCAGCACACTACATGCTTAGTGGTCGACCCCTTTACAGTTGGTCATCATGCTTTCCTCTTTGCTTGTGCGACGACGGAAAAGACTTAATACTCTATGAAGATTCCCTCTTAAACCCGTTTACGGAGGGAGGAAATTAGATATTTGTATTGTGCCAGTCCCGTCGTACCCCAAATGACTTCTCCACAGCTGCTCTGACCTCTGAATAGTCATCGAGTACATTTCTACGATGTCAATATGGAAAAATAGTCAAACAGGGAGAGCCACACACGAAATGACACCGCACCAAACACCATCAAACAAGAAACGGTAAAGACACAAGACAAAACATAACAGGACGCATATCAAGACGAAAAACATTAAACATTAAGCATATTAAACAACAAAATTGACCATAGGCTGAAAGCAGGAGTACCGCCTTGGAACGGCCAGTATGTGCAACTGTTTTGTTTGAAAAAGAATAAACTGAACCCGTAAACCAGGTTTAAGTCCCCCAGTAGCTTATTTTGGTTACTGACCGTCCCAAGGCGGTACTCCTGCTTTCAGCCTATGGTCAGCTTTGTTTTTTAATATGCTTAATGTTTAATGTTTTTCGTCTTGATATGCGTCCTGTTATGTTTTGACTTGTGGCTATACCGTTTCTTGTTTGATGGTGTTTGGTGCGGTGTCGTTTCGTGTGTGGCTCTCCCTGTTTGACTAGTTTTCCATTTCTACTACTACTCCTACCTACTACTGCTGCTGCTGCTTCTACTATTGCTACTACAATTGCTACATGCACACCAACAACTACAACTACTACTACTACTGCAACCGCTGCTATAATTGCATCTACTACTGCTCCTGCTTTAAAAATAGAATAGAATTCAGGTAGGAAATTTGAAAATGACACGTGACAGCAACATCAGAAGCACAAATAAATAATACGCGCTTGCACATAGAAAGAGAAAAGCATTAATACACGACATAGAAAGAGAAAAGCACTAATACACGCACATACAGATTGAAACGTACAAAAGTATGAAAGATGCACGATACAAACACAAACCATGGTGAAGACAGGAGCACCGTCTTAAAAAGTGTATAAAATAGAAAATCGTGTGTAGATCTACTAATTTAAGTTCGGAGGACTTATGACAGCAACATCAGAAGCACAAAGAAATAATACGCGCTAGCACATAGAAAGAGAAAAGCACTAATACACGACATAGAAAGAGAAAAGCACTAATACACGCACATACAGATTGAAACGTACAAAAGTATGAAAGATGCACGATACAAACACAAACTATGGTGAAGACAGGAGTACCGTCTTGAAAAGTGTATAAAATAGAAAATCGTGTGTAGATCTACTAATTTAAGTTCGGAGGATTGGTACCTTAAATTTTTCTAACTTACATAAAACTTTATCAGAGTTCTTAATTGATCAAAACAGATGTTTGCTATAAGTATCGTTAGTTTTACGCAATACTGTTTTACATGCTCTTTTAATTATTTGTAGTAGTACATGAACGGTTTAGAACCCGAACTGGCAATGGATTGCGCTTTATATGGATTTTTGTGTAGTGTTGGTATCCAGTAGGCCTTCATTGTTGGAATTGTTTGTAGTTTAAAAGTTACATCAGCTCCTAACTCTTTGCATGGTTCAACAAGTTCCGGAACTTTGTCGTGTTCTGATGACGAGATTAAAATATATGTTTTAGTTTTTACGTTCTTTAAATTATTAAAAACATCAACGTAATGCAATAATCATATAATGGCAATATTATTTGATACTTTAACAGGTGGTACGACAACATATTTAGAATATAAATATTGTATGACTTTCCTTTTAACCTTATTCTATTAAATTACTACTATAGTGTAGTTCTACTACTACTGGGAAGTACTTATACAGGCTGTGCGTGTTGTCCAATCATGTTCTTTATAGAATAGAATAAACTGTTGTTGAGATCAAAAACTACTTAAACGATTAAAGAATACTAGTGAGCAAGCTCACATACCCCACGTCGCCACATTGTCAGAGAAAAGGTGGTTCCCCATGCATATTCCTCACGGATGGACTAACTGACTGGCGGATGGACAGACGCACTGACGGACGGGCATACTGGTGGACGGGCCAAAAACTATACATATACCTCGTGCAGCTTAGTATAAATACAACTACTTCTACTACCACTGCTACTATTACCACCACCACCACTGCTACTACTACTAACACTACTACTACTACTACTACTACTACTACTATTACTACTACTACTACTACTACTGTACTACTAGTAATAATAATAACGCCACCACTAGCAGTACAACTAATCAAGTGGCAACAGAAGACAGTGTCATTCATCACATTTATGGGGATTAACATAACCAATTTCTTAAGAAGGCCTAGTGTTTGTCCTGATCACAGGGGTCTAGACCGCTTCATGGGGGTCTATATGTACTATATAATAATATAGCACATACAGATTCCGATTAAGACCCCTGTAGTCCTGATACTACCAATACATTGAATAACGACATTATTACTCATACCTTGGAATAGAACACATTTATTTTCATTCCCTTAATGTTAGACATGTGTATTGGTATTAGTCGATGTTGTTGTTGTTAGTACTCATACCGTGCAATACTGAGAAAACTATTTCATTATAAAACTAAAAGGAGTAACTGGATCAGTCAAAGCAGCAGTCACGCACTGTAAACTGCGATCATAATTATATTATAAAGAATATGTATCCATTAACATACGTATTTTTATTAAAGCAGATAAACTGTACTATAGAAATTCACATTAGTTCTTGTCCCTTTAAAACGAATGACAATGTATACATCATAAACTGAATTTCACAATAATGATTACTTACTTATTTAATCCTTTTCGTGCTGTGAAGCACATAAGGCCACCACCACAGAACGTCAGTGCTGCCTGTCAACTGTTTGTCGTTGGATCTGTCTCCTTGTCAAGCCCGCTTCATTCATCGCTTTCTCCACAGACCTCCTCCACAGACCTGTTTCCTTTGGGTGTCCTCTCTTTCTTTTGCCCGCCTGTGTCCATCGTACTGCAGCCCTAGGAATAACATCTGGGTCAATTCGGTAGACATGGCCAATCCATCGCCAGCGTCTACGCTTGATCTCAGTTGAGATGGCGGTGATTCCAGTTCTCTGTTGCAAGTCGTTATTGGAGATGGTGTTGGGCCAGAATACTTTCAAGAATCTCCGGAGACATCAGGGTACCGTTTTACTAAAAATGCCGTGATCCTGTTCCCCAGGTACACAAATTCTTCCACCTCCTCTATCTGCCTGTCCCCAATGGTCACAGGAAATTATAATAATTATAACTAGTTATATTTATGTTTTTACATGTCAGTCAAGTTCTGAAGAATATTTACCCTCATTTATTTGCTTTATGGCTAAATCAATCATGACATTGTTTTGTCTTCTTCATGGCAAAAGGAAACCACTGATTATATTATGGAAAAGGTATAATATTATATATCTTCGTTTACAGACTACCCCTTTTTTGAGTGTTACAGTCAGGAAAAGTGCACGTCGGAGTCTTAATAAAGAAAAATGAGAGTTTCAGAAACCTGACAATAGAATGAATAACGTCAGGTAAAGTGAAGCTTAAGAACAGTGGTTACATGTTACTGCGTGAAGAAAAGGCAAAAGGGTAGGTTAAACATTTACTCTCAAGACTAGTACTGAATGTTTACCACTGCTCTCTTGGACTTTTTCAGATCAGAAAGGGTAGCAATTTCACAAGGAATCTGATTCCATAACCTGATACAGTGGGGGTAAAATTAGAACTTATTGCAGTCCAAGCTTACTTGGATTAGCCTAAAGGAAAGCTGGTGCATATGTCTGGTAATTAATACGTGTAGGTGTGTTAATTTAAGGTGGTAGTGGGATTGCCAAAATGTTATGGTGTATTTCATAGAACATAATTTAAGGCGAAAGTCTAATCTCCGATGTTCTAGTGATCTCCAGTTGAGATCTTTGTGTATGGCTGTGACACATGATTAAAGAATGGAATAGTCATTTTTCACTCATCTGGTGGCGGGTATCTGGATCTGTTCCACTTTGATGAAAAAGTAGTAAAGTCAACAGGAAAAAACACACACAATACGGAACCATCACCAAAACATCTATAGAAAGCAACACACACACGTACGAACGTACGCACGCACGCACGAACGCACGCACACACAAACACACGCACGCACGCCCACCCGCCCGCACACACACACACATGATTTCCCCACATGATGACAGATTTGAGGGTCGGTTTGTTAGGTAGGATACAAGGTCTTGAAAGCAATTGAACAACCCAGTTATTAGCACATCCAGCTATGTCGCTGAGTGTGACAATGCCTCTCATACAAAAAATGGAGACTAAAAATTAACATACCTTTCACAATGGCAGTATTGTCAAACAATCATCCGATATCAAATGGGCGGGAAGGAATCAATGCAGATTTTACCTGTTTCAGCAAATCGATGCAAAATTTTCCAAATTTATTATTGAATCAAACTGATGCTAAAATTAGATGTTTTAACCAAAATTATGTCTGAAACAACCAGTATCAGTCTAGAAAACAAGTTATCATTATTTGTTTTGAGAGCAGATCGAGCAAAGACCTATGATACCAATGCATAGATCATATCATAGATCTTTGGATCGTGTCAGCTGTTAGGGGTTTGTTTGTAACATTGAACGAAAAATGTTCGAACATCGAATGAGAAAAAGAAAATACATGTATTGGATAAAATAAAACTTATCAAATGAAAAATGTTCAAACATCGAATGAGAAAAAGAAAATATTGGATAAAACAAATCAAATGAAAAATGTGAAATTGAATATTGCAACGTTTGTCACGCCATACATAGATATATATTAATTATAGCGTTATGGTGAGTTTTTACTCGAGTGTTGAAGAACAAGAACATAGTTATTAGTAGAACTTTAGAATTATTCAGTAAATAGTTCTCGTTTATACGGTAAAATATACCGTATAAACGAGAACGGTGGCTACCCGTATTCCTTTAGTAATAATAGAAGTAAAATTGAAACACTTTCACAAAGTTTCAGAGAATGTACCAAAGATGGCAGAGCAAAGTGTTGTGTTACTGGCATGTGGATCTTTCAATCCACCTACCATAGTGCATTTGAGGATGTTTGGTAAGATTTACACCTGTAACGTTGAGGCAATCCTAATGAAATATGAAAGGATACACCATTCCATGTAATGTAATGTGACTGTAGAGAGATTTGCTGTATATCAATCACTGTTAAGCATGGTGTATGTAGAGTTATAAGATGAGAGCCACACTGATCTATTTCACTTTTAGCCAGCTACGGACAGATGGGTGATTATGTTTGGATCCAGATAAGAAGTGAAGTAGCTCAACATCTCATCAGGATCCAAAAGGCTTCTCACCCTGGTTGAGTTTTGGCAGACAAAATGATTGTAGCTTGAATTTTAAAAATGTAGTCCATGAAAACATATATGTAAAAAAATTGCCAAGCAGGCTAAAGGTTAACCCTTTACCAGTTCGGAGTTAAATTTCAATACCTCTTGAATATTCATGGACAAAATAGTTAAAATGAAAATGGAAGTTTGAGCATTGTGACCATCTTTGAAAGTATAGAAACTTATCTATCGATTCCATTAGCAAATAGAGCAGACCTAGTTCACATTTGTGTACTCTAAATGGTGATAATTAAAGCTATTTTTGGTTTTAACAATATCCTGGCAGAGTACACAGGCGTTAAAACTGATTTAGGTTAGGACGTTCCACATGATTTTTTTGTGGTATTTAGTTTCGTAACTGTTCACGCTATTTGTATTTCTCCGACCACTTCTAAGAAAAGCTGTTAAATAAACAAAAAAAATAAAACAATTGAGGGATCGGGTGATCATTGGCAAATTTGAAAACACGGAAAATTTGAACGGAAAAGGCGGCTGCCGATAATACTTTGTTTAATAATAGAACAAAAATTATAAGTTTTGAAGAAATGAGTTTATTTTGTATCACAGGGTCATTTTTCGATATAAGTTCAAATTGACAATTTTCATTATAAATAATAATGATTGAGCATGACAAATACCAAGTTTTATGATATTATTGAAAATATGGATTCATTGTAGGGACTTCCTCTTTAATCCATTTCCTCGTAGCGCTTACAGTAATTGCACTTGTGTGTATACATACACTTGCATCGCATGACAGCAACAGTGTGGGTTGCAGTGTGGATTTATGAGCATAACTGAGGTCAGTTGTTGTTTCAATGATGTAATTACCACAAAAGTGCAGATTTACCATTGATAATTAGGTCCATATATGATCAGATTGAAAATTAAAGATTTCCACCTCAAATTTTAAGTATTAATTGCCATCGTGGCATGAGACTGTAAGACGGCAACCATCACCAAAATAGTATGCTGTCTTATAGGTCATTGATGAGACTAGAGCAGAACCTGATCAGACTGCTCCTATAGGAGCTGTCTGATCAGGGTCTACTCTGCTTGCAGATATGTGAAAACTCGTTTATGTGAGGAAAAAGGTTATATAACTTATTTCATAGCCAAACGCTGTTCTGTTAGTACTTACTTTTCCACCTCATGGTACAGGGTGCAGTGCTTCGAGATCTTGATACTGCCTGGGATAAATATCAATCTTGCCACCTGTCGATTGTTTATTTGGCAAGCACTATTAAGTTCTGCTATTCTATCGTGAAATTCCTTTTTACACTGAATTGGAGCGATTTTGAGTACATGAAAACATGTTATAGAGTCCATATTTGTTGGAGAAATTATGAAACACTCATAACTTATATTGCGATACATTGTTTTTTACTGATAGTTTTCCTGTTAAATTTAACTTTTCTGTGTTGAAAACCCCCCCCAAAACTGTTATAATATATATACGGTATGTCAGTCGTGACAGCTAGTGACCCTATATGAGAAAATGTACATTAATTGACAGTAGTGCGAATGTGGCTTTCCATACTATGAATTTTTTTTTTATTATTGCACCTGTTACATGGAGTTGGTTCCCTTCCTTCATTCAATATAATTCAATAATAAGTTGTGACTGGACTGGGACTCGAACCCAGGGCCTCTGGCTTAATACCATGCCAACACACTACAGACTGAGCTACCAAGCCACACAGTAAAGCCTATCAACCTTTTTCACCACAATATCTACCCGGCTACAGCCATAACCTGGTACTTGAGACAAATTGAAAGATTAGAGAAAAGTCAATGAAAGAATTGCTGAATTTTATTCAGTTAGGTTATGTTTTCTTTGTATGTGTCAAGTTCATTAAGTACAGGACCAGGCTAAATAATGAATATTTAAAAGATTACGTTTGGCAGATGAAAAAAAGGAAGAAAATTTGCATTTGAACTTTCTAAATATCTGCTTATCTGCTGTACTATATAGCCTATCCCTCATGTTGACGGATTCTGACACCTCTGTAAAATTCACTTTCTGAAACCATTGTTATATAACGTAAGTAAAACATTGTTCCGTAGGAGCAAATGCTGTATTTTTCGAAGAAAAGTTGAGCTATTGTGATCACTGGGTCGTAGTCGTTGTCGTCTTCAGCTCATTACTCAAAAAGTATTTATATAAGAGGTATCAAAATGAAACTTCATAGCTTAGTAGATCTCATTAAGCGTAACTCCAAAATTTTGAAATCAAGAGTTATGGATCTTATGTAAGATCCATAACTCTTGATTTCAAAATTTTGGAGTTACGGTCCTTTATCGTTTTTTTGTTTTTTTAATTTAGCTGGACAAGCACCAAATCAGACGAGCCTTGGTGCCGCACACGTACAGCTCTTATTTACTTGTAATGGTTTCAAAACTGTCTTTTCACTAGTAAATGTCTTTTTCTGTAGAGATTTGGTCTAAAAATAGCCTATGAGGTAATAGGATAGTGTACAACCCCCCCCCCCCAAAAAAAAAACAAAAAACCCAACAACAACAACAACAACAAAACAACAACAAAAAACAAAAAAAACCAACTTTCCCCCCCCCCCCCCCCCCCCCCCCCCCCCACCCAAACTGTACATGTATACTCTGAACAGGATTTTCTGATCTTTTCTTTCAAGAGCTGGCAAGAGACTATCTACAGAGAAATGGAAGCTACAATGTGATTGCTGGAATCATATCCCCTGTCAGTGATGCATACAACAAAAAGGTAATGTTGTAATTTATTCACCTCAGACTCAAAGATATGAGATTAAGTGTAATATACTGGCAGTTCAGCTTACAGTTCTTTCATTTAACCCTTTGATCCATAGATAAACCTTTGTAAGTCTTTGCAAACAGAGCCGACTGTTCAGGGTATTCATTGTTTGCTTATGATATAAAAAAAAGTACCTAGTTATAGTCTACTTTCAGCCCGTATGACCGCTCAGCCGATTGTACATTTACTCCCCTTGTCATTGAGTCATTGGCCTACAATATTGAACACTGCTAACATATGGCGCAATCATGCATCCGAAGTACCGGCGAGTTACCCTCACAGGTACCCATTTTAACCCCTGGGTGGAGAGGATGTGCGGGTGGGAGACACGGAAAAGCGTCTCTGAAATTTCTGGGAGGGACCTGGATTTGAACCCCGGACCTCCGGACTGATAGTCAAGCGCATTACCACTAGACCACCGCCACCTGCATATATAATGTAGATCTTGTCTGATTCTACAGATCTATTCTGTCCTGATAAAAAAATATTTTGCTCATAGTGCCAGCATAAAGATTCAGGTTCATGATGTCATTATTTCTTGTGTGAATATTCATGGAGTAAATGGTTAAATGTAAACAACATTTATTTTATTGTTAATGTATAATTTTTATAATTACACATTAACTAGGAAATATTTCACTGTGATAGAAACTTTCAAATCAAATCGACATTGTTCCATAAGCAAACAGAGCAGACCCTGATCCTGTAGGTCAGCTGTCTGATCCATGTCTGTTCCTTTGAAGGGTGCTAAATGGTGTGTCTGTGGAGTAAACAGCTATAGTAAATGTGGAATGATGTACCCAGGATTATTCACCTGGATGATTGATTTGCAAGAAGTGTCAAATACAAATGTATGTGATTACCTATACAAACAGTACAAACCAAGATGAGATTGAGCCATTAACCAGGGCCTAAACTATTTGCTATTCCATTTGTGTCATTAATCCTTTAATACATAAATATGCTTTTCTATGCCTTTGCAAGCAGAGTAGACCCAGATCAGATGGCTCCTATAGGAGCTAGCTGTCTGATCAGGGTCTTCTCTGTTTGTTTATGCTGTGGTATAGGTATGATTCTACTGTTTCTGCCATGACAAAAAATCCTGTGTTCATGTGATTTTATAACATTTAACCCTTTCCCTGTTCTATATGTGTTCCAAATTTTTACACTTACTGAATATTCATTAACAAAATAGTTATAAAGAAATATGGAAGGTGGAACATTGTAGATATTTTAGAAAGTACAGAAACAGATCTATCAAATTATTTTAGCAAACAGAGCAGACCCTGATCAGACGGCTCCTCTAGGAGCCGTCTGATCTGGGTCTACTCTGTTTGCAAATGCGTGAAAACACGTTTATATGAGGGAAAGGGTTAATCTAATAAATGTTACTATTTCTTACACATATGTAAATATTCATGGAGTAAAGGGTTAAACGTTATCAGAATGACTTAATCAACTTTACAAACTAGTGGAGACAACAGACTGGGTGTTCTTAAATGTAACCCTTTCAATCTGGGACACAGATAAACAGTATCATTTCCAAACAGTGTAGACCTAGATCAGAATGATGGTTCCTGGAAGAGTCATCTGATCAGACTGCACTGTTTGGTAACCCTTTCCCTCATGAATATAAAAGTGTTTTCATGCATTTGAGGAGCCGTCTGATCAGGGATCTAGGAACCGTCTGATCAGGGACTACTCTGTTTGCTAATGGAATTTAAAAGATCTGTTTCTTTACTTTCTATAATACTACAATGTTCCACCTTCGATATTTTGTTATTAATAATATTAATATAATTTATAACTGTTTTGTCCATGAATAGTCAGTAGGTATGGAAATTTGGACTAAACATAGAACACGGAAAGGGATAATCAAAATCTTCTAGCAAAGTTTAAGTCTTTTGTACTGTGTGGGCTCTATTGTTAAATACTGATTGGATAGTCCACTTTCATAATTCAGGGTTATTACTTATAAGGGTTTACCGTAAGCATGCAGAAGTTTGACAGATGACGAGACTTTGTACTTAGCATACATAGAGTTAATGACATATGTTTGGTGGATAGTCTGGTTCTTGAAATATGTCTAATATGTAGGAATCATCTGATCTGGGTCTGCATAGGATGCTTGAAAAGCAAATTTCCAAAAGCTTCACATTATGTAATGAATTCTTGCTGAATCAATCTCAATTAAAATTGATTTCTTTCAAATTTAGATTACATATTGGGTTCTGTTCATCAACAAATAAAGTTTCAAAATGGGTTTATTTCTATTTTTAGGACCTAGCCTCCAGCAATCACAGGTGTGAGATGGTCAAGCTTGCTCTTAGCTCTTCAAAGTGGATCAGGTAATTACATACAATGTATTCACTCTGTCAAATCAGATGTCAGAAACTTATGACTCTGCTTTAGTTTATTCCCTCATATAAACACTTTTTCACACTTTTGCAAACAGAGCAGACCCATATCAGATGGTTCCTATCAGAGCCGTTTGATAAGGGTCATCTCTGTTTGCCTATAAAATTATAATAGACCCGACTATACACTTTCTACCAATACATCTTACATACATATGCCATTTAATATATACAGTTAATAAATATTAACCCTTTCCCTCATATAAACATGTTTTCATGCATTTGCAAACAGTAGTCCCAGATCTGACCAGGGTCTGCTCTGTTTGCTAATGGTATTTGATAGATCTGTTTCTTTAGTTTCTAAAATGGCTACAATTTTCCACATTCCATATTTCATTTGTCCATTAATATTCAGTAGGTTATCGAAATTCAAAACAAACATTGAACAGGGAAAGGGTTAATGATATAATTTTTTCTTGCATGAATATGTAACAGGGAAAAGATTATTTTTTCCATCCAGATCAATCCATCTGACCATCAGTTAGTTAAACTTCGTTTACTCAGTATGAAGGACTTAAACTTGCTAGATTAGTTTGAATGACAAACAGTGCAAACCCAGATCAAACAGTCCCTCTTGGAGCCCTCTGATCTGGGTCTGCCTCATCTGTAAATATCGGTACATGCATGGCTTGCATTCAAAAGTTTTTTAACCCTTTTCCTATTGAATATTCATGTAGGAAATACTGACAACATCAGTATTTATTTTGCTGAATTTTATAATGGTAAATGTAGACATGAAGTTTTGGTATTGGTAGAAATTTTCGAGTCTGATCTTGTATAATTTCAAAAGCAAATAGAGCAGACCCTGATCACATGGCTCCTACAAGAGCCTTCTGATATTGGTCTTATCTGTTTGCAGAGGTGTGAAAAATGGTTTGTATGATGGAAGGGATTAATTTTCATGATGTTATTATAACTTACATTAATTAAGTATCGGGTGAACTGGAACATTGTTTTGTACTGTTTAATTGAAAATGTAGTAAAGTCAAGCAGGAAAACCACACACACAACCTCACACACACAAACACACGCACACATCCAAGAACATTTCAAACATCAACAAATGCACTAGTACAAAAGACATAAAACAAACATAAAAGTCAGGGTGACAAAGAGAGTAAACCCTTTGAACGGTCAGTGGTAAAAACCACCACTGGGGGTTTAAACTGGTTTAAGGACATCCTAACCTCACATTTATCTCCAAGTCACCGTAGTTAAATGAACTGTGTACATGTAGATGGAGGTGTCCCTGTTTACTCGTACAGTAAAATCTGTCTGAACCCCTTCCTTCATATAAATGCCTTTTCATGCCTTTGCAAACAGAGTAGACCCATATCAGACGACTCAAGCCATCTGATCAGAATTTACTCTATTTGCTTTATACGGAAATTTATATATTTGTTAACGCAATTTCAACACCGGTGAAAAAAATCTGTTTTTGGTATTCCATTTTATTGATTTTGTCCATGAATATTCATTAGGTGAAAGATCTTGAATAAACATTAAACAGGGAAAGAGTTATGTGGCCATGAAATGGGAGTCTTATTCTGATTGTTAAAGGCAAGTGGTAGCTTAACCCTTTACTTCATAGGCTATTTTTAGACCCAACCTCTTTGAATAAATCTACTGAAAAGGAGCATTTACTAGAGAAAAGGAAAATGTTAGAATTGTGCAGTTTTGAAACCACTGTGATAAATAGAGCATTTGCCCCATTGGAGCAAATGCTCTATTTATCACATTGGTTTCAAGAAGTGACTTTTACAGAGGCGTAGAAAGATACTATTTATGGAGGAAAGGGTTAATATAGCACAGACATAAACATGCACAAAGCTCCAATCCTTTGCAGCACTTGCTAGTTAGCTCGTCTGTTTCGAAGAAAAGTCGAGCTATTGTGATCACCGGGTAGTGGTCACCATCGGCGGGGGCGGTGTGCGAAAACTTTAATGTAGCTCAGTACTCAAAAAGTTTAAGAGGTATCAACATGAAACTTCATAGGTTAGTAGATCTCATTGAGGGGAAGGCCCCTACACAATAACTATAACTCTTGATTTCAAAATTTTGGAGTTATGGCCCATTATTGTTTTCAAAATATTTTAATTTAGCTGGACAAGCACCAAATCAGACAAGCGTTGGTGCCGCACGCAGCTGTTGTTTTAACCAAATACCCCAATCGGTGTGAATCTAAAAATGTGGGGAAAGTGGGAAAAAACCGATTCGTTAAAATTCAATGGAATGGTCAGATTTGAAGGAGATGGTTTTATTTGTGCACAGACTAGACACCTGGGAGAGTGACCAACCCCAGTGGTTAGAGACAGAGAAGGTACTCAGCCATCACAGAGTGGCATTGAACAACCAGGCCAATGATGTGGTCAAATGTTCCCCATCCAAGAAGAGGAAAACACATAAAAAGAATGAGAGTAATTGGAGGTATGTGTATATTGATTGTGTTCTAAACTTTAATTTCCTTCATAAAAACACAGCCGTTTGAAACCTTTGCAAACAGCGTAGTTCCAGATCAGATGGTTCCTGGGTAAAGTAGATCTTTTTCTACAGTTTCCTCGCTATGCCATAATTTACAAGTCCCATTCTCATTTTCAGATCCCTTTTGCCTTTATTATTGAATTAATCACGGTTGGTTTGGCGATTTTTAAAGCGCATCGTTTGTTTACGCCATTTCTATGGGAAATCCCTTTTCCTAAACGGTAAAATGTGAATTAGCTGGTTGCCGATTCGTGTACTTCCTGTACATTTAAGAGAACAGCCGTATTCGGGAAACCAGACGTTTCAAAATGTAGTCACCATTTTACATGTTTCGCCGTGAGCTGTTTCGCTATTACTCAAGTGACAAATTAAATTCAATGTTGAACTGCATGTATTGGTAATAAAATAAGGAACAGCCCTTACTTTCTATCCAATCTCTACAAAATCGTCCGGAAGCGAGGACGCTTGAGAGTTATCTTTCTTACTACAGTAGTTATGATTGACACTTAGGATGAATGAACGGTAAGGTGTCATTTTACTAAATAACGTTCACTCAACGCGGCATTATTCCACAGTTTGAATAATTATCTGACATCAGTGATTGTTTACCCACAAAACACTGTAATTACGTGTGTCGTGATCACCCGGCGTACTTTCCAGGGTCGGATCAAAAGGTCCAATTCACACCTCGAACTCAATCAGACTGAGAGGAGCGACTTCGATACAAACACCGATAATTACATGCAAACAAACACTTTGGGGACGGAAAATGACTTCGACTTAACGAAAATGTGATCAGTTCGAATTCGTCTTAAAAACTTAAATTTATATAGAATATATAGGAAGAAAAGTTGGGACTTTACAAAAACTTCGTGTCAACGAGAAATTCGTGTCAAGCGAGTTCGCCATAACGAGAGTGGACTGTATTGTCATTATTCCATACATGAAGTCCTCAGGTAAAGGGTTAATATAAAAAGTAAGATGATGATATATTGGGCATTTAATTACAATTATGTTTTGCTAGACCTGTGTCTGTGCATTCTAATAAAGAGGAACATGAGGATGTACAACTGATGCTGCTGTGTGGTGGGGACGTGCTAGAGTCTTTCTCTGTGCCAGGACTTTGGACTGAGGAAGATGTAAGTAGAAATGAGTCACCATTATATGTATTGATTAAAAGTAGGAATGAACCAAAAATCATGTGTAGTTTAAAACATGTAAGTAGGAATGAGTCAGAATTCATGTGTGGCTTAAAATATGTGTAAGTAGGAATGAGCCTGACTAAGGAAGATGTAAACTTGTAGAAATGAGCCATCAATTGCGTGTAAAAGTTTTGTTTTACGCATAGTAAAGAATGCATTATGAGTATACAATGTAATTGTATTGATGATTTATTTCTGTGTTATTTTTTATAAAGCTTTAGAATATATATGGGCATCAAAAGCTCAAAGGTCAAGGCTACAATTGAGGTTCCCAAATTATACCTCAACCACTTGGGTTAAGGTTTCCAAATTTATTGCTTTGATGCATCTTGGGAAGACAGAGTGTCATATACTACTTTGATGTCTCTGTGACCTTGACCTTGACTTCAGTTTGGTAAAAGTTTGTCTGGAAATTTGTTCAGATTATATATATTCCAAGTTCCAACCCCTGGGTTAGATTTTCAAATTTATTATGTGGTTGCATCTTTGAAAGGGATGGGGTGTCACATACATGTACATCTCTTTGACTGTGGCCTCAGTGTTTGCAAACATATTGTCTAAACTTTGTCCGGATGATGTATCCACATCCTCTTGGGTTAGGACTTCCAAATTTATTGGGTGGGTGCATCATAAGAAGGGAAAGTATGGCATACTGGTACTCATATGGGAAATGATTTAGTGTCCCTGTGACATTGACTGTGACCTTAGTTTTATTAAAATATTGTCTGATTCCAGATTTATTGTGTGGATGATTGTTGGTAAGTGAGAGTGACACATACTACTTTGGTGTCTGTATGACCCAGACCATGCCCTTGATTTCAGTTTTATTAAAAGTGTGTCAATAAATTTGTCTATAGGATGTCTTCTTGTACGCTTGGCTTAGTGTTTCCAGCTTTCTTGTTCCGATGCATTTTCAGAAGTCGAGGTGTTTCATACTACTTTGATATATCTGAGACATTTACCTTGACTTTAGTTTAAGTAAAAGTCTGGCTCCAAATTTTGTCTGGATATCTCCTCAACCACATAGGTTAAGGTTTCCAAATCTATCTTAGGAAGGCAGGGTGTCACATACTTTGATGTCTCTGTGACCTTGCCTTATCCAGCCTACAGGGAAGAAAGATGGTACCTTTTTAATGTGGATTTCTCACACTACCACCACCTTGTAGTGGAAGCAGGTTCCCAGGTAAGCTAGAGTCTAATCCTTTAAACTCTCATATTTTAGTAAATGTGACTGATCCTTATATTGCAGAGATCCTGCAGGTTCCCACAATTTATAAGGCTCACTGGACATTTATCTGATTTTTATCTTTAAAATGTTGAAAGATGTTCAGTCATATCAGCAGCTATATTCAAATTGAATGAACTCATCTGTATCCATGCTTATAAAACTTTTAGTTGAGTCTGAGTTCGTTCTCAAGTTTTTGATTGGTCAGATTTGAGCCAAAGGCTCAAATCTGACCAATCAAAAGCTTGAGAACTCAAATCTGACCAATCAAAAGCTTGAGAACGAAACTCAGACTCAACTAAAAGCTTTATAAGCATGGAGCCTGACTATACTGTATATGGAGCATTAATAAATAGTAACATAGCATGACTTATATACACTTGTGATATCAATAAATATTCGCAGTTAGTCTACAACCAACTCAAGGGTGATAACTAGAAATACTAAAAGCAGTTTCCAGTGGGGGAAAACTAATTGCTAAATAATCGTTTACTTGTGAGTATTAGAACCTATTGAAAATAAGGGATGAGTGAATGAATCTGAGATTTACCCTTTTGTAGCTCACCAGAGCACAAAGTGGCCAGGATGAGCTTTTGTGATCACCTGATGTCCGTCGGCATATGTCGTCCGTCATCAACAATTTGAACCGTAAAAAATCTTTCCTCTGAATCTACAGGGTTTTCAGCTTTCGTCTTTGGCACATAGCATCATTTGTAGATCTTCTACAAAAGTAATATAAATTATATCCCTGGGGTCAAAATTTCAGCTTTCATATTTGGTACATAGCATCATGTCCAGGTCCTCTACAAAAGTTATATGTTATATTATAATATATTATGCCCCTGGGGTCAAAACTGGCCCAACCTCAGGGGTCACCAGTTTTCAATAGAAACATGTAGTGAAAAACTTTGATAATCTTCTCCACTGAAACCGGAAGGTTCTTAGCACCATGTTCAGGTCCTCTGCAAAAGTTATATAAATTATGTCCCTGTGGTCAAAATTTGCCCCCCCCCCCCCCCCCCCACTAGGGGTGGCCAGTTTTTTATAGCAGCCTGCTGTTTCCATCAGTTTTGTTTACACATGTATTAACCGTTGCTGGTCAGGGCCAATTTTGTTGATTTGATGGAGTATAGTGGCCAAGCAGTACATATATACTGCAGACGGGTGTACTCACTGTACTGTAGCCAAGCCTTAGAAGGTTTTGGGTTGCAGCCTGAGATAGACGGGTGTGGAGTAGAGCTATATATCAGGATCTGCTAAAAGAATTATTTGCTTATACATGTATATATATCAGGATCTGCTCTATTTGCTTATATATCAGGATCTGCTCTATTTGCTTATATGCCATGATCTGCTCTATTTGCTTATATATCAGGATCTGCTCTATTTGCTTATATGCCAGGATCTGCTCTATTTGCTTATATGCCAGGATCTGCTCTATTTGCTTTATGTATATACCAGGATTCTGCTCTGTTTACTTATATTTCAGGATCTCCTAAAAAATTATTTGCTTATATATATCAGGATCTGCTCTTTTTACATATCAGGACCTGCTCTATTTGCTTTTATTATACCTCAATATATCCTTCAATGCAAAGCTCCCATAGACCTAAAATGTGATCTGATGATATATCACTCTCAGAATGAGCTTCCAGGTGAATATATTAGGATATATCAACCTCAGAATGAGCTTCCAGGTGAATATATCCATTTCAAAACCACAAACCACCGACTCCAAAATGTCTGTTTATTGGATTCTCTCTCTCATGTCTTGCATCACTCAAGTATTCTTTCATTCTCTTCCGAATTTCTCTCTCAGTCTCACCAACATACATAATTCTATCACATTTATTGCATTTTATTGCATATACTGCATTCGGGAGAATGCATGCATGCTAATGCATGCCAAAGCCAAACTTGTGTCATTGCGCTCATGACGTCATCTGATGGCCTCATTACTTTTGAAATAACAATTCAATGCTACATGATGCTCGATCAACATTATTCTCTTTGATTTTATGGCTGAATGCATGTACCAAAAATGTGATGTGTATTTTAACATGATTATCTTTGATAAAGGCTCATAGTGGTTGAAATATTAGATAAGAGCTATTTCAGTATTTCTATATTATCTTAATTCCCGTTTTGGAATATTATCTTCATTGATTATTTCTTTTAATTTTAAAATTAACTTATATTGTACTACTAAAATTGTTTGGAATAATAAAATAATTAACACATTGCTGTCTGGGTGATAGAGGATATTGTCAGCCCGAGAATTGGTTCATTTACCCGGAGGCACAGCCTGGGGTAAATATGCCAGTTCAATGGCTGACAATATCCTCTATCATCCCAACAGCTATGTGTTAATTATTTTATTATACCAAAATACTGAAATATACATGTATAATATATTGGGATCTGCTCTATTTGCTTATATATCATGATCTGCTCTATTTACTTATATATAAGGTTTGTATAGGTTTTACAGCTTGTCTGTTTTGAAGAAAAGTCGAGCTATTGTGATCACTGGGTCGTAGGCGCTGTTGGCATTGTCAGCATTGTCGTTGTCGTCGGTGTTGAAAAACTTTAATGTAGCTCATTACTCGAAAAGTATAATAGGTATCAACAGTTAAGGCCCTTTATGTTTTTTAAATTGTTTTAAATTAGCTGGACAAGCACCAAATCAGACGAGCGTTGGCACCACACACGGCTCTTGTTTTTAAAGTTTATGCCATGGCGAAAATAATTGTTATTTATGTGCCATTATAGAAATTAAACTTTAATTAATATTGTTTTATATATATACATAGCTACATACATTCTTTCATTCATTAATATACATGTGGTAAAGTGTTTGCATTTGCAAGTTTTGTAGTAGAGTACTGTATTGTAGTAATTCAAAAGGTACTTCTGGACCTATATACATGTAATTACTTTTATCTGTTAGCACAGTACTATGTACATATAATTGTCTCTTACGAAAATGGTTCACATAAGTTTGGTATTAATTTAGGAAGACAGTTTGTACATTCCTTGTAAAATGCCACTTTAGTTTTATTATTAGATTTTGATACTTTCAGATTGAAGCCATTGTAAAAAATTATGGAATTGTGTGTAAAACTAGGAATGGATCAGAGCCAAGAAAATTCATCTATGAATCTGACATTCTGACCAAACACCAGGTAACTGAACCCTTTCCTAGCTCATAATTTGTGTAAGAAATAAAAACATCATTAATATGTATTGGCTGAATTTTTATAGTGGTACATGTATATAGAACACATGATAGTTTGGCTTTGGCAAAAACTGCAATATCTGGGCACATGCTTAGAAAGCTTTTAGTTGAGTCTGAGTCTTGAGAACAAACTCAGACTCGACTAAAAAGTTTTATAAGTATGGAACCAGATCTATATATTTTAAGCAAACAGAGCAGATCCTAATTGGATAACTCCTATAGGAGTTGTCTGATCTGGGCATACTCTGTTTGCATAAGCATGGAAAGGCATTTATATGAGGTAAAGCGTTAAAATGATTTATCCTTTGATTGTAGGAAACAAGTTAATTGCATCTGCAATGTAGAATCAATTGAGAGGGATCCTGTTGGAGGTCTGCCTGTACAAATTTAAGTTCTTTTCTTCAAATGTTACCCTTTCACACTGAACTATTAATTCACATGCTAAGTACAACTCGACTAGCATTTGCAAACATCTTTGATCCAGATGTGACACTGAGTAACTCGATCAATAGTTCCTTAGAAGATTGAACCAATTGGATGTAAATAAAAACAGGTTACACATCAGGGTTTTTTAGACTTTATATTTTCAGCATAAGAAGAGTTACACTGTATTTAAAGATGTAATACTTCAAAAAGGCCACCTTTTCAAGCCTTTGCAAATAGATTAAACCTAGATCAGATGACCCCCGTAGGAGCCGTATGATAAGTGTCTGGTCTGTTTGCTTTTGGAGATATATAGATCTGATTCTGTAATTTCTACCAATACCAAAACTTCTTCTGTTTATATGCCATTATAACAAATAAGCTAATTAACATACATGATGTCATTATTTCTTATATGAATATTCATGACATAAATGGCTTTTTGGTCAAATGCATGATAAAAACTCTTTTCTAATTTAATTCCATTTTTATGCCCCCGCCTTTGAAGAAGGTTGGTGTATTGTTTTGCCTATGTCTGTTGGTCTGTTTATCAGTCAGTAAACCAAATGGTTTCCAATCAATGACTAAGAGAATGCTTTGGCCCAAGCTTCTAAAACTTAGTAGACAGGTTGGACACAATCAACAGATGACTCTTATTGTTTTGCGGCATGTTTGGTCAAAGGTCAAGGCCACTGAGCCTTGAACAGGCATATCATTTTAACTCAATAACAGAGGAATTTATGGCATATGATCTTCAAGGTAAGATGATTATGAGGTCATTAGGTCTATGGTCAAGGTCACAATAAACTTTGTATACGAAGTGGTGTCCAAACAATATCTATAGAAGGCTTTGGCCCAAGATCCTGAAATTCGATAGAGAAGTTGACATGATCAGTAAATTATCCCTTTTGCATTTGGACATGATAGGTCAAAAGGTCAATATCACCCTGACGTTGAACAGGAGTATTATTTGCCCTCAATAAAGGAAAAACATGATCCTCAAAATTAGTATGCTGCTTGGTCATGACTAGCAGATGAGCCCAATTGATTTTTAGGTCATTTGGTGAAAGGTGAAGGTCACAATGAATTTTATATACAAAAATGTTTCTGATCAATATCTAGAGAATTGTTCTTCAAACTTGTTTATGGCTAGATTCATCTTTGGTAAACATATAGTTGATAAGAGGTTGGACATAATGAGTAGATGATCCATATAGTTGAGTTCAGTAGGTTAAAGGTCAAATGATAATGTTAAAGGTCAAATTTCTATACTTTTAACTATACTTTTAACCTTTGCAATAATTTTTGAACTATTAGAAAAAAGAGCCTCTTATTTGGCATGCTTACTCATCTAATCAAGCTGCACCATTCGGGTGACATCATATCAAGATGAGTGGAAGCTGGCATTTGACTGTTAAAAAAAGTTATCATACTCTCAGGCAAATTAGCTATACATTATGGCTGTATTTCATGGTTTCTTGTTTAAATATGTTACACATTGAACTTTATATATTAGCTGCTTAATTTAAAGTTTATTTATGTTTTCAGGACAACATACATATTGTTACAGATTGGATACAGAATGAAATCAGCTCCACTCAAATTAGGTACATGTAATTCATTCTGACACTTACAGTAGACCATGCCTTAAGTGGTCATCAAAAAGAGGTCTAATTGGGTCTGTAAGACATGTGGTAGCTTAATGCAGGCCAACAGTAATACAGAAAGCTCATATAGGAGCTTTCTGCATTACTTTTGCCCTACATTAAGCAACCATCTGCTTTTTAAGTCTCCTATGTTCAATAAATGAATGGCCACTTAAGGCAGGTTCTACTGTATTTTGCTAGAGGCAGTGTTAGCATACTGATTGTGTACTAGAGGAGTTGTAGATGAGTTTAACAGGTCAATTTAGCACTGATCTATATAAATTAGTCTAGTATGTCATCAGAATCTGATCTCCAAAGTTATTGTAATGAATACCAGCAAAGGAAATACAGGCAGTACTTTACCTAGATTTCCTTAATACTCCTGTTGCATACATCTTTGGGATCTGTTCTGTTTGCTTTGCTTGTACATTTTTATACGCCCGAAGGGTCGTATTATGTTATGGTCTCCATCGTCTGGCCGTCTGGCTGGGTGTCCGTCTGTCTGTCTGTCCGTCCGTCCGTCCGTTAGCAAATTCGTGTCCTGGCTATAACTTACTCATTTTTTCTCCGATTTTCAAAATTCTTTCACACAAATGTTCAGTATCACTTGAAGGTGTGTCGCGTATAAAAACCCAATTGTGAACTTTCAAGGTCAAGGTCACAAATAGGGCGTTAGCAATTTTCGTGTCCTTGCTAAAACTTACTCATCTTTTCACCAATTTTCAAAATTCTTTCACACGTATGTTCAGTATCACTTGAAGGTGTGTCGCGTACAAAACCCAATGGTGAACTTTCAAGGTCAAGGTCACAAATAGGGCGTTAGCAATTCTGTCCGTCCGTCCGTTAGCAAATTCGTGTCCTGTCCGTCCGTCCGTCCGTTAGCAAATTCGTGTCCTGGCTATAACTTACTCATTTTTTCTCCGATTTTCAAAATTCTTTCACACAAATGTTCAGTATCACTTGAAGGTGTGTCGCGTACAAAACCCAATTGTGAACTTTCAAGGTCAAGGTCACAAATAGGGCGTTAGCTATTTTCGTGTCCTTGCTAAAACTTACTCATCTTTTCACCAATTTTCAAAATTCTTTCACACGTATGTTCAGTATCACTTGAAGGTGTGTCGCGTACAAAACCCAATGGTGAACTTTCAAGGTCAAGGTCACAAATAGGGCGTTAGCAATTCTGTCCGTCCGTCCGTTAGCAAATTCGTGTCCTGGCTATAACTTACTCATTTTTTCTCCGATTTTCAAAATTCTTTCACACAAATGTTCAGTATCACTTGAAGGTGTGTCGCGTACAAAACCCAATTGTGAACTTTCAAGGTCAAGGTCACAAATAGGGCGTTAGCAATTTTCGTGTCCTTGGTAAAACTTACTCATCTTTTCACCAATTTTCAAAATTCTTTCACACATATGTTCAGTATCACTTGAAGGTGTGTCGCGTACAAAACCCAATGGTGAACTTTCAAGGTCAAGGTCACAAATAGGGCGTTAGCATTTCTGTCCGTCCGTTAGCAAATTCGTGTCCTGGCTATAACTTACTCATTTTTTCTCCGATTTTCAAAATTCTTTCACACATATGTTCAGTATCACTTGAAGGTGTGTCGCGTACAAAACCCAATTGTGAACTTTCAAGGTCAAGGTCACAAATAGGGCTTCAGTATCACTTGAAGGTGTGTTGCATACAAAACCCAATTGTGAACTTTCAAGGTCAAGGTCACAAATAGAGCGTTAGCAAATTTTGTGTCCTGGCTGTAGCTAACTAGACCTACATCATTACCTTTAAGGTCAGTCATATTTGAAGGTGAAAGGTTAAACGCACTTATGTCACGTTCGGTTTAAACTTTCTCGACTTTTTTTCCAAAGTTCAAAAAAGTCTGAAAGTCTGAAAATGATTGCTATGTACACTGTTCTTACCATGCTCATATCTTGGATATTTATTCACTTATTTCAAACTTGTTCATTCTGGAGTTATTGCCCTTTGATAGTTTCAGGTAGCAATTTCTTGTGCAACTAACTCCTCCTTTATTTTTCAACATAATTTTATAGAACAGCCTTCGGGCGTATATTGCCCCGTCTTGCGGTGCTCTTGTTGTATATTAAGATCTGAATTGATATACATTTTTTAATTGTTTCAAATACAAAATTAAATTCATATTTATAATAGTCTTAAAGTACTCTGCATACTCTAATTATTGGGACAGACAAAATTAGACAAATAGTGCATACCCAGATCAGGGTTCAAACTAGTTGGTACTACGTCATTATAAAAATGGTGCCAAATTGGCTTATTCAGTTGTACAGGCTTATGGAGAAGGAACAATAGGTGTCCAAATACTGGTGATTCATGTAAAGGTAAAGGACCTCTTACCTGAGACAGCTATTTTGATGCTTTTGCAAACAGTGTAGGTGCAGATCAGATGGCTGTTTGATCAGGGCCTGCACTATTTGCGTATATAGAAGAAATGTATCATTATTTCTTAACCCTTCGCTTGCTGGTCACATCAATATACCTACCTGTAAATAGTGAAGACCCAGATGAGACAGCTCCATCAGGAGCTGTCTCATCAGGGTCTGCACTATTTACAAATTGATTGTGCAACCAGTGCACTCCGTAGCAGTGATTGCACAGAGAAATAATTGTAGACTGAAGATATATGTAATTATAACACAGGACATGGATAAAGACGAAGAAATGCATTTTAAAATTCAGCAAGAGAAGGGTTAAGTTACGTGAATATTCGTGAGATAAAGGACTCTAGACTACTGTATTTATTCACAACGTGGCTGCTCTAGAGACAATCTACTGTACCAGCAGTCCAGATAAGATGCGTAAATTTGAACATTTTCAGGAATAGTCCCTTTATTTCTCCACCAAACCCTATACTGTGACCACTCTTTAGAATTGTCTCTTAGAGATATGATTTTAGTATTTGGGTATGTACCTTAATCTGTATCTCTGACTCTATGGGTTCTTATTTTACAGGAGAGCACTGGGTAGAAATGAGAGTGTGAAGTATTTGCTGCAGGACTCGGTAATAGAATACATTCACAAGCACGGGCTGTATGGCGTGTCCAGTGATAAGTAAAGATCCTAATTGTACTTATTGCATGGATGCTGTAATTTCACGATGTCTATAGTTGGAACTTCTATTCTATTTCAGTTTCATAATTGCCAGAGAACTTTAACCTTTAGAGTGCTGAGTCAAATCATGTCGGTAGAAAATGTCTACTGTAGTTTTCAGATGTTATTATCATAAAGTGTCAAACGGTTTGGATTCTGTTGAGTCATCAAATTACTTGGCATCTCAACCAGATTCAAGAGTTATCAACTGACACCACCAATATTCCTATAGCATGCTAAAGTTTATTGTTTTGGATTACAGTAAAAGCTCCGAACTACTACAAACACTCAAATACATACCGTTATTGGTCTTTCACACAGGTGGGACCTTAAAGCAGGGTGAAAGTCATGCAGAAAGCTCATCCTGTATTAAACAGTCACCCACCTACAAAGACATAAATTCTTCATTATTAAAATTTCGTTTTTACTGTATTTGAAAACTGTGCAAAACTAGTGATTGGAATCAATCTGACTTTCATTATAGATTATGCAATGATAAGGTCATCCAATTGATTATTTAACTGTATAACATCTAAATGCAGTTATACATGATTGTATTCAAAGTTTGTATAGCTTCTTAGTATGAATTTGAATTTGTATGCACCTACTGGCATTTAGTCACCCTCTATTGCATGCTCGTCTGCTTGAAACATAGTTGCATGGGGAAGGTCAGGCATATTTTATTTACCTTCAACTCTTTCCCCATTTAATATTCAGGTAAGAAATAATGACATCATGAATATTTATTAGCGATTTTTAGCTGGTGACAATGGTCTGTTTTTCAACTATTTTCGTAACTCTGGCATCTGTGTAGTCTTCCTTGTCATTGTTGTTGTCTTCATCCTCGTCATCAGGAAACTAACGTTGACTATTACTTCTTTTCTATTCATGCAAATCTTACGAAACTTCACACCTTTCTTCACCTTCACAAGGGCTACGACTGAACACACAAGAATTAATCTAATTAATATTCATGACATCATTATTTCTTACATAAGTATTCATAGAGTAAAGGGTTAATGATATACATGTATAAAAGAACATAACAATATTACTCTGCATCTCATCTGGATTGAAAGTGTTTTGAAAGCACCAGAAAATAGTGAATTAATAACATAGTAAACAATAACATTCAGAATAATGAAAAAAGAAAACAAGCCAAAAACATAAGGTTCTATACATGGTTTACTTTTTGTTAGTGTTTTGCATAATGTTTGTTTTTGTTAAGTTTTTACTTTGTATTTATGTAAGCTATTTGCATAAAACAATTCTTTAAAAAAGGTTATTATCCAGTAATATTGCAACAGATGGCATGTTTGTGGTTGATCCCTCTACATTGATTACCACGCTTCCCTCTTTGCTTGTGCAATGACAGGAAGGACATAGTTCCCTATGATGACCTTCAAAATCCAAGGACGAAAGGAGTATGTTTAATGTTTGTATGCTGGTCTTTCTGTCATATCTTTAATGGCTTCTCTACAGTTGTTCTGACTTATTTCTAAATTTTATACATATAATTTTGTATATGTATGTCAGAGCTACAGTTAAAGGTGCATACTCAAATACTAAAATTGTCAGTTCTCCACCAAACCCTATACTGTGAGCACTCTTTAGAATCGTCTTGAAGAGAAGATTCTAAAGAGTGGTCACAGTATAGGGTTTGGTGAAGAAATAAAGGAACTATTCTGCATCTAATCTGGAGCTTTGGTGTGTGAAAAAGTCATACAAATATTTAACTATCAATACAGAACATGAACCCGTTACTCCATAAATAAGTCTTTCTAAGCCTTTGCAAACAGAGTAGACCCAGATCAGATAAAGAGGGCATTCAATCTTCAGATATTAGGCTGGCAAGATTTGTTCTATGTATGTAAATGATGATGAATTATGCTCAATTTTTATCTAACCTTACATGCATGTTTTGTTAGTTTCAATCCATTTGAAATGGAATTGACTAAATAAAAATCGCTTTTTAGCACCTTTGCAAACAATGTAGACAACAATGGTTGCTCCTGTAGCAGCCATCTGATTGGGGTCTGATTTGTTTGTTTATAGAATTATATATACTGGATTCAGCATATTCTGCAATGGCCAAAAATACAAGTTTTCATTTGCTATTATAGAACTTCAGCCTTTACTACATACATATGCCTGTATATGCCTTGTCAAATAGAGTAGACCCAGATTAGTTGGCGCCTATAGTGTCCATCAGATCAGGGTCTGCTCTGTTTGCTTAGGATATAACATAGATATGATTCTACACTTTCTGCCATAACCAAAACTTCCTGTGTCCATGGGCTATTATAGCAATTACTCCACTTGATGTAATTAGTTTTTACATGAATCTTCATAGAGTAAAGAGTTCAACCTTCATGGAGTAAAGTGTTAAGGACATTTTACTTCATGGTGTAGGGCTAATTTTAATAATGGTTTATGAATATAATGTTTTGACTTTGCAAGAAGCTGTAGAATCATACCTATATAATTCCATAAGCAAACAAAGTAAACCCAGACTAGATGGCTCCCGAATGAGCCATCTGATCTGTATCTAATCTGTTTCCAAAGGTGCGAAAAAGTGTTTTATCTGGTAAAAGGCTAGTAAAAGGCAGATGGAAGACATGCCCATCTTGTACAGTGACAGGGTAGCTGTGAAAAAATTGCAACTGCCAATACAGGGGAAACCTCTACAATGCTGACTTTTCAAATGGACCATTCCAAAATTCAGACAGGTCAAACTTATTGTGAGTATTTGTGGATTTTTCAAAAGTGTAACATGGCAAATAGTGTAGGCCCTGATGAGAGGGCTCCTCTAGGAGCTCTCTCATCTGGGTGTACACTGTTTGCAAAGGATGTTAGTGACTCGTGTCCCGCACAGTAATGGTTAAAATGGGCACCGATAATAAGCTGTATGCAGTATATTATTAGATGAGGAGGTAGCTGTTAGTCTTTTAAATATCACATTTTGATGTTTAGGTTTGAATACTCAGATACAAATTTTATTTCACATTACAGATATGTTGTGTAGATAAGAAACACATACCTCAATTTACATGTGTTAAGAGGGCATTCAATGTTCAGATATTAGTTATGATTTGTTTATGTTTGTAAATGATGATTCTTTTTAAAACCACATTTTGATGCTCAGGTTTGAATACTCGGATGCAAATTGTGTTACACAACACATATATGTTGTATACCTCAGTTTACATGTCTTCACCCTTTCCTTCATATAAACGCATTTTCACGCAATTGCAAAAAGAGTAGACCCAGATCAGATGATTATAACTATTTTTCTCATATTCCGTAGATGTTGAAATTTGGAATAAACATAGAACAAGGAAAGGTCAAGGTCAAGCAGTAAATAAATCTTCAGATAATAGTTGTGATTTTTTGTTGATGATGATTGATTAAGCTCAATTTTTTTCAGAACTTACATTAATGTTTTGTTAGTTGTGTATGTTATATAATCACCTTATAATAATAACAAGCTATTTGAAAAAGAAATGGTCTAATACACCACTAAGTACCTTAAGTACCATTGCGAACAGTGTAGACCCAGATGGTTGCTCCTTTAGGATCCATCTGATCTGGGTCTGATCTGTTTGATTATGGAATAAAGTTGATTGGATTGAACAAATTCTGCCGTGTCTAAAAGTTCCAGTTTTCATTTACCATTTTTAAAAATTAAACAAATTGATATACAGTTAAACTTCGATATCTCGAACTCGGATAACTCGAACTTCATTATAACTCGAACAAAAACCTCAGTCCTTCCAAAACTTACAATACAGACTTGCTCTAAAATATATCGCTACATATATCTGGAAACACATATGACAGCTTAATACAGGTCTAAAGTAATGCTGAAAGCTCCTACAGGAGCTTTCAGCATTACTTTAGACCTGTGTTAAGCTGTGGCCTTGAGAAATTATTCAGATTAGAAATTGTATGACTCGAACTTCTGTTATCTCGAACTAATTTATATGGTCACTTGAAGTTCGAGTTATCGAAGTTCAACTGTATATATAGAGTATAGGTTTGATTTTACAGTTCAACTGCATCTGATTCTAAATTGTGGCCCTTGACAACATTTAAAATGTATTAGCTGATCAGGGTCTACAGAGCTTGACACCCTTCAACAAGTGCAGTATTTTAGAAAATATCACATGACAAAACATGGCACACATGGTGGCTGTGGCTGTCTTGTAATAAAACCTCTTGTTAAATGACCATGGATTCTTCATCTGTGATACTGCTATATGTATATACTTTTATATATGAAGAAAATATTATTTTATATATTTACAAACTATTATATTACATAAATTATCAATGAATGTTTAATTTATATGAATACATAATTACATATTTAGTGAATATTTAACTTTTATGAATAATAGTGCAATGTTTACAATCTGTTATCAATAAATATAATTGCCTGTCTAGTCACTATGTCATGCCACCTTTCAAGAGGACCACAATTGAAATATCGTCTAGCTGTTTTTGTGTTATCTTCGGTGCGCATGTGTGCATGCCATGCTTTATTTATTCACCTCTATGCATAATGTTTGTTATTTATTGTGCATGTTTTATCCATTTCCCACATAAATACGCCTTTCTACGCCTTTGCAAACAGAGAAGACCCAGATCAGATGGCTTCTACATGAGGCGTCTGATCAGGGTCTGCTCTGTTTGATTATGATATAATATAGATATGATTAATATGATTCTACAGTGACTATCTGACATGGCCAAAGAGTCCTGTGTCCACGCTATTATAGCAAATTTAATTAATATTCATGGCGTCATGATTTCTTTCATGAATATTCATGGAGGAAATGGTTAAATAAATATGTGTGCACTGCTTGCTAAAATAAATCTATCTGTCTTACTATTTCTTTGTTATGAATTCCTGCATGTGTTTTGCTGCCTTACTTTCGTTGTAAATGTTGTACAAAAGCGAATTCGTATACAGTAAAATCGCGATTTTTCGTACACTTACATACGTATCAATATTGACCTTCAAGACAGATGGTAGCTTAATGGGGGTGAAGGTCATGCAGAAAGCTCCTCTAGGAGCTCCTCTATGAGCTTTCTGCATTACTTCATACTGCATTAAGCAGCTATCTGTCTAAAATGGTTTAATATATTCTTTATTAAAATTTCAAATTATCGAGATTTGACTGTATTTTATATATTTAGGAATTTGTGTCCATAGGACCGAGATGGCCTAATGTCGTCATTGTCTCTAAATCAAACAGTTTTCATTATAATGTTATATAGTGAAGAAACATTTTCATAATTCTGGTATAAATGGCTGGTGCAAAAAAATCACCTTCTTAACGTACATCTTCAAATCAATGTTGTTTGAAGTAAATCCTCCCATTTGTGCATGAGGAGTTAGACACACACGGTTTGCGTTGCATGTTCCTTAGTTTCCCTTACGTGTATGACTAGCAACTTATGTAATCCGTCCTTTGATAAAAAAAACTTGCATGTATATAAGACCTAGTTTATTGTTGAAACATTAATGTAAAGGCAAATGTTCATCTTTTTTCCTCGACTTGTTTAACCCTTTAAAGCTCGACAAACCGACAATATGGGCATCTCACCATTATTAAATAATGGAGCGTTACACCACGATAGTAAAAGTAAAGCCGAGATCCTAAATAAACAGTTTTGTTCAGTATTCACCAAGGACGACCCAAACTCTACAGCACCGAAACTCTTTAACAAAAACTACCCTGAAATCGACAAACTCACCATATTACCTGAAGGAGTGGAAAAACTGCTTAAAAACTTACAAACGGGGAAAGCAAGTGGTCCAGATGGCTTACCCAATCAACTCCTCAAAACATGCGCCAGTGAACTTACACCAGCAATTACACATATATTTAACCTTAGCCTCCGTAACGGTATACTACCAACAGATTGGAGAAGTGCATATGTCACGCCTATATACAAAAAAGGCAACAAGCATGAGGCAGCGAACTACCGTCCGATCTCATTAACCACAGTATGTTGTAAGATACTAGAACACATTATCGTCCGTCACACCATGCACCATCTAGAGAAACATAGGATCCTGTCACCATTTCAGCATGGCTTCAGATCAGGGCACAGTTGCGAATCACAACTACTAACTACGATATACGATCTTGTAAAAAACTTTGACCAGAAAATCCAGACAGACGTCTTAATTTTGGACTTTAGTAAAGCTTTCGACACAGTACCCCACAAGCGTCTGCTACACAAATTAGAACATTATGGAATAAACGGACAGCTACACCACTGGATTAGTTCATTCCTCACACAACGCACACAACAAGTAGTAGTTGAGGGAGACCACTCTTCTACAGCAAGAGTCGAATCCGACGTGCCCCAGGGAACCGTACTCGGACCTCTTATGTTTCTCTGCTTTATCAATGACCTGCCAGACTCGGTTACATCCACAGTAAGACTTTTCGCGGATGACTGCCTCCTGTACAAACAAATTAAGAACCATAACGATCGAATCAACCTACAAAAAGACTTAAATTCTTTGGAAAACTGGGCATCAACTTGGGGAATGCAGTTTAACACAAAAAAGTGCAATGTAATGAGATTCAGTCGCGCAAAAATACCGCAAGAAAACTTCTACTCATTAAATAACGAAATTTTACAACAGGTCTCGAACAGTCCATATTTAGGTGTAACTTTAAGCGGAAACATGAAATTTGATGAACATATAAGTAAAATTACCAAAAAGGCAAATTCCTCGCTAGGCTTCATCCGAAGGAACTTAAAATACTGCCCGCAATCACTCAAACAAACAGCATACATAGCTCTGGTACGATCCATCCTGGAGTATAGCGACACAGTTTGGGACCCATACCATCAGAAAGACATTGACAGACTGGAAGCAGTGCAGCGTAGGGCGGTCCGATTCATATCAAATGACTATGGACGGAAATCCAGTGTTACAACAATGATGGAGAAACTTAACCTTACTCCTCTTGTTGAACGCCGTCGTGAGCACCGCATCATTATGATGTACAGAATTGTCAACAGCCTAGTAGCGATCCCTCTCGAAAATTTCACCGAATTAAACTCTTCTAGAACCAGACAAAACCATCCTAAAACTCTCAAAACTATAAGAACCAACAGTGACATCTTCAAAAACAGTTTCTTTCCCCGAACAGTAAAAGATTGGAACAACTTGAATGCAGACCACGTAAACATAGAAAACCTTGACAGATTCAAAACATCTGTCACTACAAAGCGCTACTAACTTTGCGCAATCCCCCCCTGGCATTAATCTTCAGTATTGAAGGCCAGCCAGTATTATACAGATACAGATACTCCATAAATACGCCTGTCTACGCCTTTGCAAACAAATGAGGCCCAGATCAAACGGCTCCTTTAGGAGCTGTCTAATTAAGGTCTGCTCTGTTTGCTTATGATATAATAAAGATATGATTCTTCAATTTCTGTCGTGGCTACAACTTACTGTGTCCGTGTGCTATTATAACAATTAATCTAATTAATATTCTTGACGTCATTATTTCTAACATGAATATGCATGGGGAAAGGGTTAAACGATATAAAGAGTGTTGACCAATTACAAAGTTACCTGTTGCCTTATCAGCATACAAACCGTTCAAAAACATTATCATGGATTAGTCGTATACATTATAACAGTGCTGGATTTGCACTAGAGCCCTTTTATATACAGTAAACCCCCTCTAAACTGGACATTGAATTTAGTATAAATATCGGCCTTGGAGACAGGTTACAGCTTAATACAGGGTGAACGTTATGTAGAAAGCTCCTCTAGGAGCTCATCTCATTTCGTCCCTCATTTCGTCACTTGCCTTAATTATCTAAATTCTGCTTTGATAAAATTCCTGTTTAGAAGGGTTTTACTGTAATTTTATTTGTATATCATTGTCAACATGTTCAGTTCTTTTAACCATTTTCGACTTCGAATCTCGAAATAGAGTAGCCCATCGGTGTTTAACAATAAGAGTCTATTCAGTATGAATCGCTTGAACTTGCTAGAAGATTTGAATGACCCACAGTGAAGACCCTGATTAGAGGGTTTTCTGATCTGGGTCTGCACTCAGCAGATGGCAATGCATGCGTGTCCCACATTCAAATGATTGAATATATGTCATTTAGTCTTAATCTGGAATGTTTATTCTTTCGCTGCCAAATTTTGTCAAACTTTATAGTCTGCTACAATTTTTATGCCCCCGTTGACGATAGTCAGGGGGCATTATGTTTTACACATGTCCGTCCGTCCGTCCGTCTGTCTGTCCGTGTGTCACGCTTTTAGGTGCAGTTGGATGTTACCGTTTTTCAAGTGTTATAAGTCAGTAATTTCTACACTTATACACATGAAACTTCACATACACATCAATTACCATCTGTGCTATAATTTGGCACCCCACCCATGCTGCCGGCAAGCCCAAGGTCGAGGTCAAATGACTTGGAAATTTTACGTGCAGTTAGTTGTCACATTTACGTGCAGTTTTTTGTCAGTTTTTTCATTGTCTTATATCTCCCTAACCACTGTAGCTATTGCCATGGAATTGCATATACACATTAAACACTATCCATACTTTCATTGCACACCCAGCCCATGCTGCCCGCAAGCCCAAGGTCAAGGTCAAATGACTTAGGAATTTTACGTGCAGTTGGTTGTCACAGTTTTTTCATAGTCTTATATCTCACTAGCCGCTAAAGCTATTGGCATGGAATTGCATATACACATTCAACACCATCCATACTTTCATTATGCACCCGGCCCATGCTGCCCGCAAGGTCAAGGTCAAATGACTTAGAAATATTACGTACAGCTAGGCAAACACCCACACGGGGGCATCACTGTGTCTTACAGACACAATTTTCTAGCTAGTTATATTTTTTTCATTTTTAGCTCGTCTGTTTCGAAGAAAAGTCGAGCTATTGTGATCACTGGGTCGTCGGCGTTGCCGTCGTCGTCGGCGTGCAAAAACTTTAATGTAGCTCATTACTCGAAAAGTATAAGAGGTATCAACATGAAACTTCATAGGTTAGTAGATCACAAAGGGAAGGCCCCTACATAAGAACCATAACTCTTGATTTTAAAATTTTGGGAGTTATTGCCCTTTATTTTATTTCTTTTTTTTTTATTATTTAGCTGGACAAGCGCCAAAATCAGACGAGTGTTGGCGCCGCACGCGGCTCTTGTTGTTTTAAAAGATCTGGTCACAGTAACAAACAGTTTGGATTCTGATGAGACGCCGAGTCGCTCGACTCTTATCTTGACCCAAACTGTTTGCACAGGTAATCACAGATACGACACTGGCAGCGAAATAGTTAAAACAACATGAAACAGGCTATAGAGGTATCCCTAAATCTAGGACTGTATTGATGTTATGCGATTTTAATAAAAACAGTAAAACCGTCATCAGAACTACTCAAAGTATGCACATGTATAATCGGTTTTGGTTTTATCAAATATCTGATATTTCGCCGTAGGACGAGTTACGCAAAAAGTGGTCACATTTATTTTTTAGTCCACCTGAGTTTGCTCAGGTGATGTTTTGAGATCGCCCATTTCCGGTGTCCGTCTGTCCGTAGACAAATGCTTTAAACCACATCTCCTCTGAAACTGCATGGCAGAATGTAACCATACTTTACAGAAATGTTCTTTGTATTATGCTCTTCAAAAATTGTTAAAATAATCTGGATCCATGTAGAACTCTGGTTGTCATGGCAACCAACTTTGATAGGAATAGTCTTCCAGTGACCCTCAACCAAAATTGTTGAAATTATTTTTTTATTTAAAATACATGGCCGCCAGGGACGTGGCTAGATTTCCTTAAAACTACATGTATAGAAAACCTTTTGAAATCTTCTCCAAAAACGGTGGTCCAATTTGAATGGTATTTGGTAGGAAAGGTCGCCTGATGACCCTTTATCAAACTTGTTAAAACCATGTTGACATCTAAAAGAACATGGCTGTCAGGGGCGGCTGTATTTCCTAATATAACTATATAGAAACCCTTTAAAATTTTCTTCTCCAAAACCGATGGTCCAATTTGAATAGCATTTGGTAGGAATAGTCTCCTAGTGACCCTTTATCAAACTTGTTAAAATCATATTGATGTGTCTCTATGTCTCCTCTCCCTAATACATGTCTCCTCTCCCTAATACAGTAAAACCCTCTAATGCGATTACTTAATAAACAAACATGACTGTCTTCATAAGCAATTTCAATTCAATTCAAAGTATTTTATTTCTCTGTTTGCATATAAGCAGGTGGTTGCTTAATGCAGGACGAAAATTATGCAGAAAGCTCCTATAGGAACTTTCTGCATAACTTTCGTCCTATATTACGCTACCACCGGCCTTTGCTGCTGTAAATTATGTCACTTTTTGGTGGTCGCATTAGAGGGGATTTACTGTATGTAACTACATACATGCATTGGGACTGTTGTACACTGTGATCCTTTACCTGATACATATTTAGATCAGACATTATGAATGTATGAATATAAATTAGCTGGGTTTTTTTAATATATAAATGTAATCACATTATGAACAAAGATTTATTTACCATGGTAGAAACTGTGGAATTGGAGCTATATCATTTCATAAGTAAGCATGAGGAACCGTCTGATCTTGGTCTACTCTGCTTTCAAAAATATCTCTGTCAAGTAGAGGTTAACGCTTTGAATGTTGGATATTCATGGAACAGCACATCCGTGTTTAGTAATAGAGTACAGTAAAACACATCTAATGCGACCACTTATTGAACAAACACACGTGTCTTTATAAACAGGTGGTTGATTTATGCAGGACAAAAGTAATGCAGAAATCTCTAGGAGCTTTCTGCATTACTTTTGTCCTGTATTATGCTACCACCTGCATATAGCACCCAGAATTATACCTCTTTTAGGTGGTCGCATTAGTGGGGTTTTACTGTAGTTTGATATGGATCTGATCTAGGTTTGTTCGAATATGTAGAGTATATTGCATGCAAACACCACTTGATCTTTATCCCTTGCAACGCACGCTGAATTAAGCTACCACCTGCCTCTGCCATCCAGAATTATGCCCATTTTTGATGGTCGCATTACAGAGGTTTAATTGTATTACAAATTTCAAACAGGCTAAGCTTATAGTGAATATAAAAGGGATTTTACACAAAAGTGTAACATGACAAACTGTAGACCCTGATGAGAGGACTCCTCTAGGAGCCTACTCGTCTATAGGTATACAGTGCACATGCCATTAGTGACTCGTTTCCCATATTGTAATGGTTAATTCCCAGTGCTGTACATATAAAACCATCATTTCATGCACTAGTAGTAAATTGCAGACCAAAGATACAAGCAGAAAAAATGGAAGGACCAGATTAGGGTAAAATAGCATATAGAGAATACAGTTCGTTTGAAGAGTCTAAAAGTAAAAGGAAACTATACATTAGCCCCCGCCCCCCCCCCCCCCCCCCCCAACACACACCAAAAAACACACACAAAAAACAAACAAACACACACACACCTGGAATTTTAAGTCTTTTTAAGCAAGGTGCTGATTCGTGTAGGGTATAAATCACACTGAAATCACTTTTTTGGGAGCTTTCTGCACGACTTTCATCATGCATTGAGCTACTTTCTATCTTTAAAATCCGGCCTCGATTCTTATTTAAACGCCCGGTTTAGAGAGGTTTTACTACATAAATTATGCTAGATTAAAAGCGTTTGAAACATAAAATTATAGCAAACGCTTCCGATAAAATCCCACAATGTAACTACACAGGGTGGTATTTTAGAAGACGGGAACCGTCTGATCTACGAGAGGATATTTGTTATTTTCAAAATTTCCACCATTTTAAACTTAGATGTGAGTGCAAATAGCAGTACATTTCGTCCAAATGGTCTAATGTGAGGACGTCTTGTCATTTATTGACAGAAGGTCTGGGTTTGAGTCCCAGTTTGGATATCATTTTGTACTGCTGTTATTTTATTTGTTATCAAATCTATTCCCTATGAAACTATTTTGAAAGATAAAACAAACTATTGCTAAATGTCACCCTAAAAGAATAATAATATGGGTTTTCTAAACACGTGACTGCTTAGTGCAGGTTAAAATCCTCACGGGGGAGCACGTTTTACTGTTCCAAATAGTGAGTTTATCAAGTGATAATCCACTGTTTTATCCCGGTAAATCGACAGAAAGCATGAAATCAAATTCTGTAAACAAATAACAGACCTTGATCAGACGGCTCTTACAGGAACAGGCGGTCTTGGTCTACTCTGTTTTAAAGGCGTCTTAATCAGACAACGTGCTAAACATTCGTAGTGTCCAGTGGGACACACTTATCACTGGACTAAACTCAAACAGCTGGCGCTTAATTGTCTGTTTTTACTGCAGTTTGTTAGAATCCTCTGTTGAAAGGTATTACATGTTCTCTGAAAGAAATAATAATCGAATACCTAAGGTAGTTGTCTTTCTTTATCTGCAGGTATGGCATGTCCATACGAGTATTAGAAGAATGGACAGAAGCTGTAGATAAAGGATACTGTGTGGACTGTGTCTATATGGACTACCAAAAGGCCTTTGACACAGTCCCCCACAAGAGGCTCATAAATAAACTAACTTCATATAACGTAGGGAAGTATATGATAGACTGGATTGAGAATTACTTGAGTAATAGGAGGCAGCAGGTGACAGTAAATGGCTCGAGTTCAAGCTGGGAGAACGTAACTCTGGTATCCCGCAAGGCTCGGTTATAGGACCAGGTTATAGGACCAGTTTTATTCTTCATTTACATAAATGATCTGCCAGATACAGTTCAGTCATCTGTATACCTGTTTGCAGATGACACAACAATATTCAAACTAATTGAAAAAATAACGATAGAGAAATTCTGCAAAAGGATCTAGAACGGCTCACAAAATGGAGTGAAACATGGCTTTTAAAATTCCATCCGGACAAATGCAAATATCTTCATGTAGGGAAAAATGAACCTGAATTAAACTTCGAATATAAGCTTATGGGGAAAACTCTAGAAAGAGTCCGAGAGGAAAAAGATATAGGAGTCATTATTGATGACAAATTAACATTTGAAAAACACATAAGCGAAAAGGTAAAAAGGCCAACTGAATGTTTGCTGTAATCCGCAGGACATTCCAAAATCTAAATGAAGAATCTTTTCTACCACTGTACAAGGCACTAGTGAGATCGCACCTGGACTATGCTAGCTCCGTATGGTTCCCACACAAAGAAAAAACATATTAAACTAATAGAAGGTGTTCAAAAAAGAGCAACAAAACAGATACCAGGATACAGTAATTTAACGTACGAAGAAAGACTTAGGAAATTTAAATTACCATCACTAAAATACAGAAGACACAGAGGAGACATGATTGAAATCTACAAAATCTCTAGTGAGAAATATGATAAGGACAGCAAACTTTATAAAATGGAGAAAGGACCTACACAGACAGAGATTCAGGAAGATGTAACAGTAAGAAGATACTTGTACAGAGGCCCAGACTCAACATAAGAAAATACAGTTTCACTTTAAGGGCAGCAAACATATGGAACAGCCTCCCAGACTATATAGTATGTGCAAAAACAATAAATTACTTTAAGAACAGACTAGACAAATATTGGAAAAATCAAGAGATTTTATACAATTATAAGGGCGTGATCGACTGTAAAACTGGAAGTTACAATAGTCGTGAACAAGAAAACCAAGATTTGGAATCGGGCGAAGAGGAATGAAAACCTGTGCTGGAAGAAATCCATAAGTATCCATAAGTAAGTACTTCTTATCACTGTTTCACTTTTACAATGAAAAACATATTCCAAAAAGGGAATTAATATGATACATAAATACATTCAAACAAACGGAGCGATGCGTACACGAGAGAATTGCAAGTGAAAGTGTACAAAATAACACGAACGTAGAGCATACTATTAATAACTACCCCCCCCCCCCCCCGGCGTCGAGGAGCTGCGCTCACGCCCATCCCCGGTATGACACCGAGGGGCTCGTGCAGGAAAGGGTTTTATCTAACAACTGGAGCTCCACCAAACCCACCGTCACGGGAAAATGCTCCAATACCAGATACGGTCAGACAGGTCTAGATTATATACGATTGTTTAGAGAATTGAAGTTGTACGAGCGACATTTTTATCTACGCACACCAGGGTTCTAACGCGAGAGGACCTTGTCGGAGCTAGAGAAACGTCGTTGTAGCAGGTGTCGAATCGAACTTCAGATGGGACTGGTTACAGGTATGATCAATACAATTGGAATCGCTACCGTCACACCAGAAAAAGTAGAACGGAAACATGTGAAAGACGCAAGCGAGAGAGTAGGTGATTTAACGAAAGGTAACCTGGTAAAGATCAGTGTAATATTGACCAGAGTTATCTCCCATGAAGTAAGAAATATTTAACTTTTTTTATAAAGTGGCATGATTAAATAATGTCAGATTATAAACGAAAACTACATCATTAATGATCCCATGTGAGTCTAAAATGCACGAAAATCCATCCATTTAACCCTTTCCCAGTTCTATGTTTATTCCAAATTGCAAGTAAAGTAAAGAAACTGAACTATCAAATTCTATTAGCAAATACAGCAGACCCTGATCAGACGGCTCCTCCATCTGATCTGGGTCTGCTCTGTATACAAATGCGTGAAAAGCGTTTATATGAAGGAAAGTGTTAACACGCATATGTATAACGTAACAGCGTGTAATAAGTACTTATGTCCACTCAAACAGTCACCTGAAGAGGATTTTCGACAGAGTCAATGGGTTTGCTGTAACATTTTGATTTTCGACAGAGGCAATGGGTTTGCTGTAACATTTTGCGAATGTTCTGGCGTGTGTCCTTTTTGATAATGTGTGGAGTATGAATGCCCTGTGATATTGGTTGTGGATTATAGACGTACTCCTGACAGCTTGTGTCATGATCTTACCTCTTTTTGAATAATAAAGTCCATTGCCTTTTCTGATGTCTACAGGGATCCGTTAATGTGACCCATTCCTAATGCAAAATGCACATATTTTGTGTCCCAATAGACGCCAATTTCGATTAAAATTCTAAAAGAAATGCAAATAAGTTAGAATATGTCAAAAATGCTTTCCAAATTGCATGTAAGTGTGTATTGAGTTTAACGTGCAAAATTCCCAATTATTAAAATTCATTTCCCCAAAAATTGCCAGCAAAAAAGCATTAGTCCAGAATAGGTGAATATCTGTCTAAGGACAACATGTTTACATTCCCAATAAGAAACTATTGCGCTGCTGGCTCAGCTACGACAAGCCTCGTTATGATCGCGGATTCCCTTACTATGCCATCTCTGTGAGCCCTATCGTGAACCCTTTACTCCATAAATACGCCTTCCTATGCCTTTGCAAATAGAGAAAACTCAGATCAGTCGGTTTCTGTAAGAGCCGTCTGATCAGGGTTTGCCCCGTTTGATTAAGAAATAATACAGATATGATTCTACAATTTCTGCCTTGGCCAAACGTTCATGTGTTCTGGGTACTAGGTTATAAAAACCTCTGAGCCTGAGTCTGAGCTTAACTTCAAGTATCTGATTGGTCAGATTCTGCGCAAGCTCAGAATATTACCAGTCAGATGCTTGAGAATGATCTCAGACTCAAGAAAATAGTTTTATAACGTCTGGGCCATGTCTACAAGTAATTGAGCCAGCGTCTAATCGGGAGCCAATCTATTTGACATTGGTCGTGTTATTGAAAATACATTTGAACTTCGACATCTCGCACTTCAAGGGATCACTCAAATTACTTCGAGATAACAGTATATCAAATCATCCGATTTCTAATCTGAACTATTTATCAATTTCACAGCTTAATGCAGGTCTAAAGTAATGCTGAAAGCTCATTTGGAGCTTTCAGGATTACTTTCGACCTGCATTAAGTTATCGCATGTGTTTCTAGATATGCGTAATGATATATTTTAGAACAATTCCGTTTGGCTAAATTTGGAAGGACCGAACTTTTACTTCGAGTTATCCCGAAGTTCAGCTATATATTAAACAAGAAAAGAGTTTGAGGACTGTGTCGGGACACTGTCACTTAGATAGCCATAAATCAAAGATGTCGTCATATATAAAGATGTTCCACCATTAATGGACTTTGGTGAGTTTATTGGTATCTACGCTTGATAAAATACTAATTGTCAATTGAATGAAGTTGCTTCGATTGTTTTGATTTGCTTCATGCTTTATATAAATATAGGAATTTTGGAAATATAGGAATTTAGCCAGAAGCTCCATTTTATTTTTCCACCCTTACATTCACTCATGGTATGGTGTCAGGTCGACCTTTGCAGGATTCAACGTATGACTGTGAAGAATGTCTGTATCATTATTCTAGAGTGCTTTAAACTATCTCGCACTTTTGAAATTCTGCTGGCACTTACGGCAATAATTATGCCTGTGATATGTAATGTTTTGTGTGACTATAACCTCCAGTGTAAATAGATGGTTCCATAATACCTGATGATGATGACAGTTTGGATTTAATTGATTTAAATCATTCATATTCACACGAGTTCTGATTTATCAGAGAGTTGATGTACTCGGATGGTATGTATGTATTTGGTGAAATATTGCATACTGTCCAGTAGACTTGACTTTTTTTCCCATTTATCTATATTATCTACATTTAGTTAATAAGCATACGCATGTGAAATACAATGCCATGCTTTGCATACTTCAATAAGCAAAATTAATGGACTCGCTGACATTAATATTTATGGTTAGATCTACCCGCAACATTGACCAAAAGTGGTGCGCAATGAACGGCTGGAATCAAAAGGCGTATGTATGAAGTAGAGTGTTAAGAACATATATAGGGCAATGTTATCACACTTGTTTGAATTATTACTATATAACGTCTGTAATAAAACAAGAACTGCTAGACTCGAGTCTAGTACAAACATACCATAGCCTATAAAATGGAACTTGAAAGTGTATACCTCATGGATCAATAATGACAACTTTTGCAAATAGTCCGTACTAAGATGAGACGCCGAGTAACTCGGCATCCCATCAGGATCCAAACTGTTTGGCCTTCAGCCGCTACAGTGGAACCTGTCTTAACCCTTCGCTTGCTATTCGCGTCAATATACCTACCTGTAAATAGTGAAGACCCAGATGAGACAGCTCCTGCAGGAGCTGTCTCATCAGGGTCTGCACTATTTACAAGTTGATTGTGCACAGCAGTGCACTCAACAACAGTGATTTCACAGTGAAATACTTGTACACAGTGAAGATATATGTAATAATACAACAGGGCTTGGGTAAAGAAGGAGAACTGTATTTTAAAATTCAGCAAGAGAAGGGCTAAGCGGCCATCAAAAGGAGATGTAATTATCGATCTGAAAGGCAGGGGGGTAGCTTAGCGTAGGTCAGAAGTAATGCAGAAATAGCCTATAGGAGCTTTCTGCATTACTTTTGCTCTGCATTAAGCATCCACCTGCTTTTAAACACTTCTGTGTTCAATAAATGGATGGCTATTTAGGACAGGTTCTACTGTAGTCCATTGGAAGATATTTGCAGTCGACACCTGGGAATTGAAGCCGACACGCTTTGTTGACGTCAGCTACTTAGTATTGTAAGGGTTAAGTCGTATATATGACTGCTAACCGCGGGGTTAAAGGTCGAGTTCAAATGTGAAGATCCGCAGTTGTAGGTTCAACTGCCGTATGTAAGCCAATTGTATGTAAGTAATTATCCATCTCCAATGCATGTTCGGTTTATGTTTTTTCCAAGGTAGCATTCCTCTGAATGTATTTTCCAGGAACAATAATTCAGGTTCAAAACTGTTTAAAAACTTACTGGTAAATCAATAAAGAGAGGAAACAATACAGAAATATAAAGCAAAATTCAGGAATTAAGCTTTCAACATTTTTATATTGCGTGTGACATATATGGCATTGACAGCATGAAGGTAATTAGACTGTTAGACTTTTGTGATTCTCCAGTACTTATGTCGTATTCATGACGGCCGAGGTTAAGCCCTGGTCAAAGGTCGTGGAGTTGAACTGTTGAATGCGGTAATGGGTCATGTTTTACTTGCATACAACGTAGACCCATATCAGGGGGCTACTGAAGAAGATCCTCTTGTTAGGATCCATACTAGTAGAGGGCTGTTTCTCAGATAATTACAGAACAGCACGGCGGTTATGCAGACTTTTGCATAAAGCTGCTATTTCGAGTAATAGTAGAATTTCATCATACTATGCTAAACTGTTCAGTCTGTCGATTCGTCTGTCTATCTGCTCGTCTATTCATTCTCTCTCTCTCTCTCTCTCTCACACACACTCTCTCTCTTCCTCTCTATCTTCTCTTCTCTCTCTATCACCCTTTCCGTTTTCTTTCTCTCTCCCTCTTCTGTCTCTCTTCTCTCTATCTATATCTTTTTTAGTTATCTCTATTTCTCTCTCTATATTCTATCCCTCTTCTATCCCTCTTCTCGCTTTCTCTTTTTTTCCTCTCTCTCGGTCTACCTTTGCTTTCTCTCTCTTTCTCTCTCTCTCTTCCACTCTACCCATTACCCATGAGCTATTCGATGGGCCGCTTATCTCTCTATATCCCTCCTTCTCTTCTACTTCCTATTAAGCAATTTTCCGCTCAGTGGATCGATCGCTTCTCCTTTCTATCCTTTCTTTCCAATCTCACTTTTCTCCCCCATATCTCATTTTCTCTCTCTCTCTCTCTCTCTCTCTCTCTCTCTCTTTCTCTCTCTCTCTCTCTCTCTCTCTCTCTCTCTTGCATTAAGCAACCGCCCACTTTTTAAGAGTTCTGTGTTCATTAAAGGAATGGCCGCTTAAAACATGTTAAACAGGAACAAATATATGATAAATGATAGGAGCAAATGCTCTATTTATTACAATGGTTTCAACAGCTGACTTTTACAGAGGCATAGAATAGTGTATTTATGAAGGAAAGGGTTAAAATTACAACAGAGGACGTTGATCACGCTACAGATTAACCCTTAACCCCTTGCAAAACCCAATGTATGCTCAAATTTTGACCTGATGCAATTATGACTACTAACGGTTCGAACAAGCTTTTGAGAAACTATTGAGCGAAAGTCGAACAGTTTGGATCCTGATGAGACGTCGAGTTACTCATCTGGATCCAAGCTGTTTGCGAACGTGAAACACGTCGCACATAGCGAGATAAGTTTTAATAAGGTTGCTTTTCCATTCAATATTTATCCTCATTGACCCTATTGGCATTCGAATGAACTTACGGTGAACCATGTTACACTGGTTATTTACTTATGTTCGTTCATACTGTATATCTAAAGTGGTCTTTTTTTAAAAAATTATTTCTGGTCAAACTCATTTAACCCTTTCCCGCATATAAACATATTTTCACGCATTTGTAAACAGAGAATACCTAGAGGAGCCGTCTGATCAGGGTCTGCTCTGTTTGCTTATGGAATTTGAAGATCTGTTTCTTTACTTTCTAAATTGGCTACTATATAGCGAAGTTCAACCATTTACCTCATGAATATTCATGAGAGAAACATTGACTGTATAAATATCAATTACAATGAAAACTCGATTATTCGAACACTGAATTACGTACATGTTGTACCATTGTTAATCTTTATCAGAAAATCTTTTGTGTGGGAGTGTCGTAAATCGCGGAAATGCACTAGTGCATTTTTAAGCAAATGAACCTGTCATATTATTATAGTAAATTCGTTTCTTAAAAATAATATGTATTGGACACTCATGTAAGATCCTCTATCTAACACATGTGACAGCTTAATGCAGGGTGAAAGTCACGCAGAAAGCTCCTAGATGAAATTTCTGTATAACTTCCACCCTGCATTAAGCAGTCATCTGCATACAAAGGCATACTTTCTTCATTACTAAAATTTCGCAGTATAGAGTTTTACTGTATCGTTGTAGAGCATTTGAACAAAGAGAAGCTGTTTTACTGTATCATTGTAGAGCATTTGAACAAAGAGAAGCTGTTTTACTGTATCATTGTAGAGCATTTGAACAAAGAGAAGCTGTTTTTCTGTATCGTTGTAGAGCATTTGAACAAAGAGAAGCTGTTTTACTGTATCGTTGTAGAGCATTTGAACAAAGAGAATCTGTTTTACTGTATCGTTGTAGAGCATTTGAACAAAGAGAATCTGTTTTACTGTATCGTTGTAGAGTTTTACTGTATCGTTGTAGAGCATTTGAACAAAGAGAAGCTTTGTCAATATTTAGACCATTATCATTTCATAAGCAAACAGGAGAAGCAAACCCTGATCAGACGGCTCCTCCAAAACCGTCTTATCTGGGTCTACACTGTTTATCACTTAACTCAAAGCATATCGTCATAAGCATATCATAATATTCGAAGATGTGCTGAAATTGTGATCGGAACATTAGATTATTATAAAAACAAATGATCCAGATACATACGTAAAATTTACGTTAAAAACAAAATGTATAGCTGTCAGCAATGTGTGAATCCTAACATAACTTAGATCTGTGCACGTTTGTGGTCAACTCAAGATAATCCTATGATAAAACCTCTGATCAAGATCTCCTCAGTGTCCAAACTACAGTAGAACCCCTCTAATACGACCACTTCATGAATAAACATGGGTGTCTTTATAAGCAGGTGGTTGCTTAATGCAGGGCAAAAGTAATGCAGAAAGCTAGGAGCTTTCTGCATTACTTTTGTCCTGCATTAAGCTACCACCTGCATCTAGCACCCAGAATTATACCTCTTTTAGGTGACCGCATTAGCGGGGTTTTACTGTATATGATACTCTGTGTTTCTTACTAGAAAGTGATGTACATGTATGTTAATATTACTGGTGCTGCAGAGTAAGATAATAATTCAACATTTAAATAGTTAAATACAGTATAACCTGTCTTAAGCGGCCATCACAAAGAGGTCTAATTATGGGCAGGTGGTAGCTTAATGCAGGTCAAAAGTGATACAGAAAGCTCCTGTATGAGCTTTCTGCAATATATTTGCCCTGCATCATGCAATCATATGTTCAATAAAAATGGCCGCTTAAGACAGGTTCTTCTGTAATACGGCAATGATACGACACAATATTCTAGGCTTGATTGTGATCTACAGTAAAACCTTCCTATATTGTGTTAATTAGTTGGTGTTTAGGACAGGTGGCTTCTTAAAGCAAGGTGAAAGTAAAACATAACGCTCCTATAGGAGCGTTATGTTTTACTTTCACCTTGCTTTAAGCAACCACCTGCCTTTAACACAAAATACTTGATGTAATTTAGTGACCGTTATAGAGAGGTTATACTGTAAACTGTTTGGCACGAGTATACATGTTGGAACAAAATACGAGTAAAATGTTGAAGAATATTGCAGTATTTGTGGATAAATATTTTAACAACGAACTAGGTCTACAGTAAACCCCTCTAAACATGAATTCTAGCACAGAATGATTCAGACACTATTAGGCGGTTGGACGCTTACTGCTAGGTGAAAGTCACGCAGAAAGCTCCTAGAGGAGTTTTCTACGTGACTTTCATCCTACATTAAGCTGCCCCCTGTCTCCAAGACTAAAATTTATACTTAATTGAACGTCCGGTTTAGAGGGGTTTTACTGTATACAGTAAAACCTTTCTATAACGGCCACTAAATTGTATTAATTTTAATTGGTATTTAGGACAGGTGACTGCTTAAAGCAAGGTGAAAGTAAAACAGAACGCTTCTATAGGAGCGTTTTGTTTTACTTTCACCTTGCTTTTAGCAGCCACCTGCCTTTAACACAAACTACTTGATGTAATTTATTGGCCGTTATAGAGATGTTTTACTGTATGTAAACGTTATAAGGGTATGGTGATTTTAGGCAGAAAACGGCAAAACAGCCACGGCATTTTCCATGGCAGTGTAGATCTAGACCAGAGGGTTCCTAGAGGAGCATTTTGATAACACTCTACACTGTATGTCGTTTACAACTCTCTTGCAAACTTAATCGTTTAGCACTGAATGGTCCCTACCGTTAACCATTGATGGAGCACTCGCCATCTGCATTCAAAAGGATAAAATATAACATATTGTATCCTGTCATTCACCCATAACCTGTATAAGAACTACTACATCACAGACTTAGTCCTATACATCATGAGTTCAGCAACAGTTCAAGGTACACAGCCGATACACTAACCTCAGTCTGATTGTAATAACTCAGGATTTGTGAATGAAATACCAGTCGTAGACGTGTAGTAGCTTTGCCATATATGGAAACAGGGAAATATTTACGTAGTTACTTTCTCACGCTTACGAGTGAGTGACCGATCGGCCATCGATGTTTACCTTTGCCTGAACCTGGTCGTACGAAAATTACCGAACATACCCGAATACATCATTACCGTTGTATCCTACAAGGCTGTGGCCTTTGTGGGTCAGTTGAAGTGCAATTAAATACATATATATGCGTGTATGTATAATTTGTCCTTACATGTATCCTGCTGAAAAAAAACATTCTCCTGTCATACATGTACTGATCTACATCAACCTATTTCCAACTTGTTCGAGCTTTTAGGAACGTGTGCCAAACAGCTAGGACTCTGTTGTGATGCTGAGTTAAACTTGTGCCAAACTCTGTTGTGACGTTGCATCGCGTTAAACGTTGCATTGGCTGGATCCAAGCTCTTTAACCCATTCCCTCATTTGACGACTTTTGACGACTCTGTAAAAGTCACTTTGCGAAACCATTGTGATAAATAGAGCATTTGCTCCTATAGGAGCAAATGCTCTATTTATTACAATGGTTTCAAACTACAAAATTCTAAAATTTTACTTTTCTCTAGTTAATACTCCTTTTCGGTAGATTTATTCAAAGCGGTTGTATCTAAAATAGCCTATGAGGTAATGGGTTAACCATGCACTCATTAATACACCTTTGCTAGCAGGGTCTGCTCTGTTTGCTTATGCTATAATATAGAATTGATTCTACAGTTTCTGCCACGGACATAGTATGTTTAATATTCATGATGCCATTATAACTTACATGAATATTCATGGAGTAAATGTTATTAAGGTCACCATGATCAGGATCTTCATTACATTATTTACATGTTTATTGCATCAGAACAATACATCCGTCCCTAAAAGGATGATTGGAGAACAAGGGACGACTTTAGGCACTTTTGTTCACACAGTAGATCCAACTACAGTCGGGTCCATATCAGACAGGTTATGTAGGAGTTGACTGATCAGGGTCTGTTTGGTTTGGTTATGTAAGGAAGAGTAAACCCATATCAGACAGCTCATGTAGGATTTGGCTGATCAGGGTCTGTTTGGTTTGGTTATGTAATGAAGAGTAAACCCATATCAGACAGGTCATATAGGATTTGGCTGATCAGGGTCTGTTCTGTGTTCTGTTTGGTTATGTAATGAAGAGTAAACCCATATCAGACAGCTCATGTAGGATTTGGCTGATCAGGGTCTGTTTGGTGTGGTTATGTAATGAAGAGTAAACCCATATCAGCCAGTAGGATTTGGCTGATCAGGGTCTGTTTGGTTTGGTTATGTAATGAAGAGTAAACCCGTATCAGACAGCTCATGTAGGATTTGGCTGATCAGGGTCTGTTCTGTTTGGTTATGTAATGATATGCAGCAAATCCCCTCTAAACCGGATTTCAAGAAGAGAATAATTTAGATACTTTTAGGCAGGTGGCTGCTTAATGCTGGGTGGAAGTCTTGCAGAAAGCTCCTAAAGGAGCTTTATGCATGCCTTTCGCCCTGCAATAAACTGCCACCTGTCTCCAAGACCGATATTTATACCAAATGTTACGTCCGGTTTAAGAGGGGTTTTATTGTAATTTTGATTTGCACGACGTTTCCGTTGAAGCATCGCGTGTCGCTGTTAACCTTTAGCTCGCTGAGCAATTTCAGGCGTCATAGTGGATTGATCTTGCATTTGTTTTCAAAAACACGTCACAGTGTCAAACAGTGTGGATCCTGATGAGTCGCTGAGTTACTCGGCCTTTCATCTGAATCCAAACTGTTTGCATAGTTATCAACAATCCACCCGCAACAGTCTAAAGCTTAGTATGTAATTAATGATATTCAGTCGATAAATATCCATTATAGTCATAAATTCCAAATTTATATTGCTTGATATATTACATGTACATGTATATGATACGGTAAAACCCCTCTAAACCGGATGGTACATTAATTGTAGCATAAATATCGGTATTGGAGACAGGTGGCAGCTGTTTAATGCATGGTGAAAGTCATACAGAAAGCTCATAGAGCACACAGCATTGAGCAGTAACTTGCCTTAACCCTTTCGCTGCCAAACTCTCTCGTCTGCCAACTTTGTCGTCTGCTACAAAATTTCATTCTTTTGATTTTCTTAATTTTTGTTTCAGAAACATAGTAACAGTAACAAACAGTTTGGATCCTGATGAGACGCCGAGTTACTCGGCGTCTCATCTGGATCCAAACTGTTTGCATAGGTAATCACAGATCCGGCATTGGCAGCGAAAGGGTTAAAGTATCTAATTTCTTCTTTATTATAATTCCCGTTTAGAGAGGTTTTACTGTATTTTATAGTTGTATAACATGTCACCCCACATGGTGTTCGATCTTACATTTTATGATATATTCATGTAAGAAATAATGTCATCATAAATATGTATTACCTGATATTTACGGTATAAGAACATTGGCCAGGACAGACTCTGTAGAATCAAATCCATATCATTTCATTTTGTAGGAGCCGTCTGCTCAGAATCTGCTCTGTTTCCAAAATGTTCAAAAAGTGTATATATTGAGTATAGTGTTAAACAAATTTTGTCATCAAGCTACATGTACCTGTATTTTCTGTATATTAGTTTGGCAATAACAAGAAATAAAGAACTACACTTAGGTTTCTATCGGACACAGGTACACAGGTGCCCAAGCTTTCTTATTACTGTGTACCTTTTGTAGGTCATATGCCAAGGGCTATAACTCTAGTGTTGCTGAGTGCATACCGTATTGTTCACATATCGATCAAACGTTCTACACTATCCTAGGTCAAAAACGTTTGGTAAAGATACAAGGACCCTCCCCCTACCCCAAACCCCACACACAAACACACTTGCAGGACCGAAATGTTCTGTTTGGAGGAGAAAACAGTCCCATGTACATGTATACGATGGTTCGCTGAAATACTCTTGTTACTCTGTGTCTGATCTGCATCCCAGCCGTTTGGAAATTAGGTCAGGTCAGGTCAGGTCGTAATTGGCAGGATAAAGGTCATATCGACTGCCCGATGCCTTTGTTAACCATTTCCCTCATAGTAATACCCTTTAACACATTTGCAAACAAATTGTTTGAAGTCATTAGCGGTTGTAGTATTTAACGTATACAACTGATACACATTATAGATCCCGATCCAGTGTCACAGAGTCTGTGACGTAACGTTTTGAGATCAATGTACTGTTGATATCTTATATATATATATATATATATAAACTATGACGTTGACCTACTGACACTTTCGCCGTCACGTATTTTCGCCCGCACATTTGTAGGTCAATAGGGCCTATATACAGTACAGCCTGTCTAACTAAACCTGGCGTTAAATTTGGTGTAAGTATCCGTCTTCGAGAAAGGTGGTAGCTTAAAACAGGGTGAGAGTCATGCAGCAAACTCCTCTAGGAACTTTTCTGCACGACTTTTACTCTGCATTAAGCAGCCACCTGGCTAAAAGTATCTAAATTATTGGAGATACTCATCTGGATCCCAACTGTTCACAGAGATAACATATTCGCCATTACTAGCAAAAAAGGTAAGGCGGTCATTGACCTTATCTGGTCTAAGTAAGACAGTAGGGTTCGATATACGCAATATCAAGGATTTTGGCGTATTCTCTTAAAATGACAGATGACACGCGTACTTAACCTACTAAAAAACGTAACCATCCTCGTGCTAAACGCGGTGTGACTAGGATCTGCCAACAGCTTGCATCCAGATGAGACCCTGTGTAAATCGGCGTCTCGTCAGCACCCAATACCTAGCTAGTAGTTTCCTGAAACATTGAATAACTCAGATGTCAGTAAAATCAGTTGTCAGTTATCAGACATTATTTCTGTTTAGTATCGCAAGGGCTACTATTTTAAAGGAGCGGGGGTTTAGTTCGATTTTTTTTATCATTTCCGCAAATTTTTAGAACGATAACTACTCTTCGGTCATTAACCCATTATTTCATGAATATTCATATAATAAATATTGTCTTAGGGGATATTAATTAACGGAAAGTTCATAGTGGTTTATGAAGGACATAATTTTCGACCCAGACCCAGACATATTTTGTATAATCAAATTTATATTAAAGTAAAACCCCTCAAATGCGACTACCTAAAAGAAGTATAAATCTGGGTGGTAGAGGCAGGTGGTAGCTTAATCCAGGACAAAAGTAATTATATGTACAGAAGGCTCCTATAGAGGAGCTTTCTGCATTTGTTTGTCCTGCATTAAGCAACCACCTGCTTATAAAGACATCCATATATGGTTCTATTGTATTCCATATCAAACACAGCGGACGTGGATCAGATAGGATCAAACACAGCGGACGTGGATCAGATAGGATCAAACACAGCGGACGTGGATCAGATAGGATCAAACACAGCGGACGTGGATCAGATAGGATCAAACACAGCGGACGTGGATCAGATAGGATCAAACACAGCGGACGCGGATCAGATAGGATCAAACACAGCGGACGTGGATCAGATAGGATCAAACACAGCGGACGTGGATCAGATAGGATCAAACACAGCGGACGTGGATCAGATAGGATCAAACACAGCGGACGTGGATCAGATAGGATCAAACACAGCGGACGCGGATCAGATAGGATCAAACACAGCGGACGTGGATCAGATAGGATCAAACACAGCGGACGTGGATCAGATAGGATCAAACACAGCGGACGTGGATCAGATAGGATCAAACACAGCGGACGTGGATCAGATAGGATCAAACACAGCGGACGCGGATCAGATAGGATCAAACACAGCGGACGTGGATCAGATAGGATCAAACACAGCGGACGTGGATCAGATAGGATCAAACACAGCGGACGTGGATCAGATAGGATCAAACACAGCGGACGTGGATCAGATAGGATCAAACACAGCGGACGTGGATCAGATAGGATCAAACACAGCGGACGTGGATCAGATAGGATCAAACACAGCGGACGTGGATCAGATAGGATCAAACACAGCGGACGTGGATCAGATAGGATCAAACACAGCGGACGCGGATCAGATAGGATCAAACACAGCGGACGTGGATCAGATAGGATCAAACACAGCGGACGTGGATCAGATAGGATCAAACACAGCGGACGCGGATCAGATAGGATCAAACACAGCGGACGTGGATCAGATAGGATCAAACACAGCGGACGTGGATCAGATAGGATCAAACACAGCGGACGTGGATCAGATAGGATCAAACACAGCGGACGTGGATCAGATAGGATCAAACACAGCGGACGCGGATCAGATAGGATCAAACACAGCGGACGTGGATCAGATAGGATCAAACACAGCGGACGTGGATCAGATAGGATCAAACACAGCGGACGTGGATCAGATAGGATCAAACACAGCGGACGCGGATCAGATAGGATCAAACACAGCGGACGTGGATCAGATAGGATCAAACACAGCGGACGTGGATCAGATAGGATCAAACACAGCGGACGTGGATCAGATAGGATCAAACACAGCGGACGCGGATCAGATAGGATCAAACACAGCGGACGTGGATCAGATAGGATCAAACACAGCGGACGTGGATCAGATAGGATCAAACACAGCGGACGCGGATCAGATAGGATCAAACACAGCGGACGTGGATCAGATAGGATCAAACACAGCGGACGCGGATCAGATAGGATCAAACACAGCGGACGTGGATCAGATAGGATCAAACACAGCGGACGTGGATCAGATAGGATCAAACACAGCGGACGTGGATCAGATAGGATCAAACACAGCGGACGCGGATCAGATAGGATCAAACACAGCGGACGTGGATCAGATAGGATCAAACACAGCGGACGTGGATCAGATAGGATCAAACACAGCGGACGTGGATCAGATAGGATCAAACACAGCGGACGCGGATCAGATAGGATCAAACACAGCGGACGTGGATCAGATAGGATCAAACACAGCGGACGTGGATCAGATAGGATCAAACACAGCGGACGTGGATCAGATAGGATCAAACACAGCGGACGCGGATCAGATAGGATCAAACACAGCGGACGCGGATCAGATAGGATCAAACACAGCGGACGTGGATCAGATAGGATCAAACACAGCGGACGTGGATCAGATAGGATCAAACACAGCGGACGCGGATCAGATAGGATCAAACACAGCGGACGCGGATCAGATAGGATCAAACACAGCGGACGTGGATCAGATAGGATCAAACACAGCGGACGTGGATCAGATAGGATCAAACACAGCGGACGCGGATCAGATAGGATCCATCAAACACAGCGGACGCGGATCAGATAGGATCCATCAAACACAGCGGACGCGGATCAGATAGGATCCATCAAATCAGAGTATTTACTCTGTTTGCATCGACTTAAATGTATATACAGTAAATCCCCTCTAAACCGGAAATCTAGCACAGAAAAATTTAGATGCTTTTAGGCAGATGCAGCTTAATGATGGGTGGAGCTTTCTGTGTGACTTTCGCTATGCATTAAGCTGCCACTTGTCTCCAAGACCGACCTTTACACTAATTGAACCGTCAGGTTTAGAGGGTTTTTACTGTAAATGGAGTAGTGGATTAACACTTTCAGCACAGTTGACGTATTTATTACGTTACGGCCTTTGAGTAACTCCACATCGCATCAGTTTCAAAACTGTTCGCCACTCGTACAGACATTGCCGATTGTTGCTTAAAATAAGTGAAATTACATCAGACGACGATATTTGTAGACGAAAGTGGCTTAGTGTTGAAAGTTTTAGCATTTGGGGGAAATAAATGCTAAAAGGTGCATTGCACATGTATTGCGGAATCGAAGAAGCTTTTGAATAAATATACCGAAAAGGAGCATTAACCAGAGAAAAAGATTGTTTTAGAATTTTGTAGTTCTGAAACCATTGTGATAAATAGAGCATTTTCACCTCAGTAGCAAATGCTCTGTTTACCACAATGGCTTCCAAAAGTGACTTTTACAGATGCGTTTTTATGGAGGAAAGGTTAAGCGGTCGTAGAAAGAGGTCTAATTATATGTATGTAAGGTAGGTGGTAGCTTAATACAGGTCAAAAGTAATACAGAAATATCCTATAGGAGATTTCTGCATTACGTTTATACTGCATTAAGCAAGCACTTGCTTATTAAGACTCCTATGTTCAATAAATGAATGGCCGCTTTTACATGTTCTACTGTCTATAGCACATAAAGGTTCATGTGAATTATTAAATTCTTATTTCCCTCTTACTCTCTAAACAATGGATCCATTTCAGACCATTTAGATATATTCTCGTTTGGATATACAGTAAAACTTGTCTACAGCGGTCATTAAATTTATTCCGGGATTTTAAGGCTGGTGGTGGTTTAATGCAGGAAAACCCCAATGCAGAAAGCTGAAAGCTAGAAGAGCTTTCTGGTTTTAACATAAAGCATGTGATGCATTTACTTTCGTCCTGCATTAGGCTACATCTTGCTCTTATTGGTCACCATATTTATCATTATACATGTATGTTAGGGTATAGACAGATTCTGTGACATTTCCAAAACATTTGATTGAGTGTGCCACAACGGGCTTATTTTTGAATTACAGGTAAATGACATAATCGCAGATGACTAATTACTGCAAGCAGTTGGTGCTAAAAAGGTGTTCGTCGCTCTTCTGTTTCTGCTACGAGAACAATATCAACCAGTGTCCTGCAGGGATCTGTGTTAGGACATCTTTTATTTTTATGATTTACGTTAATGATATAATCTAATTCGATACTAAGCCTAACCAGATTGATTGCGGACGATAGCTGCTACTTCTTTAATGACACTGAAGGAAAGTTAACACCATCTAATATTAGTTTCCGCTTGGGCTCAGACTTTTCTTATTAAGTTCAACCCTACCAAAACTGAAGCAAATGACGTTTTCATTTAAAAATCATGACACTTGACCTAATCTAATTTTTGAAGGCACTAGTATAAACTTTGTTAACTCTCATAAACACCTGAGTGTAACCCTGCGTTCGTATGACAGACGGAGTGATCACATACTAGAATCGGCTTCTGAAACAACTGGAGCTTATGAAAACCCATTAAATTCACTTTGAACAGAAAACCATACATCAAATTGACCGTTCTCATTTAAGACCAATCTTATATTACGCTTCTGTTATTTGGGATGGTTCTTCCGAAACTTGCATAGAAAAATTACAAAACGAAGCAGTCCGCATCGTAACTAGTTTAGCCAGATCGGTACATGTATCTCCAGATAAGTTTTTTTTCATGAATATGAATGGAAACCACTCGTGAGCTGACGAAAGTTTCAAAAACTCTGCTTCATTTATAAGGCCTCTCATAACATGGTTACATGTACATGTATATATCAGTGATTTATTACTGCCTAACGTAGAGGAGCTAACACATTATCTATAATAAACTGCAGTAATATAGCCGTGCCATTCTCACGCACAACAGTCTTCTAAAAACACGTATTTCGCCCTTCAATAGTACTATCGAACAGCATCAGTTCAGATATTTGACATTTAAATACTTTCGGCGCATTTAGAAATCTAAGCGAAACAGTTTTAGCAATATTATATCGTTCCATCTTACTATTATTTCGGAGAAATGTATTTGTTAGTTATTCACCCCAGAATTAGGAACAACTGTAGAAATCAAACGAGTGATCTTTATTAACCATCCTAACCGAAATCCATTATGTGAATGTTTAAATGAAGTAGAGAGTGCCGAAAAGTATTTTTTAATGTTGATTTTCTCTCGATAGAAACGAGACTGAGTTTCATAATTTGTTTGCCATTATCTGTATATATAAATGCTTTGTAAGGGGAGTTTTATTCTAATGTTGTAAGAATGTGTGACCCAATCCAATTTCCTCTATATTATGAAAATAGAATTTAAATTAGACCGTTTCTACTGCAATTATTTCTGCTATGTCATTTTTTCTTAGGCTCTAAGCATTACAATTATAAGCTACAGCGGAATATGTAAACCTTGTTATTATTATAAATGTGTTTAAGGAGTTAATTGGGCGATTTTTTCAAAATTACCCGGTGCAAAATGTTTAAGTCAGTAGTATCAGTCTAACCATTAACTGTGGCATTATCTTGTTTTTAACCGTTCGCTTGCTATTCACGTCAATATACCTACCTGTAAATAGTGAAGATCCAGATGAGACAGCTCCTGCAGGAGCTGTCTCATCAGGGTCTGCATTATTTACAAGTTGATTGTGCAACCAGTGCACTCCATGATTGGTGATTGCACAGCGAAATACTTGTAAACAGTGAATATATATGTAATTATACAACAGGGAATGGGTAAAGAAGGAGAAATGTATTTTAAAATTCAGCAAGCGAAGGGTTAAATACAAACAGTGATTTAGCGTTAAGCACAAACTAGGTGACTCTGTGATTACTTTTGCAAAACGTCTTGGTTCTAAATGAGACGCCGAGTAATTTGGCATGTTCTCCGGATCCAAATTGTTTGGCATTTTGTGTGTGAAGTTAAAATTAATGTTGAGGGTGAAGGTAAAATTAATATTCATGAATATGAATATTACTTTTGATTCATTCTTTTTATAATAGCATATCAACACAAAGAAGGTCATGGCAGAAACTGTACAATCAGATTTGTATCATTCCATAAACTAACAGACCAGACATTGATCAGACCGCTCATACAGGAGCGGTCTGGTCTTTGAATGGTGTATTTATTGAGTAAAGAGTTAAGTTCATGTGGCATGTTTACATGACACACCTTCGAAAGTCGGATGAACACAGACAATGGTATATTAATGCTATATAAAATGTTCTACCATTTGCATAATGAAGTAGTATGTTCCTTCGTTATTTAACGATAGAGTTCATTCCGTATGAAAATGTATAACTTGCGGGAGTATCTTAAATGACAATCAGTGCACACCTTGATCAAAACATTCCCCATAATATTCCTCTGATCAGAGACTACACTATTTGTGAATACCTGTGCACTATTTTCCCGCACTCAAAAGGATAATAGCAACATAATCATGTTCGCTTACCACTTGCCATTTGACACTCGTAGTATATGTATAGGCCGATTCAGGTCCTTCATTTATATAGGAAAGCATACGAAACAGGCCAAATTTGGAGCGGGTAAATTTACTGAGGTTAACTCTTTTGCTGCCAACTTTTCTCGTCTGCAAACTTTGTCGTCTGCTACAATATTCAGTTTACATTTTTTTCTTTATTTTTGTTTTATAAAACAGCAATAGTAACAAACAGTTTGGATCCTGATGAGACGCCAAGTTCCTCCGCGTCTCATCTGGATCCACACTGTTTACATAGGTTACGACAGATGCAACAATGGCAGCGAAATAGTCAAGGTTCCCTGCCACATATCTTGGTTTCCTGTCACAGATATTGGATACAGTAGGACAGCACGTTCGTATTTATAATCATGCACTATTATTACTTCCTAACAATAACATACCAAAGATCCGTTTGAAGTACGTTTAATGTTACACGTAGCATGCGTACAAAAAAGTAAAACCATGCACCTTCTAAGATACTTCATATATTAGGCCTGTGATTGTCTACTCTGCATCCAGTAAACACCCGTGATCCCATGTATGGGTGATAGGCAACCATTGTAGAATTAGTCAAAGCCAAAGGTTGTCACCATGACATATTTCCTTTGCTGGACCCATCCGCCATGACACAATGGATGGGCTTGAAATTATAGTTTGAATTAATTCTATAACATGGGAGATAAGCAATTCCCTCATATTGACGCATTTTGACATCTCTGTAAAAGTCACTGTTTAACCCATTCCCTCATATTGACGACTTTTGACGACTCTGTAAATGTCACTTTGTGAAACCATTGTGATAAATAGAGCATTTGCTCCTATAGGAGCAAATGCTCTATTTATCACAACGGTTTCAAACTACAAACTTCTAAAATTTTCCTTTTCTCTAGTCAATGCTCCTTTTCGGTAGATTTATTGAAAGAAGCAGGGTCTAAAAATAGCCTATGAGGTAATGGGTTAAACCCATTGTGATAAATAGAGCATTTTTGGGATAAAAGAAAGGGTTAAATGCACTCAATCACAGTTATCGATTAGTCATGCACAAATACTTTGTTTAACGGTTCCGTTATAACTTCGTTATTTCTTAATAACTGTTTCAGATGGTTTCGATTCTGATAAGGCCAAGAGTAATGAAGCACCTCATCAGGGCAGACATAACTATTTACCTGATAAAGACACCACTTCACGCCTTCGCAAACCCTTAGACTTATATTATGCGGTTTCTGCAGGAGCCGTGTGGTCAGGATATGCCCTATTTGCTTATAAAATGACTAAGTTCTATTTCTACAGTCCGTGCTATGACCAAAGCACACTGTCTTTATATACCAAAACAAATCAGCAACTAAATATTAATTCTGTCTTTATTTCATCAGAGGTCCAGATACGATGTGTAAATTTAAACATTTTCAAAAATAGCTCCTTTATTTAATCATCACTCTTAACCCTTTCTCTGCCAAACTCTCTCGTCTGCTAACTTTGTCGTCTGCTACAAATTTTCTTTTTTTTTATTTTCTTCATTTTTGTTTCAAAGACATAGTAACAGTAACAAGCAGTTTGGATCCTGATGAGACGCCGAGTTACTCGGCGTCTCATCTGGATCCAAACTGTTTGCATAGGTAATCACAGATCCGGCATTGGCAGCGAAAGGGTTAAAATTAAAAAGACGATTCTCATGTGAACTAGACAATGTACTTATGTATAAGTCTTAATAAAATATCTGTTCTGTTCTGTTCTGTTCTGTTCTAAAGAGTGGTCGGAATATAGGGTTTGGTGGAGAAACGACGATTTTAGTATTTGGGTACGCATTTTTATCTGTAGCTCTGTTCATGCATGCAGATTCGTCAGGAATGTGTTCTGGGTTTAAGGTCCCATTATATTTGACATTAAACGCCACACTTTTCCTTGTGAAAAAAAATGAACGAATCGAGGTTTTTGGTTAAGGGATGGTTTTAAAACACTATCAAATAATTTGAGATGGTTGAAAACTGTTTAATTTCGAATAAATCAACGAGGTTTACCATTGGAATCCCTATTTGACCAGATCGTCCACTAAATGCAAACGAGCAACTGTAACTAAATACATCATCGTCACGCGATGTCTGCACACAAAGAAAGTAAACAAAAATGGCGGCATACGACAGAGTGTGCATTCAGAGCTGATATCAGAAAATAGAAAATAAGTTTAGACATTTTTATATTTTTTTTCAATAATGTATTACTCTCTTCGATGCTTTAATATCTAAAGATATGCATGTTTATATGATATTCAACCTTACCGTAAATTTCGCAATTGTGCAGACGTACAACATGAAAACACAAACAAATTTCACGGCAATCATGAAACATAAACATAATCGTAACTTATCACGCATATTTGAAAGATTATAGCACTTTCAAGCAACTGTATCATATGTTTTGACTTGCCGCCGCCATTACAGATTGTGAGTAAATTATGACGAACTTATGAAGTCTTTGTACAGTACCTCAGTATGGCAAGCTACATATGTATCTAGAATCAGATCTATATAATTCCATAAGCAAACAGAACAGACCCTGATCAGACGGCTCCTATAAGAGCCGTCTGTTCTGGGTCTATTCTGTTTTCAAAGGCGTAGAAAATCGTATTTACGGAGTAAAGGGTTAATATGTTCAGCAGACATTTCATAATGATATTAAGGCCTGATTCTACAGTAAATATCCCTTATTCATAGTTCCATAAAATACAGTAGAACCCCTCTAATGCGACCACTTAATAAATAAATATATGTGTCTTTATAAGCAGGTGGTTGCTTAATGCAGGGCAAAAGTAATGCAGAAAGCTCCTAGAGGAGCTTTCTGCATTACTTTTGTTCTGCATTAAGCTACCACCTGCATCTAGCAGCCAGAATTTTACCTCTTTTAAGTGGTCGCATTAGCGGGGTTTTACTGTAATTTACATGTTATTAATTTTTATGATTTCATTATTTTCTTACCCGAATAACCATGGGGTAAATAGATAACAGAGCAGACCATGACCAGACAACCCCTATAGTACTGTTGTCTGATTTGACCTGGGTCTCTTCTATTTGCACTTATGTATGCACGCGTCTCTCTCAGATACATGAACAATGCCAGTTCTGATCTGTTGTAGTTTTATCTACGATTCGATCAAGTTTTTGAGAATCTATTGTCCGAATGTCACAGCTTGGTTCCCGGCGACACACTGAGTAACATGGCGTCTAATCTTAACCGAAACTGGGCCCAAATGTTATTAAACGTCTGAGTCTGAGTTTGAGATCATTCCCAAGTATATGATTGGTCAGAATCTGAGCACGCTCCAAATCTAACCAATCAGATGATTGAGAATGATCTCAGACTCAAACAAAAACTTTCATAATCTCGGAGCCTGGTTGCAGTTAAGTTAAGGTCATCTTTGATCCCACTGACATTCTACGTCTCCTCGGGATTCTAATTGTTCGGCACTCTATCAACCCATTACCTCATAGGCTATTTTTAGATTTAAACACTTAGAATAAATCTACCGAAAAGAGGCATTAACTAGAGAAAAGGAAAGTTTTAGAATTTTGTAGTTTGAAACCATTGTGATAAATAGAGCATTTGCTCCTATTGGAGCAAATGCTCTATTTATCACAATGGTTTCAAAAGTGACATTTACAGAGTCGTCAAAAGTCGTCAATATGAGGGAATGGGTTAATTAACACTACTTAAAAATGACGCAGACAATACTCTTTGCAGATGAAATTGATTTGGTGGCAAAAGGATTAAGGTTTTTCCGTTTTTTATGTATAGTAACCCTTTGTCTAGACAGGTAAAATTGGACGACGGGTGCATGTTTAACCTAGTTTGTGTCGAATGCCGTATGTCACGTCGACATTTTAGCTCATCTTACCTCTGTCATTATTCTGCTGAAAAATGTAAATGTGATCACACTGTCAAGGCAATGGTTTCGAGAGACTGGACAGCAAAACTGATTAAATGTTAACCCGTCACTTGCTATTCACGTCAATATACCTACCTGTAAATAGTGAAGACCCAGATGAGACAGCTCCTGCAGGAGCTGTCTCATCAGGGTCTGCAATATTTACAAGTTGAGTGTGCAACCAGTGCACTCCACAGCAGTGATTGCACAGCGAAATACTTGTACACAGTGAAGATATATGTAATTATACAACAGGGCATGGGTAAAGAAGGTGAAATATGTTTTAAAATTGAGCAAGAGAAGGGTTAAACATAGTAGCGCAGGGATATTTGTAAACCACAATAGTGGAAATCAGCTTTATGTAGGCGAAGACAGGTGAAGTATCAAACATAATCAAGGTATCCTCGGTTTGATGTATGCAAGTCTTGTTAAATTCAAGGTCATTTTCTGTACTAGAACCTCATACAGTAAAGTCGATCTTAAACGACTATTAGAAAGAGAAAACTAAGTGGGATGGGTCTTTAGGCTGGTTGTAGAATAAAAGTAATGAAGAAATTAAATTTCTACATTATTTTTGCCTTATACTAAACAGCCATCCGCGGATTAAATTAATAAATGGTCGCTTCACTGCACGGGCAATATGTTGTGAAGTTTGAAATAAGTACAAATCTGATCCTAAGATTAGTTGCGGTAAAGACGCTCGAAGGCGACCACACACAATATATATATAATCATGGATCTTAAATGCAGGTGGTAGCTTAATGCAAGAAAGAAGCTATGCAGAAAGCTCCTGTATATCATTCTACATTAATCCTTACAACGTGGAAAATGAATCACTAATTCCCTTTGCAAACAGTGGATACACGGATGAGAGGGCTCTTAGAGGAGCTCTCTCATCAGGGTCTGCACTGTTTGTCATGTTACACTTTTCTTTAGAAAGACTCCCATAGTGTTCGACGTAACACAGACAGGTGCTTTAAGTTTCAGAGTGGATCTTTAATTTCTGTGATTCTTTAGCTCTAACACATGAGTGGGTTGTCAAATAATCTGGATCCAAATGAGGCACAGATTCACTGTGCGCGTCATCTGGATCCAAACTGTTTTCAAAGGTTATACGGATTACCCCAATGCAACAAGTACAATAAAACCCCTGTTTAGGAGCCACTAAATTACAGTAAAACCTCTATATAGATGAAAGGTTGTACGTATAGACTCTGACAATTCAGGCGGGAAGTCCAAAAGCCCTTATCTTATTTTAACCTTTTTGTGAAAAATATGTTCTTTTCCACAGGTTTTGGTTTATTTTAGGTTTCAAAATGGAGGTTTCTTTAACAAATCAGAATGTCGAACCGTTTGAATCTTGTGAGACAACGAATTACTTGTGGATGTCATCTGCACTTAGTCTGTTTGCAAAGGCTGACACGGATTCGACTCTAGAGACGAAGTAGTAAAAATATTCCAATACTTACCTCTACTTGTTTTACCCTTTACACTATGAATATGCATGTAAGACATAATGACGAATATTACATCAGATTATTTCTTATAAAAGCACATGGACACATGTATATTCGGCCATGGCAGAAACTATAGAATCAGATCTACAATGTATGATAAGCGAACGGAGCTGACTCTGATCAGACGGCTCCTATGGTAACCGTCTGATCTATATATACTCTGTTTGCAAAGGCGTAGAGAGGCGGATTTATTGAGGAAAGGATTAAAACCCCGATTAGTCGGCTCATCTTGATTCTCTGCTAGTATGCAAAGAGTTAACACATAAACACCTGTGATCTCATAAATGGATCACAGGCATACAGTGTAGACCCAATTTAGAGGAGCCCTTTGATTAGAGTATGTCCTGTGTGTTACATCAGCCAATGTCGAAGGTGGTCATCAGAACATAAGGTTATAAAACATTTTGCCCGAGTCTGAATTCATACTAAAGCACCTGGTCCCTAGGCTCTGAGGTTATAAAACGTTTTTGCTTCAGTCTGAGATAATTCTCAAGCATATGATTGGTCAGATTCTGAGCTTGCTCTCAGACTCAGGCTCAGAAGTTTTATAACATCGGGTCCAGATTGGCCAGATTCTGAGCTTGCTGATACTTGAGAATGATCTGACTCAGACATAGAAGTTTTATAACCTTGGACCCAGAACATAATCCTTCTGCAAGACCCCTCCGACATGAATAATGGGTTTTGATGGATGGGATGTAAACTTTATTTTGGAGGAGTTTACTTAGCAAATATGGGAGTTTTAAAGTTTTAAAGTGCTCATAGGTTTTTATCTGTTTTTATTTCACCGCTTTAAATTGAGCACTGCCCCTTTCAACAATGTGGCATTGTTCAGGTTAACAAAGATATGTTAATATAAATAGGTTCAAGTTGACCAAAGAACGGCATAAAATCGATTATTATTATTTTGTTATTTACAGTAAAACTTCTCTACAAAGCTGTAATGAGGCGTTACTGTACTTTCATGTTCAAAACTCCGTCCCAATGTACTATGTTCCTCGTGTATTAAAAATGACCTACTGACCAACTTTAAGGTTTTCGACCAATCACAGTATTTGAACTTCCTGCATTTTTTAAGGAATAGAAACACGTGTGCAATATCTGGTTACCTAAAGAATTGAATTCATTACTCAACAAGTTAACGAGGCGTACCTTTAACCCTTCTCAATCATGGAATATAAGTGCGCTAACCCTTTACTCCATAAATACGTCTTTCTACGCCTTCACAAACAGAGTAGACTCAGAACAGATGGCTCCTATGATATAATATAGATATGATTCTACATTGTAGCCATTTTAGAAACTAAAGAAACAGGTCTATCAAATTCCATTAGCAAACAGAGCAGACCCTGAGCAGACGGTTCCTTCAGGAGCCGTGTGATCTGGATCTACTCTGTCCGCAAATTTATGCGTATAAAGGCGTTTATATGAAGGAAATGGTTGAAGTGATAGTCCCTCACATACACACACGCATATTTGCTATGTTCAATAGTTACTATTATGAAAACTTTCAACTTGATCTTGTATAGAAAAAATGCCCCTTTGATACAAGATAAATCGTTTTCGTCGATACTTATAATGTTTTGTTGTACAAGAAAGTATTATCGACATTTATTTAACTAAAACGCAACCCGATTAAATACTGCAGTAAAACCTCTCCATAATGGTCACTAAAATATATCAAGTATTTTGTGTTAAAGGCAGGTGGCTGCTTAAAGCAAGGTGAAAGTAAAACAGAACGCTCCTATAGGAGCGTTCTGTTTTACTTTCACCTTGCTTTAAGCAGCCACCTGCCATAAATTCCAAATGATTAACACAATTAAGTGGTCGTTATAGAGAGATTCTACTATAATACATTAGCGAATAACACCGGAGTCTTCGATATCAAACACATTAACCATTAACTCAATAAATACGCTTTTCTACGCCTTTGCAAATAGATTAGACCCAGATCAGACCACAGATGTCAGGCGCGTGACATATTTCTTTCGTGTAGTATCTAATACTATTATACTCTATAAAATCAAAACTTTTTTTCTATCAAAGTATGATCTCTAAATGTATACGAATATGTTTGTTAGTAGTATTTATGAAACTGCCACGCGCCTGGCACCTGTGGACCAGACTGCTACTTCAGGAGCCGTCTAATAGGAGTCTACTCTGTTTGTTACTAATATAACATAGACCTGAGTCTACAATTTCCGCTATGGTCAAAAGGTGCCTATGTTCATGTGTCACTATATTTATAAATTAATCTAATAAATATTCACGGTGTCATTATTTCTTACACGAATACCAGTATTCTTGGAGTGTGTCTTATTCTACTGGTTTTCTTGCCATATACGTGTACATGAACTCCTTTTCAGCATGCAAACACATGGTTTATGTAATTTTAAGTATTCTAAAGCGCTTTGCAAGTACATGTCTAGACTATCACTTTAAAATACAGGTAGGTATAATTCTGGGTGCTAGATGCAGGTGGTAGCTTAATGCAGGACAAAAGTAATGCAGAAAGCTCCTCCAGGAGCTTTCTGCATTACTTCTGCCCTGCATTAAGCAACCACCTGCTTAAAAAGACACCCATGTTAATCCATTAAGTGGTCGCATTAGCGGGGTTCTACTGTATTTGTCCGACTGCTAAAGCATTTCCTCACAGGAATGATTGTATTCTATTGTTCACTAAATATTTACCCATTCCCTCATATAGACGACTTTTGACGACTCTGTAAAAGTCACTTTGTGAAGTCATTGTGATAAATAGAGCATTTGCTCCTATAGGAGCAAATGCTCTATTTATCACAATGGTTTCAAACTACACAATTCTTAAAGTTTCCTTTTCTCTAGTTAATGCTCCTTTTCAGTAGATTTATTCAAAGAGGTTGTATCTAAAAATAGCCTATGAGGTAATGGGTTAAACTGATTGTCAAACGTTGTTGATATTTATACGACTTTGTGTCTCATTTGGAACCGTTCCTACAGAAAAGTGTATCAAGAAGTTTCATGTACTATGCTATAGGAATATATTCTCTTAACCCTTTACTCCACAGATATGCATCTTCATGTATTTGCAATCAGAGTTGTCCCAGATACAGACTTCCCTGTAGTAGCCGTCTGATCAGATTCTACTCTATTTGCTTATGGGATAGTATAAAACTGATTCTACAGTTCCTGCCCTCGGCAAAGAACAGAATGTGTTCATATAACATTGTAAACATATTAATCTAATTATATTCACGATGTCATTATTTCCTACTGGAATATTTAAACGGTTAAGGATCATAACAAGTAAGCTATCTCTGGAGTGGTCGCGGAAGAGAGGTGTCTATTGATTTCTCAATGCGTACATTTGTAATTGGATCCAAATTATTTTTTATAAAACTAAATACAAGAAATACCCACTTTGAAAAATGGAGCAGACAGGTATTTTAGTGTACGGGTTTTATTTTGACATCGAAACTATATGCCCTCCCATACTCTACAATGCATGTAAAATGTTAGATGTTCCAAACCCATCGTCTGTTAAATGTTTATAGAACATCTCTACAACTTTATACCGGACATTCAATTTAGTATAAATATTTGACTTCATTTTTTATTCAAAAGCATATTCACAGTAACAAACAGTTTGAGTCCTGATGAGAAGCCGAGTTACTCGGCGTCTCATCTGGATCTAAACTGTTTGCAGAAGTAATCACAGATGCGACATTGGCAGCAAAAGAGTTAAGATTGGGTTTTAGTATACATGTAGTTGAATCTAACACTGACATTAAATCATGTACATTGCATTAACTCATTCGCAGACAATGTCTCAAACAATTTGGATCCAGATAAGACAGTAGTTCATTTGGAACCAAACTGTTTGCAATGGTAAACATGGTAAAGGGCTCACGTAAATGTTAATACTTTCAACACTATGGACTAGGTACAGTTAAATCTCGATTATTAATTCGAATTATCTATATATAGAATAATTTAGACCCTTTTAGGCAGATGACTGCTTAATGCATGATGAAAGTCATGCAGAAAGCTCCTCCAGGGTAAACTTACGTGTTTGTTTTCCTATTTACCTTTTTAAAAACCTTGCGAGAGTGTCAAACGGCTATAGCCCCTTGGAGACACAATCGGGGTTCTAGTCAAACGGCTATAGCCCTTTCGAGACACAATCAGGGTTCTAAGAGTTTGCGAAGGCTGTCGCATTTCCGTCTCCCGCAATCCACGACCTTACACGCATTAGCAAACAGTTTGGATCCAGATGAAACGCCGAGTCGCTCGGCATCCTATCACGATTCAAGCTATTTGACACCCAGTCATTAGATTCTAAATAGCTTTGTCGAATCAAAATTACATTAAAACCTCTGTAAACCGGAGTTCTAGAAGAAATTAATTCAGATACTTGTAGGCATTTGGCAGCCTACTGCAGGCTGAAAGTCGTGCAGAAAGCTCCTAGAGGAGCTTTCTGTATATTTTTCACCCTGCATTAAGCTGCCACATGTTTTCAATGCCGATATTTATACTAAATTGGACGTCCGATTTAGAGGGGTTGTACTGTACAAATTTTGCACCGGGTCCAACATTGAGCAGACATGGTTTGCTTCACAGCGAGTAGGGTTAAGGTTATAGCCATGGGTTCACCGGTTCAACGTTCGGTATTAGCGGAGGTATCGATCGTAGAGTGACAACGATGCTGAACCGAGGTCGAAGGTTTTTATTGGGGTTACACCGGCCTTTTACCCAAGCCACACACGCAATCACTAAATATGCGACGTCATCGAAAACAGTAATGTTGACCCTGTTAAAAACTATATAAAGCGTACCGTTATCTAACTCACTAAACACTTCTATGCGAATAGTTGAAGATTACGCATCGGTTATAAACACGTAACGCACATAGTGTGCAAATAAAGTTAGTTACGATATTGTGGTGGACGCTACTTTACATAGTTTGAATCGAAGCAAAAACTAAATCTGAAAAAATGATTACAGTGGGAATCGCAATAATTGTCGTAGCACTTTTTGGATATATATGCTGGAAAAGTCACCGGCAAGACAGTAATGAGTCTGAAAAGTTGCCCCCAGGCACCATGGGTTGGCCAGTTATCGGGGAAAGTCTAGAGTTTTTACGAAAAAAGGTAAGTGTTAAAAAGTGTTTATTGAGGGCCTCATGGAAGATTGGTCATAACCAAAAAATGAGTACTCTCGTTAAATAAAGTCTTTATTATTATTATTATTATATTATTATTATTATTATTTAACAGATCATTATGGTGGTCGCTTTGGAGAGGTACTGCCCTACTTCTAAAAGTTTTAAGTCTTAGATGTTAATTACTTTCGTCCTACGTTCGCCACCAGCTGCTCTTGAAGAACCCGCTGTTTATTGTACAGTAGAACCGGTCTTCAGCTGTCTTTTATTTATTGCACATACGAGTCTTACCAAGTACCGGGTTGAAACATGCTTAATGCAGGGTAAAGGTGATACATGTATATTACTTTTGTTCTGCTTCAAGCTACCCCATAGTTCAGAACTCAAGGTTTAGCCTTCTTTTCAATGGCTGCTTAAGGCATGTTTTATTGTACAGTGAATCCCCGCTAATGCGACCACCTAAAAGAGGTATAATTATGGGTGCTAGGTGCAGGTGGTAGCTTAATGCAGGACAAAAGTAATACAGAAAGCTCCTAGAGGAGCTTTCTGTATTACTTTTGCCCTGCATTAAGCAACCACCTGCTTAGAAGAACACTCATGTTTATTCATTAAGTGGTCGCATTAGCGGGGTTTCACTGTATATGTATTCGTATTGTATAGGTGTTGTACTGCTAGAACTACTGTTGTCACAAAAGACAGGTCCTGCTGTAATTTACATTAGAAACAGTACAGCAAAACTTCTCTAAACCTGGCGTTTTGTTACGAAAAGTTGTATCTTTTTGAGATATGTGTCTGGTTAATGCACAGAGGAGTCTTGGTACAATATTGGTAGAAACTGCCACGTCAGGTCTATTATAATTCCATAAGCAAATGTATAGTAGACCCTGATCAGATATCTCCTAAAGGAGTCCTTTGATCTGGGTCTACTCTGTTTGCAAAGGCGTGAAAAGGCGTTTTCATGAAGGACAGGGTTAACATTTCATTTACAGTAGAACCTCTCAATAACTTTCCCATTTACCCAAGTGGATAATCATGCATAAAATGGTCAAGGAATATAGTGAGCTACATTTAGTGGCATCTGGGCAAGGGCCTTTTTACTATAGCAACAAAAAAACAACACTTTATAATCAGATGTACAGTAAACCGGACGGTACAGTTAATATCAGTGTCGGTCTTACTGCCAGGTGTCAGCTTAACGCCATGTTGAAAGCCATGCAGAAAGCTCCCAAAGGAGCAGCCACCTGCCTGAAAACCTAAATGTTTCCTTATGATAATTCTGATTGAGAGGGGTTCTACTGTAAAGCAGTAATTCTTAAGGAAATAGAACAGACGCTATTCAGTAGGCTATAGACGGCTGATAGGGATAGTATTTGCTGTTTGAAAAGACATCAAAAGGCGTCTTTATTAAGTAATTAATGAAGAAACATAGGCTATGTGTCTTCAAAAGAACCTAGTTGCTTCAGAACGACATTAAAGCCGTGCATTTCTTGAATATATAACTTTTTATCCTGTACTGGTCTAAACACTCTCGCCGCCATGTAAAGTTTCGCCTGACAGGATTGTCGCCCTTTTCGGGTCTCACAGTAGAGCTCCCTTCCATTTCTGTTGAGGGTGTCAAACAGTAGTGTGTATTCTAACGAGCCGTCAAGTTGCTATCTATACAATGGTAAATTGTCTGTGATAGGGAAATATATTCTGTTTAGGAGTTAACCTCTTTCGCTGCCAAATGTTATCCTCTGCTACAATTTTCAAGTTTTATTTTTCTTCATTTTTATGTTAAGAAACAATCCTGATGAGATGCCGAGTTGTTCGGCGTCTCATCTTGATTCAAACTGTTTGCATAGGTAATCACAAATGCGAAATTGGCAGCGAAAGGGTAAATGTTGGCCAGTGACTTTCGTACCTGTATAGTTTGAGCTGATATCAAACAAAATTAATCGTTTGAATGCAAAACCAGTTTACTGGCATTGGCTAAAAGTGTGGTCAAAGATCTGAGAGCTTCTAGAGGAACCCTCTGATCATAGTATACATTTTTTGTCATTCAACTTCTTCAAACAAGTTTAAGCTTTTCATAGAGAATAGTCTTTATAGTTTAACCCATTCCCTCATATTGACGACTTTTGAATATTGAGTCTGTAAAAGTCACTTTGTGAAACTATTGTGATAAATACAGCATTTGCTCCTATAGTAGCAAATGCTCTATTTATCACAATGGTTTCAAGTTAAAAAATTCTAAAAAAAATCATTTTCTCTAGTTAACGGGTGAGACACCTCCAGTGAAATGTGTCGTGTACCAACATCGATATTGATACTTAATTAACCCCTTCCGTGCCACAATGACAGGTTGATATCACATGCAAACAGTTTGTATCCAGATGAGACGCCGAGTAACTCGGCGTCTCATCAGGATCCAAACTGTTTGACACCCTGTTTACTGTTTTATAAAGAAAATGGAAGAAGTGCACACACTTACACTAAAAATAAACGAAACTATGCCCAGCAGACGACAATGCTGGCACCGAAAGGGTTAAACGTCCGGTTTCGAAGGGTTTTACTGTACTTAAACAAACGATACTAAATGAATGGTTTTGAAATAATATGAGCGCAATGACGGACACTGAGATCAAGCTTTTTGATAATATTATGTGCTTTGCAGGTGTTTCATCTCTACAAAGGTAGTGCCATGGTTAAACTTGTTTCTTTATCATGTCCTTTTTTACATTTCTTCTTATCTTTTGTCCCGTTTTTTGACTGATAACGTCAGAAAATGATTGTGTTACTCGAGAACCTCGCTTCACCACAAAATGAATACAACGCTAAATACTGTAATTTCCCAGTGGGTTAGTTATTCCAACATTTTAATAAAGGAACTTTGAAATCTGTTTAGGCATATGCTTGCTTAATTGGGGGGGGGGGGGGGATACTGCTCCTCTAGGAGCGTTCTGTACGACTTTCCATCCACATTAACCCTTTCCCTCATATTGACGACTTTTGACGACTCTGTAAAAGTCATTTCTTGAAAGCTCCTATAGGGGCAAATGCTCTATTTATCACAATGGTTTCAAACTACACAATTCTAAAAGTTTCATTTTCTCTAGTTAATGCTCCTTTTCGGTAGATTTATTCAAAGAGGTTATATCTAAAAATATCCTATGAGGTAATGGGTTAAAAACTAATACTGACACTGGTTAAAGTGTTGGAATTATCGAAGTTGTACTGTACATTGTGATACATATACAGTTTAACCTCTCTACAAAGGTCACTCAAATGGCGGCTGATTCTAGTGTATAAAACAGCTTTTAAACCATTTAAACACTGAACTGTCAGAGTGGAATAACCCACTAGTGTTTATCTATAGAGTTCATTATGTATGAAATGCTTAAAATGCTACAATATTTTGAATTACAAAATGTGTAGAATCTGACCAGTGTAGAATCTGACCAGAGGGTTCCTCTGGGCGCCCTATGATCTGGGTCTACACTGTTTGCATATGGCAGTACATGCGCGTCTCAGATTTAAAGGATTAATGCAGGACGAATGTTATATTGCAAGCATTCACCTCTTTTTAAAAGAACCTGCATGAATCTCTCTTTTAGAACGACCGCAGGACGTTTCTAAGTACATGTAGACCAATGGTCTAAATATAGTTGCTTAGACATGTAGAGCTATAGTTATACCGTTAGCTTCCAAGAGTATATGTATACATGTATATCCTTTCGTTATGCCTTTGCAAACAGAGCAGAGTCAGGCCATCATCTCCTGTTTTAACTATCTGGTCAGGGTCAGCCCTGGTGCATACGAAGTAAAATATTACCATACTCAGACGCCACAATAAACATTATAATTAATAGTCACAAAGTCATTACTTCTTATATGAATATTCGTGGAAGAAAGGATTAGACAAGTTTATTAGACAGTCTTCATATTTAAAGACCACCATGGCTTATCATCAATGTCGTACACGTAGTTTTAAATCGTTGGTAACTGATTCAATGTTTACAGTGCGGGATACGAGTCACTAACGTCCTTTGCAAACAGTGTAGACCCAGATCCTAGAGGAGCCCTCTCACCAGGGTCTGTGCTGTTTGTCATGTTAACTTTTTCTTTAGAAATGTCCTTAAATATTCACCGTAAGATTGGCCTGTTGGGAATTTGGAATAGTCCATTTGAATATTCAGCATTGTAAGAGTTAATTTGTACCGTACAATAAAAAAGATTATTGACCTCTTGAATGCGGAAAACCAGTGTGCTGACATGCGCAAACAATATCTACCCAAACAGGGAGCCCTCTGACCAGGGTCTGCACTGTTTATCATTCTGAAACCTCTCACAAATTATACCCTTACTGAATGGACCTTATATTTAAACGATAATGTACTGTTCCACTTGAATATACTTCAGAGGGTAAGTCATATCTGTCAAGCGTGAACATTTTGAAAATGGACAGTGACCAATAGCGCACACTGCCGGGGTCAATAATCGCCCCTGTAAATAGTGTATGTTAGTCATATTGGGTGAATGTTCGTTAAATCTTTAATACGCTGTTCGCTAACATGGTGCGTTATATGGCACACATAGTAGATACAGACATGTCCCCTTTCAATATAATTGACGATTTTGGTATTTTTAGGTGGTTCTGTGAGAATCAGTTTCGATGAATATATTCTGTACAGTATTCCAGTTTATTAAAGTCCCATGAAGCAAATCAGTTAACCCAAAATCAGGTTAAAGGTTAATTTTATGGACACCAATATATAAGCATTAGGCACACAAAGCTTTTTCTTCACTCACGTGGACTATGGTATGAGGGATGTGATGTGTTCCATTTGAAAATATGAGGTAAAACGTTTCACTCTTGGAATACAGCAAATTGTTAGACTTTAATCTATGTTTGTTTAACCCTTAAGCTGGAGATATGAGCCGGTTTCTGAGAAAAGGTGTCTTATTGAATTGTAAACGAGGGTCCAGATTAAAGATGGATAATTTTTAAAAAAAAAATTAACTTCTTTATTTCTCCATCAAACTCTATGCTGTGACCACTCTTTAGAATCGTCTCGGAGAGCCTATGCTGTGACCACTCTTTAGAATCGTCTCGAAGAACCTATGCTGTGACCACTCTTTAGAATCGTCTAGACGATTCTAAAGAGTGGTCACAGCATAGGGTTTGGTGGAGAAATGAGAATTTCAGTATTTATTTGAGTACGCACCTTTATCTGTAGCTCTGGTAAACAGTTGTTACATTTATGTGCTGTACGTTTTAACCTATAACACATTAGTTCATATTCTGATCAGTAACAAACTGTATACACACTGGACACGGCGAAAGCTGTAGAATTAGATAATTATATATGATCCCATAAACAAACAGAGCAGACCTGATCAGACGACTCCCACAAGAGCCGTCTGATCTAGGTCTACTCTGTTTGCAGAGGAGTCAAAAAGACTTCTCTGTAAGGTAAAGGTTAAAGCTGGTGAGAGTTTTTTTTACATACAAACGTACTAAGTGTTCTTTGACGTTATCTCATAAGTTCATGATAATGTATGACCAATGTCGTGTCTGACAACCTTATTTGCTATGTATGGTACGTTCTACTCACAGGTGAGGCTAAATAGGTGATACTGTAACACTCTCTAATTTGGACGTTTAGTAAAGAATAATAATTCAGCTCATCTTATCGAGGTGGGTGCTTAATGCAGAGTAAAAGTCACGCAGAAAGCTCCGTTGGGATCTTTCTGCGTTGCTTTCATTCTGTATTAAGCTGTCAGCTGTTACAGATACCAGTACATATACTATTTTGATATTCCGGTTCAAAGAGATTGTACTGTACTTCATGTCCCACTTTCACGAGCCCTCTAGCATATATCTGTATTATCTATTCTGGTATGTCAAAATGAAAATATAGCAAATCTGGAACTGAATAGAGTATAATCAACTACTTGTGGTTGATATCAAATGCATGCTACGATAATAGTGGGTTGTTATCTGTCCACAGTACGATTCTCTTTTTCAGAATTCAAATTAATCCTCACCAGCTTCTTTAGTTAGAACTCATTTAACCCTATACTTGATAGAGACTCATTTAGACCTATTTAGACCATTTGCGAACATGACAGATTCATGTAGGAGCCATCTGATCAAGGTCCATGCTTATAAAACGTTTAGTTGAGTCTGAGATCGTTCTCAAGCTTTTGATTGGTCAGATTTGAGCCTTTGGCTCAAATCTGACCAATCAAAAGCTTGAGAACTCAAATCTGACCAATCAAAAGCTTGAGAACGAAAGTCAGACTCAACTAAAAGCTTTATAAGCATGGGCCCAGGGACTGCTCTGATTGCTTAGGAAGTAATATAAAGTATATATCTGATTCTACATTTTCCGCCATAGCCACCAAGTCCTGTGTTGAACTGCCAATCTTATTTGTGTTAATGATGACATTTCTTATTTCTGGCATAGGTAATCATCAGGTCATTGGGATACGTTTTAAGCCTACATGTAAATGGACTCGCCAGAAAGGTGTGTACAGAGCTCCAGATAAGATGCGTAAATTAAAACATTTTAAAAAATAACTTCTTTATTTCTCCACCAAACCCTATGTTGTGACCACTCTTTAGAATCGTCTCTTCGAGAGAGGTGTGGTGGAGAATGACGATTTTAGTATTTGAGTACACACCTGTATCTGTAGTTCTGTGTATATATAGGTATATACTACGTATTTGAAAGGCCCTATCGTTTACATGGACAAACATGTCAAAGTCTTTTCAAATCATTTCGATCCACATGAGACGCTGGGCGATTGGCCCGATCTGGTTGACATTCTTACATTAATTCTGAAAAGAGATGGACACATTTCTGCATTGAGTATGCCATTGGATAACCGTCTTTGCAGATGTCACTTTGCTGAGCATGCTAAAGGGTACACTCGGTTTATAATATGTGCTTAACCCAAATCTGTTGCGGCTTGGAACCCAATTACGTATACAGTAAAACCTCTCTAAACCTCTCTAAATTTAGTATAACACCGGTCTTGGAAGACAGGTGGCAGTTTAATGCCGGGGGGGGGGGGTTAAACGTTCCTCTAGGAGTTTTCTGCATGACTTTGACTCTGCATTAAGCAGCCCCCTGTCTAAAAGTATCTAAAGTCTTCTTAACTAGAATTCAGGGGTTTACTGTACTTGTAGAAAACAGGTTCATCAAGAGTTGTGTTTGATCTATAGTCTTAGCCTACATGTATAGTCAGTTCACGGGCGTTCTGTACAAACAGGTTCATCAAGAGTTGTGTTTGATGTAAAGTCTTAGCCTATAGTCAGTTGCGTTTGATCTATAGTCTTAGCCTATAGTCAGTTGTGTTTGATCTATAGTCTTAGCCTATGGTCAGTTGTGTTTGATCTATAGCCTTAGCCTATAGTCAGTTCACGGGCGTTCTGTATAAACAGGTTAATCAAGAATTGTGTTTGATCTATAGTCTTAGCCTATAGTCAGTTGTGTTTGATCTATAGTCTTAGCCTGTGGTCAGTTGTGTTTGATCTATAGCCTTAGCTTATAGTCAGTTGTGTTTGATCTATAGCCTTAGCCTATAGTCAGTTGTGTTTGATCTATAGCCTTAGCCTATAGTCTGTTGTGTTTGATCTATAGTTTTAGCCTATAGTCAGTTGTGTTTGATCTATAGCCTTAGCCTATAGTCAGTTCACGGGCGTTCTGTACAGAAAGGTTAGGCTAATCTATGTACTTTCAACCTATACATGTACCCTGTTGTACAAAACGACGCGTGCTTCTATTTGTTGCAATCTCTACTTACGTTTGATTTACAGCTTTTGAAAAATTGTCAATGGAATGTCAAACGGGTTGACGCTTCATGAGACACGGGAGTACCCCAATTATTAGTCAATACAAGCCAGGTCATACTTAACATATGCATTCACCCTTTCCCCCATATAAACAACTTTTCACCCACTTGCAAACAGAGTAGACCCAGATCAGACGGCTTCTATAGGAGCCATCTGATCAGGGTCTGTTCTGTTTGCTTATGACTTGATAAAGATCTGATTCCAAAGCATTTGTCAAAAGCAAAACATTTCTTATGTTAAAGTTAATGTTATAAATGTCAGGTAAGAAATATTCCTGATGTCATTATTTGTTACATAGATACAGCTAGAGGGTTAAGCTATGGTCTGATAATGTTATAACATTTAGCCTGATGAGCAAATAATCTTCCGCCCAAACATTTCACTTGTTTCGGAATATAACTTATTGCCGGTATTACAAATATACGACCAGCGTGTCAAATAATGTGAAAGATTAATCGACATCTCATCTGGATCCAAACTGTTCGTAAATGTTATAAACAGGCATCATAATGTGCCAACAGTTAAATGGCATAACAACCCTCTGTAGAGCTTAGGTAATATAACGAGGTTAGGTAATGTGCATTGATCTGAAGTATAAAAAAAACAGGTCATCGATTTGTAGGACAAGGAGAATATTTCTAGGTCAGTCTTCAATGAATGTGACCCCAGCCTACTCTACATTTCTTCCAATGACACAAAGCCGCTTCTGGTCAGCTATATTTAGCTTGGCCATCGTTCTCCCACCTCTTCTTTCCAAGATCAATGGGACATCATGATGACCTACAATTGAATCAGAGAATGAGTTGAACAAATCTTTTCCGACCTTATTGGCCAACCCCATACCTGTAATGAAAAAACAAACATTTGTTTATTTTGTCTACTGAAAATCATTTTAACCCTTTCACCGCCGCAGTCGAGTAAATGCACCACGACAAATAGTGCAGTCCCAGATCAGACGCCGCCTTTTCAAGGCGGCGTCTGATCAGGGACTTCACTATTTGTCTCAATCTCTATTTCTATATATGTGCTTTATTCCTTTGAAATTTGCATTTATTTATCTCATTTCCTTATTTTATTGAATGATTTAACAAACTTGGATTGCAGACGACAATTAGAAATTTGGCGCCGAAAGGGTTAAAGACCAGGCGTCTGATAAATGTTTGCATAGTTTGCTCCTAGCCTGTTTCTGAAATACACTTCTGGACATCTCTAGACCGACATCATCACGGGACTACAGCAGTTGACTGATTCAATGCATAACGAAAGTAATACAGAAAGCTCCAATACAGGCTTTTTGCATTACTACATGTATCACCCAAATAAAAGCTACGGCATGTATTAAATATAAAATTACAACTTTTAGTTGTCGCTGCGGAGAGGTCTTACTGTGCCTTATCCTATAAAATAACCTGACCGTGTTGGCACACATTATAATATCTGTAAGTCGGCGTCTCATCAGGATCCAAACTGCTTGGCACCTTTCTTATATCTGTCACGAAATGGAAATCGCCCATAGAAGACAATTTATTTTAACCCAATATTTGCTCAACAGGCTAACGGTTATAGCGTGTTTCCATGTATGTGCAGTATTAATTTTGTACTCCGAGGATTATTTTGCTTATGCAACTTCTGTAAAATAAACTATGAAACAAACTGTGCAGACAAAGAGACCCTTGTCTGGATCTACTACATGTACGTTTGATTATGTCCCCATTTAAAGACAGCGGCCTCGGATGAGTAAAGAATTCTGAGGAAATAGGTTAGGAAGACCATCGTTTCCGTGTTCATCAAGGTCAATATATTCGGCCTATATTCAAGGCTAACTGACCAATATAGCAATGGAAAGTATTGGTTTCTGTGCCGTGTTGAACCTATATAACTGAGGGCTACAAATAAAGTTGCGTACCCAAATACATGCACTACAAGTACTCCTCATTCCTCCACCAAACCCTATACTGTGACCACTCTTTGGATTCGTCTCGGATGGAGCTATTCATTACAATGTTTACATTTACGCATCCTATCTGGGCCTCTGTATAATATACAGTAAAACCTCGATTATTCGAATTTTCGGTATAGAAGAATTTAGACCCTTTTAGGCAGGTGGCTGCTTAATGCATGGTGAAAGTCATGCAGAAAGCTCCTAGAGGAGCTTTCTGCATGACTTTCACCATGCATTAAGCTGCCACCTGTCTTAAAGATCGATAATAATACGTATTTTAGTGTTCGGATAATCGAAGTTTTACTGTATGTTCAAGGTTAACTGGCAAATGTAGCAAATAGGAAATACAATACAACCCATCTAAACCGGACGCTCACTTTAGTATGAATATCGGGTTAACGTCAGTGTTCATCATTATGATATTAAAGATTAAATGTACTGTGTGGTCTTAATAAACAAACAATGCAGATAATGGTTAAAGGGCTCTCCGATCACTGACCTGGGTCTGCACTTGCTAGTTACGTAACGCCTTTGCAGCTCTCTATGGATTACTGTCTCACTTATCTCTTTCTAAATAACTGTTTTCACCGTCGTGATGAATCGTATACACTGCAGATGATAATTTTGCAGACGTAATCCCCAGATATCAAGATAAAACCTGCATCCTAATTAGGGTTTACAACAGCAGTATAGTATTAACCTTTTCGCTGACACGTAATGTCATCTGCAAGATTTGGCGTGTGTTACCATTTTCATTTCTTAGAATTTTCTTCCATTTTTTCATAAAACATAATCACGGTATATATTATAGTGTGATATAAATGCAATATCACTTGTTTTACTTCCAGGTTCAGTTTTTCAAGGAGCGGCATGGGCAGCATGGTCGGATTTACAAAACCAGTCTGTTTGGACAGTCTATCATCCGAGTGGCAGGTGCCGAAAACATCCGTAAAATAACACTTGGCGAGAACAAGATAGTCCGATCAAGCTATCCACAATCTGTCATCAGGCTACTTGGCAAGGACTCAATCGCCATGAGTCAGGGTGAGGTCCACCATCTGAAAAGACAGAATCTACAAAAGTACCTATGTCCAGAATACCTCAGAAACCACGTCCCGATAATGGCCAACACAATATCCGAGCGCTTGCAAACATGGTGCACAATGCCACACGTGAATCTGCACAAGGAATGTCGTAAGCTCTTCATCGAACTAGCCACAAAGTTTCTGATCAGAATTGACATCGAACATGAGGATGTAGATGCAATGAAAGAACAGCTGGATATCTTCAACGAAAATATATTCTGTCTGCCCATTAACTTGCCTGGATTTGGACTTCACAAGGTATGTCAAAGTATTCTATATTCACCAAAGTCACGCATGCGGTTACTATAGTAAATAGAATAATAAATAGAACATATACAGTAAAATCTACCATCAGCGACCATCTACAATAAATAGAAATAGAATTCTGGATTTTAAGACTTGTGGTAGCTTAATGCAGAACGAAAGTTATACAGAAAGCTTCTTTAGGAGCATTCTGCATTACTTTCGTCCTGCATTTAGCAATCACAGCCCTTATAATCCAACATCTATTCCTTATATGTTCACTATAGCTATGTTCTAATGTAGATCACAAACACGATACAGTTTATTCGACTGGTGTAGGCCTAATATAAACCATTTTCCATTGTGGAAAAAATAAATTCTGCTAAAACCCTGACCTTGTTTTTAAAACTTGCTTTCCGTTCAAATAATTCATAAAGAAACTGTTTACCAAGTACCAAACAGCTTTGATCCTGACAAGACGCCGAGTTACTCGGTATCTCATTTGGATTCAGACCCGTTTGCAAATGTAGGTCAGGTCGAGTGTAGCATGAGAAAGGTTAACTTCATGAGTTTTCTCTTTTATCAGGCATTGAATGCAAAGAAAAGAATGAAAGAAATAATTACCAGAGTTTTGAATAAGCCAGTTGACAACAATAACGATAATACAGCGTTGCCATCACTCCTCGAGGGTCTACGTGCAAGTAAAGGCGACAAAATCAACATGGAGGATGAAGAAGAGATGCTTAATGCCATTGTAGAACTGTTTTTCGCAGGATCTGAGACTGTCAGCTCAGGCGGCTTTATGTTGGCACATAATCTAATCACACAACCCGGTGTAGTTGACAAATTGGCGGAAGACGTCAGAAAGCAGGGCCTGCATAATTTAAATGAGACTGTTAGTACGCATGACGTCAAGGAAATGCCGTATGTCCAAGCAGTTGTGAACGAGACATTAAGAACAACACCACCAGTTGGTGGAGCGTACAGGACAACTTTAGAATCCTTTGAATTGGAGGTAAATTAGAATCATGTATAGAAGAACCTGTGTTAAGTGACCATCAAAAAAGAGATCTAATTATTGGTTTGTAAGGCAGGTAATAATTTTCTACATTACTTTTGCCCTGCATTAAGCAACCGCGTGCTTTTTAAGACGCCTTTGTTCAAAATAAATGAATATCTACTCAGGACAGGTTCTACTGTTTTTACATGTGTTTTTCTGTTTCAATAGTACATTTATAGCATAAAAACGTACCCTTCTTTCCATAAATTCTCACAAACATTGTCTTTGAATTACAAGGACATATGCTATATACATGTATGTATTCGAACATGAAATTAGTAATATACTTTTAAAAGCATATCATATACAGTTTAAAAAAGAAAGCAAACCAGCATCAACAACATACACGGGTAGCTGTGTATGCTCCAGATAGAGTGCGTAAATTAAAATATTTTCAAAAATACCTCCTTTATTTCTCCACCAAACTGTTTACTGTGATCACTGATTAGAATCGTCTCTTCGAGACGATTTTCTAAGAGTGGTCTAAGTATAGGGTTTGGTGGAGTACTGACGATTTAAGTATTTGGGTACGTACCCTTATCTGTAGCTCTGGTACCGTCACTATATTTATTGTCATTGGTCAGGAATGATAAAAACAACATTTTTCATTTATAATTTCAGGGCTACACCGTACCAAAAGGCTGGTCAGTTGTCTTCAGCATCCGGGAAACACATCAACAAGAAAGCAAGTTGGCCGATCCTTTGACCTTTAACCCTGACCAATGGTTGACACCTGATTTTTCACTGGACAAATACTCATATGCACCATTCGGGGCCGGTCCAAGAATATGCCCCGGGCAGGCGTATGCAAAACTAATACTTAAACTGTTCGTCGTTGAGTTTACAAGAACATGTTCCGCGAAAATGCTTAAAGACTCAGATCTTAGTTTTTGGCCCACTCCCCATCCAGTGAATGATATACTAGTCCAGTGCGAGAAAAAGTGAACTCAGCTTTGTGTTCGCAAAACGAGATCCAATACAGCCATGAAACTGTGTGATGTGTCAGAGAAAAAGAAACGATGGAGAAGATAGATGAATCTTATTTTTCACACGTTTAAACAAATATGTTGAATATCAAGTACATTTTAACTATTTGATTGCGGGAAACGAGCGTACTGGCATTTGTAAAAAGAGTAGACCTATATCATTGGGCTCCCAGAGGAGTCCTGTGATCAGGGTCTGCACTGTTTGTCATTCAAAATCTTCTTGTAACGTTTACCCTTTCATACTGAGTGAAACATTTGTGGACCATTCCAGTTTGAAAATTAAACACAGGTACAGATAGGATATGTAAATGAAAACAATATCAAGAATAACTTTCTTTATTTCTCTAGCAAATCCTATGTTGTGACCACTCTTTAGAATCGTCTTGAAGAGGGGCGATTCTAAAGAGTGGTCACAACATAAGGTTTGGTGGAGAAATAACGATGTTAGCTAATGATGTTAGCACTGGTTAAATTTTCGCTTGAGACAAAACTAAGTTTTATCATTAGAAACAATGTGACCAAAGCATAATACCCCGGTAATGTAATGAAAAGCATAATCATCTCCGCATAGAATCACACGTATGCCGGAGTTATAATGAAACAAGGCATAATTATCTACGCATAGAATCACTTTCATGCGAGATTTAAAGTGAAACAAGGCATAATTATCTCCGCATAGAATAACATTCATGCGAGAGTTAAAATGAAACAAGGCATAATACCACTTTTAAGCATTCCTTGTATAACAGCTATCATCATGTTCCTGTCTTATTGCCAATGTCGATTTTGATCGCACTTGCCATAGTATTTACCAATATCAGATGAATACCATATGTAACCTAAATATGTAGGTACCCAATCATCATTATTCATCAATTTGTACAGCCGAATAAGTCAATTTGACACCTTTTTGATAGTAGCAAATGGTGCAGACTATGATCAAACAACTCCATCAGGAGTACTTTGATCTGATGTTGTATGGGGCTGTACATAGGATAGGTAAGATATCTAATTCATTCGCTGATTGCCATGTATCAAATGTACAACACAGACATCCTCTCCATGATTGCAACTCGATCAATTATTTTGGACTCCCTTAACCCTATACTTCATGAATATTCATGTGAGAAATTATTAATATATCATTATTAATTAGATACATATTTGAAATGGCGTTATTAATATGTGAACGTTTGATCATGACAAAAACAAAACCTCTAGAATCTGGTCCCACATTCATAAAGCTCCTTAGGGATAGTTTAACCTTAGTACAACTTAAGGAGAACTATTCTGTCTACATCTTTAGCAAAACTATAAAGCAAATTTTCATTCACTGACTCTTACAATTCTTAGTTAGGTATATATTTTATATAAAGCTTTATTGCTCATAATTATTATTATTGGTATTTATTTTATATGTGTATATGATTAAGGAATATTCAAGAAACTAAGGAATTTTCTTAAGTTTCTCCTTATGAGCTTTATGACTACGGGCCCAGATCGGAAAAGTGAAAAAGTCGTTTATAGGAGGGAAAGGGTTAACGCAGAACTAAAGCCATGCAGAAAGCTTCAATGTGAGTTTTCGTGCTGCATTAAGCATTCTAGGTGCCTGTATAAAGAGGTTTTAACTGTACTGCAAACATGTTATGGTCTTCGTTGAACATTTGAAAATGGCAAAGTCATACAACTCAATAACGTTCAACATAAAGCCCAACTCTTTCGCTGTCAACGTCGCATCTGTCATTACTTATGCAAACAGTTTGGATACAGATGAGATGCCGAGTAACTCGGCGTCTTATCAAGATCCAAACGGTTTATTACTGTTACTATTTTATGAAACCAAAAATAAAGAAAAAACGAAAACTGAAAATTGTAGCAGAACACAAAGTTTGCAGACGACAACAGTTGGCAGCGAGCGAGCTAGTGCAGCTGATTAAGCACGCGAGATTCGACTTTGGAACGGAGATGCATCATATAACATTTAGAACAATACACCCGGTGAATCACACAAGCTGTGATATATTTGATTTGTACAGTGTGTGTACATTACTATTTATTTAACCCCTTGTCATGAATGACATTAATTGATAACCCAAATCGTGCTGATAACAATCTCTGCTGAACCCCTTCTTTACTGTAATGTTGACTTATTGCCAATTCGTTGAGGTAAATGAAAAAAATATGTATGATAAAATTTCAAACTGTTTGGATACAAATGAGACAGCGAAGTATTCGACGTTACATCAGGATCCAAACTGTTTGCAATGGATGTTAAGTTGCACCTAGCACGATAAGGAATATCACCACTTATTATATGTTAACTTAGATCCCATGTGTTTTAATGATCTGTATCCTAATGAGAGTTGATGTATGTACATGTGTTTTCTTGCTCGTTTAGTATATACATGTATACATGACTGGTTATAGATTCTGGAAATAGACTATGGGTTAAGAATGATAATACAGTAAAATCTCTCTATAACGGCCACCAAATTGTGGGAATTAGTTGGTATTTCGGGCAGGTTGCTGCTTAAAGCAAGGTGAAAGTAAAACAGAACGCTCCTATAGGAGCGTTCTGTTTTACTTTCACCTTGCTTTAAGCAGCCACCTGCCTTTAACATAAAATATATGATGTAGTTTAGTGGCCGTTATAGAGAGATTTTACTGTAATGTCGTTTGAACTGCAGGAAAACCTCGTTCATTCGAACACTCAAAACAGTACCACCATCGCTATTATAAAACAGGCGACAGCTTTATACAGGGTGGTCGTCTTTCACTCTGCATTAAGCAGCCACTTGCCTTAAAAGACCTCTGATCGTATTTGTTAAATATTGGAATTATCGAGATTTTACTGTAAATGTTCTTGTCTGAAAGATGGATTGAATGACCGGTGAGGATGTTGTATGTATCTGTACAGCAGGGTTAACCCATTCCCCCATATACTCTTTTTAGATCCAGCCTCTTTGAAAACATCTACCGAAAAGGAGCATTCACTAGAGAAAATGAAAATTTTAGAATTGTGTATTTTTTAAATCATTGTGACAAATAGAGCATTGGTCCTATGGAGCAAAAGCTCTGTTTATCACAATGGTTTCAAGAAGTGACTTATACAGAGGCGCCAAACGGCATCAATATGAGGGAATGGGTTATCAAGGGTTAATGTTTATGATTTTATGCTATTTATTTGCTATTTCTGGTGAATTCGCATGTGCCATATTGTTTTCTTGTGTTGTTTTAAACACACTATGTTTTAATATTTTCTTACATATCGTAAAAACCTTAGTTACTGAGCAGAGCCACGACAACGCAAGCAAGTGAGAAGTGTTCATTTCAGATTGTATATCTAGACTGAAAGTCAAGCCAACTATATATTAAGATCTGACCAAGGTCTGTATCTGAACTGTTTAATTTCAATGCAAGAAATGAGTTACCTGTTTTGTAAATAGTATAATATTATATACAGATCAGAAGTGTCCTACATGAGCTCTCTGATTAGGGTCTGCTCTGTTTGTAATTTGAATTACACGGTCATAGTAAGCCTTTCATACTGAATACATGTAGTTAAATACTTGTTGGCTTTTCCATTTTGAATATTAAGCATTTAAAAGAATCAACACTTGCCATAGCCTTTACGGGTACAGTAGTATAGTAGAACGTGCCTATTACATGTACGAACAATGAACAGACGTTGGGTGGGTGGATGTTTTACACAGTCTTGGGAAAGAAAGTAATGCAGATGATTTATTGTATCTAACACCAGTGTGGATCCCAATTATTCATTGGGTCATTGAAACAGTGACTAGTTCGGATATACCATAATTATGTAGTTAATTAGGTAGATCTACCCGAGTTATAGTTTATATTATATTACAGAGCTACAGATAAAGGTGCGTACTCAAATGCTAAAATAGTCAATTTTTCCACCAATCACTATGTTGTGACCACTCTTTAGAATCGTCCCAAAGAGACGATTCTAAAGAGTGGTCACAGCATAGGGTTTGGTGGAGAAATTGAGAAACTGAGTAATAAAGAAGTTATTTATTTCCGCATCTTATCTGTACCTCTGTAAATATAAGAAATAGGATGTTGTTAGAACTCCTTTGGATTTGTTTAACACTTTAGATCAGATACAGTCATTTAACAAAAGATGACACCACATTTACTATTTTTGTATGTAACTGCACATGAAAATATGATTGTAATGACAGAAATTGTAGAATCAGAATTATATCACTCCAAAAAGCAAACAGAGCAGAGACTGATCTTGGTCTTCTCTGTTTGCTAAGCCATCGAAAGTCTCCTTATCAGGTAAAAGGTTTAATACATATAACGTGTCTGTTACTTGGCATGTAATGGAGGTATATATATTTTAGATGCCATATGTAACTTGTTTGAGTATCGAGTGACACACTGATAACGTGCCATTACTACGTTTTAGACGTACTGTTCTATCTACATGTATGTATTTCATATCCCATCAAACCATTTATACCCAGAACCGCCCAGTTTAAACAGATTTGATACCCCTGCCTCTTATAATGTCATTGGAGTCTGGTTTGGGTCCAGACTTATTACCTTTTAAACATGATTTCGATTCTTGAAATTTATCGACATAGGAGCAAACAGTTTGACTCCAGATCAATCGCGGTGTTACTTTGCACCTCATCTGGATCCAAGCTATTTGCAAAGGAAAAATCAAACGTTCTTAGTTAACTAAGGGTTGAACTACTATACAGCATTTATTTTGCCATAATTGTAATTGTAATGCACTCGTGCAATAACGCATGTGAGTGTAAATAACATACATGTACATGTGAATGTGTAGTAAGATCTCGTTAATTCAAACACCCAAATAAGTATCATTATTTAAAGACGTGTGGTAGTTTAATGCAGATTGACAGTCCCAGAGGAGCTTCCTGTACGGGTTTCACTCAGCAATAAACAACCAACTCACGTGAAAGATCATCTTTATTAAACTTTCATATTATCGAGGTGTTACTATATTTCATATATAACTCTGTATGCTGGTACTTTCCATTTGATATTTTTGATTGATGAATGAGCTAATAAAATTTAGACACAATTATTCACGTGTTTCTTTTTCATACTATACCTCCGTTTCATATGCATTATCACATAATCTGCCTTGTGGGAGTGCCGTGGCAGAGTGCCGTAAATCGCTGAAATGCACTAGTGCATTTTTAGGCAAATTAGCAATCGTTAGCCAATCGTAGCGCTCATATAATCGACAGCCAATCGTAGCGCTCCATGTGTGTCGTCCGTTGTATTAGTGTAAGCAATGGCCGAAACAGACGTCAGTTATAGCCTGTTTCATTTTCTATGGCATTTTTTTTAAAGCTTATTTGATAAAAAAAATCTTACATTCGTGTTCATTACGGATTGTTTTCACGAAACTCGTTTACTATAATGAATTTGTGATGAACACCCATGTAAGATCCTCTATTTGTATGAGATCCCTGTGAAGTACAAGCTGTGTCCTTTTATGACGAACTCTTCAAACGATCGATGTTTATGTATTATCAGATTGTTTAACTCTTTGAATGCGGAACATGAGCATGCTACCTTGGGAAACACAGTAGACCTAGATCAGATGGTATGCATTGTCATTCACAACTCTAGCAAATTACAGCCTTTCATACAGAATGAATGCTATTGCTAAACTGCGACAATCCATTCCAGTTTGAATTGGATTCAAATGGGTAACTATCTTATGGTTTATGATGTAGATGATACAATTATTTACATACTTGCATTGATTTCACATTTTCAACGCATTACCGAAGTTTGTTTTGCGAACATTGGCGCGTGGTTCAATTGGCAACTTTGTACAGTAAAAGCACACTAAACTAGAATTCTAGTAGATAATGATGTAGATCTTTTTAGGCAGGTGGCTGCATAATGCATGATGTAAAGTCAATCACAAAGCGCCTTTGACAGCTTTCTGCATGACGCCCAACCTATATTTAGCTGTGTTATACACCTGTAGAACGTCTAGTTCAGATGGGGTTTGCTGTATTCCTACATTTATTACTTTAACTCTTTCGGTGTCAATTTTCTAAATGTCGTTTCTAATGCAAGTTTGTTAAATCATTCGGTAGCATAAGGAAATGAGATAAATTAATGCAACATTCAAAAGAATAAAGCACAAATAGTGAAGCCCCTTATCAGACGCCGCCTTGAAAAGGTGGCGTCTGATATTGGACTGCACTATTTGTCGTGGTGCATTTATGCGACATTGGCGGTGAAAGGGTAAAACCAACCAAACTGTAATAGTTTAAATCTGACAATTAAAACGACAATACACTCTACCTGTCATCTGGTACAGAAAGCTCCTCTGTATTGAGCAGCCACCTGTCTAAAAGTATCTAAATTATTCTCTACTATAATTCCGGTTTAGAGGGGTTATACTGTAGTCAGTTAAAGGTTCCCCTCCAGATTAGCCAACTCAAGAGCCACCCATTTGTATGTACAATGTATATCATTATAAAACCTTACAATTTATAACATAGTATCTTTTGGTAATAGATACACTGTATTTTAGCATGCTTGAGTGTTCCATGAACGTTATTTATTGAGCAATTTTGTAACATCCAACTCCGATGGCTGTCTTTTATTCTAATATCACTTTCATTTTTCGATCAATAACAATCAGAGTTATTGGCACAAGTGGTCAAGAACTCATCTAGATCATGCCTGATGCCAAAGCATGGTCGTCCGAAAAAACATTATCTCCATATTTTGGTAAAAATAAAAAAAAAGTCCCCCAACAACATAAAATGGCAGCTGTTACGCGTGCCATTAAGGGAAGAAACCGCTTATGAGATTTTCCGATATTCTATCCAGAGTTGTCGTTTAATGTCGGATTATTTCTCGGAACATTTCAGGCTCGAAACCGAAATTTAACTGATAGAAATGTTGGCCTGTATGGGAAATTGTGAACAATGAATATTAAACAATTATGAGCTACTAGTAACCACTAACCATTTCCCTGTTCTGTGTTTGTTCCAAATTTAAATACCTACTGAATAGTCATGGACACAATAGATATGATGGAATATGGAAAGTGAAGCATTGTAACTATTTTAGAAAGTAACGAAATATATCTTTGAAATTTCATTAGCAAACAGAGCAGACCCTGATCAGATGACTCCCATAGGTGAAAACGCGTTTATATGCAGGAAAGGGTTAACCATTTCCTCACGTACGATGCAGCATTTCATAAGTGTCCATCAACTGAGTTTGTGTAATGTCACATTAACCTTTAACACGAGTTCATGCCTTCACTTGCATTTGCACACAGCTTGGATACTGATGCAACGCTGAGTTTTTCGACATCTTACAATTAGGAACTGGCATTTAGCAATTGGCGTTTGGCAAATTAGCAATTGGCATTTTTTGGAAAATTAGCAATTGGCAGTTAGCAACTGGCAAATTAGCAATTAGCATTTAGTAATTGGCATGGCCCGATCCTCATTCCATACGGTACCGACGAGGATCCTAAGATCTTATTTCATTAAAGTGTCTGAAAATATCATTTATAAAGGACACAAAACATATTGTGGGATGAAGCCCGCCGATCCGGATCCCGAAAATGCAATGCGGTGGTGGTACTTGACCTACTAAACGTAACATCAAATTTGCCGGGTACCAGCAAGCACTCTTCAGAGAAAAGAAACTAGAATAAATGAAATAAATGGCATTTAGCAACTGTCAAAAAACAATTAGCAAATTAGCAATTAGCTTTTGGCAACTGGCACATTAGCAATTGGCATGTCCCGACCCGCATTAAATTATATTTTTCACAGCGGATTAAGGATTACCAAAGGAAATGGTTGGCTACAAAAAAGCAATACGGTAGCCTGTCTTAAGCGGTCATAAAACTGTCTAACTATTGGTCTGTAAGACAGGTTGTAGCTTAACGCAGGTCAAAAGTAATGCAGAAAGATCCCATTGATTTGCATTTAGCAACCACCTGTTTTTAATGACTCCTGTGTTCAATAAATGAATGGCTGTTTAGAACTGGTTCTACTGTATAATGAGTTCTATAAAATGCCATTAGTAAACGGAGCAGATCCTCTTGCCGGGGTCGTATGCTCTGGGTGTAATCTGTTCTTGCCGGAGCCGTATGATCTGGGTGTAATCTGTTCTTGCCGGAGCCGTATGATCTGGGTGTAATCTCTTTGCAAAGGCGTAAGAGGAACAGGATTAACTAGGATTAATTAGCTGCCGTCTGAAAAATGTGTCGTCTGCTACAATTTTCATGTTTAATTTTTTCTTTATTGTGTTATATTAAATAGTCAAACAACTACTTTCAGTCCGAAAGACCGCTCAGCCGACTGTACATTTACTCCCCTGGTCATTAAGTCATTCGCCTACAATATTGAGCACTGCTAACATATGGCGCAATCATGCAGCCGCAGTACCAGCTAGTGACCCTCACAGGTACCCATTTTAACCCCTGGGTGGGGAGGAGGTGCGGGTGGGAGACATTGAAAAGCGTCTCTGAAATTTCAGGGAGGGACCGGGATTTGTACCCCGGACCTTTGGACTGGCAGTCAAGCGCGTTACCACTAGATCACCGCACATCCAAAGTACAATAACAATACCAAACAAGTTTGGATCTTGATGAGATGCACGTTTGCATAGGTAATGGCACATTCTTCATTAGCTGCAAAGGAGTTAAACTGGCGATTTCAAAAGTCGCCCCATGCACTCCAAGGATTGAACCCGACCAAGTTTAGACACAAGATAAGTATTTTTGTCTTTTCGACACTCGGGTGGTGTTTTTGAGCAGACATTTAAGACATAACCTACATTTAAAGATTGCCATTTCACCCTTAATCTGCTGAATATTAATTAAACAAAAAAAATAACTGAAGAAAATGGTTATTATGACAAACAATACAGACACTGATCAAATGGCTTCCCCGAGAGCCCTTTTATCTGGGTCTACATTGTTTGCAAAAGTCTTATGTACTCGGTTTCCACACATTAAAGGTTAGGTTTTAAACAATTTCTTCGAAACGCAAACGTGTTATATTCTGAAACTAAAACATGAAAAGCAACAAGACTGGTTTCAATCTTTCCCTCATATAAATATGTGTTCACCAATTTGCAAACAGTTCAAACCCAGATCAGGCCCTATAGGTGCCGTCTGATCACAGTTTGTTCTGGGTTTTTTTTTGACATGGTGCAAATTTGATTCTACAGTTTTTGTCAAAGTTTAACCCTTCGCTTGCTAATCGCGTCAATATACGTACCTGTAAATAGTGAAGACCCAGATGAGACAGCTCCTGCAGGAGCTGTCTCATCAGGGTCTGCACTATTTACAAGTTGATTGTGCAACCAGTGCATTCCACAGCAGTGATTGCACAGCGAAATACTTGTACACAGTGAAGATATATGTAATTATACAACAGGACATGGGTAAAGCAGGAGATATGTAAGAGAAGGGTTAAAAAAATATCAAAAAGTTTACTCTATAAAAATGCAGCTAAAATATCCATGAAGTCATGTCTTACGTGAGTATTGAACGGGGAAATGCAGTAAAATATCCATAAAGTCATTTTTTCTTACGTGAGTATTGAACGGGGAAATGGTGTAGATAAGATGGACAATACAGTGTAGTCACATTTATATGCTTGTAGGTCATGGTTTCTTCTAAACCAAATCGGGCCAGTCCATTTTCAAAAATACGAGTACAAACCAACAACAAACGTTGTTAGCAACATCTTGCTCGTATAGAGAAAGCGGTTTGACCCATTACCTCATAGGCTATTTCTAGATACAACCTCTGAATAAATCTACCGAAAAGGAGCATTGACTAGAGAAAATAAAATTATTTGATTTTTGTAGTTTTGAAACCATTGTGATATATAGAGCATTTGCTCATATATGAGCAAATGCTCCATTATCGTAATGGTTTCACAAAGTAACTTTTACAGAGTCGTCAAAAGTCGTCAATATGAGGGAATGAGTTAACATTTTGTAACGATCTTTAGATAATGAGTCTGAATATAAAGTGTTTAAACTTAGACATTGTTGTTTAGAAAAGAGACATGAACATAATAAATATAGAATTGTGTCAGACACAATTGACAAGCGAGCTTTACTTAGTGATAAACATTACCCTGCAATGGGCGTACTTGTATGGATCCAGATGAAGCGCTGAGCAACTCGGCGTATGATTTGAGTTCAAAATGTCTGACAAAGTAATTGCACTTTTGTTGAATAAATATGAAAATACCTTATGTTTTGAAAATAATAGGACACATAATTGTGTAAAACATTGCCCAACAGGCTAAAGATGGCGTTGTCAACTTTATCTCTAACCCAATAAACACATGAAACAGCTAGTATAGAGTTACAGTAAACCCACTCTAAACCGGAATTATCATTGAAGAGCTTTCTGTCTGACTTTCACCCTGAATCAAGCAGCCACCTGTCTCCAGGACCGATATTTATACTAGATTAAACGTCCAGTTTACAGGGGTTTTACGGTATATGTTTGAGGCAAGTGTTTGGTTTATTCTGGTAACTCGAAGAGGCATAACTCTAGAGCACATATATTTGGGCACACACATGTTACCTCCCTTCCAACACATGTACACTTCACTGTTCACGCCCTTTAAAAATACATATAGGGTAGACCCAAATCAGACAGCTCTTACAGAAGCTGCCTCATCAGCGTCTACTTTCGTTACTTATGGGATATCTTAGATCTGGATATATACTATTTGTGATACCAATGACCAATATCCTTTTATTTTATATAGCAATGAATGTAGATGAAAATTATTTAATCAGTACAGCAAAACCCCTCTAGACCAGAATTCTAGTAGAGAAGAATTTAGACACCTTTAGGCATGCGGTTGCTTAATACAGGGTAAAAGTCCTGGAGGAACATTCTGCATGACTTTCACCATGCATTATGCTGTCACCTCTCTCCAAGACCTAAATTTAACGTCCGGTTCAGAGAGGTTTTACTGTATATCCACCTATTTTATATAACTATGCATGTATAGAAAACATATTGAATAACCAGTACAGATGATTGGTAGAGTGTCACTTACATATCCATCAGGTATTAATGACTCACCAGTACAGATGATTGGTAGAGTGTCACTTACATGTACAGATGATTGGTAGAGTGTCGCTCACATATCCATCAGGTATTATTGACTAACCAGTACAGATGATTGGTAGAGTGTCACTTACATGTACAGATGATTGGTAGAGTGTCACTTACATATCCATCAGGTATTATTGACTCACCAGTACAGATGATTGGTAGAGTGTCGCTTACATATCCATCAGGTATTATTGACTCACCAGTACAGATGATTGGTAGAGTGTCACTTACATCTCACCAGTACAGATGATTGGTAGAGTGTCGCTCACATATCCATCAGGTATTATTGACTCACCAGTACAGATGATTGGTAGAGTGTCACTTACATATCCATCAGGTATTATTGACTCACCAGTACCGATGATTGGTAGAGTGTCGCTTACATCTCACCAGTACAGATGATTGGTAGAGTGTCACTCACATATCCATCAGGTATTATTGACTCACCAGTACAGGTTATTGGTAGAGTGTCACTCACATATCCATCAGGTATTATTGACTCACCAGTACAGATGATTATTGGTAGAGTGTCGCTTACATATCCATCAGGTAAAGAGTTAAAGAGGATTCCTCATGAAACCAAACAGTTAAATTCCTCCACAAAGATGTCAAGTATCGAGAAGGGCCTGGGTCCATGCTTATAAAGCTTTTAGTTGAGTCTGAGTTTCGTTCTCAAGCTTTTGATTGGTCAGATTTGAGTTCTCAAGCTTTTGATTGGTCAGATTTGAGCCAGAGGCTCAAATCTGACCAATCAAAAGCTTGAGAACGTACTCAGACTCAACTAAAAGTTTTATAAGCATGGACCCAGGTCCTAATTTCACGAATATTCTGAAGTAATTACTTAACCCTTTCCCTGTTCTATGTTTATTCCGAATTTCAATACCTACTGAATATTCATGGCAAAACAATTATTATGAAATATGGAGTGTGGAATATTGTAGCCATTTTTAGAAAGTAAAGAAACCAATCTTTTAGATTCCAATAGCAAACAGAGCAGACCCTGATCAGACGGCTCCTCTAGGCGCCATCTAAACTGGGTCTTCTCTGTTTGCAAATGCGTAAAAACACGTTTATATGAGGGAAAGGGTTAATGTTAGGCCTAACTTATTTGGATATCAAACTTGTATACAGAGAAAATAGGCGAAATAGTTTTATCTAAACAGAACACTTAGAGACAATCAATTATATCTTTAAATAGAAAATGGAGATTTTTGCATGAAACATATAATTAAACATACAACGAATACAAACCAGAATTCTAGTAGAGAAGAATTCGAAATTTTTAGGCAGGTGACTGCTTAATGCAAGGTGAAAGTCATACAGATACCTGAAACAGGAGCTTTCTGCATGACTTTCACCCTGTATTAAGTAGCCACATGTCTCCAAGACAGATCGTATACTAATTAAACGTCCGATTTATAGAGGTATTACAGCAAATTACATTATACAGACGTATTTGTGATAATCCTTCGAAACGGGTGGAATGCAGATGAGATGCCAAGTAGCTCGGCAAATTTAACCCTTTACTCCATGAATATTTATATATATGTAAGAGATGATGACATCACGAATATTAATTATATTAATTTTAGAAATGGCATATTAACACATGGTGCTTTTTTTCGAAAGTAGAAACTAGCGAATCAGATCTATATTATTTTATAAGCAAATAGAGCATACCCTGATCAGACAGATCTTATAGGAGCTGTTTGATCTGGGTCTACCCTGTTTGCCAACGCGTCTATAACGGCCACTAAATTATATCAAATATTTTGTGTTAAAAGGCAGGTGGCTGCTTAAAGCAAGGTGAAAGTAAAACAGAACGCTCCTATACCTGTCCTAAATACTAACTAATTAACACAATTTAGTGGCCGTTATAGAGAGGGTTTACTGTATTTATGGAGGAACGGGTAAACTTAGAACACTTTCTTAACCCTTCCCTGATATAGACACCTTTTACACCATTTTCAAACAGAGTATGTTCAGATCAGACGGATTTTGTAGGAGTCCTCTAACCCGAGTCTGCATTGATTGCTTATGGATTTATATAGAGCTGGTTCGACAATTTCTTCCAATGTTAAATATTCCTGTATTATATACATATGTCATAATAATAATTGATCTAATTAATAGCCACATCGCACATATTTCTTACATGAAAATGCATCAGGTAAAAGGTTAAAACGGTCAAAATGTGTTACATTAACTTGGCAACACATTATCAATACATGTACATGTATAATATAAACTACAATTGAGTGCCGAAATATGAAATACACTTTAGACTTTGCAAATAGTGTAACCCAAGATCAACTACAGTAAAACTTCTCTATAAAGGCCACTAAATTACCTTAAGTAGTTTGTGGATGGCAGCTTAAAGCAAAGTGAAAGTAAAACAGAACGCTCCTATAGGAGCGTTCTGCTTTACTTTTACCTTGCTTTAAGCAACACCTGCCCTAAATATCAACTAATTAACATAATATAGTGGCCGTTATAGAGAGGTTTTACTGTACTACACTTTGGACGAGACCGCTGATCAGGGTCGATCATAATTTGCCTTGCCTTATGGGCAGCCTTTTAAAACAGTTCTCAAATGTATACCATATGCCATCTTTAAATACATAACGAATAAACATATGGTTCCTTAAATACAGAACGAAAGCAGTAATGACAGATCCTGTGTGAGCTGTCTGAAGTGATTCAGTAGATAACAGTATAGTACTTTTTAAGTAATCACTTGTCTGAGACACGGACAATAGGTTGTTCTGCTTATTGTAGAGTAGAGACAGTCTGAGGCACAACCAATACGTCCTTCTGCTTATTATACAGTACAATCTCTTTAACCATTTCTCTGTTCTGTATCTCTTCCAAATTTCAATACCTTCTGAATATTCAAGGGCAAAACAGTTCTAATGAAATATGGAATGTGAGACATTGTAGCCAATTTAGAAACTAAAGAAACAGCTATCAAATTGTATTAGCAAACAAGACAGACCTCCTATAGGAGTCGTTTGATCTGGGTCTACTCTGTTTGCAAATGCTAGAACACACATTTAAATGAAGGCAATGTTTAGAGCGACCGCACACGGATTAAACAGTGATGGCTTTAAGAACAGACTGTATAATGAATAACGACAATGTTACAGAAAGTGCCACCGTGCGTTAAGATACCACCTGACTTTAACTCTTCGCTTGCTGAATTTTTAAAATACATTTCTCCTTCTTTACCCACGCTCTGTTGTATAATTACATATATCTTCACTGTGTACAAGTATTTCGCTGTGCAGTCACTGCTGTGGCGTGCACTGGTTGCACAATCAACTTGTAAATAGTGCAGACCCTGATGAGACAGCTCCTGCAGGAGCTGTCTCATCTGGGTCTTCACTATTTACAGGTACGTATATTGACGCGAATAGCAAGCGAAGGGTTAAGGTCCAGAATTATACATCTTTCCGATGGTTGCAATACAGTAGAACATGTCATTCAATTTAAGCGGTCATTCAATTGTTGAACATAGTAATCTTAAAACACAGATGTTTGTTTAACCCTTTCCCTCATATAAACGTATTTTCACGCATTTGCAAACAGAGTAGACCCAGATCAGACGGCTCCTAGAGGAGCCGTCTGATCAGGGTCTACTCTGTTTGCTAGTGGAATTTGAAATATCTGTTTCTTTTCTTTCAAAAATGGCTACAATGTTCCACCTTCCATGTTTCATTATAACTATTTTGTCCATGAATATTCAGTAGGTATTGAAATTTGTAATAAACTTAGAACAGGGAAAGGGTTAATGCATTACTTTTGACCTGCATTAAGCTAACACATGCCTTACATTCCCTTAATAAGACCTCTTTTTGATGGCCGCTTAAGACAGGTTCTACTGTAGAGAAGTTTTAACTGTACTCTACACAAGCCGACAAACGCTGTTAAAGTGGTCTACTCATTATCTGTCTATACTATTGTTCCGTTCAGCCCAGACAATTGGGAACCGATAGTCACATAAACACAAAGTTATGAGTCAAGTCTGGTCAAAAGTTCATGAAATAAATGGCAATCTGTAGCTACTTTTCGCTTTCTTCCTATCAAGAAAATAACATTGACGAGTTATACAACGATTTATCTCCAAGCAAAAGCTAATTAAATCATACGCGATAGTTCAACTTGGTTGCAGATAGGGGACAAATAGGGTATACATTAATAGCAGTACAACAGTAAACCCCCTCTAATCAGGACTTTAAATTTAGAATACATATCGGTCTTGGAGACAAGTGGCAGCTTAATGCATGGTTAAAGTCATGCAGAAAGCTCCTCTATGAGCTTTCTGCATAACTTTCACCAAGCATTAAGCAGCCACTTGCCTAAAAGTATCTTAATTTTCTTCTACTAGAATACCGGTTTAGAGCGGTTTGACTGTATTGGATATTACTTGTTTACAAGTCTATAATGCTAACCTTTAACTAGATGTGAAACACTAATGTCTACTTCCGATTCTATGAGTACATCTATCCAACAGGTTTGGATACTCGCGAGACGACACATTATTCGGTATTGCATCTGGGTCCAAGTTCGTTACAAATGCGAGTCAAGTCTTAGTTTAAACATATTTTATTACTCATAGTTTTACAGTTGTACATACATGTATATCATTTTTGCAAATGACCACAATTAGATATATAAGTAAATGGGTTGGACCACAAGTTCTGACAACATTAGAAAGTTCCTCCCCATAGTATAATAGTTTGTAAGCGTTAGCGGTTTAATGCATACCATTTCGAGTCAAATCTTGAATATTGGATAAGATTTGATAAACGACCTAATGTTATGGGCGTTTTTATGCTAAATTTTGTAACTACAGTTAACTCCCGATAGTTTGAAAACTAGAATAAGTATCGTTGTTTGGAAAGTCATGCAGAAAGCTCATACATCTAGGAGATTACTGCACGAATTTCATCCTGCATCAAGCAGCCACTTGCCTAAAACGTTCTCAATTGTCATTACTTGTCGTGCCATCAGGATCTGATCTGTTTATTTTTTTTGATATTCTGACATTATCATAATTCATAATTAACATGTCTATTTAACAGCGTTGTGAAAGTGACCTTAAACGAAACGTCGTGAATTCCACAGACCAGACATTCCGAAATGTAAATGAAATTTATGTACCGTACTTATGCTCATATTGACGACGTTTGACGACTCTGTAAAAACACTTTATGAAACCATTGTGATAAACAGAGCATTTGCTCCTCTAGGAGCAAATGCTCTATTTATCACAATGGATTCAATCTACAAAATTCTATTTTTTTCCTTTTCTCTAGTTAATGCTCCTTTTCGGTATATTTATTCAAAGAGGTTGTATCTAAAAATAGCCTATGGGGTAAAGGGTTAAAACCACGTATACATCAGCACGATTGAAGGTACAGTCAAATTTGTATTAAGCGGACACTTACTGACTAAAAATAAAAGTCTTTAACCCTTTCCCTGTTCTGTGTTTATTCCAAATTTCAATACCTACAGAATATTCTTTAACACAATAGTTATTGAAGAATTATTGAAGTTGGAACATTGTAAACATTTAAGAAAGCAAAAAATAGATCTATCCAATTCTATTAGCAAACAGAGCAGACCCTGATCAGACGGCTCCTCTAGGAGCCGTCTGATCTGGGTCTACTCTGTTTGCAAATGCGTGAAAACACGTTTATATGAGGGAAAGGGTTAAAAGCAGGTGGTTGCTTAATGAAGGTAAAAGTGACACAGAAAGCTCATACATGAATAAGGTACAAAATGTACTACCTGCCTTAACAGTTTCCTTTATGAATACGTCTCTTTACGCCTTTGTAAACAGTGTAGACATAGACCAGACAACTTCTGCAGGATAGCTGTGTGTGTTGAGGCTCTTCTCTGTTTGCTTGTGGGTTATATGGATATTGCATCAAACGGTAATACAAGCCAGGCACACACAATGTATACATTTCGATAGCCGAACAATTAAACGTTCATTCCTCAACTTTATTAACAATTTTAAAAAATAAAAAAAGTTTACTATAGTAACGTTTCCTAATTTCATACTACTTTGTTTGAAATATTTTAGATCCTGATGAGACACTGGGTTCTGGATCTGGTGTATTCGTCGGGATTGTTTAGCTACTTGCCATTGCTTTACAGCATTAACGTTATAACTGTAACCTTTAACACCATGACCGATTATGTAGTAATCCTTGCTAGTTAGGATCCAAATCAGTTGCCGAGTCTGACGTTCTGATTATAAATAAACATCAACTTAACCTTTTCCTCCATGAATATTCATGTGTGAAATTATGACGTCATGAATATTAATTTGATTACTTTGTTAGAATAGCACATGGTCACATACGGTTTTGGCTATTGCAGAAACTGTCGGATAACATATACAGTAAAACTTCGATTATCCGAACACTAAAATACGTATTATTATCGATCTTTAAGACAGGTGGCTGCTTAATGCATGGTGAAAGTCATGCAGAAAGCTCCTCTAGGAGCTTTCTGCATGACTTTCACCATGCATTAAGCAGCCACCTGCCTAAAAGGGTCTAAATTCTTTTATAACGAAAATTCGAATAATCGAGGTTTTACTGTATTATAATTTTGTAAGTAAACAGAGTATACCCTGATTAGACGGCTCCTATAGGGGCCGTCTGATCTGGGTCTATTATGTTTGCAAAGGAGTAGAAAGGCGTATACAATTTATGGAGTAAAGGCTTAAAATAATTTTTTTATCGGAAGCCATTTATGTGGCGGCGAAGGGGATATAATGCAACGGTTCATAACGAGAGGTTTGCATGGGTGTTTGTCTTTCTGTTTAATATCAACCAATACTCGATAAAGGCTCGGACAGACAACCTTCAATTTCTGATTTATAACAGAGAAATGTCTGAGCCTGATATTTAATTACTATTTCTAGAGGAAAATATACGGCGCGTATAGATTGTATCATTCATAGGAGGTCTAGCAGTATACTTTGTATTCAAATGGATGATTTGTGATGTATTTCGATACCGCTTTACCGATGTTATATCACATACTGGAAAATCTCGATTATTCGAAGTTCGAACACTAAAATACGTATTATTATCGATCTTTATGTCAGGTGGCAGCTTAATGTATGGTGAAAGTAATGTAGAAAGCTCTTCTAGACTCTAAATTCTTCTATACAGACATTTCGAATAATAGAGATTTGACTATACTGTGAAACCTTTTCCGCGACCATTAACTAAACCTACACATATAATATTAAACCCAGGTGGCTGATTAATGAAGGACGAAAGGTATGCAGAAAAGCTCCAGGCCACGATGTTATAGAACATGTTGCTTAACTGAGATCATTCTCAAGCATTTGATTGGTCAGATTCTGAGCTTGCGCAGACTCTGAGCAATCAGATACTGGAGAATAATATCAGATTCCGACTTATAACCTTTGACCCGTATTAAGCTGCCACATGCATTAATATCCCAAAACAAGATCTGCATTAAAATATACTAGTGAAATTTCATTGTATACATTCCTGGAAATGTTACCATTTAGTGAAGTTGTTAAAATGAGTGATGTGAATAAATGTGAGTTACTGTCGTGTGTCATTTTCAAATGTTCTACCTGACGTCTATTCCATTTCATTTGGAAGTGAGCTTCTGCAGGGAATCTCAAAATAGATTTGTATTTAAATCTTGAAATTTACAATTTAGACCCTGTTTGATGTTTCTCTTATAAGATCGACCCATGCCGCTGGCCGCATACAGTAGAACTAATTCCGCCATTTAGTGAATAAATACAGTAGAACCTCTGTAAACCGGAATTCTAGTAGAGAATAATTAATATATTTTTAGACAGGTGGCTGCTTAATGCAGGGTGAAAGTCATGCAAAAAGCTCCTAGAGGAGCTTTTTGCATGGCTTTCACTCTGCATTAAGCTGCCACTTGCTTCCAAGACCGATATTTATACTAAATTGAACGTCCGGTTTAGAGGGGTTTTACTGTATAGACGTTTTAAACATATTATTGCTTAATGCAGTATGGAAGTAAAGCAGAACTATCTTATGCGCGGTTTCTGCGTATGTTTGGGCCTGTCTTTAATAAACATACTTAGACGATTTATCAGTGGTTGCTGTACAGAGGTGCAATGCAACATGCCTTAAGCGACCATCAACATGATGTCTAATTACGGGTCTGTAAAGCTTGTGGTACCTTAATACAGGGCAAAATAAATGCAAGAACCTCCGGTAGGAGCTTTCTTTATTTCTTTGCCTTGTTTTAAGCAACCAGCTGCTTTTGAAGATTTTCGTGTCCAATTAATAAAAGGTCGCTTCTGACAAGTTAAATCCAGGCGGTTTTGTTGTCGTTGCAATTTTTATATTAACCCTTTATTCGATGAATATTTTTGTTAGAGATAATGCGATCCGGAATATGATTTTGAGAAATTTAAATTATAGAACATGAACTCAGGAAATGTATGGCTAAGACAGACGCTGTATAGATTAAACTCTATATCATTGCATAAGCGAACCGAGTAGACCCTGATCGGACCTTTCCTGCATCAGCTGTCTAATCTTGGTCTACTCTGTTGGCAAAGGCGTTAAATGACGTATTTATAGTGTTAAGTTGAGAGAACAGCTCTACAATAGAATATTTCTGTATCAAACCAGACACACATCCTCTAGGTTTTAGACATATTTGAATAAACGTAAAAAAACAACAACAAACAAAGATACGCTTTAGAATGCATTATTTCAAGCACCTGTTTGCACCTGTTTAAATGATACTTGATTCATACCTGTACTCAAAATACAGTCAAAACTCGATACTACGAACACTCAAATACGTACCATTATTGATCTTTAACACAGATGGCAGCTTAATGCAGGGTGAAAGTCATACAGAAAACTCCTCAATCTGCATGGCTTTCACCCTGCATTTAGCAGCCACCTGCCTACAAAGACATAATTCTTCAATACTAAAAGTTCGTAGTATCGAGATTTTACTGTATTGCGGTTTTGTATATGTATTGAGTTAATCATTTTCCTGTTCAATATTTAGTCATATTTCAATATCTGAATATCCATAGACAAAAACGTTATAATGAAATATTGAAGGAGGAACATTGTAGCCATTTTTGAAACGAAAGAAACAGATCTATCAAATTCCATTAGCAAACAGAACATATCCTGATCAGACGGCTCCTCTGATCTGCGTCTTCTCTGTTTGCAAATGCTTGAAAATGGCGTTTATATGCAGGAAATGGTTAAGGTGTATATTTAGCCACTATTTGATCGAATAATATCTGTCCCCTTCAGCGGAACCAGCGTAACTTTTGAGAGGGAATACCAATATATCAAAACTGTTCAAGCTAAATGTTCGATTCATATGTAAAATCTTGTGTCGGTTAATACCATAATAGCTCACCAAGGGCTATCAGGTGTAATTTATTACTAGTCAATCTCTTAAGAATCCATATAATATTCGGTATTTCTGTAGCTCGGAAATTGGAGATTAACTATGTAATACAAGTACAGTAAAACCCCGCTAAAGCGACCACATAAAGAGGTATAATTCTGGGTGTTAGTTGGTAGCTTAATGCAGGACAAAAGTAATGCAGAAAGCTCCTAGAGGAGCTTTCTGCATTACTTTTTGCCCTGCATTAAGCAACCACCTGCTTATAAAGACACCCGTGATTATTCATTAAATGGTCGCATTAGAGGGGTTCTACTGTATACCCGTTTATAGCCTTCGTCTTCCATCAATATAGAAACCCTAACAGTTCGTTTAGCTGTTACGTTGTTTTAATGGTTTATGTCTCGATGGCCAGCTGACATTATGACTTAACAATTTACCTGACAGAGACGCCTTTCACGTCTTTACAGAGTATACCCAGTTCAGACGGCTTCTATAGGAGCTTTCTGATCGGGGTCTACTTTGTTGGCTTATGGGAGTACAAAGATCTGATTCTGTAGATAAGTTCCTGATATGGGGTAAGTTTTCCAATGTTCATATGCCATTATAATAATGGGCTAGTTAATATCCATTAAGCCACTATTTATTTCATGAATGCTCATTGCGTAAATATTTATCATATCTGCAATAGTAATTATGTATATAATATTTATAAGCATCCTGTAATAACTCTGTCTACGATTAGGTATGTAAATGGTGTTATAGCTATGCATTAACGACCTCTGATATCCCTACAATGTATATGCGTATTAATCATTTACGTCATAAACAAGCCCTTCTACGCCTTTACAAACTTAGCCCATTCGGATTCTGTGGGAGCCATCTGATCAGGGTCTTCTTTGGTTGCCTGTGACATAATATATATATCTTTGTCTGCATTATCTGCCTTTCCAGCTAATTAATATTTATGATGACATTACTTCTGACATGGGTATTCATGCGATAAAGGGTAAACTATAGATCAACGCATCATTTAAATACAAAACAGAAAACAATACACGAAATTCACATTTTCCTATTTCTATTACCATTTAGTTGAACAACTTACATGTATCTGGGCATGTATAGGTAATGTTGAACGAAGTAATTGTTTTTGTTATTAACCCATTCCCTTATATTGGCACCCTTTGACACATTTTGAAAACAACACAATTCTGAAAATTTCGATTTTGTCTAGAAAATGCTCCATTTCGGTATATTTATTCAAAGAAGTTTGGTCTAAAAATAGCCTATGAGGGAATGAGTAAAACGCATTCCTGTAATATTGTTATTGAATTCGTAGTCTTGCTTATTGCGACCTGGTCCTCATTTGCAGACAGTTTGGACCAAGAGAGTCGCCGAGTAGTAACTCTGTGTCTTATCGGTTTAAAGTTGTTTCCAAAACAACTTGAATGAGTCGATCGGAAGAAAGAGACAATTACAACGGATAGGAGTTTCTACCGATGTTAGGAAAACGGTTAGTGGACTTGGACGAATACACTAAAACCCCGGTGATGCGACTATCTCAAAGAGGTATACTTTTGGGTGCTAGATGCAGGTCATAGCTTAATGCAGGGCAAAAGTAATGCAGAAAACTCATATAGTAGTTTAGTACTGCATTAAGGAACCACCTGCTTAAAAAGACAACTATGGTTATTCTTTAAGTGGTTGCATTAGAGGGATTCTACTGTACTATCTGGAAACTAGCAGCTGCAGTTCAGACCCCGATGTTCATAAATAAGCCTTCTGGTATTGGTCTACATTTTCCTGCTTTCAACTTTATGAGTACAGTGTACATCTGTGTTAAGTTTTGTCTGAAACTTTAGAAACGGTCTACAGTAAAACCCCTCTAAACCGGAATTCTAGTAGAGAATAATTTAGATACTTTTAGGCAGGTGGCTGCTTCATGCAGGGCGAAAGTCATGCAGAAAGCTCCTCTAGGAGCTTTCTGCATGACTTTCACCCTGCATGAAGCTGCCACCTGTCTCCAAGACCGATATTTATACCAAAGTTTACGTCCGGTTTAGAGGGGTTTTACTGTATATGATTTCATAATGAAACACGGTAAACTGTGATAAGGCAGCTTACACATTAGCAGTCTGATTTGAGTCTATTTTGATTGGAAAGGCGTCTCTTGCAGGCACAAGGTTGATATGAATCTTGCACATTGCATAATTTACCATTTGCGAAAAAAACACATTTATTGTGTTAACGGTTTTGAAATATCATTAATATTGTAAACAAAATAAGATCTGACCACTCTAGCTTAATGGGATACAAGTTTGTTTCGTTTAAACAGGAACTACCGGAGAGACCAACAGCTGTCATATAAATATTTTGATATCGGAGAATATAACGAAAACAAAACACAAACATTTTAGTAGGTGTAAGCCATAAATTCCGAAACCATTGATCATTTGAATACTGGAAATTGATAGTGGAATGGCTCATCACGTTTTAATGTGATCCCAATAATTAAGTCGTATATGGATACTGTGAAACACTCCCTTCCTTTTAACTATTTTGGTGCCAAATTTCTGTTTGTCGTCTGCAAACAAGTTGAATTAAATGAAGAATTTAGATAAATAAAGTAAACAACAGACAAAGAACTAGAAATCGAGACAAACAGTGACTTTAAAAGGTAGGGTCTGATACACATTTCAATTTATCATATAATGAGAATGAGAAAATAATTTCTTTAGCAATTACCTTATTTCTATTGCTCAAACATTCAAAGGATGGCTTGCCTAGTAAATCATTTATTTGTAGTATAATTAAAGTTATTAGAACCAGTCTCTTGGTTTACACATTTTGTAAAAGGAGCAATTTTGAAGAAAAGGGGATCTCAGGTTCGACTTGATTATATTAACCCATTACCTCATAGGCTATTTTTAGATACACCTTTTTGAATAAATCTACCGGAAAGGAGCATTAACTAGAGAAAAGGAAACTTTTAGAATTTTGTAGTTTGAAACCATTGTGATAAATAGAGCATTTGCTCCTATAGGAGCAAATGCTCTATTTATCACAATGATTTCACAAAGTGATTTTTACAGATTCGTCAAAAGTCGTCAATATGAGGAAATGGGTTAAAAAACCTAGGTATATTACAGTTACTAAACATTGTCCGGCGCAAACCTTTATAAATTGGTTTGTTTGGACATTTCATATCATGATCAACTGTCAACAGCTGATATCTGGACTAGATACAGAGTCCTTAATTTCTATTTCGGTTCAAATTGTTAGAAATTCGTTCATTAAAATGTTCACTGTAGTGTTTTACTGTATGACCAAGCAAATCGAGTGTGAGTCAGTTTTAACCCATTTGCTCCCACGATCCCATATATGGGACGTAGGCAAACAGTCTAGACTCTGATCAGACGCCGCATAATGCGGCGTCTGATCAGAGTCTACACTGTTTGCTGATAGGAAACTCAATATAAAACAAAACAAAAATGACAATTTAGACCAGACACCCTTTACATAAAATATAGACTAATCCAATATATAAACATGGAAGAATCCACTGGGAGCAAATGGGTTAATAATGATGAGAACACGTAATTTGGAATGTCAAACAGATTGAATCCTGGTAATATGCCTTTTCTACGAACCTGTTATCTGATTGTCGGTCAGTTGGACTCCGGGTATGAGGCTTCTTCTACAAACACATAATCCAAGTGTCAGTCAGTTTTATTCCTAGCGGGACGCCTCTTCCACGACTATGCAATCGGAGTGTCAGTCAGTTTAAATCCTGGTAAGAGGCTTCTTCTACGAATATGCAACCGAAGTGTAAGTTAGTTTAAATCCTGGTAAGAGGCCTCTTCTACGAATATGCAACCGAAGTGTAAGTCAGATTAAATCCTGGTAAGATGCTTCTTCTACGAATATGCAACCGACGTGTAAGTCAGTTTAAATGCTGGGAAAACACTTATACGAGCATGACCTTCGAGTGTTACTCAGTTTGATTTCTTGTAAGAGGCCTCTTCTATGAACATGTAATCAAAGTTTGGTCAGTTTGAATGCTGATGAAAGGCTTCTTCTAGTAGCATGTAATTGGAGTGTCAGTCATTTTCACTCTTTCTATGGATACGTGTCAGACTATCAATCAAGTTTATTTCGGATGATATGCCTTGTCTATGAACATTCACTCTGATGGGCAGTTTGATGCAATTGCTGTGTCGGTCAGGTTGAATCCAGATGGCATGGCTCTTAGAACTGCGAAAATCAATTGAGAGTGTCAAACAGTTTGAATTATTTGGATACTTTTGTTTTATTAACATGCAACCGGAATGTCAGTCATTTTGAATTCTGGTGACAACCCAGGTCTCATGCATACGCAATATTCACAACTTTAAACCTAGAGGGTTAAAGGCTTATACACAGTACAATTCATTTCTTTTGATTCATTATATTTTACTGCCATTCTGTTATGCTGATAAGACAACGAGGAACCAATATTCACATAAACGCATTTTACAGCGACAGTTAAGACTAGTTGTTGACATAAATGGCACTTCCAGTTCTTTCTCCTGTTAACAGCATGCGTGATAACGTGTAATGTATGTTACTGATAATGTTAACTCGTAACGTGTTAATTGTGTCCTGTCTCGCACTAATAAATAGTTTGTATCCATATGAGACGCCTAAATATCTAAGGATCAACGGTAGTTGACATTCAATAGTTTTCCAAACGTTTGAATGTCCGGGATGTTAGTGCATTTATCTCTAGCACCATACCAGGGGCCTCTTTTTATGAAAAGTTGTATGGTTAAAATTTACGTAAGCTCTAACATGCCACTATCACAGCAGGAAGTTGCAATCGTTCTGTGTTAGGACTTACGACAATTTCTGTCGTACGAAGTTAACCCATTTGCGCCCAGTAGATTCTTCCATGATTATATAGCGGATTAGTCAATTTTATCTATGGGGTGCCTGGCCTAAATTTTCAATTTCGTTTTGTTTTATATTGAAATTCCTATCAGCAAACAGTGTAGACTCTGATCAGACGCCGCATGATGCGGCGTCTGATCTGAGTCTACACTGTTTGCATATGTCCCATATATGGGATCGTGGGAACAAATGGGTTAACCTAACTTATAGCATGCTAGAATATGCGATGCTGTCTAATCACTTATGTGATTAGTTATGACTTTCCGAAATTAGGAATGTACAGGTTTATTTGTACGGTCTTACATAAAACGGACTCCAAACGTTGAACAAATACCGTTTGCTACCGCCGGATATGGATAAATATCTCAATTTGATGCTCTGTGATCTTAGCCTTTATCCTGCCGTGAAGCTAGATAATGTCTGCTCGAACTCTGATATGAAGCACGTTTTGCTGACATGCAATCAAGCTGATGAGAAACTACTGGCCGAGTGTCAAAACAGCGTGGAACCTGATGAAACTCCGAGTTATCCGGCGTCCCATATGTATCCAAGCTGCATGCGAATGACGGTTAAGTCATTTATATGGTAACATCTCACTAATCGAAGTACGAGATATCATTATTGGTTTTTAAGACATGTTGCAATTATATGCAGTGCTGACGTCATGCATGACTATTAATTCAGTTACCGAAGGTATGTCGTGTCTGTACTTATACCTATGTTTTACGCATTTACAGTAGAACCTGTCTTAAGTTGCCGTGACACAGAGGTCTAATTGCGGGTATGTAAGACAGATGGCAGCTTGGTGTCTGTTTGTTTGTGTTTCTGCCAACTATGGGCTAGTGGACGCCCCACAGAGAGAGGGACCGGGTATAAAGAAATCCGACGTCCTACTTTTAGTATGGAAAGGTTCTGTAGATATTATTACTCTAATGCGACAACTTAATGAATAAACATAGATGTCGTTAAACGCAGATGGGAGCTTTCTGCATTACTTTTGTCCTGCATTAAGCTACCACCTGTCTCTGCCACCCATAATTATACCTCTTTGAGGTGGTCGCATTAGAGGGGTGTTACTGTACGTATATAAACTACTGTACTCGTATCTCTCACGATAGGTTGAACTTATTCTGATATAGTCCCCGTTTAGTGGGTTATAATCAATTACCCATTAACTGTCTACAGCGAGTTCATGTTATAGATCCATAGCATGTAACTTTGATGAGTGGACCCAGGCACAATTGCACTTAAAAAAATTAATATAAAACTAGACCAATCACCAATATTCTCTGAAAATTTTGCTAGCTACCAATAACGTTTCTAAGCGTACAAAGCAGTGACGAACATTTGTTATCTTCAGATTAATTTATCCAGGCCATATTAACCCTTTCGCTGCCAATGCCGGATCTGTGATTACCTATGCAAACAGTTTAGATCCAGATGAGACGCCGAGTAACTCGGCGTCTCATCAGGATCCAAACTATTTGTTACTGTTACTATGTGTTTGAAACAAAAATAAAGAAAATCAAAAGAATGAAAATTTGTAGCAGACGACAAAGTTAGCAGACGACAGAGTTTGGCAGCGAAAGGGTTAATTATCTTGTCACATTTTGGCTGTCAAAACAAAACTGCCGTGGATATTGGTGCCAGATGCCAACTGTACAAAACTTGCAACCTGTGTAATGTGTAGGTGTGAATAGCAGCATGCCCTATATATCCAATTTCGTTTGACATATTTCAACGTATGGTGACTTTTTGAGAGTTTATTGATACTGTTAGACGAGTAAGTGACATTGGTCTATAGCTAAAGAAAGGGCTGCTAAACATTAAATCGTTTCCCATATTAGCCTAGAAGAACAACTCTGCAGAGCAGGGTATTATCCATAGTTTGGGCATTTGGTGCTTACCTGGGTTTAGCATTGTAAAACAAATACACTGAAGGAATTTGGTTAGGAACCAGAACATTTGTAATAATAATAATAACGACTTTATCTTAAGTGGATACCATATTTGGTACAAGACCAATAATCAATATGGTCCACAAATGACAAAGTTAATAGTCCATTGTGATGGTAAAGTTAATGGTCCATTGTGATGGTAAAGTTAATAGTCCATTATGATGGTCAAGTTAATACTCCATATCCATGTACAAACGATATGTGTATACAATGATAAACTCGGTCTTGATAAAATGGAATAAAAATCTGATGGAAAGAATAACCATCGTATTAATCAATGGAACTTACTTTTCATTGTTAAATGACAATTATAAAACGACAACATATATGCTTTCTCCCATATTCACGCATAATGCGTAATTTACTGACATTCTTATGTACGATTATCTCTTAGTAAGATACACTGCTCTTAAATCTTCAATGGGGCAATAAATCTGAACAAATGGTGAAAGATGGTGGTTTAGAACTGTTATTAACTATTGACAAATTAAGATGAATTAGATATATTTGCTCCATTACAAACACATTGTCTATAATTAAAACTGAAAACAAAATTCAACAAGATTTATACATATTTAATACGACCATAGATACTTCGACGCCTTTATCAAATTGACGAAATCCTCTTCTAATCTTTTATAAAACATTACTGTTTTAAAAGTTTTAAATGTATTTTGGCACAAAACAATAATTGTCATGGGGAAGCATTGCCTTGCAAAGCATACTAGCAAATGCATTATATATCCCACTGGATTACATTATGTTTTCATTTTGAACATGATATAGTAGACGAAAGTCAAATAAACGATATCCTAATATGTGATCCATTAAAAGCCCAAAGTGTCAGACTTTTAACTAGAGTAAAACCCCTCTAAACCGGAATTCAAGCAGAGAAGACTTTAGATACCTGGAGGCAGGTGGCTACTTAATGCAATGCGAAAGTCATGTAGAACGCTCCTAGAGGAGATTTCGACATGACTTTCATCTTGCATTAAGCTGCCATACGTCTCAAATACCGAAATTCATACTATATTTAACGTCTAGTTTAGAGGGTTTGTACTGCATATGCAAAAAGGTTACCACAACAGGACAAACAGTGCAAACCGCGATGAGAGGGTTCCTCTAACATCCCTATCATCTGGGCCTTTACTGTTTGCAAAGGATATCAATAACTCGAGTCCCGTGTGTTGAATGGGCTAAATACAATGGGCATAAATGCGTTTAGCAACCCTGCAGATTGTTGACATAACTGGTACCTAGTCATAGTTCCTGATCTAGTCTCTGATTTGACGATAATTACCTTAATGCACTGTTAGTAATAAACGTTGCTTATTTAAGGCGGCGGTTGTTTAAACTGTACCAAAAAATAATAAACGTACATTTAAGTATATGCACATGCTAATTTGAATTACTAATTTAACGAAACCGATTTGATTTAATTTGCCATTTCTGTTGTACCCCAAAATACGTCTCCACACTTTCTCTAGACACTGGCTGGTAACAGAGTACGTACAAGTTTGTCTTTAGAATATCCTTGTAGTTATGTCCTTCTATGTTTTTAAAATGTCAGTATAAATGGTTTGTCCATAGTTGCGTCACTTACTTTTATGATGTCACTTGTTTTGAATATTATTTAACATCGTTACTAGTGTTGTTCAGGTGTCGGGGGGGGGGGGTTGTTACTGTACTTTTGACTGGGGACGGGGTGGGATAAGCGTGCAATTTGTTACCCACACACATGGTTAAAGCCCCAGGCTACTGACCGTTACAAGGCGGTACTCCTGCGCTCATCCTACGGTCTACTTTGTTTTTATATGGTAGATGTTTTGTGTTTTTGTAGGTTTCGTCACGTTGTGTCTTGTCATATCTGTTTTATGTTTGATGATGTTTTAGTACCATGCAGTTTTGTGTGTGTCGCTCACTGTAGGAACGTTCTTCCATTTTTCATTTGCACTGTTGATTCATAATTCAGGTTTTAAGCCAAACAGACATGAACAACATAAACGTCTTCTCTTTGAGTATGATTTTTAAACTACACTGGATCTTATTTCACACAAACAGTAATATATCACGAAGGCTGTTCAGGATTTAAAAGCATTCGGTCATAACGTTGAACAAAACAAAGTGTTCATTTTGTCAATACAAATGTAGTTTCAAACAACGGCTCACACATATAAAGGGTATCCTGACTGCAATCTGATTGCGAAAACATTTTATTTAGGCACAGATGGTATTTAGCCAAGCTGTTTCAAAGTTGATATGTTTGCCATATTGATCGAGTTACAACGTGATTAAAATGATTTCATGCAACGATCTAATTATTTTTTACAATTGTCTCCAGAGATGTTTTGAAAATAGAAATTGTTATACCAATCCCTATTATTGACTTTTTGATTGATTGAATTCCATTTGTGATATAGGTGTACATGATGTGTGTACGTAATGAAGTACGATGGTCTAGATCTGTCATTTTCTTCTATGTTAAAACAATTATACTGCGTCAACGGAAAACAACACCACTGTTCTATTCGTTATCTGTAAGATCCCACGTCACGTTTGTCATATAACCGAAGGAAATAGGCATAGCTTATATGTCTAGCAGTAATGCATCACTTGGTTCAGCCATTAAACATTTTTTCGATCGTCAAGCTTCTCCGTTCGTTGCTCGTTTTGTACTTGTTGCATTGTATACTACAAATGAAAAAATACTGAAAATAGTAATCGTAGAAAAAGTGTTTAGACTGAGAATCTCGAGAGTAACTTCTACAAATTAAGTGACCTTTAAACCATGGTGTCCTAAAGACACACCACAATGGAGTAAAACTGAACTGCACATTCCTAATTACCCACATCCAATATGCACTAAACTTTAGTAAACTGTGTTATTCTATTTTTGCAGGATAACATATTTGATATTAAAATACATCCTGTAAAGTACTCGTAGTTTGCTATGCCCATTACTTTATGCTGTACTCTGTATTACACTGGCACTCATGTTACTAGACATAGTCTATTAATTTATAATATTACATGTTGCTAGACATAGTCTATTAATTTATGATATTACATGTTGCTAGACATAGACTATTAATTTGTGATATTTTATGTTGATGTTAGAATATGGTCAATATAACCTGAATTCGCACATATTTCGTTGTTATTCTTTTAACCCTTCGCTTGCTGAATTTTAAAATACATTTCTCCTTCTTTACCCATGCCCTGTTGTATAATTACATATTTATATCTTCACTGTGTACACGTATATCGCTGTGAAATCACTGCTGTGGAGTGTACTGGTTGCAAGGTCAATTTGTAAATATTGCAGACCCTGATGAGACAGCTCCTGCATGAGCTGTCTCATCTGGGTCTTCACTATTTACAGGTAGGTATACTGACGTGAATAGCAAGCGAAGGGTTATGAAAGGCTTATCAGGACACCAGCTGTGAGAGTTTGTTAATGTCTATCATAGTAATGCTTACTGTGCCTATTTGTGGATAGCTCCGAATACACCACCATGCGAAGAGGCACATATATTAACCCTTCGCTTGCTGAATTTTGAAATACATTCTTCTTTACCCATGCCCTGTTGTATAATTACATATATCTTCACTGTGTACAATTATTTCGCTGTGCAATCACTGCTGTGGAGTGCACTGATTGCACAATCAACTTGTAAATAGTGCAGACCCAGATGAGACAGCTACTGTAGGAGCTGTCTCATCTGGGTTTTCACTATTTACTGGTAGGGATATTGACGTGAGTAACAAGCGAAGGGTTAATATGGTATCACGGCTCCACTTTACTCAACTTTCAGATCATCAAGGCTGTACAGTAACCCAACTCTAAACGGACGTTAAGTGTATCGGTATATCGGTTTTGGAGACAGGTGGCAGCGTAATGCAGGGTGAAAGCTATACAGAAAGGTCACCGTGCATTAAGTAGCCACCTGCCTAAAGTTTCTACATTCTTCTTTACTAGAATTTTAGTTTAGAGGGGGTTTATTGTATAAGTCATGGCGTCCAATTTTTCGGGTAACCACGTAAAAACCTTACCGTGACGTTTCTATACCTGACATGGTAACATTTACTTCTTAGATACGCTTTTTAACCGCTTTGCAAATAGAGTATACCCAGTTCCTGCTTTCCAGGCCCTGTCCCATTTGATTATAAAAGCACGACCTGATTTTACCGTTATTTCCAAATCCCCCTCTTCATAATCAATTGTTTATATTAATACTATCCTCATTTCTTACATGCATACAGGTTTGTCGCAAGCTTCCTCTGTTCTGGACAATAGCCTCATGTTTTCGGTATAATCTTGACGTTATTTTTAAAGTGGTTTTTGGCATACCTAGTGCACCAGGCATATGCAAACACTTATGCTGGCTTTTTAAATCTGACAGAAGGCACATCAATATATATATATATAGATAGATAGTTTATTCAGTACAAAGTCCGTCGGCCCAACAGTACAGGATACATACACATACATGCAGTTTAGAATTGTCAACAGTAGATTAAATGGAATGAAACCATTCATTTTAAATCAAACAAATATATATGAGTTCGAACATACTATTAGAGGAAAATGATAACAAAATTTGAAAAGGAAATATAATAAAGAATATGTCAAGTATTGACTGCATGTTTCTATGGAAAAGTAAGGGAGTTAGCTCTACATAATAACAACAACAAACTTGAATGAATCAGTGAGTTGCAGTTATTGTACGTGCGTAAAATGTAGATCCCATGACAAACTGAGAGAGGAAAAAACATTCAACAAATCGCATAAAAGTTATTTCGGTTCTACGTTTAAAGCATGTATGGACATATATAGCAAGTTTCTTTAATACGTTTTGATGTACTGACATTTACAAACTTGGGTATGTTTGGGTGACGCCCAAACTATTGTTTTATGTACTATTTTCTTAGATTGTTGTATATAGAACATTCCAACCAAACAAATTAAACCAGAACATTACATACATGGCACTTCCTCTCATTTCTTGGAATTGTCTGGGGTTTGTGCCAGTGGCCTGTTTCTACTTCTAACCTATGAAAAACAAACATTATACTAATCTACCTCACCATCGTATAAAGGATAAACGGATTACATTAATAGAAAAAAAACTTTGCCAGAGAAAATAAAATGTTCCTTGCTTGTAATGTTCAACGTTCATTCTTTTCGAATTCAGAAGTTGAGCATTACACAATGTGAACTTGCCTTGATGTTTGTAGATCTCTTACCTTTCTTTTAGATAATATATTTGTGCGTTATGGGGGTACCATATATCGTCAAGTTGTTGGTATACCCATGGGTACAAACTGTGCCCCTCTTGTTGCAGATTTGTTTTTGTATTGTTATGAGAGGGATTGTACGCTTAGCTTAAAACCTGATACACAGGCATATATTGTTAACGCTTTTAATAAAACTTCAAGGTATTTAGACGATATTTTGAAATTGGATAATCCTTATTTTGTAACTATGATATTTCTTCAATTTACCCAACAGAACTGTCTTTAAACAAAGCGAATCAATCTGACAGTATAGCTTCATTTTTAGATTTGAATCTTTCAATCACAAATGATAACGTTTCGTCCAAAATATACGATAAAAGGGAAGATTTAATTTTACATCTTATGGGGTTTACATTTCTCAACTTATTCGGTTTGCCCGAGCCTGTTCTTTGCTAGAAGTTTTACAGTCGTAATTTAGTTATAACTGATAAACTTCTTAAGCAAGGTTACAGATATCCTTATCTTAAGCAAAGTCATTGGTTATAAGTATGCACTGGACAGGTAACTGGCTTGACCAGTGGTATATGTAGGCGTGGTTGCTATTTTTAACACAGCTGTATACAGGTGTATATTGGTTTTAGCTGAGTCTTGGTCAGTTTGTCAGTCAGGAACAGATAGTCAAGCCGAGCACATGTTGTAGATCTGGGTGGAATGGACATATACTGTAAAAGTACAAAAATGAGTCATGCAGGAAACACCACATACAGAACAAACACTCGCCCGAACAGCAACACAAGGAAACAGCAAATGTACATAAGTAGAAAAAACAACAAGAGACGCACAAAGACAAAACAAACATACAATAGGAGGAAGATGGAAGTACCGCCTTGGAACGGTCAGTGACAAAAGTCACTGGGGGGGGGGGGGTTAAACCGGTTTATGGGCGCCCAACCTCACACTTATTCCATCCCCATCCTAAAAGACAAACAGTGTAAATAAATATATCCCCTCTCCGACTAATCTACAACAACCGCGACAGCAAATTCAGTGGTAAAGTGCATGTATAACGAAAAAACATTTAAGTGAACATACTGTATCCACCTATCGCTAGTGTACTCAATGATTGAGCTGCAAACAGAGTCACTGTAGAAAAGTAATAAAGGGTACGACAAAAATGAAATAGTACAGATATCCGACGTTCTCCTTCCATTTCTGGATTTAAGAGGTCGCCTTCATAAAGTACTAAAAGTAGACCACTACCCTGTCCCGATAGTTTAGTACTGTAGTGATTTTATTCGCCTGGATGTTTAGGGTTTATTTAATGCATTGTGTAGTTAGTTAGTCCCCTTTATTTTCCTTTTAGGTGGCTATTATGGTGGCTCAAGTTGGCCATGTGCAGTATGAATCCTGAATACCTTTGTGCCACATCGAATCAGTACCTAAGAGAATAGAATTTGAGATACATGACTCTTTCTATGTTCCAACGACTTGGATGTAAATATGCCTGATCCGTGGGAATTGTTTTAACCTTTTATTACGTTGAATATATAACGAAATAGACTTATAGGGGTGACTGACCTTCATTAATATATAGTCAAGTGTGTGACCTGTGTGGATAAACTATACGCCTGTGTGGCTATCATATTTCAACTTGTTACCTGTGTGGTTATATCAAACGTCTGTGTGGCTGTCCTTGTACAATGTGTTACCTGTGTGGTTAGACGCCTGTGTGGCTATCATATTTCAAACTGTTAACCTGTGTGGTTAGGCTAAACGTCTGTGTGAATGTTCAGCAAACTTTCTAGTGGTTAGATTATACGCTCGTGAGGCTGTTGTTAGTTGAAGGTGTAACCTGAGAGGTTTAACAGTTACGCCGTACCGTGAGGCTTTTCTTAAGACATTCTGGTGACTGAAGAGAACTGCATGTGTTATTTCGATATATGTGATTTTACTGTGACAATTGGGTGACCGTCATAAATGATGTGTATTGGAATGTTTTGGTAGTGTTTTAGCACTGTATTTAGAGAAAATGTGATATTGCTGGCCAGCATTGTGTTTATATGTGTTTATTTCAGGCTATACTTATAGTATTATAATAATCGAGTAACATAACTCAAAGTCTTGGTTTTTACTGTCTTTAAAAAAAATCCGGAACACGGTTGCTTTATTATCTTAAGGCAATTGTGACAAATGTATTGAATGCTTCTGAACTTCATTTAGACAGTATTATACACAGGAGCGATGCTATTTGTAAATCATTTGTTTGGTTGACTAGTTTACAAAACGCACTCGTAGGATTTGTAGTAATGGAATACTTCTTTACCAATAGCCTGACATTTTCTATAATTTCCATGTTGAATATTCATGCAGGACATAATGACATCAGGAATATTTATTGGCTGATGTTTTATAATGGCAAATGTACACATGATATATTTGGTTTTGATAGAACTTGACGAGTCATAAACAAAACAGGACAGACGCTGATCTAACTGATCCGACCGGAACCGTCTGTGCTGGTCTACCCTGTTTGCAAAGGTAATAAAACGATCAAATGAGGGAAAGGGTTAAATGCTGTTGTGAACTTTTGACCTTATGTCATTGGAAATAAGTACGATAAATCACTCATGGCTGCCTGAGTTAATATTACTGTGCTGTCGTTGCCAGGCAATATGAAGTGACTTTTCTGAATGTCAAATGTATGAGTGGAACTTAGTAAGACTAACATATTATATTTATGCTTCTATTGCCAAATATTGACTGTTGAACTTGATTCTTGAACTTGAACTGATTCAATGGATACGCATAAACAATGAAAACCATCCCGTTTGAATTAGGCTTTTAACTCTTTTGCTGCCAAATGTTGTCGTCTGCTACAATTTTCCAGTTTTATTTTTCTTCAATTATTTTTAACAGTAACAAACAGTTTATATCCTGATGAGACCCCGAATTACTCGGCGTCTCATTTGGATCCAAACTGTTTGCATAGGTAATCGCAGATGCTATATTGGCAGCGAAAGAGTTAACCGTTATCAAGCAAGTCTGTAGACTTGTTAGCCTTAAGTAACTATAAGTATGTTTGGCGCCGTATTGTAACTTTTGGCATGCCATATTCGATTTGTGAATTCATTTTACAACCGTTTGGATCCAGATAAGATGTCGAGTAATACAGCGGTTTATAAAATATCCACACTTTAATGGAAGAAAATGAAGAAAGGCGAAACAATTACATTGTATGAAATTGGTGTAGACGGCTGTTCTTGTCGACGAGACAGCAACCTTCAATTTCTGATTTAGATTGGTGGTATGTCTGCGCCTAAGATTTAATTACTTGCTCTGGGGCAAATGGCACGCTGATTATAGATCATATCACTCGTAGAAGCGCTAAACCCGCTTTGTATTCTAAAAGAGGATGTCATATGTTATCAATCATGTTTTTCACTATTATTTTCAGAGACACTGCTCACTGAGCTCGCTAAATTGTGTTTTGATAACCACTGAATTACACAGTATATCTCCATTAGCATTTGTTCGCTCGGTGCGACCTGATTAGCAATGCAACCCAACTGGATAGTGTTAGGTGTCTCTTGAGGATAGGAATCATTTAACCCTTAGCTTGCTGAATTTTAAAATACATTTCTCCTTCTTTACCCATTCCCTGTTGTATAATTACATATATCTTCACTGTGTACAAGTATTTCGCTGTGCAATCACTGCTGTGGAGTGCACTGGTTGCACAATCAACTTGTAAATAGTGCAGACCCTGATGAGACAGCTCCTGCAGGAGCTGTCTCATCTGGGTCTTCACTATTTACAGGTAGGTATATTGACGTGAATAGCAAGCGAAGGGTTAATACTAGCGGCTTCCCAACCGCAAAACAGGTATTGGTGAATCTATAGCTACTCATCGGAGATTAAGCTGAAACCACTTTAACAGCAAGACACGTGTTAAGGGGACGTCTGACCTGGGTCAAATATTGCCTACCAGGCTTGCTCAGAGAAAGTTTACAAAATGAGCTTATAATAATTACAAAATGCTTCATTAAATTCCAAGTTATTGGAAATATATTTATCATATAAATGAGACGACCGATCTGGACAAGGGCTGCTTTATTAGATTAACATAGATGTTCTTGTATTGGACCAAATAAGCAAGCGAAAATTTATATCCACCAATGACAATTGCTTACCAATTTATACTGCTTTACTGTTAGCAATTTTCAGTACAGAATTGTTCTAAAATGTATCACTACACTTATATATAACAGACACATGTGTGACAGCTTAATACCGGTCGAATGTAATATTCAAATCTCCTAAAGGAGTTTTAGCATTACTATAGACGTGCATTAAGTTGTGAACTTGTTAAATGGTTCAGATTAGAACACGGATGACTTGAACGTCTGTTATCTAGAAATTAATGATGTGGTTCCTTGAAGTTCCACTGTAGTTTTTTTTTATCAATAATGACATTTTGCATAGCATGCTCTAATTGTTCAACTAAATATCAATATTTTAAATACATAATGTAGCACCGAATATACCATTTCCTTCTTAAACACAATGTCTCAAGGACCTGTTTGATTACTGTCATTTTACACGACGACCCTTTCATAAATATAAATATTTAAATGTTGTGTGTTATCGGCTTATTTCAAGGACCTGTTTGATTACTGTTGACTTATATACTGTACACGTAGAATGAAATGCTTAAATTTGCTAGGGGATTTTGAATGACAAACAATGCAGATCCTGATTGAAGGACTCCTCTGAGTTGGTTGCAAATGCCTATAGGAGTTTTCTGCAATACCATTGCCCTGCATTAAGCATTCACCTTCGTTTAAGACTCCTATGTTCAATAAATTGAAGGCCGCTCAGGATAAGTTCTACCTTTAAGGGTGAAGCTGTGATCAATCTTACCAAAACGAGTGACGAACATAATTGTGTATGTCAGGTAGCAAACTTCAACGGAATATATAGTGTGATTTAACTCACAGTCATTGGTGACACTATGTTGGTATATGATATCTGATAACATCGATCCTTGTTTGGAAACATCCCTTGCGGATGCACACAGAATGTTGTTTCCATCAAATTTGCTATGAAACAATAAAACGGGTAATAAAATTTTAAAATTACAAACTGACTGCATTTGAATTTAGATACATACTCTTGTGAATATCAGTTTTATATGTTGCTTAATAGGCTGTGATTCCGAGTAAGTTACCTGGAGTGATAAAAAAGAACCGTATACTACAGAAATATACTGAAACGATGTTCCATGCATCAGATAGTATATATGACAGTAATTATCACTGTGAGGTATTATTTTGAAGTATGTGTGTTTTAAGACACTTTTTGTTTATTAACATGACCCTCTCAATGTAATTTAGCAAGCTTACCGAAATGCATAAAAATTACATACAATGTATATGTTAAACCTTTAAACTTACACAGCCTTAATACTAGATGTATAATGTTTGGAATAACTACTCACATTTATTATGCAAAATCTGACGACTTGTATTTTCAAACAGCTTTTACCCGGAGGAGACACAGGTCGAATCCGACGTAAGCAATTATTACTCTAAATTAGAGTTCAATCCATTGCCTGATAGGTTATGTTTAGACCAACCTTTTTAATATATCTACCGAAAAGGAGCATTTTCTAGAAAATACAATTGGATCTGTCTAGTTTTGAACATATTGTGATAAATAGAGCATTGGCTCTATTTGTTACAATGTTTTCAAAAAGTGACTTTTACTGAGGTGTCAAAAGGCATCAATATGAGGGAATAGGGTCAGACATCAGTTTTACTGGATATATTGATATTACTTCGTACTAAATATTGTTGAGGTGATGTGCATGGGGACGGCCCCGAAAGACAATATCTATTATGGAATAATGATGTGAAGTAGCATGTAGCAGGAGCGAATATTTATTGTGCTTTGTACTGCATCTGCAGTTGATAACATATATGAAAATAAACTCAGAAGGGTTGAATAAAAGATAGGGCACGCATACTAGATAATGCTTAGGAACAGTAAAATGACTTTATGGAAGTAGCATGTCTTATTTTATCTAAAATGTCGTATTTTGTTGAAAGAGATGTCTGCATTGCTTTTGGTTGGTCTATGGTATTCATTTTTATTTCATTTCTTTACACGTGTAAACGCCTTTTGGTTATTATTGCGTTAACAGCATGTAAATATACTTGTAGATGCGATGTTAACCATTCTCTTGCTGAATTTTAAAATACATTTCTCCTTCTTTACCCATGCCTTGTTGTATAATTACATATATCTTCACTGCGTACAAGTATTTCGCTGTGCAATCACTGCTGTGAAGTGCATTGGTTGCACAATCAACTTGTAAATAATGCAGACCCTGATGAGACAGCTCCTGCAGGAGCTGTCTCATCTGGGTCTTCACTATTTACAGGTAGGTATATTGACGTGAATAGCAAACGAATGGTTAAAATATAAAGGGGTAGTAATTCTGTGCAAACTTCAACCAATCGAAATGTTGTGAAACAGGTACATTTTTCTATATTGACGTGAATAGCAAGCGAAAGGTTAAACAAATACTAATGTTTTACGTTACGACATTATCTAATATCTGTGCTTCCGATATCCTGCATGGATTTCTTTTATCATCAGTACGAAAAAGAACATGCTTTTGCTGTCTTTTTCCTTCCAGTCAAGCATGGAATTCAACTTTTATCTAGTATACAAGAAATGAGAAAATATGTTGGAAACAACTGTATTACATGTACCTACCCTTTGTTGTCTAAACTTAAGACATAGCGATACAAACCATCCTTAATTAACCCTGTTGCTGCCACACACCGTCGTCGGAAATAGCTGTCGTATTGTACGATTTGTTATTATTTATATACCATTTTCATACAAGAAACATAGTCACAATATAACACTTTGGATCCTGGTGATACGTCGAGCTACTAGTCTACTCAATCCATTTGCATAAGTATTCACTGATTTTCGTCGAAAGCGAACCCTGTGGCATAATCAACAAATTAGACTCTACGTTTTCTTCATGTTTTATTCTTCGTATAGTGATCTCTTAATAACATACATGGTCTATCTGTCTCTCCACTCTCCTTCCTTTTTGGTTAACTCTCTACAGTTATATACACACTGACCCTGCTCAACATACACATAGTCCAGATATAATTTGACAGCTCGTACTTTAGCTATCGCTTCTGGACATAAAGATATATTACTATATTTGGCAGGTGCACCTTAATATGTGACATAACTGACAGTAGTTTGTCTCTATACAGGGTGCATTTTTATGGCTTTCGAAGAAAGCTATTAAGCTATCGTACATTTTGTACGGCAAATATTTCACTATTTCTTCTAGTAAACATGTGCAAGACAATTTTTCTTCCATTCTGCACTAGTTTGGTTGTAAAATGTTCATGTATTTGTTTTACTCTTCATGCATTTAATTATAGTTCGTTATGTAAGATAATTACTACTAATATACACAACAAGATAAACCTTTTAGAAGAGATTATAGATTATAGGTAGCCTTTGTATATATTTGATGCTGTACTTCAGCTTTGGACATGAAGGCATTGACCTTTTATTCCATGAATATTCATGTAAGAAATACTTTTCATCATGAATATAAATAAGAAACTAGAAGCATGTCTATATTATGTATCATTTCATAAGCAAACAACAGCCCATGCTCAGACGACTCCTGTAAGAGCAGTATGATCTGGGTCTACTCTGTTTGCAAATGTGTAGAAAGGCACATTGATGGAGTAAAGGGATATATAGTTCAATATTAGCTGCTGTGACATCTCGAATTTGTGCGGTCAGAAATATAAACCGTGACAATTTGAGCTGTGGTTTTGGTGTACCTTATTCTCAAAAGGTTCACCGTTTAGAAATTCATTTTGCACTCTTGAGTGTTATTTTCAAACATAATTAAAACAAATATTATGAATAAATAAACACATATGTCTTTCATTCATTCATTTTTTAATAATGTTGATTTTTTCCAGATTGTAGCTTTTAATGGCAGACTGGACCAAACCAGTGTCAGCAAACTGATTCCAACACTACCTCACTTCTGGTTTACCCTTTCTGTTGGTTTTCGAAGGGTGTTGATACAACTTCCGGTACATTGTTAACCTCATCAACACGTACGCCATATCAAAGATGTGACAGCCAAGTATTCCAGTTGACAACAATTCTTTTGATGTGACATTGTCAGATATGAGGGCATTCTTGGCCATCACATTGTAATGGAAATGAAGTTAATGTTTTAAACAAATGTAAAACAGCTACAGTCCAAATTAGATATTATGGCACACCAACATAACCTACTTAAAATGTAAATAAGACATACCTGTAACGGTGGTCGCGAGAAAAATAAAAAACAAAAACAATCTATACGCCCATCAAAGCATATGAAAAAACAAAACTACCCATTCCAACTATAAAACAATAAAAACAAAATTTATTCGAACCAAACTATTATAGCGGCCACCTGGGCATTATACAGTGTTTATAACTGTAGTGTTTGTAAACATTGATAACGAAAGGTGTGCCATAAGATCTAATTTTACTTGTAGTGTTGATCATATATATTTAATTATTTACAGGGGTTAATCCCCGATTAATTATTTCTAATAGATTCAGTAAGTACAGAACACTGATAAAAAAATCATTTGAAAATAATTTATCTGTTGATAACAACAGAACGCAGCCAGTCAACAGGTTATGTGGATTATTAGTATTTTACTGCTCATTAAACGTTGATGTATTGTGTGTAATGTGGTTCATAGGTAAATCAAAATTTGGGATTAATTTGTTGTTGTTGTCGCTGTTGTTGTTGTTGTTGTGTGTGTGTATGTGTGTGTTTGCATATATAACCCCCTCAAACGTAACTAAAAGTCATAATACATTGTCTACACAGTAGTTACGATTCTAGGGTTAGTAATTAATAACGAGGGTAGTGCTTCAAAATACACATGATTTATCAAAAGCATTTATATATATATATTATTATATTACTTGTTTCAGTCTGTAATATTTTTATGGCCCCTTTATATATATCGTTATTGGCCTGTCTGTTGGTTTGGCCCAAACTTTAACGTTGGCGATAAGTTTGTAGCCTTTGCACAAACTTACTTCAAATTTGGCATGTTGTGCAACTTATAAAGGCAAACCTTTTAAATTATCAAGGTCAATGTCATATATCAAATTTAAAGTCAATTTACAGGTCAAATTGATATATGCGATAATCCGGTGCATATTGTTTCCCAAACACGTCTTGTTAGTAATACATTTATCAATTCAATTCCAAGACGTCAAGCATGGTTATAAACGTGTGCAGCAATTTCGTCCGTTATGCTTAACATCCATATCAGACCCGAAAGACATTATGGCCATTCATGCCTTTGATTTTATTATACTTCACGTACAAAGTTTCCATATACCTGCCATGAAACAATTTGTACTGTCCCATGCAATTATCTCGTGGAGGCAACACTACGTCTAGATCAGTGAGCGCAGATTAAATTGTGTGCGTGATGCCATCCGAATGACGTCATCCAACGCGTGCACTTGGATCACCTAACCTCATTTTGACAGATTTTGCTTTGTGTAATATTGTAAAATATGTCGCGTTTTGCGACTATTTCCGAAGAGGGTCTGTCATGATTGGACAGTGAAAAAGACTGGAGCCGCTAGTACCAAATTGGTAATGAATAGAAGTGTGAAACTGTTCGTTTACTTAAAAGCACCGATAATAACTTTTGTTTCAAGTTGTTTATTGTTGTCATTGAATAAATCCTTTTGCTGATGAAATTGATTGTGATGTTTTGTATAATAAAATACATATTACATCCCATGGAAGTCGACAGCAAGTATTGCCAGTCCATAACAGTACGTGCTGTCACCCTCCATGACATTTGATATTTACACCGAACCGCAAAAGAAACGCAGCAGTTGGAGAAACATATATAATTCTAAACTAAACAGGTCCAAATGATAAATAACGGTTGTATTTCAGTTTATAGGTACCTTATCTACATACCGTGTAATTTTCATTATAATATATCAACAAATAACTCCGATTTCATCATGTTAAAGTTCATTACCCATGAGTTCAATTTTCACACATTATCAATAGCTAATGGAGGATACACGAGGCATTGACAATGTGTGAAAATCGAACTTGTGGGTAATGAACTTTGACATAATAAAATCGGGTGTATTTATTGATACATTTTAATGAAATGATTACAGTATTTAGGTAAAATACATATAATATTAAATAAAACCGTTATTTATCATTTGAAAAGTTTAGTTTTGAATTATATGTGTTTGTATATAGTGTGTGTGTATTATAGAAGGCAAACTTATTATGAAACACAATCTAATCAGTGCAGTGTTTGACATTTTCTGTTTTTAATGAATTGTACTTGTTTATATTACGGTTATATCGCTTTTAATAGCATTAAAGTCATAACACGATGTCCAGTTAATTGCAGATGGCGAAAGACCCTATGGAAATTTGTTGAGTTGACAAATGGTTGTAATGAAAATGGAACATGTCAAAAATAATGTCATACTGCAGACTAGATTCGACACAATTCGAACGGGTCTGGAAGCTGTGTACCTTTAAACATGTATAATGTACACATTTCGGCTATAAATTGTGGATAGTGTTGGCGTCTCAAATTTTGTCTCGTCTTTTAGAGCATGTTGAATGATTAAAAGCAATGGTAGAAGTTGAATACGTTCCTTTTAATCAATTGTGAAACGACATCAGACAAACCTATTTCAGTTGTAAATGAACACTCAGAATTTAGTTTGAAATGTGTCAAATTGGCTTCGATAATGGCTTTGTGCCATTTAGACGAGATGGAATCGACCAGTAGTTTCCATTTTATTTCCAAGAACGTCAAAGAAATAATTATCTTTTTATTCTCCATGGACTGTTCTGTAGCATATTAGACACAATTATTGTACCAGCTGGATGTAGATTACAAGCAGCAACTCACAGAAATCAATTAGAACCCTGTATGGAGATAAACAAGCAAGATGTGCTTGCCCACGCACTATAAATGCTGTTAGTATGAACACAATTGTTGCTCTTTGATTTAGCCTCCCGTGTTATTTTTGGAAGCAATTTATCACCATTAACAGTATCACATAAGTCCAAGCTTACGTAAATTGTTTCCTTTAAAGGCATACGTAAATATACTTTAAACAAAGAACAGAAGTCAGACAGGATAAACCACACGAAAGTCCACAGCAACCCTAGAAGTACAAATGAAGTGCGCGCGTACCTATACACATACACACAACCTTCACATAACTGTTCATTGTCTGCTCAACACAGATAGTATATGTGTGCTATAAGATCGAAATATGTCATAGTGTCCTTAACCATTCCCTCATAGGCTATTTTGAGACCTTATCGTTTTGAATAAATCTACCGGAAAGGAGCATTTACTAGAGAATTCTTTTAGAATTATGTAGTTTTGAAACGATAGTGATAGAGTATTTGCTCCTATGGAGCAAATGTCCTATCTATCAAAATATAGGCGTCAAAATGCGTCTATATGAGGGAATTGGTTAAACCACAGGTGCCATTCGCATGCTATACCTGAACAACAACAACAACAACAACTCCATCACAAATACATTATTATTTTCAAGCACATGTCATAAGTGTCTAAAACATGTTTAAAACTGAAAGTAATGACTTCCACCGATATCAATAAGACACAGTTTATGGAAGTCGGTGGTCAAATAAGCTTTCAATGACGATCGCAGTGAATGAACCCATCGATTATTTAGCAGATATCCGCCGGAGTTGGATACCTTTTACTTATTATATAGAGCAGGGGTGTTCGCGAAATAAAGGGTCAGAAAATCTTTTGGTATGATTTAGATACTTATGACATGGGATTAAAAATATAATGTGATGGAGTTGTTGTTGTCGTATAGCATGCGAAGGGCACCTGTGGGTTAAACCAGACCTCAATCAAAATCATCAAAAAACAAAACGCTAGATTTTGGTGCCATAGCTTAAATAAGGGTAATATAAGTCATAACATGAACAATGCATTACCGAAAAGTAGTGTATTGGTTGGGCTGCATCTAGGGCGCTGCAACACTGAACAGGTCACGTGCTGAATATAAAAGAACTACACGAGCACCGAATCACAGAACATGAAGAGCGTGCGCACATATCTACCACACACATACACACCACACACACACTCACATAATCAAACCGATGAAAGATACTCATTACAGACATAAAAATAGAGTGAAAACAGGAATACTGTCTTGGAACGCACAACTGTCTTTAACCATGGTTGGGGACGCGTTCAAACTCACACATATCCCATCCTCACCAAGTCAGGCAAATTGTGTAAATGGACATAGCCCCGATTGTTCCACATCAAACGTGACGGCTAACACAGCAGTTGTACGCACATAAAACAAGAAACAGTTCAAGAACGGATTCGTTAAACACACGATTTTGAACTACAGTGGAACCTCGGAACCCCGATACTCCCAACTCGGATAACTCGAACTTCGGGATAACTTGAATTGAAAGTTCGGCCCTTCCAAATTTACAATAGAGAACTACGCATATCTAGAAACACACATGTAAGCTTAATGCAGGTGTAAGTAGTTCTGAAAGCTCCTGCATGAGCTTTCAGCATTACTTTAGATCTGCATTAAGCTGTAAACTTGAGAATTTGTCCAGATTAGAAATCGGATAACTCGAAGATCTGTTATATCGAAGTGATTTGTATGGTTCGTTGAAGTTCGAGTTATCGGAGTTTAACTGTATACGAACTACCCCCAGCACGTGCTTTCCAAGAATCAAAACATGTAACTCTGAAAAGTACTCGGTGATGTTTTCGAAGTCAGGACATCACGTAGAACCATAAAAGTCCTATATCCGTCATCCTGGTCAGTTTCGGCGATCATATATTTTGGAAAATTTACAATAACTAGGTCAGACTTAGCTCAAGAAAGATATCAGAAAATGTATGTTGAACTCGGGCAGTAATTACGGAGAATAATCTTCTTAAGTTACCGGTAAACATGCATTGAACTCTAGCCATGCCCCTGGTTGTCATTGTTTTGACACATTGCGATATTGTTGAACAATGTAAGTGGAGATTGATACTCGTCCCTAGTACACATGTATTCGCAGATAATTCGCGGAAGGTCACTAAAGCTACATTTAAACAACATATACTTGAATATCTCAAGTTGTTGAGAACTTCACTCTAGTCATTAATGAAAGCATGGAAACAAACTTCGTGGCAGTGTAGTTTGACAAATCAAAATGGTTGAATTATCTAATGGAGGCTAATTAAAGGATCATGACATCACAATACTGTTGAAAAATACATGGCTGTATGGTTATCCGCCCGTCACCACACCATTCAGAAAAATAAAACAACGTTTCATATGGTTCGAAGGATCTCCCACTTAAAGAATATATTTACTTCACAACGGCAAGTGTTAAGTGCTTGTGTGGCGGCCGTACTTCATTCTCAGTGTTGTTGTATTTTCAGGTCCTTCGGGATCATTAGTTTTGGAAAATAAAACCGGTGCTAAGGGGAGTGAGTAGTGTTGCACTTTTAATTACCCCTCCTGAACAGACACAATAAAACCGAGTCTGCAATTTTCTCTTTTAGCATTGCTACTTTTGCTTTCGAAGGATCTCCCACCTCCAGAATATATTTATACTGTTTACATGGCTTTATGCTTACTTCTACATCTTATTTGTTACTATCGACTGCCTTTATATGACTGTATACTTCTTACATCTGACTTTCTACTTCTGTCTTTCTACTTCTTTTTTCTTACTTCTGTCTTCTGACTTCTTACTTCTCATGTCCAACGTCTTGCGTCCTACTTCTTACTTCCCAATTTCTATTGGGAACAAAGAAGTAAGAACTTGGAAATAAAAGTCAGAAGTAAAAAGTAAGATGTGTTGAAGTGAGTACTTTGTGGAACGGAATATTGAAGTGAGTACAGAGAAGTAATAGTTTTGCTGAGGCTGACGTTAATCAATACAACACAACACAAATAAGTAACCACTTGGGAATTAAAAGTCAGACGTTAGTCAGACATGTTGAAGTTAGTGTATTGCAGTAAGAAATAATGACGTGTGAAAAAAGCATTAAGAACCTGGAAGTAAGAGGTCAGAAGTACGAAGTCAGAGATGTTGACTTTAGTACTCTGTGGTAACACGCATTGAAATGTGAACAAAGGCAACAGAAGTCCCTCCTTTGAAATACTTGTAATGAGAGGTTGCTAATAACAAGTTATAATCATTAAGCATGGATACCTATCTTAAAGCAAATAATAAATGATCCTCCGATCTTATCTGTTTACAGATATCCATTATTAACACTTTGCAGAAATGGGTTAATGATAGAATATCGTTATCCTATATCTTATATATGTAACAAGGCCAATACAACGGAAATGTGATCTATATAACTGGTAGTAAATAAAGTGCTCTGTATTTTATAGCTATCGTCTCTGATTTAGGAGAAAAGGGCCAAACGTGTCAATCACTCATCATTAATTTCACCCTTATAATGCGGGAACCGAGTGTTCAAAACATTTGCAAACAGTGTAGACCAGATCAAAGAGCTCCAGGGTGAGCCATTTGATCAGGGTATGCACCGTGTGTCATAAAATCATTATCAGTGATAAAATTTGATACAATAGTTTATTTTATTAATATACAGAAACGAATGAGCTATAATTAAGTATTCAGCAGATTTAGGTTAAGGAACAACCATCCAAACATGATCAGTTATAGTACATTTATGTAAATAATGGTTCCTTATTGTCGAATGCCAAAGTTGAATAATCTATTTATGACTAATGGTTAAACAAGTTGCAACTACATTAACCGATTCTCTCCTACTGACGCATGTTTGAGCCTCTGTTAAACTAATTTATATTTGAAACCATTGTGATAAATAGAGCATTTGTTCAATAGGAGCAAATTTAATGCTTTATTTATCACAATGGTTTAAAAACTACACAACTCTACAGTTCTCCCTTTCTATAGTTAATGCTCCTTTTCGTTAGATTAAATAAAAGAGAATGTGTCTAGGAGGGAACAAGTTAATCCTTATCCTACTGTCACACTGATGACCATTTACATTCCAATATCATGCAATTTTATTTACTTTCGAATTGAAGCGGTAGAGATTCTATTGATCAAATGTCAAGCAAAGTGGACCCTAAGGAGACACTGAGTCGCTCGGCGTCTACTCCTAATTCAAACTGTATGCAGCTGCAAGTCAGATCGCATTAGGATGGATAACTTACTTTAGTAACTTGTAGATTAGTCGGTGAGGGGATACGTTTATTTACAATATTTGTCTTTTAGGGTGGGGATGGAATAAGTGTCAGGTTGGGCGCCCCATAACCGGTTTAATCCCCCCTGTGACTTTTGTCATTGACCGTTCAAAAGCGGTACTTCCATCTCCCCCTATTGTATGTTAAACAAAGTTGTGTTCTTGTAGGCATTAATGATTTAAACATAAATGCTTTAGAACAAATTATTCGGTTTTTTGTGTTCCTGAAAAGTCACCATTTCTCACATACGCGGTTTGCTCCGAACAGCGACGGTTTGCTTTGTCTTTGTGCGTCTCTTTATGTTTTGATAGTTAAGTACATTTGCTGTGTTTTCTTGTGTTGCTGTTCCGGCGGCTGTCTGTTCTGTATGTGGTGTTCCTGCACGACTCATATTTGTACTGTTTGTGATGTGAAAAGTAATGAATCTAAATTGGTGAAATTTGATTCCAAACAGCCATTTTATTAATAAGATATTCTGGAAAAGAAAATGGCATTATATATGTTAAGGTGTATACTAGCAGTACAATCCGATAATTCTGAGTTTGCTAACTACAGTTAAATATCCAAATTTTAGTAAAGGAGAATTGAGAAATGTTTAGGCAGACAGTCACTTAATGCAGGATGAAAGTTATTCGAAAGGTCCTCTATGAGTTTTCGGCACAACTTCACCCTGCATTATGATGCTACCTGTCTTAAAGACCAACACTGATGCATGTTTGAGAGTTCGAGTTATCGAGCGTTTACTGTACAATATGTTGTGTTCCCACTGTATCTTTCGAAAACGCAATTCTCGTAGATACATGTAGCAATATTTGATGTTCTCATACAAAATACAAATTTCTCACAACAAATATTCATATTGTACGATGCCATTTATCACGTCTATAGAAATATGTAAAACTCATGTTTCTAATGAGCTATTGTGATCTGAAAATCACCATGACATGTTCAGGCGCCATGCATTTAACACAAGCAGTGAAATATAGGTCTCCTCCTCGATGCATAACTTTATTTTACAAGGAAACAGACTTTGACTGATTAAAACGACATCCGTTGAAATAAGATGTCATCTTAGGACATAATTTAATCAGTGGGTAAAACATTAGACAGACAATCAATATCGAATATTCATGAGTTGAAATATTAGACTGGTATTCAGAGGTCCAGATAAGACGCTTTAACCCTTCGCTTGTTATTCACGTCAATATACGTACCTTTTAAATAGTGAAGACCCAGATGAGACAGCTCCTGCAGGAGCTGTCTCATCAGGGTCTGCACTATTTACAAGTTGATTGTGCAACCAATGCACCCCACAGCAGTGATTGCACAGCGAAATACTTGTACACAGTGAAGATATATATAATGATACAACAGGGCATGGGTAAAGAAGGAGAAACGTATTTTAAAATTCAGCAAGAGAAGGGTTAAACATCTTCAAGAATAGTTCCTTTATTTCCCCACCATATCCTATTATGTGAACTCTCTTCTCTGAGCACGATTCTAAATAGTGGTCACAGTATAGGGTTTGGTGGAGAAATGACGATTTTAGTATTTCTGTATGCACTTTTATCTGTAGCCCTGGGTATTCAGAAAATGAGCTATCAAAATGAACACAAAACTGTAGGAAAACGAAACAAATTAAAACAGATATACCTTGGCCATTGGTATGTCCTATCTTGATACTTTTGATGTTGTTCTTTATTTAACCATTATCCGACCTCACTCACATATGAAGACATCTTTGAACCAGATGAGTCGACTCGTAGCTCGGTGTTTCAACAGGAGTATAGCTGTTTGACACTCAGTAACTAACATCTCAATAGATTAATCGAATCGGACGTAGTCAAAATGGAACAGATACAACTGTGAACAGACACTGTTTGTACAGAGATGTAACGGTTAACTCATTCCCTCCTAGACTATTTTTAGACCTCTTTACATAAATCTACCGAAAAGGAACATTAACTATAGAAAAGTAGAATTTTAGAATTACATGTATGTTTTTTTTAAACCATTGTGATAAATAGAGCATTTGCTCCTAAGGAGAAAATGCTCTATTTATCACAATGGTTTCAACATGTGACTTTTATAGTGGTCCCAAAATGCGTCACTAGGAGGGAATGTGTTAAAACATTAACTTCTTATTGTTTAATATTAATATACTGTCGAAAGTCAATATCTTGATTTCGGATACTCGAAATAAATGTTCGGTCCTTCCAAAAATTACCGAAAAGGAATTGTTCTAAAATGTACCACTACGCATATCTAGAAACACATGTGACAGCAGAAAGCAGAAAACAGGTGATCTTGAGAAATTGTTCAGATCAGAATTTCGAGTCATCTGATTTCTGATCTGAACAATCAGATGACTCGAATTTCGATTATCTCGAAGTAATTTGAAAATCTTATGACGTTCGAGGTATCGAATCAACTTTATTGCATATGCGGTGTGCTCTTCAGGTTGGCGAAACACTTCAATTCGGAACCAAATGAAAACGATATGTCAAATGTAAACCCAGACAGATATGTCATTTTGTATCTCTTGCTCTTACATATGAACAAATCATTTTCTTACATCAACTTAAACTGATTGAATCCTCCAATGTCTAATCTAATTGATATACCATGCACTCTATTATGAATGCGTTCATAAAATAAATGTGTATGTATGAGTAAATCTAGTTTTGTTTTGAGTGATCCAAATTGGCATAAAGCTAAAAGACTGTACCAAACCTATATAAAACAATGTTACTTTAAGGTTGACGATATGTGCCGCTCTTGACTCAGTTAATTAAGTTAAGTAACTGACAAACATGCTGCACGCTTGACTTTAATTTTTAGTCTGCTGTGGGTGATGTCTAGATTAGACGTCACGTAACTCAGCGTCGAATCAGAATGTAAACTGTTTGACACCCTGATTTCATTTTGGCAGAAAAATACATGTACACATGTAGTTTGAATTATTTTTAAAACGTAGTAGGGGGAGAAAGGAAGAGGGGTAAAATAATTTGCTCAACAGATTAATGGCTAAAGACGTAACGCATACAATTGTGTAGGCGTATTTGTTACCTCCCAATAATGCTTGATACACGTTCGATACATAATATATTAACGCCAGCTATTTGTTTGATATACGAACCAGTAACATATACGCTCAATACGATACACACTCAAAGATTGCGCGTTTATTTGATATTCGATTTACAATAGCGACATTCGGTATACAGTAGAACCTGTCTTAAGCGACCATCAAAAGAGGTATTGTTATTACACTGCGTGGCAGGTGGTAGCTTAATACAGGTCAAAAGTAATACAGAAAGTTTTCTGTATTACGTTTGCCCTGTATTAAGCCACCACATGGTTTAGGGTAGTTGTGTCCAGTCGATATAAGATCGCTTAAGACAGGTTTTACTGTATTTGTATTAGAAGCACTAAACGCTTTATACTAACAGAACTCGCGTATTTCTTAACACCAAATATGGTAGTGGTTGTTTATTTTGTAATGGTGTGTTTTGCGTCTGGAATATTCCCCCTATTCTCGATCTAGGATACAAGTGTTGCGCTTGTATGTTTTAAATAAAATGTCGTTGATGAGAGTAAACCAACTAATTAATAAATCCAGATACCAGCTAACTGAATCTGAATCATTAAACCATTCCCTTATATTGACGACTTTTGATAACTCTGTAAAAGTCACTTTGTGAAACCATTGTGATAAATAGATCTATTTATCACAATGGTTTCTACAAAATTCTAAAGTTTTCCTTTTCTCTAGTTCATGCTCCTTTTTGGGCAGCTTTATTCAAAGAGGTTGTATCTAAAATAGCCTATGAGGTAAAGGATTAACACAGTCTGAATGGTATGTATTTTTAACTTTTTCCTTCATATAAATACCTATTTATGCATTTGAAGCAGAGTAGACACAGATCAGACAACTCCTATACGATGCGTCTGGGTCTGCTTTGTTTGCTTTTGATATGAAAGATCTGATTCTACAGTTTTTGTCAAAGCAAAGAGTGTCTTTGAAAAGTTTGCATTATACAAATTAAGCTAATACATATTCAAGATGTCATTTTTATTACATAACTGTTGATCACGGAATGGGATAATGCCCATATCATGTAATTGAACGGATCAAATCAACCTTTATCGCAATACGTGTATCGTCGCCTTTCTCATTCCTTGAACTAGATTATATGTCTGTTTCTCTTCAAAGTGGCGTTTAGCAATAGTGTTGATGTCAATCAGCTTCTTTTGTTATCTGATTAAAGCCAGTGGGCGGTCCTTACTGTCTATTGACTGTCACTGTATACTGTAATTGTACACGGTAAATTCCAGAAAATAATAACCCCTATCCCGCTATCCGAGACCTGGCTCCGAGGTTATAAAACGTTTTGCTTGAGTCTGGGAAAACTCTAAAGCATTTGATTGGTCAGATTCTGAGCTTGCTCAGAATCTGACCAATCAGATACTTGAGAATGATCTCAGACTCAGACTCAGAAGTTTTATAACCTTGGACTCTGACTCGCATCAGACTCCAAGCTGTTTGATATTCGGTTATAGTTTCTGGAAGAGCTTACACAAGATCCGTATTTGAACAGACAGTATTGTTTCACAGTGACATACGGATTAATTATTTCCCTCATAGGCTATATTAGACTCAACCTCTTTGAATTAATCTACCGAAAAGGAGCATTAACTAAAGAAAAGGAGAATTTTAGAAGTGTGTAGTTTTAAAACCATTGTAATAAATAGAACAGTTGCTCCTATGGAGCAGATGCTCTATTTATCAAAATGATTTCAATAAATGAGTGTTGCAGAGGTGTTAAAAGCGCCAGTGAATAAGCTAATGGTCGATAACGGATATCAAGTTGCTTATCAAAACATTAATGCTTTAACATAGGCAACCCGGGTTAACTTCCTTTACTATTTACTCCGTTAACATTCATAATGAAATAATGACGTCATGAATATTAATTAGATTTTATTACAAACCTTACTCTAAATTGTACAAATTTGCCGTCATTACGGACTCATGTGACCAATCCATAATGGAACTGTAGGCCGATAATCCATAATCAGCCCACGATCTTTATCACGTGCAGTACGTTAATGTTAGTAACATAGATCTAGACTATTCAATATGGCCGGAAAAAGGGGTTTTGATGCCATTGTCAAATCGTATTCTAGAACTGGACTATGGTACAGTTTATACAATCGTAAAGTTTTATTTAAAATGAAATGCTTTGTTTGTATCGATCGGTACTAGATCTATCTGACTTTGTTTATGTTATTCAAAAATGACAGTTGTGACGTCATATTTCATCGATCGAGAATTCTCAAACACATTACTTAATTATTTCTCTTTGTTTAAGTATAGATATACTTCTGTGCTTTGTTGGGATGATTGTTTTTTGATGTGATAGGTGGCATTTTGAAAATAAAAGTGAGATATTCAATAAAAAGGTTAAATATGTCATGTGTGTGCCTTCTGGCCAGAAGGTATAACTAGGCCATATTCTAACCTCTTATTTTTTATAACAGCATATGAAAGCCGTTGGCCGTCGCAGAAACATTACTACAGCGTAATATCTACATTAATTCATAAGCAAACAGAGCAGATCCTGATCAGACGGATCTTGCATGAGTTCTATCGTCGCGCAATGAAACAATCTCTCACCGACATTATTCGCAGCCTTCATAAACGATCTGGTAGCAGATATCAATGGCCTTGACCTTGGTGTGTGTTTAGGGGACACTAGTGTATCATTACTCCTCTATGCTGATGACATTGTATTAGTAGCTTAATCTGAGAACAATCTACAGTCTATGCTAGATTGTCTTCATCAGTGGTGCAAGAAATTGCGTGTTTTGATTAACACGAAAGAATCAGTGTATGCACTTTCGAAAAGGACGGACTGCCCAGCAGAATTTACATTTCACATTGGTGAAAATCAGTTAGAGACTCTGGCAGAATATAAATATCTCCGTGTTATATTCTCAGACAGTGGCAGTTTTGTTGGACATTGTGACTCCCTCAGCAAAGGTGCTGGCAGAGCTCTCGGAAGTGTTATATCTAAAACCAGTAAGTTTAAAGACTTTGGTTTTAAATCATACGAAAAAGGTTGATCTACGGTTGTATCACACCAATATTAGACTATTGCTCCGGAGTCTCGGGATATAGAAAATACCAAGCTTTAGACAATGTGCAAAACCGTGCGATGCGTCAATTTCTTGGAGTACACCGTTTTACCCTTGTAACCGCACTAGCAGGTGACTTTGGTTGGATACCAGGCAGATACCACCGTGTTGGCTCAACATTATCCGTTAAGAACTGGAATAGACTGATAAATATGGATAACAACAGAATCACCAAGCGCGCATTAGAAACGGACTATAGATCCAGTGTGACTAACTGGTGCAGTGACGTTAAAGCCGTAATGAGTAAGCTTGAACTATTAGAGCATCATAGTGATCGCAAAGTGGTGGATTTACAGTCAGTAAAGTCAAAAATATACTGTTACACAGAAACACAATTATACAATCGTCCTCGAAATATAGAACCTATAGAATTTTCCAGACATGTTTTGATACTGTAAAGTATATAACCACGAATCTGGCAAAATGCGAACGCTCTACATTAGCCCAATTCTCATCGAGACAGGTCGATATGTAAACGAGAACCTGGATGATCGGCTTTGCATGATTAGCAACAATGGGCAGATTGAATCGGAAGTACATTTACTTATTGACTGTTCAGTGTATCAACGTATACGAACTGAAGTGTTTGGAAATCTCTTAAGTGAAATCGCAGCATCAAATGTTGATGAAAACTTGGCATTTTTGTAAACCAATACCCGCGCAAAAAGCAAGGTTTTTAGTTAAAGCAATTCAATTGTGACGAAATAGACTGTATGCGACTTGGCAGAACAAAAGTTAATTGCTATGTCTGGTTTATATGCTCGATAATGATGGAGTTCAGTGTGAGTTGCTATAATATTGATTTTTGATTTGTATTTTATATATGTTTGATAAGTCTTAAAGTAGCTTATCTAAAGGTGACATATAGGCCAAGGGGGACGGGTGTTTTTGTATGATTGTAAATATTGCTTAACCTATGACTTGTAACACATGTCACTATAATAAAGAATTTACTTACTTACTTATTTACCTACTGAATATTCGTGGACAAAACAGTTACGGCAAAATATGGAAGGCAGAATTTGTAATAATTTTAGAAAGTAAAGAAACAGATCTTTCAAATTTCATTAAAAACAAAGCAGACCCTGATCAGACGGTTCCTATAGGAGCTGTCTGATCTCGGTCTACTATGTTTGCAAATGCGTGAAAACACGTTTGTATGAAGGACAGGGTTAGGCTGGGCGACAATGTACCTTATGATTCCTTGTATTTTTAACATAAATCCATGTAATATAATTAGGTAGTTTGAAAGTAATTGTTTGTTACTTATAAAAGTGGAAATGAACTCATACGTTGTATAGATTAAGATACAATCGATTAACTGTACATATTTAAATATCAGAGTGTGACCCATGTTCGAACGTCATAGAAATACATCACCAAATTAACACGTTTGGTTTTGCAGTACTTAATCCTTCGTAAACAGTTTAAATCCAGATGATTTTACATGAACTTGTAAGAGTTTTTTGATATCATAGTCGGTTGACAACAGCATGCACCGATGCCGAGATCAGTCTAAAACTATTGAAACAATATGCATGTACAATTTAGTTTGACGCCATTAATATTATTATACATCAATTTGATATCAATTTGGTATTCCAACTGCACGGACATCGTTATAATAATATTTTCAGATTGTGCTTCTCCAAGTCTGGAGAAAGGTTGCTGTATAAAACACTGCTTCGTGGTATGGAAAGGTACGGACAATATAGCACTACACCAACCATGCAGGAAATCGCACCACTTCGGGATTTCTACGTTAATCACAAGTGTGTCGGAAACCGCAGAGTAATTACGATGGGCGCGAACTATAACAAGATGTTTCACTTTAATGCAAATGAACGCATCTACATTCTAAAACTGAATCACGTAGCTGGATACAATTACATGCTTCAGTTAATGCATGTTACCCCTTCTACAATTCTTTATTCAAAGTTGTGTACAGACAAAAACCTCTTTGCATGTATGCAAACGGACATAATATTATATTTCAGTTGCAAGGTTGGCTATATTGATCATATCTATTCAAAAAACGCCAAGATTACGTCGATGTAATCATGGCGTAAGATGAGGCAAATCATCCTTTTATACGCAATATGTAGTCAAAATGCATATAATGTAAGTTCTGAGCTTAGATAATGGCCAGTAGAACCTGTCCTGAACGGCCTTTTAATTTTTTATCATAGGAGTCTTGAAACGCAGGTGGTTGTTTGATGCTGGACAAACGTAATGTAGGATAGTCATATCCTATAGGAGCTTTCAGTATTGCTTTTGACTTGCATTAACCCATAATTAAACCTTTTGCTGATGATTGTTTAAGAATGTTTCTACTGAGGTTCAAACATTGTCAACTACCGGACATTGATTGTTCACGTCGTTTGCTTCGTTACCTCAGTGTTACCCAGTCAACCATGCCCTAAAGTCTACTGAACCTAGTAGCAATAAATGAGATTATTGAAATAATTGCTTTCAGTGAAGTAATCGTGTTCAGCGCTACAGATAAAGGTGCATACCCAAATACTAAATTCGTCACTTCTCCAACAAACCCTATACTGTGACCACTCTAAAGAATTGTCTCTTCGAGACGACTCGAAAGAGTGGTCACAGTAGGGTTTGGTGGAGAAATAAAGACGTTATTCTTGAAAATATTTAGACTTGTAGTAAACGCATTTTATCTGGACGCCTGTTGTCGGATAAGGTACATAAAATATACATAAAACCAATCCGGATGAGCCTAACTGTCTGTAGAACTATACATCTAAACAATACATGGCAGCGTTTGTGTCCGTCCACCTTTTATTCGCCTTGACTAGTAGTGAGTTACAGTTGTCTATAAAGGCCTATTTCTGCCATGTTTATTACGTCCGTGCCCAAGGGTTTAATGTCAGTTTAACCATGTGTTCAGCAGATAATCTGTTCGTGAAAGGCTTTAGAAACAACAAGCATTAATGCTTAAATGAATTCCACAACTTATGTTGAAATATATTAAGGGTCGACAAACAAACCACGTTTTGTTTTTTAATTCAACCTTATATTCAGCTACCAATAAATGTAGATCCAGATCACAGTGTAATGCCCATTCGATTTGGTTATGGTGTGGCCTGGTTAAGTTTAAACATTGTACATGAGGCAAAATTGTGAACAATTCAGAAAATATGGATTTCGTATTATATAAGTTCATAAATCCATGGTTGATATTGTTTACCGAATAAAATCAGAACTATTTATTTTGATTACCCCTTATCAAGCTAAGCGCGGTCTGACTTGTATTAAGGAACGGCTTGAATCCAGGTGAGTTGACGAGTAGCTCAACGTCTCATCCGGGTTCAAGCCATTTGACCCCTGATCAGGTGTTACTCAAAAGCTTGCACAGATCTAAGAGAGTAAGCATTACGGTAGATCAGAGTTTGAGCTCATATCATATCTAAAAGGCGGGATTACAGTGTATAAGTGTGGACATATCAAGTACTCGAATCTAGTCTAGACCTAATGGCCATACATATGATTTTGAAGTTTGATTAAGACTTCTTGAGGGTGTCTGATGTTAGACCATAAACACAATTATTACGTGTGTGGCTCTCCCTGTTTGACTATTTTTCCATATTGTGAACGGACAACCTAGGGACGACAGACGATAAACTATTCATTCAGTAATCCTAATATTAAGCACCGTTAGATCTTGTCAGAATAAAATAAAGTTAATCCTTTTTCATGCTAAGCGTGTTTTGGCTGGTGTTTACAAACAGCTTCGGTGGTCCAGATCAGATACCGAGTCACTCGGCGTCACATCAGGATCCAGGCTTGTTAACACTCTGGTAACAGTTTATCAAAATACTTAAAGAATTATAAGTCAGTGCAATTTCAGCAAATCAGAGACTGAGAAGACTTTATTGTTTGACATCTTAAGGGGACGTCCCTACATTCGACGCGTTTCAAAAATACCTCAAATATACAAAACTAATTTGTTATATGCGAAAAGTAGTATATCGCAAGAAAAACTATCAAATAAACGCTGATAATGACAAAACATCCATGTGTTTGATATCGACGCCCCGGTTTTACTCCCCGATGTTTCAGTTTTATTCGGACTGGGGTTTAGCATTGCGTAAGTTCGCGCTATTCGCATATCTCCTACCACTTCCGAGAAAAGCTGTAACGTCAACAATAGAGGGATCGGTGATCATCGGCAAAACGCGGAATAATTGAACGGAAAAGACCGATAATACTTTGTTGTAGAGCAAAATTTATAAGTATTGATGAAATTAGTTTATTTATTATTACAGGTTCATTTTTCGATTCAAGTTCAAATTGTCAATCTTCACAATAATGATTGAGCATAACAAATACCAGGTTTTATGATACATGTATTATTGAAATATGCGTTCATTGTAGGGACTTCCTCTTTAAGTATAGCAGATTTTTACAAATTGATTAATTTCTCCGTCGCATTTGATTACAGCCATGCAACTCTAATTAACTGTTTACGTGTATCAATAAAAAAAAGATATATTCAGGTCAGTTTGTAGTGTTTTAATGTGTTGCAACGTATGTTGTAGTAAGATTTATAGAATGATAACAAGTCGATAAATCATCATAGCTTCAATTATTACAAACAATCGTCATTTTCATTAAGCAAAACGCCAATGTAGAAAGATGTACTGGATGTGCTTGACTAGCCATCCAATGTTTATTGATTTACAAAACATAAGAGACACTATTGTCGCCATTAAACTTAATGCAAACCACGACTGTAGTTTTTCTATCATTATTAAAGTTTAAACGCAGTGCATTCATAATTAGAAAGTGGACACTATAGGTGAGTATATAGTGACGTTTTATATACATGTAGTATTCTTTATAAATGTAAGTTTAAACAAGTACTTTTAAACTTTAGTACGGCTGCTAAGGCAGAGTTTATTCCAAAATAATTGTTTTTGAAGAAAGCATGAAACTTTGTGTATGAAGAATATGATACCTATAGTTTATGAAAGAAAACAGACCACCAAAAAACGCCATTTTGAATTCCAATATGGCTGCCAAAATTAGGCGTCAAGAATGTTGTAGGTACTCTAGCATGACCATTTCCTGACTAAACTTTATCAAACTTGGCACAAATATTAAATGAAATCAAATCTCAATAAGGTTTGATAATCAGTAAGATTGCATTAAACGGTCGAGAGTTATTGCCTTGGATTAGTGAAAATATAACAAGATATAACAGTGTCCGCTTTAAATCTTTACTCTAGTTTAACAATACGTATCAAACGAAATAAAAATACTTTATGCATTAAACTTCAGCTATGTTCATCTTCACCTAAGATTTTGGTAAAAATAGACCCAAAAATTACCCCCACCCCACCCTCTTCCCTTAGCGGCCACCACATTGCATTTAGATATGGCCGACAAAAGTGCACACTTTTAGCCATATAGTAGCATAAATAGCGAAATTCTGGAACATATGAGATGACATTTTCAATACGAAAGAGTTGTATTTCAAAGGAAAATATGGATTTAAACAATATCTGTTTAAATGTCGGTGTGGAAAATTTACGCAAAGGCTGACCTAATATGTACACAGGAGGTAGCCAATATCACGCTGCTAGAGAAACAATGTCTACTGGGACTGTTGCTTTAATTAGATATATATTTAAATAATACTAGCATAAAGTACCGCAAATCTACGATGTCCGTGTAGAAATTTGAAAAGCCTAACAAACCAAACTGCAAGGGGTAGAAGGTTAGTCAAGCATATATATTTTGCTAAATAATGTCAAAGGAATTCAGACTTGTGAAACCAAGCGAGGTTGTTAATGTCCAGAGGCCTGCAATCGATGCATTCTTTGTCAAACTGTTTCATCAGAGCCTCTTTTACACCCATGTAAGGGTCGCGGGCGAGGTATTAGTGAAGCTACAGGAACGAGTTACCAATCTTTTGCAACAAATCTTGCTAAATTCAAGGAACTTGGAAACTTTTCTCTGAGCATATCAATGGACAAACTTGATGGCGGGCTTGGTATTGTTGAGACTTTACAAAAGAACAATGCCAGCTGACATAAGACTTGCCAAAATGTATTAAGTAACTTGAAGCTCAACGGGCACCAGAACCAGATTACCAGGAGAGCAGTGTGGCGAGCCCAGTTAAATTGAAAATATCTAGCATTCAATATGCCCATGGTTCTTCCATAGTAGATGCGTCCATTTGCTTTTTCTTCGAAAGAGAGACTGGCACTGCAGGTCTTGAAGAGGCAAGAACCATAGGGACACAGGGGGCCATTTCGTGGGTCTACATGGTCTAAAAGGTCAAAAAAATTGATTGGATCGATTTAGTGTTATATTATAAACCAGGGGTCTAACTACCCACTCGCAAATTTCACGACCGATTCGAAATAACGCCCGGTTTTGGACAGCCACACATAAAAAAGACAAGAAGAGCTAACCAAGTCACTGCAGCTGAATTCTATATTACCATGAGGGGCAGACACGCGGATATTTGCTCATGTCCAATACACCATGCTGGTTTCAAATCGGTGATGGAGAGGACAGACGATACTGATGTCGTTGTGCTAGCTGCTGCTCATTTCCACAGTTTAGCAAACATCGAACATAGCATTTGGAGCGGGAAAGGATACATCCCTATACATGAGATTGTATCTACATTGACTACCCAGTTGCCTCAAGGCTTGCTGGTTGTTAATGCATTCAGTGGCTGTGACGTGACCTCTTTCCTTGCCAGCTACCGGAAGAAGTCTGCATGGAAGACATGTGCTGCATGGCCAGAAGTCATCGACATGTTTGTTGCCATGTCAACGCCATGCACTGCCGATATACCTTAGGAAATTCTACTGATAATAGAAAGGTTGGTGGTTCTCGTGTATTGTCGGACCAGTGATGAAACCAATGTCGATTCGGCAAAAATGACAATGTTTGCAAAACTCTCAGGGAACATTGAGAACAACCCCAACCAGAGCTGCACTCGAGCAGCATGTTGAGAGAGCAGAGCATGTATGGGGCCAGTCACTGACATTGCACAGTCAGTGATTCCAGATGTAACTGACTGGGGACGGGAGTTCTAAGTACATGCCAAAATGGACTATCTTGCCTTTTGCTGAAGAAACATGCCCGGAACTCATAGCATGCAAGTGCAGCAAATCACGCAGGAGTAACTGCAAATGCTTCAAGGCAAATATGGAGTGCATCACACTTTATGGGAACTGTCGACTGGGTTAAGCACTGTTCAATCCCATGTTCAGATGAACAAACAAAAAAGACTGCATGGCTTATCCGGCAGAATATTAAAAAGTTTTGCAACAGTCACCATGTCCTGCATTATAATCCCAACAAATATTGATTCAGATTGGAAAAGCAATGGTCAAGACTGCGAGCAGAAAGCTAATTTTCTAAACTTTATCTAGTCAAGGGGCAAAATTCAACCAAATCAGGGGCAACTAACTATTAACAATATTTTGCCAAGAAACTTTGCCAATAATCATTGTCCATGAGTTTGATCAAACTTGAAAACAAAGTGGTAATGATAAGGAGCAGACAGTACCAAAACTGCTCAAAATCATCCATTCAAGGGCAATAACTCCAAAATCTCTTAAACAATATGGCTGTTAATCTACTGTGTGTGAGATTATATTCCAATAAACATTTTCATAAAGTTTTATACTGATTGATACAAGATGTGTTCAGTAAGAGAGCAAACACTGCTGAATTGGCTTATTTTTCACTAGTTCAAGGGCAATAACTCTGGTTTGTCAATAAGAATCTGGCTAATTATCGAACTTAGCTGAGATTTTATATCATTTAACTCTTTCATGAAGTCTGATTAAGCTTGTAAAAGAAATGGTCAAGTTAGTAGAGAGTGGACAACATTCTGGGCCACGCCATTTCGGAGGCCATTTTGGAATTGAATATGGCGGCCAACAGGGGGCGTTATTTTTTGGTGTATGTTTTTTCATAAACTGTTTGTATCAAAGACTTCATACACACAGTGTTATGCTTTCTTCAAGAAGTGAACGATTCTGACGCTTAGCAGCTGTACTACTTAGACAATGAACAATATAGGTGGGTATACAGATGTATTTTGTTAAGTACTCTATGTAGTACTCTTTGACTGCATATGTACAGCCCCGAAGTTAAAATATAGACTATAAAACGTCTCCCGGCAAAGCGTATTCGTTCTTTCGTATTTGTATCTTTTCATGGTTGGTCAGTTTTATATCTGGGTGTTACTTGGATGCCACTAAACAGAAATATGTAAAAAAAACTATTGTAATGTAATTACGACTCTTTGCTTTACCTTTGTTTGAAAATGCTGAAACGGTTTTAACCAGTTAAACCAAACTTAGCCTTCAATATGCTGAATAATTAAAACTGACTCCTCTCGTTCTGAATATTGATAAAAGAAGGAAGCAAAACATATCACTGCAAACAATACTTATTTATGCCAAACAGTTCAGACTCAGGGTCCATGCTTATAAAATATTTAGTTGAGTCTGAGTTCGTTCTCAAGTTTTTGATTGGTCAGATGTGAGCACTTGGCTCAAATCTGACCAATCAAAAGCTTGAGAACTCAAATCTGACCAATCAAAAGCTTGAGAACGAACTCAGACTCAACTAAAAAGCTTTATAAGCATGGACCGTGGTAAAAGGATCCGTAGAGAAATCCTTTGATCTGTGGCTGTACTGTTAAAGGTCTATAGAGCAACAGATAACGGCGCGTACTCAAATACTTAACTCGTCGATTCTCCAACACATCCTTGGTTGTGACCACCCTAAAGCATCGTCTCTCCGAGCCGATTCTGAATGATGATTAATGTAGCTGCAAACGCCAATGTATGTAATCATACACCATTTACTTTAATTCCTCTATTATACCATGGACATGTGAAGACATCTACTACTGTATTTCACACCAACAATGATTATCTTACTACATATTCCTCTGAGATTAGATACTTCTAGATGTGTCTAGCTTACATTTATCGCTTACATTTATCAACATACGCTCTCTATAAACCTAAGGTATATTGGTTCTGTAAAAAAACGCGGGCTATAAAGGGTTTTCATTTGATTTCCAAACCTGTATGTAAGACCTACAGTCATCGTCCAAAGCCGCTCGGGCAAAACAGGACTGCCTTTAAATGTTTCTGTTATCCGAATGATGCTGTTGTTACAGTACATACTCCAAAGTCTACTTATCTTCCTCATGAATTATAACGTTACATTTTACATAAAACCTTTTGCGTTGTAACCATGTATGTGTACTCAGTACACTTTCAATAAGAAGCAAAGCAAGGTTTCAAACATATATTTGTATATATTTGCTCATGGCGTTTTACAAAACAAATTCTAACAATGCATACACGATAAAGGTATATACTTAACCACCGAGGAATTGTAGAGGAATATTAATAGGTCCGCACATGCATCGCAAATGACACAGACACGCCACATGGTACTAACATCCGAAATTATATATATATATCTGTACCTATTGTTATATTATAGCCCCCGATTAGATGTCAAAAGGGTGCTGGCTTTCTTTTTCATTCGAATATTGCCCCTGGGACTCCCATTAGTCTTAGATGTTTAATACAATGTACAAAGTAGGTCAATTTAAAAGAGCATTTCGTATGGAATACACTTACGAATATAGGAGTGCAAGTAAGAACATTTTTGGTATTAAATCATGCTTTGATATTTTTGTAGTAAAAAAACTAAAATGTACGAATGAATATCAACCCTTTGAGTGCCAAACATTGATAAGAGAGTAGTCTGTCAGTGTTAAACTATACATTCCACTAGTGTTACAGATAAGATGCGTAAATTAAAGCATTTTCAAGAATAACTTCTTTATTTATCCACTAAACCCTTTGTTGTGACCGCCCTTTAGAATCGTCACTTTAGAGTGGTCACAACATAGGGTTTGGTGGAGAAATGACGATTTTAGTTTTTTTAAGTTCGCGTCGTTATCTGTTGCTCTCAATGATTCCAGTATGAAACACTTAACTTTGCTAGAGAGTGACAAACAGTGGGAACGCTGGTCATTGGTCTTTTCTGAGAGTCATTTCATTTTTTATTGAACATTGCAAGTACAAGTACAGGAAAACCCACCTAAACCGGAATTTTAGTAGAGAAGAATTCAGATACGTGTAGGCAGATGGCTGCCTCATACAGGGTGAACATCATACAGAAAGTTGTGCATGACTTTAACCATGCATTAAGCTGCCATCCGTCTTCAACACCGATGTTTATACTAAATTTTACGTCCGGTTTAGAGGGGTTCTACTGTACAGTTGTTTCCCGTATTCAGAGGATTGAAGACTATCTCTCAACGTTTTGAATACACCAATCGCTATTGACTATTTTGCCCTAGATGAGAGTCTGTGGTAATGTTTACAACCGGTTTGAAGCCAAATGAGGTGCGGGAATTGTGGTGTCATTAAGATCAAAACCATTTCACACTTTGATCGTGGTTTCTAAAAGCTTAGGAAACAATGGTTATTAGAAATGCAAAGAAATGAAAATGTTGCACAAGAAAGTCAGTATTTAGTGTATAAAGGTTAATAACAATGATGCAATTGTGTAAAAATGGATCCCATGAACACTTGTAATGAGATCCCAGGTGCTCAGTGGTGAAATTACAAAGTAATTCATCATACTTACTCGACCTTTTCTGTACAAAGAGCACATAAAGGACGAGATACCTCGAACGAATGTTGCTGATTCGTAAACAAAACATGGCACTGCTGAGACTGTAATGAAGAAAAACGAGCCACTGTATAGGCTTGCATGAAATAAATGTCTCTAAGAAAGAATTGGCTCATATAATCACCTTCATGCTGGTTGCCGTACAGTAACAGTACAGTAAAACCTCTTATTACGGTTATCCTACTGCTTCAATTCTTAACCCTTCTCTTGCTGAATTGTGAAATACATTTCTCCTTCTTTACCCATGTCCTGTTGTATAATTACATATATTTCGCTGTGCAATCACTGCTGTGGAGTGCACTGGTTGCACACAATAAACTTGTAAATAGTGCAGACCCTGATGAGACAGCTCCTGCAGGAGCTGTCTCATCTGGGTCTTCACTATTTACAGGTAGGTATATTGACGTGAATAGCAAGCGAAGGTTTAACCCTTTTCCTGTTCTTTGTTTATTTCAAGTTTAATTACCTACAGAATATTCATGGACAAAATAGCTATAATGAAATATGGAAGATGGAAATTGTAGCCATTTTAAAAAGTAAAGAAACAAATATTTCAAATTCCGTTAGCCAACAGAGTAGTCTTTGATCTGGCGGCTCCTATAGGATCCGTCTGATCTGGGTCTACTCTGTTTGCAAATGTGGGAAAACACGCTTATATTAAGGAAAGGGTTAACTAATTATCCCGTACTGACGCTTTTTGCCCATTTGTAACAGTCAATTCATGAAGCAATTGTGAATGCTTTATTAATCACTTTGTGTTTAGGACTATATTTTTTAAACACGTTTTCCAAGTATATGCTCCTTTTAATTAGATTTATTCAACGGGGTTGGGTTTAAAATAGCCTAGTATGGCTGGGTTAAGAAGTCATTTGATTAAAAAAGTCACAATTCTTCCTTAAAGTTAACCATTTCGCCTTAAAGTTAACCCTTTCCCTTATGTAAGCGCATGTTGACGCATCTGCAAACAGAGTAGATACAGACCAGACGGCTCCTACAGGAGCAGTCTGGTCAGTGTCTGCTCTGTTTGCTTATGGTATAACAATATTCTGATTGTAAAGCTTCTGCCTGAGACAAATGTTCTGTGTTTATATGCCATTATAAGAAATAATATTATTTACTCTTCATGACGTCATTATTTCCCACATGGATATTCATCAGGGAAAGGGTTAAAAGTTTAACTGTACATGTCGATGAATGCCCGCATGCTACACAATTACATTCCTCGAATAGTAACATGTATTACGAGTGAAGCCAGTGCATTTAGTACAATTAAAGAAACAATGTTTTGTTTAAAGTAATGTCTGTTGCAGCTAATGTAATTTCGGTCGCTTGGGGGCTAACATGAACGAAATGTAATTATATGTGAACCATAAATTGTGCCTATACTGTTACACTAGTAATATATCCCACGCATGTATTAATTGAAAAGAGACTATATGTCTTTTGAGGACCGGAGTTTATGATATAGTTGAGACCCACTTCTATGTAGTATAATTATAACATATTTAACAATCAAATATTTATAGGATCCGGTTTAAAACAATCTACGGTACATGTTCTTCTTGTTGTGGGAAATAAGCAGGAACTTTCTACGTTGGACCCTCGATAAGCATCCCGCAGTTTTGTAGAACGTCGATGTTTGGAAAACCGACTATGAATATTTCCATATTATCGACGCCTTTCGTATGTTTATTCCAGATGAATCTGTTCAAATCAGTAATACTGAGTGAAATAGCCCATCAGTGTATATCTATAGAGTTCAGTTTGTCAGAAAGGCTAAACTTGCTAGAAGAGTTTGAATGACAAATTGTTCAGACACTGATTAGAAGGTTAAAGGGCTTTTCTATGAACTCTCTGATCTGGGTATACACTGTTTACAAAAAACAGTGCATGTGTGTCCCGGGATGAAAGGATTACGTCTCATAGCAAAGATATAGAGGATCTGTTGCGAGTTGTCTTTTAAGATCACATGTTCCTAAACGAGCCTTAGAAAATGTCATTAAGCGAGCCTTGGCGAGCTTAATAACATTTTCTTGGTGAGTTTAGGAACATGTGATCTTAAAAGACAACGAGCATCAGATTCTTTTTCTCACATATCAAAAAAGTGTCTTTTCGCCGTTTAAATGACATGTAAACATAGGTTTCCATGGCTTGACGTAATATATGACGTCATACGTTCTAAAGTGATCTTACACGTGTTACAGATAAGGACATCTTAACCTGTTGTTGTGAAGGTATGTGAGAAATGTACTTATTACACATGTCTGTTTGTTTGGCCGTACTTCTGTCAGCTGTATGTATATGTATCTTTCAGCATGTGGGTTTTTATTTTATTGTTTGTCTGCAGTTATCTGTCCATCGATATTATGTCTGTCAATATATTAGATAATATGTTTATTTGTCCTACTGAATGCCAATATAAGGTAATATGTTTGTCTTCATTTCTTTCCTCTTGAATATCTGATTGTCACTCCAACCGCTTGGTACTTACGCATAGACAAGTTTGCTTTCTATAGCATAAATGCATTGACTTTTATAGTGCTGTCCTTTTGTCAAACTGTTATTAAAATGTAACTTAAAGTATTATACATTTGTTAGAGTTCGCTTCTAACATCAATGGATGAATCGTATAAATAATATTTTTACAAGTCTGCATTTACGGCCATATTTCTACACATTTCGACATTTTGCACAATCTGTGAATGCCCACTGATATCGATCTACACTGTTTGGGCATGTTCAATGATATCACGGGGCTAAACGGGTTAAAAGAAATTAGTGCAAATTAACATTCGTTACTAAACAGCACATATAAAAGGCCCAATCTCTTGCTGGCACTATGGAGTCAAGGATGCTACAATTCATAGCCAAATTGATTTCGTTTGATAGCCGCGAACATTGTCATAATAAAACGTTACTCTGTCAAATAAAATCAACTTAACTCTCATGATGTACAGTAAAACGATCTAAACCGACGTTTACTTATGAATAGATAACGGACATGGAAGAAGGTGGCAGCTTAATGTACGGTGAAAGTCGTGCAGAACGCTCCTCTAGACTCTCATCCTGCATAAAGCAGCCATCTGCCTAAACGTATCTCTCTTTATCTCTACTAGAACGCCGTTTAACCATTTCCCTGTTCTGCATTTAGGCTAACTTTCAATACCTACTGAATATTCATTAACAAAATAGTTATAAAGAAATATGGAAGGTGAAACATTGTAGACATTTTAAAAAGTAAAGAAACGGATCTATCAAATTTTATTAGCAAACAGAGCAGACCCTGATCAGACGGCTCCTCTAGGAGCCGTCTGATCTGGGTCTACTCTGTTTGCAGATGCGTGAAAACACGTTTATATGAAGGAAAGGGTTAATATATGAGGGAAAGGGTATAGTTTTGCATTGGGTCATCTGACCCATATAATTATTCTTATCCTCGTGGTTTGGTACAGAACTGAACTAATCCCAAAGACAGGGTTGATTTAGTGCTGTACGGAAACATACAATACGGATATATTGAAATCGGTAAACATCATATACATGTACTTTTACTTTAGAGACGATCATTCATATATATTCATAAACATTTTCATATGACTGTTAACAAAATTTAGCTTCTCAGCAAACATGATTTGAAATTTCAAATATTATAATTATGCCATGCACTTTGTGTACAAATATGACCATATTGGCTATACTATGCGTATGCAAATTTATGCCAAATAAAAGATATATTATGTTATGTTATGTTATGGTTACTGGGGTTTTACTATAGGGTTTCATTCTATATTTTACCATTTACGTTTTTCGATGAAGTACAGATTCAAAGTTTGTTATTCAATACAAAACCTTATACTGCCAACCACGACTTCGTCAAATGTGCAAACAGTTTGGATCCAGATGAGACCGTTTAGATCCAGATGAGACGCCGAGTAAAACCGCGTCTCACCAGGAACCAAACTGTTTGTCACTCAGATTTGTTTCTTAATCAGTCTATGGAATGAAAAGTGAGTGGAAATTACAGCATTTTAGAATTTGAGCAGGCGATTAGTTTTGCATGATGTGGGTTAACGGACACAAGTACGGTAAGCGTACCCTAGGCACGGTTATCTAAAGACTATTTTAGACCCAGCCTCTTTGAATGAGTCTACCGAAAAGGAGCATTTACTAAAGAAACGGAAAGAAATAGAATTGTGTAGTATTGGAACCTTTGGGATAAAGACCGCATTTACAATGGTTTCATAAAGTGACTTTTACAGAGGCATAGAAAGGCGTATTTATGAAGTAAAGGATTAAGACCAGACTAACCCAAAGATAGTATTCTTGTTTCCAGTTTGTTCATAAACAATATATGGCAACTGCAAGTACATGTATACAGTAGAAACTGTCTTAAGCGGTCATCAAAATCAGGTCTAATTCTTGGTCTGTAAGGCAGGGTGTAGATTAATGCGGGTCAAAAGGATATTTCTGCATTACGTTTTGCCATGCGTTAAGCAACCACCTACCTTTACAAACTCCGATTTTTAAATAAATGAATGTCTGCATATGTCACGTGACGTCGTTCTACTGTAGTCAGAAGAGCAAGAGATCAAGCGATGGAAAGTGTAAGCATTTTCTTGTTGAAATAAAGACATCATGACTATTCATTATTTGAGCGGCATAGTGTACAGGATGTATTGATGTATTGTACAGGTATTGAGGAACTACAGAGTCAGATTTATTATATTTTCATAACCAAACAGAGAATAACCTGATCCGATGCCTGTATCTGATCTGGGACTATTCTGTTTGCAAAGGTGTTAACCCTTCGCTTGCTATTCACGTCAATATACCTACCTGTAAATAGTGAAGATCCAGATGAGACAACTCCTGCAGGAGCTGTCTCATCAGGGTCTGCACTATTTACAAGTTGATTGTGCAACCAGTGCACTCCACAGCAGTGATTGCACAGCGAAATACGTGTACACAGTGAAGATATATATAATTATACAAGAGGGCATGGGTAAAGAAGGAGAAACGTATATTAAAATTCAGCAAGCGAAGGGTTCAATCAGTTTGAATGTGAAAAATACCTGAAAGCGTGCACTGCTATTTTTTACATATATAAATCAATGTTGGTACACAATAAACCCCTCCAAACAGGACGTTAAATATAATAAATATCAGTTTTGGAGACAGCTGACTGCTTAATTCAGGGTAAAAGTCATGCAGAAAACTCATCTTGGAGCTTCGCCTGCATTAAGCAGCCATCTGCCTAAAGGTATCTGAATTCTTCTCTACTATTATTCCGGCTCAGAGGGGTATTACTGTATATGTACTGTTTCATATCCTTATACCGCTACTCATCACTGACTCGGTCTCTAATCATGAACCAGTTTGTTTGACCCTCGATCAACAGTTTCACAAAGGCTTGATGGTATTGGCAACAGTCAAATTTGCTACTATACAAATTGCAGCAGATGTCCATTTATTCACAGCGTGCCAGAATCAGAAGAGTGGTACCAGTGCCTGTGCGAATATAGTCCTTTATATAGTCCATTGAACATTCGAATCTTGGATGGGACTTCGGTTATTATCTCTGGGGATATTATTTCATTTGGTTTATAGAAGACAGGGTGTTCTACTATAACAAAGTTCTATGTCTAAAAACGGCATATATTGGATGTGCATTTAACCCATTCCCTCGTAGGCTGTTTTAGACCCATTCTCTTTGAATGAATCTACCAAAAAGGAGCATTCACAGGAGAAAAGGAACATTTTAGAATTGTTTATCTTTGACAATGGTTTCAAAAAGTATCTTCTTACATAGGTGTCAAAAGGCGTCAAAACGGGTTAAGCTTTAGAGAACGTTTTAAGCACATTATGGGCTGGACGTCGCATATACTGCTAACCCCTTACTAAACATATGGCTTCATATGCCTTTGCAAACAGAGTAGACTCAGATCAGGCGGCTGTTACAGCGGTTGTCTAATCTGGGTCTGCTCTGTTTGTTTTTGGAATAAATACATTTCATTCTACTGTTGCTACAAACCCCGTACTTTCTTGTATTCATGTTCATGGACCAATATAAAATAGCCAATATAATATTCATGATGCGACGATTCGTACAAAAATATACATTGATTAAAGGGTTAAATTGCCGGTAAACTTTAAAAAAAATAAAGCATGCAAACTACAACGTTATGGTCAATAACTATTGCGTCGATGATTATACAGTCAAACCTCTCTAAACCGGACTATCAATTTAGTATAAACATCGGTCATGGAGACATGTTGAATCTTAATGCAAGGTGAAAGTCATACAGAAAGCTCCTATAGCAGCCACCTGCCTAAAAGTATCTAAATTCTCCTCTACTAGAATTCCGATTTAGAGGAGTTTTACTGTATTTCGATTTGATATCATGCTCTGCTAAACATGTATGGTTTAAGTTCATTTTTAATACATTATGTTCAGTAGACTGGTGAATTTGAAGAATGTCAGGACACTAGATATACACCATGATATTAACCCATTAGTGCCCAGTGTCTCTTAAAAAGGTCAAAGGTAAATAGTGTAGACAGAGATCAGAGGGATGTTGAAGTAGCCATCTGATCAGGGTTTACACAGTTGGCTGAACCCCATCCATGTCAGTGGCTTAATTGCAGCAAATATTCTGTTTGTTTTGCCCCCTTCACGTCGAAACCGGATTGGTCCATTGTAAGACCTCGACGACTGTCCTGATATAATATGAGGGAAATTGATAAACAATGGTGTAGTGTTTTATTATAGAAGAATAAAGTCCACTTCAGTACTGATATTTGCCTTTTTATTAAATTGAGCTGAAATGTTTTATTTGAGAAACGGATGCAACACTGAACAGTGTAAAAACGATTCAAACCTGATATGATGCAATTTATGTTGATTGTTTTCTCCTGATTGTGTTTAATTTCGTGGAGCTTTAGTACAAGAAAACGAATCATTCGAGATTAGAACAGAAGAGACAGAAACACATGTTCTATCTATAAATACGGTAGCAATAGCTCAGTTATCGGAACAAACTGCTAAATAATCCATGATGAATGTCAATTGATAAATAATTTCATGAGAGATGTCCATAAATTAACAGAGCATGTCTGGTAAACGTCGACTGCATCAGGAGATGCAGACTGATAATATATTGGATTACCATAGAAAGCATTGAAAACAGTAAATGCTTGACATACAAGGAACGTCTTCTGTACGTCACAGTCTTCTGTACGCCATTTGTTTAACCCTTTCCCTGTTCTTTGTTTATTTCAAATTTCAATACCTACTGAATATTCATGATCAAAATAGTTTAATGAAATATGGAAGGTGGAGCATTGTAGCAATTTGAGAAAGTAAAGAAACAGATCTATCCAATTTCATTAGTAAACATAGCAGACCCTGAGCAGACAGCTTATATAGGAGTCGTCTGATCTGGATCTACTCCGTTTGCAAATGCGTGAAAACGCGTTTATATGAAGACAATGGTTAACAATTATATATCAAACGATTTAATTTCTTTGCCATTGAGCATGTGAAACAGGTTTCGGGTAAACTATAACCACTAGCATGGGCTGTAAAAGCACGTAAAATCAGTACTCTGTAAGATATTATAAGTATTTACATATCAATATTTAAGTTTACAGCCCTTTCCTCCATGAATATAGATGCAAGAAATAGTGATTTCATGAATATTAATTAGAATAGGATGTTTTGTCCATGGAAATATCTGTAGAATTATATCTAGGATTTATCATAAGCAACCAGAACAGACCCTGATCCTATAGGAGCCGTCTGATTTGGGTCTACTCTGTTAACATATGCGTAGAAAGGCTTATCTACGGAATAAAGGGTTAATATTTGTCTCGGTCAACATTCAAGGGTGGGACAATCTGACAGGAAACAAGGATATAATATAGTGTGATTTTCCTGCCAGATATATCCGCGCTTGTTCTTATGGTATAGACATACAAATAAATACGTATATTACTATAAAACTTCATATATTATATTTATGGTAATTGCAATGTGTTAGCGTGCCTAGTTATTTCGAGAAAGTAATTTATTAACACATTTGTGCCCCAAAAGAGGACATAAGCAAACATTGTAGACCCAGATCATAGGTCTCTTGATGGAACCCTGTGCTCAGGGTCTGCACTATTTGCTAAACCCAACGATGCGGATGTTTTATTCCAAGAAATATGTTATATGCTGTGCCATTCCATATGAAAAAAGATGGATTCTTAAATAAAGATCTGGACGAGTTGTCCTCAAATGATACGGGAATAAATGGGTTAACCCATTACCTCATAGGCTATTTTAGATACAGCCTCTTTGAATAAATCTACCGAAAAGGAGCATTAGCTAGAGAAAAGGAAACGTTTAGAATTTTGTAGTTTGAAACCATTGTGATAAAAATGAGCATTTGCTCCTATAGGAGCAAATGCTCTATTTATCACAATTGTTTCACAAAGTGACTTCTACAGAGTCGTCAAAAGTCGTCAGGGAATGGGTTAAGCAATTTACCAAACCAAAATGCGGTATTTGTCGCTAACATTTGAATACCATAGTGGAATGGTTCATTGCCGTTTAGCGATAGAATATTGTTTATGACACATATTGATCAGAGAATATGTCTAGTGGCACTTTGATTAGATTGACGTTATTTGTAATTGCAAGAACACTCGTTTAAGAGTTAATATGTCTAAAGTAATAATATCACTTTTATAATTAAGCATCAGAAAATAAACAGTAGAACTTCGATATCTCACTCGGATACCTCGAACTTCGAAATAACTCGAAGTTTATTAGACAAAACCTGTACAGAGGTCCAGATAAGATGCGTAAATTTACACATGTTCAAGAATAGCTTTATTTCTCCATCAAACCCTATACTGTGACCACTCGTTAGAATTGTCCCGAAGAGACGATCCTAACGAGTTGTCACGGTATAGGGTTTTGTAGAGAAATGATGATTGAAGTATTTGGGTACTCACCCTTATCTCTAGCCCAGCAGTCTCTGTAAGCAGAGTGCGTAACACTCCACCTGTAATTAGCTGGACGTCGTCAAACACTGTTAAACCGACGTAACGCTCAGCTACAAGTAACCAATTTGAAATTTTTTTTGTTTGTTTGAGTCGGGATTTAATGTAAGATGGGTTTTGCCATTGATGGAACACATTGCATTGTTTTGTGCACAGAAGAACATCTGGCTAGAACCACCGAATTAACGCAAGCCAGCTGGAAGACTCCCTGACAGAAAACATTCAAATACCCAGCATGATTCGAATCACAGCCGTGAGGGACAAAGTGAGTGTCAGTGGAAAACCATAACCACTCGACTACTGATGCCTAACAACAAACAAATTTGGGCCGGCGGACGCGGTCGTATGGTAAACGCGGTCGACTTCAATATCAGGGTCGTGGGTCCGATCCCCCGCCGGACCAGGTTTTTCGGACGATATTATAAACCGAGATCCAATGTATCAGTGCTTTACACTGGGCATCTAAAAGAACCACAGAAACTCTGTCAAAACTAAGAGAAGTAATCGCGCCCGGGGTTCTCTTCTCTGTCTGGGGCGTCGAATTAGCCAAACAAAAGTACACAGAAACAGAGCTGAAACGGACGTTAATCGACATAATCAATCAACCAATCAATCAAACATTTGACACAAACTGATAGGAAAATGATTTAACTAAAATGTCAAGGCAACATGGTTAAACATTTTATATAAACGTTCTTAGATGACTCGCATTTGCCACCAGTTTGTATCCAGTGGAGATGGGGGAGTAACTTGGCGTCTCAAACAATCGCACAACTCAGAAGAAAACGGACAAGTCAGGCAGGAAAAGCCACACACAGGACGCAGCCACACACTGGACTCAGCCACCACCAAAATGTCGATAATAAATACGTGACACAAAGACACACACACACGAGATGAAAATGTTAAACATCAACAAACGCAGAAGTACAAAGAAACAAAGACACCAGACAAACACAAATGTAAGGCTGACAAAGAGAGTACCACCTTGGAACGGTCGGTGGCACCACTGTGGGTTTAAACCGGTTTACGGAGGTCTTAACCTTACACTTATTTCAAGGTCACCATAATTTAAAAAAAAAACAATGTAAATAGAGGTATCCTCGCCAAACTTCCGCGCGACATAGAAGACGTCAACACAGGACAATATGTAAAGCATAGCATAACAACAACTGTGTATAAATATGTACTTAATGACAGAGCAACTGCAGGGAGGCTGTTAAGGGCACGGCGGAGAAAAGGCAATGCATGAGTCTGGTAAGCACATCCTGTTTCCGGGTTTAACCCTTTACCTGATAGAAGCGGCTTTAAGCGTGTTTGATTTATTCCTCCGCTGAAGAAAATAGTTCAAATTCATACAGTCATGAACATATTGCATAATAAATATTTTCTATATCCTAGTAGGTGGTAGCTTAAAGCAGGCTGAAAGTAAAGCAGAATGCGCCTTAAGGCGCATTCTGCTTTACTTTCAACCTGCTTTAAGTGGTCATATGTCTTCAAAACTAGAAACAGGCTATTGGGTAAAGGGTTAAGAGTATACCATCATAGAGCACTAAGACACATAAGCAACAGGTCAGAGTTTTGGCACACATATTCTTTTCAGCATGGTTCAAGCTGATTGGTATTCCATCAGCACGACGGTGTATCTATATGTCCGTTGAACATTGTTTGTTTCCCATAGAGATTGTATACAGGGTCTTGCAATGAACCAGTTTGACCGCAGAGATACGGTATCTCCGAAAGAACGGCAAGCTGTTCATATCACCAGTGCTTATACTTGCCAGAGAAAGTGACATGAATCGACTTACTGTAATGGAAAAATAACCCAGATATGTCAGGTTATATTTGCTTTCAGATCGATTTGGTTTGGTATCAACTTTCCATTGAGAGTGATACATAGATACAATGAAATATATGCATAACCAATGCGAGTATAATTCTTTTTTATAGCTTAGGTAATTAATTAACTCATTCTTTCCTACTGACGCCTAATTGCGCCTACTATGTAAAAGTTATTTTGTGAAACCATTGTGATAATTAGAGCATTTGCTCCACAGGAGCAAATGCTCTATTTAACACAATAATTTCAAAACTACACAATTCTAAAATTTTACTTTTTCCATAGTTAATGCTCATTTCGGTAGATTTATTCAGAGGTTGGATCTAAAAATAGTCTAAAGAGGAATGAGTTAAATTTTATCCCACTAACTGCGACCCGCATTTGCAAACAGCTTGGCGTCTCATCAAGATCCAAGCTGCTTGACACTCGGTCAATTGTTTCTTGAACGCTTAATTGAATCGGAAGTAGTCAACATTGTACCTGGGTCCATGCTTATAAAGCTTTTAGTTGAGTCTGAGTTCGTTCTCAAGCTTTTGATTGGTCAGATTTGAGGTCTCAAGCTTCTGACCAATCAAAAATTTGAGAACGAACTCAGACTCAACTAAAAGTTTTATAAGCATGGATAATGATCATTTTCACAGCGAGATAATGGTTAAAATATTAATTTCAAATAATCTCAGTTTTTATAGGACACAGTCTGTCTTTTATCTCTGTATCTTTACAATGAAGTTAGAGAAATGATAACACTTGAATATTAGCATATGTTTTTGAAGCAAAATTGGCCAAAACATACCGTACAGTATATGTAACCTTTTATGACATACTGGCGGTGATTAATGAGAATATTATTAATATATAAGTAATAATAATCGAATTGTCTGTAGCACTTTGTGTTAAGGTTTACCTACTACATGTACTAATAATAATAGCGACAGTAGTAGTAGTTTTTATATTATTAGTAATATTAGTAGTATAAATATTGTTGTTATTATTATTATTATTATTAGTAGTAGTAGTAGTAGTTCGGTAGTAGTTTTAGTAGTAATAGTAGTGGTACATGTATTATATAATATAATATATTAGTAGATGTAATTGTTTAAATAGTAGTAATTACGGTTTGGTAGTAGAAGAAGTAGTAATAGTAGTAATAGTAGTAGTAGTAGTAGTAGTAGTAGTAGTAGCAGTAGTAAAATAACAAAAACGGTAGATATTTGTGTTGTTTAGTACAAGTAAGAAGTAAATATACAGTATTGCTAGTATTGCTGGCATGTCTTCGAGATACTATTAGTTCTAGCGTAAGTGAATGGCGATGACAGAAATAACCAGCAACATTAAATATCTTGATTATAATAATGGAGCGTGGGTGAAAGCGACACATGCTGGGTTTTGTTGTTATGGAAGAAGAAGAAATGGTTACAGTTATTGTATTGATGCACTGTTTTTAGTGAGATGTTTGTGAGAATTTCATGTCTGTACACCGGTCATTGAATGAGGCAATTCATCTGATCAGTTCTTTAACCATACAAATCTACATACATTTAAAGAGCACAGTGTTCATAAAATAACCAATTACCGACATATCTTTGGACAATGAGTTAGGAAGACAGCACAGGCCCACCGGGTGTTTTAATAAGGCGAATAGGCCTGTGACATTCCTAACGGAGCGACAGACATAAGAACGATGTGAAAAGCCAATAACCCATTCATTTTGCTCTGCCTAAAGAATATTGGACGTAGCGCGTATCGACAGGCAGTTTTCTATAGCGAAACGTTTTCAATTGACATCCTGCTTCATTTACACAAACAAACGTGCGAAAAGTCAATTCACAAAAATGGATAATCACACATACTGTGAATCAACTAAAAAGGCTTGAATGGTGTAAAACGCATGTATTCACAAGGAATTACGGGTACCACATTTGTGAGAATGTATATTAAATAATATAAACGACATATATGCATATATATGGGGTAAGTGTTAATGGTGCATTCCGTTCTCTTTAACCAATTCCCTCATATTGACGACTTTTGACGACTCTGTAAACGTCACTTGTGAAACCATTGTGATAAATAGAGCATTTGCTCCTATAGGAGCAAATGCTCTATTTATCACAATGGTTTCAAACTACTAAATTCTAAAAGTTTCATTTTCTCTAGTTAATGCTCCTTTTCGGTAGATTTATTCAAAGAGGTTGCATCTAAAAATAGCATATGGGGTAAATGGTTAATTCTTATACTTCAATATGCAATGACAGAGTATGAAATACCGGTTGAGATGTTTACTGTAAAATCTATATATGTACACATTTGTAAACACTAGAAAATTTTAAGTTTACGTGTAATATACTTATGTTATGTTATGTAAAAATTAACAGGAACTTTGAATACTAGTTACATGTTGTTCCATACGACAGGTTAATACAGTGAGGTCTCTTTAGAGCTGTTTCTGTATATTACAACTCATCAAAATTAACAAGGCATAGTTATCCTATATATCTTTATAATAAAATAAAACAACACTGAGCCATCACTTTATATATTATAACGTATCGTATAACTTATCGTATAATATATGTAGTATTAGTATTATGTCTTTTGTACATACAAAACAAATAATGCATATGTATTGTATTATTTACGACTGTTCTGCGCTTATTCACATTACAAACTCATATTTTGCAATTAAATTGCGTTTTTCCTTTGAAAGAAATTCTTTATTACCATGAAAGAAGTAGATTCGCAAATATATATTATTAACTTTGGCATATTTATAAATTACCAGTTTGTGGAAGAAATATCTTAATGCTTAACCCTTTACTCTATGGAAACGCAGTAACTCTTTCCTTCATATAAACATGTTTTACGCATTTGCAAACAGAGTAGACCAAGTTAAGACGTCTCTTAGAGGAACTGTCTCTGCTCTGTTTGCTAATAGAATCTGAAACATCCTTGACTATACTTTCTAAAACGACTACAATGTTCCACTTTCCATATTTCATTTAACTATTTGGCCATGAATATTCAATAGTTATTGAAATTTGGAATAAACATGGAACAGAGAAATAGCTAACGCCCTTTCATACAGAGAAGAACCAGCCAAGACAGGCCCTGTGTGCTTGCTGAATTCTATAGATCCAACTCTACAGTTTAGGACATAGAAACACATTCTGTTTTAATGCACCAATATAAGAATTAAGCTAATTGATATCCACGATGTCATTATTTCTTGCACGAATATCCATGAGGTAAAGGTTAAAAGAATGTTTTGGTTTCTATTTAAGAGACTGAATGTTAGGTATAGTGAAATATATGGGGAGTTAGCCTACAGACGATGTCATAGCCTTTATGTTATACTTGGTCTACACTTTTTGACTTTCATCTGTATCTGTGATATGTTACCGTCCATTTTTGACATAAAATAACTCTGTAATTTGAATTGATCAGAGGTATTTGTAAATTATTGCGCCAGTGCCAAGGCTAAATTAGCCTGCAGAGCTTGAGCTGTTTAATGTTGCGTGTCTCATATAATTGTTGATGTGCATGCAGAAACAAAGATAAGAGAACTAATGCTCGGTTATGATTGCTGTTTTCTAAGCCAAATCATGTGAAGTTGTTTACGTATAAGAATTGCATGGAAGAGGCAATTCAAATGATTACTAACACGATAGCGTTTCGCGAAAATATATAAAAAATATTGTACGAAAGTTTCCTAAACACTCCTTTTATGCACAGAGCATGTCTGAAATGAAGTTACAATCAAACTAAACGTATGCCTTTACTCCATACAAACGCCCCTCTACGCTTTGGCAAACAGAACAGACACAGATCAAGGTCTGTTCTATTTGCTTACGAGATAATACACATATGATTCTACAGTTTCTAATCAATATTCATGATGCCATTATTTCTTAGATGAACTTTGACGGAGTAAAATATAGAGCATCCGGTGTGGGGAATATATGCATATGAATATGAATATACTGAACGTTAAAATAAACATTTGCCTGACAAGGAATATACTGAACGCCACTAATTCGAATTGTTGTCCGACGACGAATTTCCGAACGTTTAAAATATTTATTTTGCCTGACTACGAATATACCGAACGTTACACAAATACATTTTGCCTGACAACAAAAATACCAAACGTTAAAGATTTAATTACAATGGAACCTCGATTACTGGTACTCGAATTAGATATAGCTCCGATCTCCAGATAGTGTTGAATTCAAAACATTTTTAAGAATAACTCCTTTATTTCTCCTTTATTTCTCTACCACACCCTATACTGTGGCCAGTTTTTAGAATCGTCTCGAAGAGACAATACCAAAGAGTAATCACGGTATAGGGTTTGGTGGAAAAATGACGAATTTAGTATTTTGGTACGCACCGTTTTCTGTAGCTCTGTTTAACCCATTACCTTATGGGCTATTTTTAGATACAACCTCTTTGAACAAATCTACTGAAAAGGAGCATTAACTAGAGAAAAGGAAAATTTTAGAATTTTGTAGTTTGAAACCATTGTGATAAATAGAGAATTTGCTCCTATAGGAGCAAATGCTCTATTTATCACAATGGTTTCACAAAGCGAATTTTAAAATCGACAATATGAGGGAAAGGGTTAACTGGAGTTAAATGTCCGACCCCTCTCAAAATTTGTAATTAAGAACTGTTCTAAACTTCACCACTTGTAATATGTTTACAGACATGCGACAGCTTGATGTAGGTCGCAGGTAATGTTGTAAGCGCTTTCACCATACCTTCGACCTGCATTATTTAGCATTAAGCTGTCACATTGAACTAGTTTGCAAGTTAGTAATTTGTATGGTCACTTAAGGTTCGATATATCGAAATTTTACTGTATTAACTATCAGAAGGTTCGGTTTAAAATGCTCTTTCTTTTAAATGTGTAATGATTATGGTGATTCCTTATGTAAACTTGTTTTGATAAGTTCATTCTTTTAACCCACAAGTTGGGGATTCTAATGATCCACGTTGCTATGGAAACCCAAAGATATTAATACCTTATCAGGAATAAGGGGCTAATTAGTATCAGTTTCATCTTTTAAATATTAATTATCCTTTTCTCAACCTTTGAATCAATACGAGACGCCAGGTAATTTGGAGTTTCATCAGGATCCCAACTGTTCGACACTTATTCGCATGTGTACAGGAGCCTTCGGCGGCAATACTTTTCCCCTGCATTTAGCAACCGCCTGATGTTTAGACTCCTATGTTCAATTAAAGAATGGTTGCTTAGGGCAGATGTTTACTGTAGACAACATCTATCGATACAAAGCACGCTAAAGGTTAACAACGTCGCTTAAACACATCCACATTAAATTATTGCATTCGCTTTGATGTTTTTTCCTGACTGATCTAATTAGGGAAAGTAATTAAACAAGAATATGACATATTGGCACGAAACATCCTCGACGAACAATATGAGGTAAAGTCTTATTCGAATCATCGATTCTTATTATAATAATAAAATCGTCATTTTCTCTGCGTGCAACACGGTGAGTAGATTTTAATATTGTCTTACTTAATTAAGACTTGGCCCGACTAAAGCACCATTTCACGCCGTCACAAATAATTACACCCAGATAAGACATCTCCTGTAGAAAGTGTCTGAACAGGGTATGTTCTCTTTGCTTATGGTGTAATATTGTATTGATATGTTTGTACATTTTCTTCCGTGACCAAAACTTCCTTGTTCATATTGTCAATATAAATAATCATCTAATTAATATTTACAGGGTAATTATGTCTCACCAAATTGCTGTTGGTGTTTTGGTGTTGATTGCGTTTTGTATGTGTCTCTTCCTGCTTGACTTAATTACTTTTTCTTTTACATAAATGTCATCAAGTAAATGGTTGGTTAGGTTACTTAGGGAATAAACGTGTTATTTCATCCTTTACCCTATATGTACGACCGTTTTTGCAAACAGAGCAGACCCAGAGCAGACTGCTCCTGTAGGATGTCAGAGTCTGTTCTGCTTGCTTATGAAATAATGTACAGTAGAACCCCTCTAATGCGACCACTTAATGAATACATATGGCTGTCTTTATAAGCAGGTGGTTGCTTAATGCAGGACAAAAGTAATGCAGAAAGCTCCTCTAGGAGCTTTCTGCATTACTGTTGTCCTGAATTAAGCTACCACCTGCATCTAGCACCCAGAATTATATCTATTTTAGGTGGTCGCATTAGAGGGGTTGTACTGTACTTTGATTCTACAGTATGTACCATGCATGGCCAAAACATTTCTGTGCTCATTTGCGATTATAAACAAGAACCTAAATTAATACCAGTTGTTATGTGTTACATGCTTTTAACCCGTTCCCTCATATAAACGTGTTTTATGCATCTGCAAACAGAGTAGACACAAATGAGACGGCTCCTAACTATTTTGGCAAGGAATATTCAATAGGTATTGAAATTTGTAATAAACATAGAACAGGGGAAGTGTTAATTAAGTGCAGGGTAAGTAAACACGCACTAGTTTAATGCAGGATCGAATGATTGCAGAATATCCGTATACTGTAGAACCTTGAGCGATCTAAGCCTTGACCTTTAACCCCTTACTCCATACATACGCCTTTCGACGCCTTTGCACATAGTGTAGACCCAGATCAGACGGCTCGTACAGTTTTTGCTTTGGCAAATATGTCAAATTAATTTTACAAATTAATCTAAATTGATATTCATGATTATTTATAGAGTAAAGGGTTAAGACAGATGGTGGAAGCTTTCTGCATTACTTTAGCCCTGTATATCTGTGCAAACCAAAGCGGTCCAGAGAGAGATGTCCTATCTAAATCCAAACTCGTTGGTGTTGTGATTATGAGTTTTAAACATTTCCCCTTTTTTATGTTTATTCCAAATTTCAATACCTACCTACCGAATATTCATGGACAAAATAGTTCTAATAAAAAATGGAAGGTGGAACATTGTACACATTTTAGAAAGCAAAGAAACAGATCTATCAAACTCTATTAGCAAATAGAGTGGACCATGCTCTGGATTAACTCTGTTTGCCAATGCGTGAAAATGCGTTTATATGAGGGAAAGGGTTACAGAAGCGTGAAGAAAATCTCAGATCCAAAATTAAAACAGACGGCATATTTTGCAGACGATAATGTTTGGCAGAACAAAAATTAACTCGTTTTCTTCCCAGGAAAATTGATATGTATTTATAATAATAAGCTTTGTTCCACATGATCTAAATATTAGACAAGGGAATATTATTCGCACGCTAGCCTTTCGTTTTGGCGCATTACGGTAAACTATAAACATAATATAAGAGAAGCACTGCATGCGAATAAAACATGTCACAAAATCTTCGAAAACAAAGCACACGTATCAGTAAAACTAACAACAACAACAACAACAACAAAAGACACAGAAGAATAACGATCGGACACGGGTTGATGGATATGCTAATGAGTGCTTATAAATCATTGACCTTGTTTAAACACATAGATCTATCTATGGCCCGAGGGGCCATATACCCTGAACGCATGCCATAACTTACCCCTGTCTGTCATCCAATAGTGGCAAATAAAGTCACAAAGTTGTATGCCAAGTTACTCGGCCTTTCACCCCGGATCTAATCTGATTCAAATGCGTCAATGTAATGGCAGCAGAATTGAGTTTAATCAGACAAGAGAAAATGAGTTAACATTTTCCCTTAAGAATACGTATACACTTATACAATACATGATATCTTCATGAATATTCATCATCTGAATGTGTAATTTTGACATTAACCCTTCGCTTGCTATTCACGTCAATATACCTACCTGTAAATAGTGAAGACCCAGATGAGACAGCTCCTGCAGGAGCTGTCTCATCAGGGTCTGCACTATTTACAAGTTGATTGTGCAACCAGTGCACTTCACAGCAGTGATTGCACAGCGAAATACTTGTACACAGTAAAGATATGTGTAATTATACAACAGGGCATGGGTAAAGAAGGAGAAATGTATTTTAAAATTCAGCAAGAGAAGGGTAAAACATGACATTTGTTATACTTTCAGAAACTGTAGAATCATACCGTTACTATTCAATAAGCAAACAGATATACCCTGGTTAGACGGCTCCTACATGTCTCCCTGGATCTGAGTTTACCATTTTTTGCAAATGTGCCAAATTTCGTCTATATGAGAGATTGGTTAACCAGTATAATTACGATGTGTCATAGTAGTAGATGAAGAATAGGTACAAAAAAACCCGAAACATACACACGATGAAAGTAGTCTAAAATGGCCTATGAGTATGCGTTTATACAACTCGGTGTAGAAAGTTCATCACTGTCTAAGCATCTAGTCAATGCATTATAAATAAGGTTATATATATATGTATATTACACTTTACATATTATGTTACAATTGAGGTATGGTGACATGAGTGGGCAGAAACAATATATAGTAGAACTCCGCTAATGCGACCACTTAATGCGACCACTTAAACAAACATGGCTGTTTTCATAAGCAGGTGGTTGCTTAATGCAGGACGAAAGTTATGCAGAAAGTTCCTATAGGAGCTTTCTGCATAACTTTCGTCCTGCATTAAGCAACCACCTGCCAATGCCACTGTGAATTATGCCCCCTTTTTGGTGGTCGCATTAGTGGGGTTTTACTGTATTCGGAGTAAGCGTCTATTTCCCTTGATTTATGGACACATGAACTTACAGAAAAAGATGATTTTGTTTTATCTATGACTCTAATTTTTTTTTAAATATTCTTATCGATGTCTCTATAACAAATTTCATCTGTTTTAAATATTCTATACGCATTATATATACTAAATTTTGTTCATGCAATGTATTCATGTGAAGCGCTTTTGAACGCACACATTATGTGTGAAACGAGCGCAATATCAATGTGGTATATTGATAATAATAAAATTATAGAATGTAAAAAATATAAGTTAATGTATGTTATAAATTTGCTAGTAGCAAAATTATTAGATACGCGAATATTAAGTTGATGGCATAAAATATTGCAATTAGCTACACAATGTATGGAGTCTACAAGAGACCATCTGTATAGCCTCAACCAAATAACCATTAATGTATCAACAGGCTGTATCTTAGTATCTTAGTGCATGTTGAAAACAGCACCCCGTTATCGCATGCCAGTAACTATTTTTCTTAACCCTTCGCTTGCTGAATTTTAAAATACATATCTCCTTCTTTACCCATGCCCTGTTGTATAATTACATATATCTTCACTGTGTACAAGTATTTCGCTGTGCAATCACTGCTGTGAAGTGCACTGGTTGCACAATCAACTTGTAAATAGTGCAGACCCTGATGAGACAGCTCCTGTAGGAGCTGTCTCATCTGGGTCTTCACTATTTACAGGTAGGTATATTGACGTGAATAGCAAGCGAAGGATTAATACTCCATTCTACGCCTTAGCAAAAAGAACAGACCCAGGTCAGACGAATCCTAGGATCCATCTGTTCAGGGTCTGCTCTGTTTGCTGATGATGTACTATAGATATGATTCTACAGATTCTGCCATAGCCAAACATCATGTGCCCATGTGTTATTATAACAATTGCTTTATTGTTGTTCATAATGTCATTATTTCTTACATGAATATTCATGGAGTAAAGGGTTAAAACCTAGAAAATGTATTTGTGAATTATTGTTAAAGAGAGATTTTATTGTACATTTGTATTTGTTTTTACAGGGTTTTTCACAAGAGCTTCTAATGATTTCAACAGAGGAGGCAATGGTCAATTACACAGATGTTCCTAGCAATGGCTCCTACTTCCAAGCACCTAATAGCTCCGGGGAGAGGACAAACGACACAACATACGAAGGGGAGTCATCAGTGGTAAAAACAGTAATTCTTAGTTTACTTCTGGGATGTATTGTCATCGTAACCATCTGTGGAAACGTCCTAGTTCTTCTGGCAGTGTATGTAAATTCTCATCTTCGAAGCACCACTAATTACTTCATCGTGAACCTTGCAGTCGCTGACTTGCTTCTCGGAATAACTGTCCTGCCGTTCTCTGCTACATTGGAGACTATGAAATACTGGCCTTTTGGATATATTGTCTGTGATTTGTGGGCATCTGCGGATGTTCTGTGGTGCACGGCATCAATTATGACTCTTTGTGTGATCAGTATAGACCGATATATAGGGGTTACTAGACCTTTGCAGCATTCTACCATCATAACCGAAAAGAGAGCACTACTTATAATTATATTAGTTTGGGTACTCTCGGTTATCATTTCTATTGCTCCTTTGATCGGCTGGAAAGAGGAGAACAATGATGACCCTAGAAATTGCACAGTGACCAAGCAAACAGGATATGTGATATTCTCAGTTTCTGGCTCATTCTATATACCCATGTTTATCATTGTTATAGTGTATGCGAAAATTTACAGAGAAGCCACAAAACACTCAACATTTCTGAACAGTGGAATAAAGACAACGAAAATAGACCAAGACAACGGCGTTGTTTTAAGGATACATACAGGACGAAACAGTCAAAGTAATCTTCAGATGTATCAAAGCAGCAGGTAGTGTCTGTTTCCAGACGGTGTAATCTGTCTAAACCCTTGGCCCGTTATAAACGTAATGTGTACTCACATTTGGATCTGTACAAATTTGACTACGTTCGAATCGATTAAGCTTTTGAGAAACATCTGACATGCAGTCAACCATATCCGGTCATGATGTGACGCTGAATAACTCAGCGTCTAATCCTGGTTCAACGTGTTTGCAATTGCATGTCAGATCACAAGTAGCGGTATAAGAGTTATTTTAGGCAAACTGAGAGTCTTTAAACGCTGAGTATTGCCTAATGCAAGGCAAATGTAATGCAGAAATCGACATTCTGAAGTATATGTGTCCTGCGTACTCCTACAACCTTTCTTGGATACTTACAATTAACTTATTCGCAATGGTCGCTGATCCCTTTAACCCTCTCCTAAATATAAACTCGTTTTCATGCATTTGCAATCACAGTAGACCCAGAACATTCTATAATCAGTCTGACTAGGGTCTGCTCTGTTTGTCAATGACATTTGATAGACATGTTTCTTTTACTTTCTAAAATGGCTACACTGTTCAACGTTCCATATTTCGTTATAACTATTCAGTCCATAATTATTCAGTAGGTATTGAATTTTGAAATACACGCATAGCAGCGGAATGCTTAAGTCATGAATGTAAGTACATGTATATTACAACCTGTCTAAAGCGATCATTTATTTATTGATCTTAGGAGACTTAACCCTTACAACACTAATTTTCAAATGGACTATTCCAAAATTCAAACAGGTCAAGTTTATGGTGAATAATTAGGGATTGTTCTAAAGAAAAATGTAATATGACAAACAATGCAGACCCTGATGAGAGGGCTCCTCTAGGAGCCCTCTCATCTGGGTCTACACTGTTTGCAAAGGAAATTAGTGACACGTGTCCCGCACTGTAAGGGTTAAAAAGCAAGTTATTGTTCAATGAATTGTAACGTAATACAGAAATCTTCTATAGGAGCTTTCTGTATCATTTATGACCCGTATTAAGTTTCTACCTGTTGCAGAACTCCAGACCTGTTTTGAATGGCCGCTTAAGACCGCTTCTACTGTATAGAAAATAACAAAGCCATAGATACGATTGGATATAACCTTTTAATCCTTTTCTCCATAAATAAACCTTTCTACACCTTTGCAAACAGAGTAGACCCAAGTCAGATGTCTGCTCTTATTGGTTATGGAATAATATAGATCTGATTCTATAATTTCTACGTCCCCTAAAAATGTTAATATGCCATTTTAATCTAATTAATATTCATGATATCACTATGTCTTACATGAATATCACTGAGTTAAGTGTTAAAATAGCATATGATGGCATGGACGTCTGACCATAATAGAGACTTAGACACAGGTCAATATAATTATATATGCAAACCGAGTAGACCCTGATCAGACGACTCATACATGTATCATCAGATTTGGGTCTTCTCTGTCTTCAAAACGCGTTAACCTTTCTCTCATGAATATTCATGTAAGAAATAATGACGTCATGAATATTAAATAGATTAACCTTTTCGCTGCCAATGCCGGATCTGTGATTACCTATGCAAACAGTTTGGATCCAGACCAGATACCGAGTTACTCAGGATCCAAACTGTTTGTTACTGTGACTGTTGTTTTTGAAACAAAAATGAAGAAAATAAAAAAAATGAACATTTGTAGCAGACGACAAAGTTAGCAGACGACAGAGTTTGGCAGCGGAAGGGTTAACGTGTTATACTAGCACGTTGACGCAGGTATCGTTGGCCAAGGCAGAAACTGTAGAATCATATGTATAGTATTATCATAAGCAAACAGAACTCCTGTGGGAGCTGATTGATCTAGGTCTACTCTGTTTGCCAAGGTGTAGAAAGGCATATTCATGGAGTAAAGGGTTCAAATGCGGTTGTATGAGGTAGAGGAGTACTGCATATGGTATCATGAGACCAGTTCAACAGAACGAACATGTATGGAAATGAACCGCTATCTCCCTTTACACCATGAATATTCATCTAAGAAATAATGGCATCATGAAATATCAGTTAGCTTGAATAATATCTCATGGACACATGTGTGTTTGGCAATGGCAGAAACTATAGAACTAGATTAGATTACAAATAAACAGATGTTACATACATGTACATATAAACGTACGTATTTTAGACAATTAAACAGGATAATTATTGGGTAACTTTGATTTAATAGTTGCTTATTCAAATTTTATGAGGTGTAAATCTTGACGATGCTACAGTAGAACCAATCTAGACAGGAAATTTTATGACAGAACAATTTAGGTCTTTTTGGACAGGTGACTCTTAATGCAGGGTGAAAGATCATGCGGAAAGTAAGCTCCTTTTGAAGCTTTCTGTATGTCTTTCAATCAGCATTAAGATTACACCTGTCTTATATACCTGTTTTCATACTAACGTTGACGTCCGGTTTAGAGGGGTTTTACTGTACCGGTAATGACTCGACATAGGAGTTTGGTCAGGAAAATTACTCAATGAATAACAAGCAGAAAACGCATAAACAAGCTATTACTATTTACTGTTGTCATTTTAACTCTTTCAATCCTGAATTATTAGTATGGGATAGACCATCGGTGTATAAGTAAAGAGTCCATTCAGTGTGAAAGGCTTAAAGTTGCTAGAGGGTGTACATGCCACATGGTGCAGACACGGGCCAGAGGGCTCGTCTAGATGTGAGTGTTTGCAAATGACAGCGCAGCTGTTTCTCGGATTGAACGAGTTACAGTAAAATCTCGATTATTCGAACACTAAAGTACGTATTATTATCGATCATTAAGACAAGTAGCAGCTTAATGCATGGCGGAAGTCATACAGAACGCTCCTTTCACCCTGCATGAACCCTTTCCCTATATGAGCCGTCTGATCAGGGTCTGCTCTGTTTGCAAATGGTGTAATATAGATATGATTCTACAGTTTCTGCCTGAGCCAAAATGTCCTGTGTTCATATGCCATTATAAATAATAATCTTGTTAATATTTATGACGTCATTATTTCTTACATGAATATACAACAGGGACAGGGTTATGCAGCCACCTGCCTTAAAGGGTCTTTATTCTTCTTTATATAAACTTAAAATAATCAAGATTTTACTGTAATATTGTTATATGTGACACTTAATACTTATTTACACATCATATTTGTGTCTCTACCAAATGTTCAAGTGCGGGAATAAATAGCGGCATACTAGTGCATGACCTATATTTTCTGCCAGAACTTTTCGCGCCTAAATTTACGACCCAGACAGATCCAAACAGTAATATGTATTATTATAAAACAATAAAACCTTAAATTATATAATAGATATTTATGTGGTATAAGCAATGTTTTAACGTGCGTAGGTATTTCGTGAATGTAATTTATTTAGTAAATTTGCAACATTGAACTTCAATGTCTGCCTTTAAGGACTATAATTCGTAGGGTTTATTACATCTAACTAACTTGTAAGTATATGTATAAATATTGGTCTCTCCATGTCTTCGATTCATCGTCGGTCTTTCCGTCATTCGGTAGTTCAATGGGGGTTTCTGCGATATTTCTCAGCAACTACTGAAATTATTATATACTATAATTCGAGTTCGTTGGGATTATATAGTATAATTAAAGTTCGTGCTTTTAATGAATCTTTTTTCTATATTTTCTGTGTTTTACATGCTTATACACTGCTGTGTTAGCCGCCATTGTTGTTGTGGGACAGCCGGCCGGGAGGGGTTGTATTTATTTACCCTGTTATTAGTCTGATGAGGTGTAGCTGGGATACTACTACTGACCATTCCATTCCATGGCGGTACCCCTGTCTTCACTCTATTTTGTATTTGAATCGTGCATCTTTCATACGTTTCTCCTTTTGAATGTGTATGAGTGGTATGTATGTAAGAGTGTTTTTCGAATGCTGTGTGCGAGCGTGCATTTCAGTTGTGCTTCTGATGTTGCTGTGCGTCTCATTTTAATGTCATGCCTGACATGTATTCTATTGATAAAGAAGCGCGATTTTCAAGAGCAAATGTACCTATTTCACAACATTTCGATTGGATGAGGTTTGCACAGAATTACTAAACCTTGATGTTTTAAAATAATCACATTAATGCCGAACGAAAGTAATGCAGAAATTTGCTCAGGGAGCTTTCTACATAACGTTCGTCCTGCATTAAGCTACCTCCTGTCTGACAATATGTTTAGGGTAGTGGCTGCAAAGAGGTTTTTATTTAGGTTGTTTTATATTCTCGTTTCAGCTCAAGCGAACACTCGGAGGGGTCAGCCCATAAGCTCAACTCAAAGATGACTCTTGCAGGCAAAATAGCCAAGTTTAAAAGAGAGAAAAAGGCTGCAAAGACACTAGGTATCGTGGTCGGTGTCTTCATCATCTGCTGGTTCCCGTTCTTCTTTTGTTTGCCTTTAGGTAAGTATATGCAAAATAAAATATCGAACCCGTTTCATACTATAAATATTCTATTTAACCCTTTCCCTCATAGTGACGACTTTTGACGACTCTGTAAAAGTCACTTTGTGAAATCATTGTGATAAATAGAGCATTTACTCCTATAGGAGCAAATGTTCTATTTATCACAATGGTTTCAAACTACAAAATTCTAAAATTTCGATTTCTCTAATTAATGCTCCTTTTCGGTAGATTGATTAAAAAGGTTGTATCTAAGCATAGCCTATGAGGTAATGGTTTCAAGTCTGGTCTGGTGCAAGTTTAACTTGCTTTCGATTCGTTTAAACATTTGAGATACATTTAGGCTGATTTTATTCAAAGAACTTAAAATGTTTGCAAACATATACTTACATCTTGTACAGTAAAACCAAAATTCTTACAACCGAAATTCTAGTAGTGAAGAATTTAGATACTTTATATGCAGGTGATTGCTAAATGAATGGCGAATATCATGCCGGAAGCTATCACCCTGCATTAAGCTGCAAACTGTCTCCAATACCGATAATCATACGTAATTGACAGTCCGGTTTAGATATTTGTTTCTGTATTCCAAATATTACCTAGCAAACATTCCACCATTTGAAGGCGAGACTACTGACATTTGCAAACAGCGTAAGCCCGTATCACAATGCTGCTAGAGGAGACCTCTGAGCAGGGTCTACACTGTTTGTCATTCATACTCATCTAGCAAAACGTAATCATTTCGCACTGAATAGACCATATCATGATACAGTAATGGACCATTTCATTTTGAATAGTCATCATTCAAATAGAAAGTGAGGTGATATTTTGCTCGTTGAGCTAAGTTTAGAAGAATGCATGCCATAATGCATTAGTAAAATTGCGCATTTATCCTTTATTTCTTATTTTCTCATTTGCAGGAATTGCCTGCTATTTCAATTTTAAAATTAGAGGTTTTCATCATTTCTTTTATACCGATCAGAATTTGAATCGGCTATGATCTCGACAAGATCTCGTTTGCAAATGATATCACAAATGCCTTAAATGAATTCCAAAGTTAATAAACAAGGAGAGGATCCCAATAAGCATGTTGCCTCCGATCCTTAATATATATCTAGTGATATGTGGATTTATGTACATTAATGAAATAAAATATTTTTAAACTAAAGTTAATATACAGTAACATGTCACGCTAATGCTACCATACACATTATTAACACAGGGGTCTGTAAAATCAGGTGGTTGCTTAATGCAGGATAAAGGCAGAAATCTTTATACATTACCTTTGCCTTGCATTAAGCTACAACCTGTTTTGAAAACCCGATTGTTACCCGAATAATACTTCTTTTGAGTAGTCGTATTACACAGGCTGTTTTATTACAGAGGCTGTTTCTGTCGAATTGCTATCTGTACCATCAGTTTGTGGTCATTCTGAGTGAATTTAGAACTGCATTTCACGGGTACTAATTATAATAGACTGTGTTAACAGCTATACAATATGAAGCGCGGCTTGGTTTCTCTGAAGCGATACTATATTTAAATGTTTCCATAGTGAATATTTACATAAGAAATACAGTAAAACCCCTATAATGCGACCACTTAATGAATAAACATGGGTGTCTTTATAAGCAGGTGGTTGCTTAATGCAGGACAAAAGTAATGCAGAAAGCTCCTAGAGGAGCTTTCTGCATTACTTTTGTCCTGTATTAAGCTACCACCTGCATCTAGCACCCATAATTATACCTCTTTCAGGTGGTCGCATTAGCGGGGTTTTACTGTAATGACATCATGGCTATTTATTAGCCGAGTTTTTATAATGGCATATGTACAAATGATGTTTTATTACTGATACAAGCTGTAGAGCTAAGTATATTATAATTTCATAAGCAAACAGAGCAGGCCCTGTCTTCCTACAGACACCAACAGTGTATATGCTGTTGGCAAAGACATGAACTGCATTTTTTTGAGTTAAGGGTTAATAAGTACGGACATCTTAAAATATAGAAGCTGTTCAACCAAACCCTTTATTCCATAAATATGTATTTTGTCACAGAGCAGACCCATGTCAATCAACTCGTGTAGGAGAGTGTCTGACTGTTTACATAATATGGAATTATATAAATTCGATTCCATAGTTTCTGACATAACCAAAATGGCTCTTGTTTATATGCAAACATAAATATAAGTTAATTGATATACACACAAACATTACTTCTTACATTGAATATTCATGGAGTGAAACACCAAGGCAGAACGATAATAATGCAGAGAGCGTCTTTGTCAGATAATCTTTGGTGTGGGAGTGTCGAAACAGAGTGCCGTTAATCGTGGAAATGCACTAGTGTATTTTTTATTCAAATGAACAGTTGATGAAGCTTAATGAGATCATCCGGAACGCACGCATGACGTCATTGGCGTCATTTAATGGTTAGACAATCATAGCGCTGCATTTGCGTCGACGCTGTAAATAATGGTGTCAGCTATAGCCTGTTTCACTTCCTATGGGACTCTTAAGGGATATGTGATAAAAGGAGTCATGGATTTGTGTTCATTACAAATTGTTTTATAAGAAGGAGGGTCATATTCATTATAGTAAACTCGTTTTATAAAAACAATTTGTAATGAACACTCATGTAAGATCCTCTATATACGAGTTTTCTTCATAACGTGTATACTAATTAATGTGCCATCTGTATAACCCTTCACTCTATGAATATACATCTAAAACATAATGACATCATGAATGTTATTAAGTTGGATTAATCTAATTACCTACGGGCACAGGAATTTGATCGTCTCGTAAACTGCATAATAAGAACTATGTTATTTCATAAGCAAATAGAGCATATCCTGATCAGACGGATCCTACAGCAGCCATCTGATTTGGATCTCCTCTGTTTGCTAAAGTGTTTAAAGTAAAAAGTGAAACGCCGTGAATTAGACTTCTTTTGATATACAGTAAAACCTCGATTATTCGAAATTTCGTTATAGAAGAATTTAGACCCTTTTAGGCAGGTGGCTGCTTAATGCATGGTGAAAGTCATGCAGAAAGCTCCTAGAGGAGCTTTCTGCATGACTTTCACCATGCATTAGGTTGCCACCTGTCTTAAAGACCGATAATAATACGTATTTTAGTGTTCGAATAATCGAAGTTTTATTGTATCATTTTAGAGAGGGTTTACTATAATTGCCCTTTTCGTATTTGTTGGAGATAACCTCTTATATCATCTAATTTCAGATGTATTGTGTCAATCCTGTCATGTGCCTGGTGAACTGTTCACTGCAATTTTCTGGTTAGGATATTGCAACTCTCTTATGAATCCAATCATTTACGCTAGCTCGAGCAAGGAATTTAAGAGAGCTTTCGCTAGAGTTCTTCGTTGTCAGTGCAGACGGAAGCCAAGATTGTTTCTTGCCAGCGGTAATACTTCTAGCTCCGAGTTGAGACAGTACACAACGGTCGTACAACATAGGAATAGCCGATGTCACAGCATTATCCAGAGAGTGTCTAATCCAGAGTGTACAGAATCAAACTTCTGTGTGCTAAGTAGAAATTCCAATCAGGGAAATAATTCTTTAAGAGTTTATAACGATAGGCGGAAACTTTCATCTCCTTCGTCTAATAACAACCCATCTGAAAAATCGTCATACAGCGACTTAGTTGATGATGAATACTCGGAGATAATAGTTAATCACTCCAGTTACTGTCAACGGACGCAATCGCAAATAGGTTCTTTCTCAAAAGATGAAAATTACATAAACGCGTTTAGAAATATGACGAGTCATACAGTATTGTAGGAAATGAAAGCACACAAGAATGAATTCGCATTATGTACGTGATGTATAGGTTATTATGGAGCGAGCAGATATTTCCAGAACGAACTAAATAAGCGATTCAATACTGTCTGATTGCAGAATAAAACTCCTGACATGAAACTAATTTGCCTTGAATACTTCTTTCCTCTATGATTTATCTGAATCTTAGGATAGTATTGTTTATATATTACATGAATTGGAATTGGAAACACATCTGAACCCATTTTCATACTTGCAACCTTTCAATCCTATGTTATATTAGGCAAACCCGTTCAAATTTAAATTTAGAACCCATCCAGTTTTTCCTGCAAAAGTATTATGTCCTCGTGACAGCTTTTAACATTGATTCATATAGCAAACAGTGCAGACCCTAATCAAAGTCTGCACTGTTTGCCTATGCACCATGTATGGGCTCACGTGTGTCTGTAGGTAGAGGTGAATGGATGATTTCATTATGGTGAGGGTTGGGGGATGAATCAAGCGGTGTTACATTGGAATCCAACTGTTGAACGCTCTAACTGTGACGTATTTGTGTAAAGAATTTGATTAACCCTTTTCCTGTTCTATATTTATTCCATAGTTTAATACCTATTGAGTATTCATGTGCGGAAGGTGGAACATTGTAGTCATTTTAGAAACTTAAGAAACATATCAAATTCCATTAGAAAATTAGAAAAGCAAACCCTGGCCAGACGGCTCCTGCAGGAGCCATCTGATCTGGGTCTGATTTGTTTGCAAATGCGTGAAAAGGGTTTTATTTGAAGAAAGGCATAAACCTTATACTTTAGAAATGACGTGGGAGAAAACCTATATTCAAACACCATCCCTTATTCCTGCTTAAAGGCATTTCGAAAGGCATGTTGACCCATTAACCACATGCTGTGTACTTGGGGTGCTGACTTTTAGGCATCTAATACACAAACTGATAAGGCGGGCTACTATCACAGAGGATCAAGGTATAATTGCATAACTTTATCTATTATGACTATGGACAACACTCCAGGGAATCAATAATAAGCACGGCTGGACACGGTGTATTAGGTGTGGGGGGGGGGGGGGGGGGGGTTAACTTATTAAGGAGTCTTGAGATGGCTTTAACAATTGATTGATATACATGCCTTTTAACATCTGTGCACACATAGTAGATCCGGATCAGACGGCTTCTTAAGAAGTCCTTTGATCAGGATCTGCATGTGTTTTATAGGATGACATATGTTAGATATTTCAGTTTCTATAATAACCAAATACCTTTGTTGATTTGTCATTATCAAACAACCAGTAAGTCAATATTAATACAAGGAATGCTTATCTATCTAAATACAGTTAAACATCGATATCGGAAAACTGGAAATTCGGAACAAATTGAACTAAAATTTCGGTCCTTCCAACATTTACTATTCAGAATTGTTCTAAAATATATCACTACGCATATATATATAGGGACTCACGTGAAAGCTTAATTCAGGTCTAAATTAATGTTGAAAGCCCCTACAGGGGCTTCCAGGATTGCTTTAGACCTGTATTAAGTTGTGAATTTGAAATAATTTTCCAATTAGAAATTGGACAACTAGAACCTCTGTTATATTTGTTATATTTCTGTCAAACATTTACATTACTGATACTCATTAGAAGTTTGTCAAACCTTACAGTGCTGACACTCGTTAGAATTATTATCGCAACCAAATTTCACCTTCTCAATTCTCATTAGAACAATATCTTTGCCAAACCTTTTATGCTCCATTCTCATTAAAAAGCGTATCTTCAATAAATCTCAACTTCTAGGTATTGATTAAAATTCTTATTTCCTCCAAAACTAACCTTGTTAGCACACTCATTGGTATTCTCATCTCTACCACATTTCACCCTTTGATACTCATTAGAATAAGCATCTTTACTACACCTTACATGTTCGGTACTCATTAGAATACTCATCTCTACCAACTCTCATCTTCTCAGTACATGTACTGATTAAACGTCTTGTCTTAACCCTTTCCTTGTTCTATGTTTAGTCGAAATTTCAATACCTTCTGAATATTCAAGAACAAAATAGTTGTAATGATATATTAAAATCTGAACATTGTAGCCATTTTAGAAAGTAAAAGAACTGATCTATCAAATTCCATTATACCCCCATTCCACTGGGCGGTGGTTCCACTGTGCTCATGGCGATCATGGCGCTTCTCCAAAATCTTGCAAATCGCCACTGAAGTGCCGGCATAATTTTGGGATTTGGGTGTTTCCAGTACGCTTATAAAGTTATAATACGCCTCAATAACGATTTCGCTGCGCTGTTTACGATCATGTCGAGTTGTTGCTGCGCTTCTACAGCGCTTGAGGTCTCTCTTCTATTACGCTTCCAGTACGACACTTAGTCTACGCTTACTACATTGCTGCTGCGACCTTGCTTCGATCTAAACACATGAGCTGCGCTTCTGTTGCGCTTTTGGAACGTGTTGCATATTTATACCCTGATTGGCAAGCGCATGGCGTCAACTCGTCATGAGCGTGACTCAGTAGCCAAAAACGTAGCAGAAGTGCAGAGGAAACGCAACCAAAGCGCCAAGAACGTAGTAAAAGCATAGCAGAAGCACCGTGGTTATTCATAAATGGTCGAACCGCCGTGGAAGTGCTTTGATCGTTGCTAGAACGTAGAGAGTGTAGTGTGAGCACCCAGAGCGTAACAGAAACGTAGCGGGATCGCCGACAGTCATATCTAGGCACTTTTGTTGCGATGCGACTGCGCTTGCGCTACGTTACTCACGCCGCGGCTACCGATGCTACTGCGTTCATGAATTTCTTATTACCCTTTTGCCGCATTTCGAGTCCACGGCGATGCCGCTATGTAAATGTTGAGCAAGGTCAATACAATCGCCGTTAAATGGCGATCAAGAAGCTTCTGTTACGCTTTTACTACGTTCAGGTCGTTTCTACTGCGCTGTTGCTGTTGCTGCTAGAATTCGCGGCGTTTTTACCAACATTTGGAAGCGTAGCGGAATCGCCGCTCAGTTGAATGGGGGTATTAGCAAACAGAACAGACCCAGATCAGACGGCTCATAGAGTTTGCAAATGCGTGAAAAGGCGCTTATATGAGGGAAAGGTTTAATCAAACCACACCTTGTTGGTACTCGTTGTAATTTATGATTATCAATAAGGTAGAGGATCCCTCTCATCAGGGTCTGCACTGTTTGTAATGTTGCGTTTTTCTTTGGAATAAAATTTCCCCAAATAGTCACGGTAAGCATCACCTGTTTGAAATTTGGAATAGTCTTTTAGAAAAGGCAGCGTTGAAAGGGGTAAACAAATACGCTTGACAAATGTAAGGCAACTGCCCACTGTATACCATTCCATTGTGTCGGTTTCGATAAATGTTTACCCAAAGAAGTTACTAATTTCGCTGGCCTAAAACATGGCTCATTTAGGCTGGTTTGCAAACATACAATTCGAGTGTCTTACAGTTTTGACCCTGATTAGACACCGAGTTACTCTACATGTATGTCATACCTGACCACGAACTGTTTCAAAGTACAGCTGAACTTCGATAACTAGAACTTCAAGGGTCCGTACAAATTAGTTCGAGATAAGAGGAGTTCGAGTCATCCGATTTCTAATCTGAACATTTCTCAAGGCCGCAGCTTTATACAGGTCTAAAGTAATGCTGAAAGCTCCTGTATGAGCTTTCAGCATTACTTTAGACCTGTATTAAGCTGTCATATGTGTTTCTAGATACCTGTAGCGATACATTTTAGAGGAATTCTGTATTGTAAGTTTTGCAGGGACTGAACGTTTTGTTCGAGTTATCCGAAGTTCAAGTTATCCGAGGTCGATATATCGAGGTTCAACTGTAATCATAAAGTTATCTAAGGCATTTTAAGTTCGAAATATGGATGTATATATACATGAAGATTCAACTCAACCTGTACAGCATAAACTAGCATACGTCATGCACACTTGTCAACCTTCCGAGAATCTATACCAGGCAATGCTTTTGTGTAAAGTACAAAACTATTATTAATATTCATGGAAATCTAGTACGTACTAGCACGACAACGATTGGCCTAGAAATAAGAGATACTGATTTTTCATTGTCATTAATATCCCAAGCCTAACGTTCGTAACAATTCATTTGACCGCCAGTCTACCAAAGAATGTTCTTTGAAGAACTTATATTTAACAATTTACCTGATACATGTATAGACACCATTTTGACATCTCTGCGAGCAGAGCAGTCCAAGATCTGAGATCTGAACAGGGTCTGCTATGTTTACTCTAGGAATAGATCTACAGTCTACAGTTTCTGGCATAGTAGAAATTCCATAATAGTAATGCCATTATTAGCATGTTGCTTATTACTACTTATAAAGCCTGTATTTCCGACACTAATATTTATCCATTAGAGATGTAACCCGTTACATCATATATATGTCTGTTAATGATTTTGCGAAACGGATAGACTAGGAAAAGACACCGTCTATAGAAGCCGTCCTATGACGTTTATATGTATGGTGGCTTTTTCCGACACTACTTAACCATTTAATTATAAAGAAAGTTTCCTTTTAGAATCTCTCATAAATATTTTTTCAATAACACTTTCGCGGTTTTCCCAGATAATTGTCGGAAAAGGGAAACCTGGAAACCTGTCACGATAACCAGATAAATACCTTAACGCGAAGTTTGTCCTGATACTGCTGTAAACTGTCGCCACTTACTAAAATGATCTCATTATCTAACCAGTTGTTTATCACGAAAACAGATAATTATCAATTATCTAGAAAAGTTTCCTGTTACCTTTTATCTTGAATTAGAAAATTACATTCGGATGACTGCGACAGCGGCCCATTGATGTACAAGGACATCTAATTCAAAACAAGTTTTCTGGAAAATATTCGCGTTACTTATATTATGTGGTGGCAGTATATGGCACTAACAGGTCGTTTTGATGCGATAAGATAATTAGCAGCTTTTAATGAAAGAATTACACTTTTCGAATTATTTAATACGTATTTGAAAAGATAATAGGAAATATTGGAGGAAAGCTAAGTTGTATGTGGTGTTAGAGATATGCAAACATAGATATATCCTGTTTGTTCATGAAGTAAAATACAGTAAACCCTCTCTAAACCGGACGTTAAATTTGGTATAAATATCGGTCTTGGAGACAGGTGGCAGCTTAATGCAGGGTGAAAATCATGCAGAAAGCTCCCCTAGGAGCTTTCTGCATGACTTTCACCCTGCATTAAGCAGCCACCTGCCTAAACGTATCTAAATTCTTATGTACTAGAATTCCGGTTTAGAGAGGTTTTACTGTATATCTGATTATACAGTTTCAACCACGGTTAACTGTTAATATTTGCATATCGTTTATAAGAATACAACTAATAGATTTACATGTTGTCATTATTTCTTATATCAATATTCATGGTGTAAAGGGTCCAGTATCATAATCTATTATAGTAAAACCTGTCCTAAGCGGTCATTCATTTAATGAACATACGAGTCTTAAAAAGCAGTCGGTTGCTCAATGCAGGGACAAGTAATGCAGAAAGCTCCTATAATTTCTGAGCTTTCTGCATTACTACTGACCTGTATTAAGCTACCACCAACTTTACAGACCGATACGTATTTCTTTGTGATGACCGCTTAATACATATTTCATTGTAGTAGCAAAACAAATATCAGCTGGTTTGGATTGATGAATGTAAAGCAAAATATAGAATGAATACAGGGTGCTACGATAAATAAACAATTTATATTCCACCGATAGCCGTTTTCCGAAAGCTGTTATGACGGAAATAAAGTACGATAATGGTTACTAAATTCATAGGCGAAATAGCATTCTACAATTCAAATGTTTCGGCTCCGAGCTTATAAATGGTTTTGCTTGAGTCTGAGATAATGTTCAAGCCTCATACTGGTTAGATGTTGAGCTTGCTCAAAATCTGTCAAGTCAGATATTTGAGAATGAACTCCATCTCAGACCAAGATGCTTTATAGCATCGGACTAAGTTAATTTTGTACGACAAAAACCATCTTAAGCTCTGCATGCAGATGAAATCTCCGTTTACTCCCCTGCATTTCTCTGACCAATAATATATGCAGTAAAATCCCTCTAATGCAACCACTAAAAAGGGGCGCAATTCTGGGTGGCAGATGCAGGTGGTAGATTAATGCAGGGCGAACGTAATGCAGAAAGCTCCTATAGGAGCTTTCTGCATAACTTTCGTCCTGTATCAACCCTTCGCTTGCTATTCACGTCAATATACCTACCTGTAAATAGTGAAGACCCAGATGAGACAGCTCCTGCAGGGGCTGTCTCATCAGGGTCTGCACTATTTACAAGTTGATTGTACAACCAGTGCACGCCACAGCAGTGATTGCACAGCAAAATACTTGTACACAGTGAAGATATATGTAATTATACAACAGGGCATGGGTAAAGAAGGAGAAATGTATTTTAAAATTCAGCAAGCGAAGGGTTAAGCAACCAGTGTATATAAAGCCTTAACCCGCTATTCGCGACCTGACTCGTATTTTCAAACATTCTTGGATGAAGTTAAGACGCCGTGCTGTTTGAACTCGTTCAAACATTTCTCAAACTTTGATCGAATCATAATTTACAGTAGCACCTGTCTTAAGCGAACGTATAATAATTGGACAGGAGACTCTTTAAGAACAGGTGGTTGCTTAATACAGGGGAAAAGGAATGCAGCTTTTGACCTGTATTAAGCTAATACCTGCTTTACAGACCCACAATTAAAACACTTTTTGATAGTCGCTTAAGACAGGTTCTACTGCATTACTATTTGCAATATATCCAATGTTTACGGTCAGTATGGTTTAACAGCGGCTAAAAGGGTTTAATTGAACAGCAGCTAAACGTCTGAGTGGCCCACGGTTTGTAGGGTGTTACAGTAATATACAATGAAACCTAACTAAACCAACCCTCAGAAAAAATATCCGTGTTAGTCCTAGAAGAACGTGTACGAAATTATGAACAGTGGGGAAAACATATATGTACAGTAGAACCTGACTTTAGCGGTCAACCAAAATAGGTATAATTATAGGTTTGTAAGGCAAGTGGTAGTTTAATGCAGGTGAAAAGTAATGATTTTGCTCTGTATTAAGCAACCACATGTTTTTTAACACTCATACCATTCCTATGTTTGATAAATTAACGGTCTCTTAGAACAGGTTCTACTATATGTTTGGAAACATCTCGACTGAAAACACATATGGTGATATTATGAAGACACCATTTCTTTTGCAAGGACTTGTAATTCACAGCTGTAGACATTTAGAGTTTTTTGCTGCTGTTTTAATTTTCTAGTCAAATGTTGCATCTAAGTATAAACCAGATGACTACGTTAAGTATTTCGTTCATAAAACATCCTTTCATGCCTTTGCTAACACAGCAGACCAGGGTCAGACAGGTGCATGCATATGAGCCGTCTGGTAAGGATCTGTTCTGTTTGGGGATGAAACAATATATATCTGAATTCACTTCGTATGTATACATGTATTAGTAAGCAGAAATATCCTATGTCCATTTGCCTTTATATAAAACAAATAATCTATTGAATATTCATGAAAAATGACTAAATTAATAATCGAACTTTCCAGTTCAACTCGAGTCACGACAAGGAATACTACCCGTGGCAATGAAACAAAGTTATATACATGCAATTAATATATCAAAGATAAATTCTGCGTGTATTGAATACTCTGGTTGAGCAAAGTCACAAAGTTACGGAACAAAGTTAAGGATCTTTAAACTATTTATGAATATTTATTCGCTGACCTTTTAAAATGGTACATGAACACACGATGTGTTTACCTCGGCAAACACTATACATGTAGTTCACATCTATGCAAATCCATAAGCAAACAGAGCAGATAGAATTCTATAGGATCCGTCTAATCTGTTGTCTACTCTGATTGCAAAGGCGTGAAAAGTCGTGAAAAGGCGTTTATACGAGTTTGAAACCATTGAGATAAATAGAGCATTTGCTCCTATAGGAACAAATACTCTATTTATCACAATGATTTCATATACAAAAAACTAAAATTTTCTTTTTCTCTAGTTAATGCTCCTTTTCGGTAGATTTATTCAAAGAAGTTGTATCTAAAATTAGCCTATGAGGTAATGGGTTAAAAGTTTAGATGGGTGTACTGTATTTTATCCATGCACCATAATTAGCATACATACCATTAATACGAATCTCAAGAGAAAGCACTGCTTATAAATTGGCTGAGACGAATGGGAAATACTGTAACAAAAGATGCATTCAGCCTCATTGGTAGGCAGACAGTGTGTTAACAAATTACTCTAATTAGTGTATGCATTTAATCAGTCTAGACCAGAGTTTGATTTATCCATTAGAATGTTACGAATGAATTGGTGATTGCAAATAAATTGTTTGGATCCAGATAAAACGTCGATTAATTTTGTGCCTGATCAGGATCCATACTATCCGAATATCAGTTAACATGTTATTAGAGACACTTAATATGCCATTTGTGAAAACAAATGAAGTGTGTGTATCAATATGCAAAAGGCAAATCTCATTATACTAAAGGATTAACAAAAGCAATGAAAGGAAATTCTATTACGTAATATTGAGGGAGAAGAATACAAATGCCATCTGCAAATTGAACATATCATATGTCGTATTCATCTAACAAGTTAAAACAATGTCCGATGATTTCCCATTACCCGCTAATGCAGGATTGAACCCTTTATACGTTACTCCTTTTGGCAAACAATTTATGCCAAGATCAGACAAATTCCTGCATGAGCTTTAGGATCAGGGTCTGCACTATTTACATTCAGGATCTTACAGATCGAAGTTTATCTTACTCATCAGATAAATGACTACATATGTATATACAGCAAAACCTCTTTAAACCGGACGTTTAATTTGGTATTAATATTGGTCTTGGAGACAGTTGGTAGCTTAGCCCATTTGCTACCAGTGGAATCTTCAATGCTTATGTATTGGATTAGTCCGTTTTTTTTTATATAAGGGGTGCCTGGCCTAAATATTCAATTTCGTTTTGTTTTATATTGAAATTCAAGTCAGCAAACAGTGTAGACTCTGATCAGACCTGAGTCTATACTGTTTGCCTATGTCCCATATATGGGATCGTGGGAGCAAATGGGTTAATGCAGGGTGAAAGCGATGCAGAAAGCTCTAAAGGAGCTTTCTACATGACTTTCACCCTGCATTAAGCATTCACCTGCCAAAATGTATACCAAAATACTGTGTGAAATAATAGATATTAACATAGATTATAGATATACACAAGTAAAGAATTATGGCCTACTTATTAGCAATATTGCCGTTGTTCAAAATAACTTTTGCCAATGAAATAGGTACACATTTAGTAAGCATGACTCCGGGAAAGGCGGCGTTAAGTTGGTTGCCAACTCTACGAATATTTTATAGGAGTCGGAAATAGGAAACACTTCTTTTGATCAGAATCTGCGTAGCAGCTATCTTTCCAGCATAATAAGAGATAAAAGACTTGCAATGTTGATGCATGATAACAGTTCTGCTAAAAACGCCGATGCATACCAAACATTGCTAACTGCTTTGCCATAGTACAAGAAAGGCATTACTTGGCATTCGTCCTATGACGTTTTATGTGAATGAAAGAAAATAAAACGAAATTGCAGAAAAACAAACATGTATTTCAGCTAATATGGCTGACATCATGCGTGAAAATGTAAAAACTACTTCGAGAAATCGAAAAAGCTTGCAATAATTTTCACGAGATTACATTTGATAATATGATTTGCGAGTGTGAAATCAATATCAGAATAAAAAGTCGCTGAATTTGCATGTCGATGTTTTCAGTTTAAATCTAATACAGCCGTCGAAAAATATGATACCTGCTAAAATATTTTTATCTGGTGCAATTTTGATTACATCTGATACGATAAAGATTCATAAAAAAAATGACTAGTTCAAACAGCTTAGATCTCCTGGGTCCATGCTTATAAAGCTTTTAGTTGAGTCTGAAATCGTTCTCAAGCTTTTGATTGGTCAGATTTGAGCATTTGGCTCAAATCTGACCAATCAGAAGCTTGAGAACTCAAATCTGACCAATCAAAAGGTTGAGAACGAAACTCAGACTCAACTAAAAGCTTTATAAGCATGGACCCTGATAAGAGGCCGAGTTACTTGTCACCTCATCTGGATCCGAACTGCTGTTTGCAAAAAATGTGATTCGAATCGTCAATAACTGGATAAGGGTAAGAAATGCACACGTTGTATATGAATGTAGCTGCGAGAATGTAGTGCTTGGACATGTTAACCATGTGGCTGTTATAAAAATGTTAAATGACAAAGATGCGTTCCCAAAAACTAAAATCGTAATTTATCCACCGAATCCTATACAATGACCACTCTTTAGTACCTTCTCCTTCAGACGATTCTAAAGAGTGGTCACGGTATATGGTTTGGAGGAGAGAAATTAAAGAGGTTAAATTTACGCATCTTATCAGGACCTCCGTGGCACAAATATTCTGAAAATGGCTGATCATTCGAGAAAACGAGAAAATTGCAGACTCGGTTTTATTAATTAAAAGTGCAACACTATTAACGCCCCTAGCACCGGCTTAAGCAGTATTCAATTTTCAAAACTAATAAAATCAAAACTAATGATCCCGAAGGACCAGAAACAAAACTGAGAATAAAGTACGGGGCGACTTTTTACGGCTGCCACACATGCTCTTAACACCTGCTGTTGTGAAGTACATATATTCTGAAAATGAGTGATCCTTCGAAAGCAAAAGTAGAAATGCAAAAAGAAAATTGCAGACTCGGTCTTATTGAGTCTGTCCATGAGTAGTAATTAAAAGTCCAACACTACTCACACCAACTTAACCCATTCCCTCATATTGACGACTTTTGACGACTCTATAAAAGTCACTTTGTGAAACCATTGTGATAAATAGAGCATTTGCTCCTATAGGAGCAAATGCTCTATTTATTACAATGGTTTCAAACTAAAAAATTCTAATTTTTTCCTTTTCTCTAGTTAATGCTAGGTAGATTTATACAAAGAGGTTGTATCTAAAAATAGCCTATGAAGTAATGGGTTAATCAGTATTCAATTTTCAAAACTAATAACATCAAAACTAATTATCCCAAAGGACCAGCCAATTATTTCAGGGTTTTGAGACACTACTAATCGAATGTCAAATAGCTTGGATCCTGATGAGATGCCGAGTTTCTCGGCGTCCCATTTGAACTCAAGATAGTTGCAGTCAGGTCACGATTATTAGGGGAAGGGTTAATAATCCTATCCTTATTTAGAAGGATTACACGTTTCAACAATGTCGTTGAAACTAGAGACGTATGTTGGGTTCACAAGAAGTCCCAACAATCCTTGCATGAAATTAGTGTATTGGAATTGTCCATCAGTATATACCCAGATCAGAGGGTTTGTCATACGAAGATTGTATCCTTAATACTGAGTGGACTCTTTCATTAAAGAATGTTGGAGCATTCCACTTTGCAAATTCAGCATTCAAACACTACACATAATAATCCACATGGATACCAGAAAAATATCTATATCTGTCAATGCATATATTTGACACATCTATTTTCTATCAATTCATGTTTTGACCCATCTAAATCTATCAATACACATTTGTTACTCATCTAAATCTATCAATACACATTTGTTACCCGTCTTTATCGACCAATTCAAATTTTGATGCATTTATGTCGATCAAAACACACGTTTGACCATTCATATCTATAAAACATGTTTGATCCATCTGTATCCACCAGTTTTCATTTGTGACTCATCTATATATATCGATATATCGATACACATTACCGACCCATCTGTATCTACCAATACATATTTTTGATCATTTTCATATTTATCAATACCCATGTTTGGTTTGAATAAGAATTGTCTACCGTCTACAAATGATTTATTTGTAATGATAAATTATTGAATAAATGCCTCTATCGTCAAATCGGAGATTCAGTATCAGTGTGTATTCATTTGACACAACATCATGTTTGTAAATTTCAACATAGCTACAGGAGGTCAGGATGAGGGTAAATCATTGACTAAGAAATGTTTCAAGTGGAATTAAATATATAGAATTATGGATAAGATATGTTTAATTACAGTTTTAGGAGGAAAAAGGAATGCATAAGGCCAGACGTGCCTGTTTCTACAATAAATCAACCCTTCTCATGCGGTAAAAACAAAGATTGCCAAAACCCCATACCCTTTAAAGTATTTACAGTAAACCGCCTCCAAACCGGAAGTTCAATTAAGTACACATATCGATATTGGAGACAGGTAGCAGCTTATGCAGGGCGAAAGCCATGAAGAAAGCTTTCTGCAAGACTTTCACACTGCATTAAGTAGCCACCTGCCTAAAAGTGTATGAATTATTTTTTACTAGAATTCCGATTTAGAGACGTCTTACTGTATCCGATTGGTTCGAGGTTTGAAGAAACTTTTGAACGAGTATCAGAATAGCTTGTATTCTGAGGAGACGCCGAGATATTGCCACTGCAAACAGTTGAAAATCAGATTTGTAACATGCGAATTTAAACAAAACAGGCTACTACGCACGCCATTCTGTACATGGAATTGATTAACAATTTACTACATGAATATTCATAAGATGACATGAATACCAATAAGAGCTGTTTGGTTTAGAATTATGCACAAACATAGGAATGTTGACCATGACATAAATTGTAGAATTCTATAAGCAAACAGAGAACAATCTGAACAAACCGCTTGTACAGGAGTTGCCTAATCAAGGTCGACTATGTGTACCAAGGAATTCCAAGGTATATACATGGAGTAAAGGGTTCAACCATATTGAAAGATACGTTTGTCAAGAATATATAGAAACAACGACCAGTTATGGAATAAATACGGAGGTCTGTCAGAGCAGGTGATTGTTCACTTCTAACTGTAAGTAACACCGATCAAGGTAAATATCTGATTAATTGTTGTCCCTCATTAAACTACGGTCTCAATATCCATAGATATTTGATTAACCATTTATGATTAACCATTCACCCTTGAAAGCGTCTTCTGATACTTTTGCAAACAGAGTAGACCCACATTAGGGTCTGTTCTGTTTTCTTATGAAATAATTTTAATTATACAGTTTCTGCAGTGGCCAAAATGTATGTCTTCGTACGTTATTATATAATTAATACATGGCTCTCGGGGTGATAGATGATATTGCCAACCCGATAATTTGTATATTTACCCAGGAGACACAACCGAGGGGTAAATATGCCAGTTCAAGGGTTGACAATATCCTCTATCACCCCGACAGCCACGTGTTAATTGTTTTATTATACCGAAACACTTACCTTTGTAAAATAAATAAATAATGATACATATAAATGTAAGGTGATATATCCTGATATATTCACCTAGAAGCTCATTCTGAGGGTGATATATCCTCACCTAGAAGCTCATTCTGAGGGTGATATATCCTGATATTTTCACTTGGAAGTTCATTCTGAGGGTGGTAAATCATAGTTTAAGTCTATGAAAGTTTTGCATTGAAGGATATATTAAGGTTTAATGATTCTATAGTAACTGCAGAGAAACGTCGCTGTACTTACGTGTCTCTACTGGTAATTACAGAGGTCCAGATAAGGTAAATTAAATTAAAACAGTTCCAATAATAACTTCTGTAATTCTCCACCAAACCGAATGTTGTGACCACTCTTTAGAATCGCCTCTTCGAGACACAACACATGATTTGTTGGAGAAAGACGATTTTAGTATTTGTGCACTCACCTTTATCAGTAGTTCTGTAATTAGTATAGTCGGTATTTTACTTCTCTGTTTGCTTATAAACAACATTGACGTGTGATAAGCAAACCAGGGCAAGCATGCGATGATTCCACAACGGGCGGTGTAGATCTGATAATAAAGCCATAGTGTAATAGAAAACAACAAATCACACCACAAAGTGATATTTCGACACAGATGGATGACAATGTGCGAATTTTTTCCCTCATAGACTATTTGAATGAATCTACGGAAAAGGAGCATTTACGAGAAAATAAGGAAAAATTCAAAATTGTGTAGTTTTGAAATCATTGTGATAAACAGAGCATTTGCTCATAAGGAGCAAATGCTTTATTTATCACACTTTTTTTCAGAAAATGACGTCTAAAGAGGCGTAAAAATGCGTCGATAGGAGGGATTGGGTAAACATACTTAATATAACACCACTACAAAGTACAAACAATATTCTAATGGGGTATACGTATACAGTGTATATCTCACCAAAGACGACGAAAATGTGGTTATTTACCTTAGTTTAAAATGTATCAAGAGGGAAAACAATACTAAGGACGTGTATCATGGCACGCCACGAGCAAATGAACCTTAACTGTTCTGATGATTTGGGAAGGTGGTGTATATTGTGATGTATAAACTATCTATGCCATCGCGCTGTGAAGTGGTATCTATTTGAGCGGAAATGTAGGTATTGATCTGTTGTGCTAACTATTGAACCATGCCAATGGTCTATAATAAACTCATACCTTATTTACCCTAGCCTCAATATAGGTCTGCATATACCAAGAAGTATGTTGCTACCCAAGTTTCTAAGTTTCTACATTATTAAGGTAACTTTCATCTGCAAACAAGTTTAACCCTCAGTGACTCGTGTCACTCACCGTTCCAAGGCGGTACTTCCATCTTCCCCCTATTGTAGTTTGTTTTGTCTTTGTGCGTCTCTTTATATTTTTGATAGCTATGTACATTTGCTGTGTTTTCTTGTGTTGCTGTTCGGGCGGCTGTTAGCTCTGTATGTGGTGTTCCCTGCATGACTCATATTTATACTTTGATACACTTCTAAAGTACTTAACCGTCAGCTGTACGTCAGTGTCAAAGAGTATGAACACTGACGTGTATCAGTGGTTTGACCTGGGGGGGGGGGGGCTTTTACTACCAAACACATTGACCATGCAAAACATGTTGCATAATATAAATACTCATATTCCATCAGACTGAGTGTTATTTTCTCACGTGTTTTAACCCATTCTGAACTTCAAATTCAGACGTATTTTTACGACATTATGAAAGTAAGTAGTTCGCGTTTATTTTAAAGCAGACTAAATATTCATTGAAAATAGGTTGATGGATTAATCGTTGGAACATGTTTTCATATGAAAGCTATTCCTACTTTTATATAGCAGTGACTAGTTGTGTTGTCCTATTTGGAGCAATCAACGTTACGTATTTACAGAAAGGCTTTCATCGCCCACATTTGTCATCTATGATTAGTGACCGGGAAAGTCGGTCAGAAAACGAGACTTTAAGTCTTTATACGCTAAGTAGTTTTTCGTCTGCAGTGGTTGTCGTCTGTTTCAATTTTTATGATAAATATTCTCTCATATCTTTGTAAAACTATTGAAAAAGTGTCAAACAGGTTGGGTCCTGATGAGACGCCGCATCTGAACCCAAACTGTTTGTATAGGTATCCACGGTGTTGCCGCTAGCATGCAATGCAATAATGAAACAGTAATTGTTCTACCGTAACGAATTGCCTCATGTCTTTACCTGCTGGTGCCGATGCTAGAAAGGATGCAGGTCAGTTATACAATACAGTAAACATGTCTACTACCTAATACAGATGTACTTATTGAACTTAAAGACAAGCGATCGATACAAGTGTTTCCATACGAAGTAAATTATGTGCACGCGTGATAAGACATGGGTTGGGGATGGCGTTGATTAACCATTTACTCCATAAAACACCTTTCTACGCCTTTGCAAACAGAGTAGATCCATATCACATTGTATTGATATTAACCCTTCTCTTGCTGATTTTTAAAATACATTTCTCCTTCTTTACCCATGTCCTGTTGTATAATTACATACATCTTCACTGTGTACAAGTATTTCGCTGTGCAATCACTGCTGTGGAGTGCACTGGTTGCACAATCAACTTGTAAATAGTGCAGACCCTGATGAGACAGCTCCTGCAGGAGCTGTCTCATCTGGGTCTGCACTATTTACAGGTAGGTATATTGATGTGAATAGCAAGCGAAGAGTTAATTACCTGAACGTTTGTAATGACATAGAAACACATGGTGAGAAATACATGGCAGAAATGGTAGAATCAGATCTATATTATTTCATAGTAAAACAAAGCAGACCCTAATAAGATTTCTTTAATAAGTCTTCTATAGGACAGTTTGATCTGGTCCTTGTCTATTTGCAAATGCACGAAAACGCGTTTCCATGTAGGAAAGGGTCATTAGCAGGTGGTGGCTGAACGCAGAACAAAATTAATATAGAAAGAAAGATGATCATTTTCGGAATAACGTTCGCCTTGCATAAGCTATCAACCGCTTTAAAGACATATTGAGTGCTCGGTAAAGAGCGGTCTTACCTTATCTGATATATCAGCCTTTTATACAAATAGTAATTTCAAAAGTTTTCCTCTGTAAAGTACACTACAATAACGAAGTAATAAAGACATGATACTTCAGCTATGCACAATTAACTATGCATGCACCACCTCCTGGAGTATTGCCTTCTGTTATCAACAATACCTTACAATAATCCTTTCCGTGATCAGTATTCATGCAAGAAATAATTGCACCATGAATGTTTATTAGCTGACTTTTTATATTGTAAACTTTTCAAGGTCTTTTTTTTATTTTGACAAAATGTGTAGAATCAAATCTATATCATGTCAAAAGCAAACAAAGCATACCCTGATCAGACGGCTCCTATAGGATCGGAATCTACTTTGTTTGCAAAAGCACAATAACCTGTTTATATTAGGGAAAGGGTTAAAACCAACATTAGGCATGGTCATCCTATCTAGCGTAATTCTAAATTAGATCTGACTAAATTTTATCCTACTTAGAGCGGCCAAACTTGCTTTTGCATCCAGATTGAATACTGATTAGACGCTGAGTGTCACGATGCATCAACCAGCGCCATGTTATTTGATATTAGGCTTCCACAAAGCTTGCACGTGAATTGAAATATCCATGTATTCGAAATTAAGCATATATAAGCAAGACAGACAAGTGTCTATCTATCATATCCGATACGAGTATGCCCAATTAAATGCTTTATATTTGCTTCCTTAATGTCTGATCATTTCTGAGAAAATGCCATACTGTAAGTTATGAATTAACCCATTACCCCATAGGCTATATTTATATACAATATCTTTGAATAAATCTACCGAAAAGGGGCATTAACTAGAGAAAAGGAAACTTTTAGAATTTTGTAGTTTGAAACCATTGTGATAAATAGAGCATTTGCTCCTATTGGAGCAAATGCTCTATTTATCACAATGGTTTCACAATGTGACTGTTACAGAGTCGTCAAAAGTCGTCAATATGAGGGAATGGGTTAAGGATGACCCAACATGATAAACAACAGCAGTTGAAAACATCTCGGAGTTAATAAAACATCAATTTAAATTCAGAAATACAACTGCATGTCAATACAGAATAACATACCCTATTCCAATACTTTTTATAGTAAAGTCTCACTATTACGACCACGTAATTCATTTACATAGGAGATGGTTGATTAATGCAGGGCAAACATAGTGCATATGAGCTTTCTGTATATGTTTTATCCCGCATAAACTCTTAGCCTGCTAAGCGCCACCTATCAGACATTTGCAAACAGCTTTAATCCAGGTGAGACGCCGAGTAATTCGGTGTCTAACCAGGATCCAAGCTGTATGACACTCTGTCAATAGTATCTCAAAAGTTTGATCGAATCAGAAGTAAGTGACAACGGCAACAGATCGGAACGTAAGCAAACCTCCTTGTCATAGCAGACGAATGGTTAAACTACCACTTGCCTAAAAATTATAAATTTATATTTCTTTTGAGTGGTCGTATTAGCGATACTTTACTGTATCAATTTCATCAACGGCTGTATTGCGGCTTCAAACCACAAGGCAATTTATTCCAGAGCCATACAATCATACAAAAGATGATTCAATTTGAAATTTAAGTGAGGACTAAACAAATGCATTTTGATTTGAAAAAAGAACATTGGAACCACAACTTACTGCTATCAAAAAAAGCACAATGAATTGATTCACTAAGCTCTTAAAACACACACATACTATATAAAACGGTTATCAAACTGAAACATAAATGGACTGCAATGTTAATTATATACATTTGTACTTTAAAACTTTTTCTTAACCCTTCTCTTGCTGAAATTTAAAATACATTTCTCCTTCTTTACCCATGCCCTGTTGTATAATTACATATATCTTCACTGTGTACAAGTATTTTGCTGTGCAATCTCTGCAGTGGAGTGAACTGGTTGCACAATCAACTTGTAAATAGTGCAGACCCTGATGAGACAGCTCCTGCAGGAGCTGTCTCATCTGGGTCTTCACTATTTACAGGTAGGTATATTGACGTGAATAGCAAACGAAGGGTTAAAATACAAACTATTGTCGAACAGCTTGGGTATTGAAGAGATGCATTGTTACTCGTGGTTCGATCCAGATCTAAGTTCCGTAGGATGCGTTTACCGTTATAACGGTTATATAATACAGTTTATATTAACCCTTCTCTTGCTGAATTTTAAAATACATATCTCCTTCTTTACCCATGTTTTGTTGTATAATTACATATATCTTCACTGTGTACAAGCATTTCGCTGTGCAATCACTGCTGTGGAGTGCACTGGTTGCACAATCAACTTGTAAATAGTGCAGACCCTGATGTGACAGCTCCTGCAGGAGCTGTCTCATCTGGGTCTGCACTATTTACAGGTAGGTATATTGACGTGAATAGCAAGCGAAGTGTTAAGAGCAATTAAATGTTATTCATCGGTTTCGGAAGGAAGTGATGGCAAACCATTTAAAAGGAAAGCATTGAAATAAAATAATTACTATATTTATTCATAATAATAGCAATTTAATGTAATGTAGTAGGAACGTGTTAGTTGCAACAAAATAATATACCATAATGCTGCTAAGCCTGACCTGATTTTCATTTTTGCTCCAGATGATACACCGAGCAACTTGGCCTTATATCGAGATCCAAATTGTTTGACACTCTGTCAAGCTTAAACGAATCGAACAAGGTATTTACAAAAATGTATGGACAATTCCATTCATCATTACAGTGTTTCCTATCTAGAAATGGCGACACCTTATTGTCATTATGAGTGGTTTGGCCGTTTGTTTATTAGGCAATCATTATTTCCGCTGGCAAGAACTTATAAGGCAGGCAGGTCGGTGATTGTGATTCCCTGTGCGGCGTGTGAGATTAACCGAAATCAATTACTGATATCATCTTCATCTTTATTTATCATAATCTGATTACTATTTGGCACAGTAATAATAACACATTAACCTATTCCATCATATTGACGCCTTTTGACGTCGCTGTAAATGCCACTTTTTGAAATCATTTTAGTTTAAACGTACAGTGCTCCCTCCCTACAACGGCCCTCTCAATAACGATTCCCTCCTTACAACAACGCATGTCACTGTTTCCGAAACAAGGCTCCAGAAAAAACTTTTTACATCGTATTTTCTTTATGCCTCCATCAAACCCTGTGTTGTGACCACTCTTTAGAATCGTCACAAAGTGACGATTCTAAAGAGTGGTCACAACATGGGGTTTGATAGAGGCATAACGGTTTTAGTTCTCGAAATACACCTTATCTGCGGATTTGCAAACAAGCTAATTATGTTTGATTTTCCCTCCCTATAACAACTCCCTCTGAACAACACATACAATCTTCGTATCCTAAAGGGTGTCGTTGTAGAGAGGGAGCACTGTATTTTAATTCAATAAATCCATACATTGTAGTTCAGTAATATCAGCATGGGTACAAAAAAGGATTGGATCGAAAGCAAAATTGCTTATATGACCAGGGGAGTAAATGACAAGTCGGCTGAACGGTCCTTCGGATTGAAAGTGGACTATAACTAGGTATTTTACATATTTATAGATCCTCTCCCCACACATAATGCCAATGCAACTGTGGACTTTTGTTGAAATTACATTTAGTGTTGACAAAACTATTGAAAACATGTTGTGGAAACATTTATCAAATGGAGCAAATGCTCTATTTATCACAATGGTTTCAATACTACACATTTCTAAACAATTCCCTTTTTTCGAGTAAATGCTCCTTTCGGTAGATTGTTTTCAGTGAGTTGGGGCTAAAATTGGTATTGAGTTAAGTGTCAAATCGTTATGGAAACCAAGCACAATACTTACTACAGTAACTTTGTGTGTTAAGGTTTTGGGCGATTAATTGGTATCTGCCGAGTTGATTAATGTGTATTGTGTTTTAACCCTTCGCTTGCTGAATTTTAAAACACATTTCTCCTTCTTTACCCATGCCCTGTTGTATAATTACATACACCTTTACAAAGTACAAGAATATCGCTGTGCAATCACTGCTGTGCACAATCAACTTGTAAATAGTGCAGACCCTGATGAGACAGCTCCTCCAGGAGCTGTCTCATCTGGGTCTTCACTATTTACAGGTAGGTATATTGACGCGATTAGCAAGCGAAGGGTTAATAAAGTAGAACCCGTCTTAAGCGATGTTTAATTTAATGAAAATACATATATCAATAAGTAAATGAATGATTAATACAGGACGAAAATAAAGCTTTCTGCATAACTTTCGACCTGCTTTAAGCCATCATTTGTCTTTAATTCCAACAATTCGACCTCTTTACAATGGTTGCATAAGACACGTTCTACTGTACTGCATATACCAGCAACAAATCTAACTATATGCCATGTTTGCTTCTAGGTTCGTATGGATTACAGTCGATTCAAAATTGCTTTAGCTATTTGAAAAGTTCAGAGGCCTGTTCAGGAGTGTGGGCGCTCGATGTCACTTCGAGCGCTTGGACTCTGAACGAGAGTGCCAGCTAGCGCAAGCTAGCCTACTTGCGAGGTGTATCGCTTTGCCATTCGCTTGTGTTTCCAAGATGGCTACCAACACAGTAACAGAAGCAACCGACTGGAAGAAAACAATCGTAATTAACAAACTGATGCTCTAGAACCCGACCGCAGAACAAAAATGTACTTGATTTTAGAAAGGGCGCTCGATCGCGTTCAGCAGTGATACTTTTGCTCGGGCAAGCGCTCATCAAGCGCCCGCGCTCCTGAACAGGCCTCTGATAAATACAGTCCGTGCGTGCAAACAGGATAACACATGCGATTGTTGGCAACAGTTAGTTACGTTTTCCGCCTGACCAATCAATATAAAAACGGAGTACTTTAGTCCCGATGATCCTTATAACTACATGTCGTTCATCAGCACACGTGGGACTGGCTGCCTGGCGTCCTCTTATGTACAAGTTGCATGTTTCTGTACTGTAAATTACAAACGCAAACTAATTTAAAGAGCTGTTAAGTACAGCGTTTTAAATAATATATGATGCATTGGCAGTTGTTTAGGGAAGGCATAGCGTGAGCACATGTATGTTTCGGGCATTAATCCTAATGCAAAGCATGACTTGATAGAGTTTGCTAACAAGCTTAGGTCCGGATCAGGCGGCACAGAGTAATTCGGTGTGTGAACAAGATCTAAGCTGTCTGACAGGCGGGCAATATTTTCTAAAAACTATAAGCGATTCGGAAAAGAATTTAACATGAAACCAGACGAGATTTTCAACAGATGACAATTTTGCCGCAAGTTAAGGGCAAATCCGTATTCCGCTGTAATATTAACGTTTGTCCAAATAAGGATTTCTGGTGTACGGTAGAGCCTGCCTAAAGCGACCTTCAAAACGAGGTCTAATTATGGGTATGTAATGCAGGGGGTACCTTAATGCAGGTCAAACGTAATACCGAATACTCCTACAGGAGCTTTCTGTCCTAAGTGTGTCCTGTATTAAGCAACAGCCCGATTTTAAGGCTCATATGTTCAATAAGTAAATGACCGCTTAGGAAAGTTCTACTGTAATTATGACTACACCCGATCGACCAAGCCTTTGAGAACTTATTGCCCGAGTGACAATCAGCTTGGGAAACGACGAGAAGCCGAGTACGGCGCCTCAAAATGCAAAGGCCAATCAGGTTGCGGCACGAGGAATAAAAAGCGTTAACACCGGCACAGTTCCGAATCGTAAGTGCAGAGCTCTAGATGCGTAAAATAAAACGTTTCAAGAATAACTCCTTTATTTCCCCACAAAACCCTATGTTATGACCAATCTTTAGAATCGTCTCGAAGAGACCATTCTAACGAGTGATCATAACATAGGATTTGATGGAGAAATGACGATTCTAACGAGTAGTCATAACATAGGGTTTGGTGGAGAAATGACGATTCAAACGAGTGGTCATAACATAGGGTTTGGTGGAGAAATGACGATTCTAACGAGTAGTCATAACATAGGGTTTGGTGGAGAAATGACGATTCTAACGAGTGGTCATAACATAGAGTTTGGTGGAGAAATGACGATTCAAACGAGTAGTCATAACATAGGGTTTGGTGGAGAAATGACGAATCTAACGAGTGGTCATAACGTAGGGTTTGGTGGAGAAATGACGATTCTAACGAGTGGTCATAACATAGGGTTTGGTGGAGAAATGACGAATTTAGTATCTGAATACCCAAATCTATCTGTTGCTCTGATAGTGTATTCGTGTCTATCGGATTTCTGTTTACCGTGTCTGTGGCGTGGCGTAATACGCGTATTAGTCAACAAGGATAAAACTCCTACAGTCTACTCAAGATGTACAAGGTGTCCAAGATGTCAACCAATAGTGAAACTGCCAATGTTCTGTCACCTAAGTTCGACGAGTCAGCATCAAGTCTTATCAAAGTGACGCCATATATATTTTTATCATTTTGCTGCAGACAGAGCAATACAATTACAGTCAAGCATTCCGAGATCTGTCCTACAGTTGTCAGTCTGATGACTATTGCTACAAAACGTTCGATTTCTACAAGTGAAATTCAAAGACGTATTAAGTCGATATGACAATGACGAGAGCCAGCGATATGACTAAACTGTAGTAAGCTATTCCCAGGACTGTAGATAAGATACATACTGATGCATCACATTCTCTTATTGTCAACCAAAGAAAATAGTGCCGCAACCCATTAGAATTACCTCGGAGAGGTGATTCGGATGAGTTGCAGTACGTTAGTGTTTTGCGGAGAAATATAAACAAAACTATTTTATTAGATGTTGCAGCTGCGATTCATATATATGTCCCTTTTTGATTATTATCAAATTCCAGAAAGCAAAATGAATTATGAGTACAGGTTGGAGAAGATGAATTGCATTTTGTTGTCATATGTTAGACTACGTATATTCAGAGAACACGCAAATTAGTTCTACTCCTGACTCCAAAGGATAACACAAGGGTATGTTTAGCCATTCATGTATTTATATCAGTTCTAGTTATATTAGTTTTCAAACATCCACTTTGATATCACCCAAGTCCCCACAAGTTCCCCGGAAATGTAAATGTGCAACGACTCGATCATAGTTAACCCTTTTCATGTTAAATGCGTATTTGCAAGCAGTCTGGATCCACAGGAGACAGAGTGTAGCACGGCGTACCATCAGGGTACAAGCAGTCTGGATCCACAGGAGACAGAATGTAGCACAGCGTACCATCCACAGGAGACAGAGTGTAGCATGGCGTACCATCAGGGTACAAGCAGTCTGGGTCCACATAAGGCAGAGTGTAGCATGGCGTACCACCAGGGTACAAACAGTCTGGATCCACATTAGGCAGAGTGTAGCACGGCGTACCATCAGGATACAAGCAGTCTGGATCCACAGGAGACCGAGTGAAGAACGGCGTACCGTCAGGGTACAAGCAGTCTGGATCCACATTAGGCAGTGTGTAGCACGGCGTACCATCAGGATACATACAGTCTAGATCTACAGAAGGCAGAGTGTAGCACGGCGTACCATCAGGATACAAGCAGTCAGGATCCACATTAGGCAGAGTGCAGTACGGCGTACCATCAGAGTACAAGCAGTCTGGATCCACATTAGGCAAAGTGCAGTACGTCGTGCCATCAGGGTACAAGCAGTCTGGATCCACAGGAGACAGAATGTAGCACAGCCTACCATCATGATACTAACAGTCTGGATCCACAGAAGACAGAATGTAACACAGCCTACCATTAGGGTACAAGCAGTCTGGATCCACAGGAGACCGAGTGTAGCACGGCGTACCATCAGGGTACAAGCAGTCTGGGTCCACATAAGGCAGAGTGTAGCATGGCGTACCATCAGGGTACAAGCAGTCTGGGTCTACAGGAGGCAGAGTGTAGCACGGCGTACCATCAGGATACAAGCAGTCTGGATCCACAGGAGACCGAGTGTAGCACGGTGTACCATCAGGATACAAGCAGTCTCGATCCACGGGAGACAGAGTGTAGCACGGTGTACCGTCAGACTACAAGCAGTCTCGATCCATAGGAGACAGAGTGTAGCACGGCGTACCATCAGGGTACAAGGAGTCTGGATCCACATTAGGCAGAGTGTAGCACGGCGTACCACCAGGATACATGCAGTCTAGATCTATAGAAGGCAGATTGTAGCACGGCGTACCATCAGGATACAAGCAGTCTGGATCCACAGGAGACCGAGTGTAGCACGGTGTACCATCAGGATACAAGCAGTCTCGATCCACCGGAGACAGAGTGTAGCACGGTGTACCGTCAGGATACAAGCAGTCTCGATCCACGGGAGACAGAGTGTAGCACGGTGTACCGTCAGACTACAAGCAGTCTGGATCCATAGGAGACAGAGTGTAGCACGGCGTACCGTCAGGATACATAAGTCTAGATCTACATAAGGCAGAGTGTAGCACGGCGTACCATCAGGATAAAAGCAGTCTGGATCCACATTAGGCAGAGTGCAGTACGGCGTACCATCAGGGTACAAGCAGTCTTGATCCACATTAGGCAGAGTGTAACATGGCGTACCATCAGGATACATGCAGTCTGCAACCACAGGAGGAAGAGTGTAGCACGGCGTACTATTATGGTACTAGCAGTTGATCGAACTGGAAGTAGTCAAAATTGCACCAGAGTCAAAAATGAGCAGATACTGTTTCAGTGCGGGAAAAGGGTTATCTTGAAATAACTCGGCATCATTGGGAAATGGTTTGTTGTTCGCAATAGTGTTGGTATATATTACTTCTTATTAACATGTCCCCTGCCATCCCCAACCTGACTCGCGTTTGCAAACAGGTTGGCTCTACATATAAGAAGCCGAATAACAACTCTGGGTTTCTTCATCATTCAAAGTGTTGGACAGAATTGTGAGTAGACGTTATATTTTCACAGCGGAATAGGATTAATGCGCGCACTATCTTTATATGAAGTACTAGAAAAAGATAAATTAATTAATGCAAGGAATCTGTATACATTTGTATCTATATTTGTTTTGTGATTATCTCGTAGATTCGTAATAACATACAAACCGACACACATTATTGCATTATACATTCTAGATACAACAGATCTATTAACCAATTTATAGTTAAAAGCATGGCCGAAATCGCCATCTTTGGTAGCAATATTCATATGCACTCTGAAGATATACGACCAATCCTGGGTTTCGAATGGCTAAACATGACAGGGAAAGAAAAACGTCATCTATTCAACCAACAATGCAATCTGAAAACATGGCTGATTACCACTCTTTATCAAAACGACGTGGGACAAAAACGAAATCTTCTTACACGTATTCTGAAGGCATGGGACCAATCCTGGAATTAAAAAGTTCTATATATTGCTGAGGTAATAACCATATCGTTGAGGACGTTGTGCCTTCGATATTGCATCATGCTGCTGCATGATGTCTCGGCCCCATGACATTCCCATAGAAGCAAAACACCAATAGGAGATGAAAATAGAGTGTCAGGAAATAATTTGCCATCCGTGTACATGTTGTAATGATTCAATAAAGAAATTATATATCTAATTAAACGAAATTGATTAAATTGCCAAACAATGACATATTAAAATGATTAACATATATTCAGATCTCCTGTCTAAAGTTTCATTTACAAATATTTTATTAAATTTGAAGTACAACATTACTAATCGTCATATCTATACCAATTAACGGTAATAATGTTTTATCTGTCGTTTTTTAACCCTTTCCCTATTCTATGCTTATTCCAAATTTCAACACCTACTTAATATTCATGGACAACATAGTAATAATGAAATACGGAAAGTGGTTTGTAGCCATTTTAGAAAGTAAAGAAACATATCTATTATATTCCATAGAAAACAGAGCAGACCGTGACCAGACGGCTACTATACTAGCCGTCTGATCTGGGTCTACTCTGTTTGCAAATGGGTGAAAATACGTCTATATGAAGGAAATGGTTAATACGTACCCATGACGTAGCACCTTTATGTGAAGGATATTTCATGAACAGATTGAAGCAAGAAACTACGTCACTGACATAGTTGCTAATATCCAGTTACAACAATGGCTTTAGAAAACATACGTTATTAGGCTTTTAATGTGATCATTTTAATGGCGAGTCCATGAGATATATTTAACCCTTTGCCTGCTACGCGCGAGCTACTAGGTATTTGCAAAACAGCTTAGATCCAGATGAGATGTTGAGTAACTCGGTGTCTCGTCAGGAAACCAAATTGACTGACATTTGATCAATAATTTCTCAAAGGCTAAACGAATCCGAAGTAAGTAAAACAACTATCAGATTATGTTTATGGCAGGGAAATACTTAGCCCTTTACTCCAGGAATATTCATGCTAGAAATAATGACATCATCTATATTAATTAGATTAATTTTTAAAATGGCATATTTACACATGATGTTTTGCCAAAGCAGAAACTAGAGATTCTGATCTATATTATATCCATAGACAAACAGACCAGACCCTGATCAGACGGCTCCTATAAGATCTGGGTCTTCTCTGTTTGCAAAGGCGTAGAAAGGCGTATTTATGGAGTAAATGGTTAAATACTATTCTAAGTATTTGCAGCAAGTTGAATCAACAACCAAACTGGACTATTTGTTCTTACCATATTCAATCTACGTCACTGAGAAATAGCATTTATTGCCGTTTCCTTCTTTCACGGCGATAATTTATTATGTAAATCTCTGTAGCCTATATCATATTATCCCACAATAATGACCAATTCATCAAGTGCTAGAATTTCATTTATACAATCAATAAATTAGCATACAATACAGATGATTTACTTCTCCGGCTATTGGCGTGTCAAATTTCCATTGCAAATTCAATGATTTGTAAAGATCAGAAGAAATTTTGTCTTGATGAACTTGACAAGAAATAAACCATATCGATACAAACATCATTTGTAATAAACTGGTATTCATTACTCCATAGACCTCGTGGAAATATAACTCAAATACGCATCTACATTCCCATATTTGTAGATTTATAAACATATAAATTGAGGTGACAACTGGAAAGATACATTTTATTCCGCATACATCAACATACTTAAATCGAAATGCGTTTTGTACATGATGTTTAAGCGGAAAATTAGTCAAGTTGCTGATGTAATATCCCCAACTGCATATATTTCTATTTAAACATAAAAAGACACCGCCTTTATAATTTTCAAAAGGTTACTATGCTACAGGAGATATAATCGATTTATACGGCATTTAACCCTTTCCTCCATAAATACGCCTTTATACGCTCTGTAATAACCACTTCTTGAAACTATTGTGATAAATAGAGCAAATGCTCTATTTATCACAATGGTTTCAAACTACAACATTCTAAACATTTCATTTTCTCTAGTTAATGATCCTTTTGTGTAGATTCATTCAAAGCGATTGGGTCTAAAAATAGCCTATGGAGGAAAGGGTTAATAAATCAGGAGATGATTGACAGTCACTATCTGTCGTATTTCATAAGATCTATAGTTTTTTGAAATCCATATTCAAACGTACTAACCAAGTTTATGATCCTCCTCGCTGAATTAATATATTACTTCATGAATATTCATGTACGAAATAAGGACATGATGGATATAAAAGATGGATTTGTATAATGGTAAATAAACAAAGGAAATTTTGGTTACGGCAGAACTATAGAATAAGATCTATATATTATTCCAAAGGCAAACGCAGAACACTCCCGAACGAGCGGGTCCTACAGGTTCCGTCTGATATGGGCGTACCGTAATTGCAAAGGCATTAAAATGCGTATTTATGGAATAAGTGTATTTTCATGATTACGCTGTTTCATTAAAAAACACAGCTCTGTAGGTATGTTTCGTGTTTGTATACACCCTTATTTTCAGTCATTATTTAAATGCCCATTAAGTTTGAAACATTTGCCACTGGTCCTAAAGCCTGTTAATATACAGCCTGCTCACACGCGCTACAAAATTGACATACTTTTAATTCATTTAAGCAATCGAGACATACTTTTATCACATAATCTGTCGTGAGCGAGGGTCGAAACAGAGTGTCGTAAATCGCGGAAATGCATCAGTACTTTTTATGCAAATGAGCTGTGAAATCCGGCTGTACCACACTGTAAACAATGGCCGAAATAGCCGTGAGGTGTAATCTGTTTCACCACCTGTGGCACATTTTAAGGGTTATGTGATAAAAAGAGTCTTACATTCGTGTTCATTACAAATTGTTTTCATGAGACTCGCTTACTATATTGAATATGACACTCGCTAAATCTCATTTCATATTGGTATAGTTAACTCGTTTCATAAAAAACACAATTTGTAAGATCCTCTATGACCGAATGTCAAACAACCTTGCTTCAAGGTTATAAAACTTCTGAGTCTGAGACCAATCAGATGCTTGAGAATGATCTCAGACTAAAGCCAAAGGTTTTTTAACCCTAGGGCCTGGATCCTGATTAGACGTTCACTTACTCGGTGTCTCATTTCAATTCAAGCTGCTTGCAAACGTCTGCAGACCCAACCATGTAAGACAAGTTTCTTAGCTGGGTACATGTACACTTCGAGAAGTGCTTTTGTGTCAGAATGTTCAATAAATGTACAGTGTAAATATTGAGGACTAAACAAAATGTGTTAAAATATTGGATTAAAATATTACAAATGCGTGTACAATCTAACTGAGAGTACTTCAACGTGTATGGTTAGTTTTATATAAAAAGTGTAACACACACGCTGTGAAGTAATTACATCACTTTTTCAACACCATTCGTACGTTACTGTAAAATAAAACAAACGCAGAACTCTATGCACCTTAAACACTGGGAAGAAAGTTCAAAGTCCTGGTTTCTCGTGCATAGTGTTAGGTTTTATTTTGATTACGTTAATCGGTTTTCAGTGGCAGTGTTTCTGGTGAATCTTTCTTCTTATTAGCTGCTAGCGATGTTATATCTTGAATTTAGATGTGGGATAACGACATCCTTATGTTGCATTACTATTCAATTATCTTTCGAAATGGCATTCACCTCGAAATATATGTACTGTTCTGATAATTAAACATTTATTGGTTCAATGTCAGGTTGTGACTGCGGAAAGTAAAACGATATTTATGATAGGGCAACACAAATATGAAACACACGTATTTCGCAATTAGTATACCTGCTTGAGACTTCCAGTTACCCGGCGTCTTAACCTTTAGCCTGCTGAGTAAATTATTTTTACATAATTTTTCACCAACTTCATTTTCAAAATTCAAACTATAATCAAACTGTCTACCTAAATGCAACCAGGGTTTCAAACAGTTCGGATCCTGATGAGACGCCGAGTTGTGTCTAAAACAACGCGATTTTACCTTTCTAAACAAGTGAGTTAATTACTAGAAGTAACTCGCGCATTTAATTGCCATGTATCAATCGAAAACAGTAGGTTATCACTCTGGACTCACTCTGCTGACCGAGGCAGTTTGGCGGTCACTTGGCATTTCGATCGGTTGGTCAGTCCGCACCTATACATATGTAGCTGATGTCGCAAACTGCTCCTATAATTTGAAAGTTTTTTGAATTTATATTTGACATACATAATATGGAAGAAGTGAAAAACGCAATTTGCATGTGCTTAGCGTTGGGTATTGCATAAGTTTTTCCCCTTGAATTTTGAATGATAAAGGTCATTTTTAAACGAAACATGGTTAAATGGTGTCGCAAACTTTGTCTTTAAATTGAAATTTATTAGATTGGCAATTAACATGCATACTAGTCACGAATAGTCAATATGCACGGCATAATTTTTATGTGTTTAACGCCAAGCATTGCATGATTATCTCTCCTTGAACTTTGAGCATTTTTGTCATTTTGGCATGTAACACGGGAACTCCTTCAATTTGGAAGTTATTACATTTATATTTGGCATACATAATAACCACGAATAATAGATGTGAAATGCGTACTTTTCATGTTTAAATTCTAATAGTACCCAAATCATTTAACTATGACCGTTCTAATACACCAAACATGAAAAGAATAAACTAGCAGTGGTTCATCCAAAGTAATAGTAAAACAAAGAATTTATATTGGCACTCATTTACTTCAGACATATCATCGTTATCATCAAACTTGATTTCAACACATTTCTACTGTAAAGGACCTTATAGTATACGGACTAGTTTGTCTTCCATCACCCACCCACTTCACATATGCCGAAAGTCCCTACGGTATCCATGTTCGCATACTAATTCAGGATAGCGATATAGAATCATCATGGCTCGTTTGTTTTATATTGCTCTCAAATACCTTGAAACCTTTATATCATAACAGCGCCTTTCTACGCACCGCAAATGAGTATCTGCTCAGGTTGCTTACGACGTAGAATAGATAGCATTATATACAGTTTCCTGCTTTGTAAAACATTTCATATGGCATTATAAAAATAATCTACTTAATATTCATAATGTCTAACGTTAATATTCAAGGAGTGAAGGGATAAACGGCATATAACAGACATTTGGTACAGTGTATAATTTTTACCATAAACAACATTTGATGAACGCTGCAGGTTAACACTGAATGCATCGACAAAAAGTGTGGATCGATCATACATTAACTTAAGAACCTATTAGCTAACACGAACATTGCGTGGCTTCATTGTCCAACTCAATTATAAACGCTTCGTAATTCACAATGTTTTCCCCGCCAATACGTATATCTGATCATCACTGTTTATTACAACTATTAATCAATAATATAATCCCCAATTGTGTTATAACTATCCCGGTCTTATATTGTTTTGTTTTAAGATGCTAACTAGCATGAAATACTACTTAAAATATATCCTATTACAATTTGCTCCGTTTTAAAATTTAGAACAACTTTACTGTATGATGAATCATGAAATTAAACATCTCTCGTATAGTCAATATTCTAAAGAGGCCTTGCCAGAAAGCAATTCATGTAATTACTTCTTCAAATATATTATGCACAAAACAAAGCAATTATGCATGTGAAAACACTATAAACCTGGCGATCGAATACATCATATGCCTTAAAATGGGAAGTTGAGGGCTGAGTTCCCGGTGGGGTCATACAAAAGACCGTATATGTCATAATCATCTTATATCGAACATAAGTCATTGAAAAGATGTCACACCCGAGTTCACAGCAGTACCAGAAGCACGTATGAAGTGCGTAGGTACGAACACACACATTCACACATATACCCACATAGAGAAATACAGGCACACATGCACTCACAAATACACCTAGGCACGCACGCGCGTACACTTGCACGCACGCATGACCTACACAAAACTAAAATTGTTCATTGCCGGTGAAATACTGGCATCATATCCATATACAGGTAAACAATATGACCGAAACGCGTTGTAGCTGTATTCAACAAAAAACCCAACTGATCGAGGATAAAAGACAAAACGTGACGCCATGACTTACACACGTGTAGGATTTGACATAGACATATTGCATCAATTGGGCCGGATCTACGAAACCTTAGAACAATCGGGCTTTACAACCGTTAAGGTTTGAGCGCCTAACAAACTAAAAACAGTAGCATAATTATGCCAATATAAATACGGAACTAGCTCTACTTTTATACCATCTTATATGATATTATATGACATTATAAGTGATTTAGATTTTATCGCCATTTGACTTTTGTAATTTGTGATTTGTGATCCCAGTTACTCACATGTTATTTCAGGACACCCGTCCAAGTTCCATGCTTATAAAACGTTTTAGTTGAGTCCGAGTTCGTTCGCAAGTTTTCGATTGGTCTGATTTGAGCCAAAGGCTCAAATCTGACCAATCAAAAGCTTAATAACAAACTCAGACTCAACTGAAAAGCTTTATAAGCATGGACCCCGATCTTATTTTGGAACAAATCGATTTTTTGTGTCGAGGGAGACGCGGCAAATAAATTAGATGCTCAGTGGAATATCCATTGAGACCAGATGGCTCATTCAGGTCCCTTCTGATCTGACTCTACATTGTTTGCCAATGTTTTAAAGGGACACCGAAAAACAAACGGTTACCAACCTCCAGTTACATGTTAGAGGAAATTTAAGGTTATACTTTTCTGCTCTGAAATACATTTATGGTTTAAATAGAGCATTGGAATTGTAGTCACGTAGTCCTGGCTTTTGCATTTAAGTTGGATTGTGCAACACGCGTATATATTTAGCATCGTAGAGGACGTTTAACATTTAATTTGAATGAAGTATCTCTTATAAAGCTAGCATTGCAAAATGATTATTTGGGAAGTAATTATTAGCGTATAAACGTTTCAAGATACATTGCTGAAGACATGTTATACAGTAAAACCCCTCTAAACCTGACGTTAAATTCAACATAAAACCATCGGTCTTTCGGACAGGTGGCAGCTTAATGCTGGATGAAGGTCATGCAGAAAGTTCGGCATAATTTTCACCTGCATTAAGCAGCCATCTGCCTAAAAGAATCTAATTTCTTCTCTACTAGAATCTCGGTTTAGATTTTACTGCACACGTCTCTCTTGAAAGGTACACGAATTTCTTACAGTTTTAAGTCAAATTCAAAGTCAGGTAAAGTAAGAAAGAAAAGCAAAATATTTAATATGAAATGATTTTGGAATATCATACTAAATAATGCAATTATTGTTCCATGTTTACAACGTTATCTCAGTCAATCTTAAATTGATGTTAACACGTATGTGGCAGCAATGCATCTCCTGGCCCTATCTCCTGATGCTGATCATGTTATGAAAATTACAAACCGATATGTTAAACCAATGTTTAAATATACCAAATCGTTTCAAAAAGAAATTTCCTTATATGTGTGTGCGAAAGCATAATTGGAAAATACAACTAGCTGTCATTTTCTATTACAGAAGTCATTATACATATATAACATGCATTTGGACTATAAAAAGACAACTTCAAGTCATTTGTTCACACATTAAAGTCATAATAATGCTGCTACTGTTGATACAAAGTAGATTACTATCAGAACACATGTTAGTTTGTTTGCGATAAACTAGCCTTATGTGTTCGCTGTCCAATTGATGCCTATCTAATTATTTGGCTAATTCTAAGTTAATAGTTATTTATTTTACATAATTGTATGCTGCTAATGTGTAGAAAAATGTATATTCAACTCTGTCTATTTCGCATAATGTTGGGAAATGTTTTGACTTTGCATGAGCTGAAATTAGTTGGAGGTAATGTTTCTGTTAGTTTGTAAAGCTGACCTTCTTGATGTGTAAACAAATTACTTATTTATATGTTGTTCTTATTTCGTGTAGTGTTGGAAAACAATTAACTGTAAAAGGTTTGGTGAGAATTCATCTCAACCAATCAGAAAGCTTTCTTTGGTCATGTTCCAGCCTCTTATCTCTGAGTTTTAGTCTCAACGAAATAACATTTCGCCTCAACAATCAGCTTCATTTGCCGACATATCACCGGTACTATATTATGTTTATTTGTTTATATGCCCTCTGATCTGGTTTTACACTGTTTGCATATATCGTTTTAAGGGACACTGGCCACAGATAGATTAGATGCCGAGTAAAAGTTCGATTCAAAAAGTATGGTCGGGCAAATAGTGACCTTGCTGAAATGACACACTGTAGTATTTGACTTATTTTCTGATGATTATGCATGATGCTACTTAATGCTGTTTATGTCGTGAGCACCCATCCCACGAAAGGAAAATGATACATAAGTATATTTATAGGAGAAATGTTGTTCAATGCGTTACATGATTAATAGAAGCAATGTCTTGGTATCTTCATTTCGCTCATGTGTTGCATATAGTGTTGCATACAGTATTAACCCTTCTCTTGCTGAATTTTGAAATACATTTCTCTTCTTTACCCATGCCCTGTTGTATAATAACATATATCTTCAATGGGTACAAGTATTTCAGTGTCCAATCACTGCTGTGGAGTGTACTGGTTGCACAATCAACTTGTAAATAGTGGAGACCCTCATGAGACAGCCCCTGCAGGAGCTGTCTCATCTGGGTCTTCACTATTTACAGGTAGGTATATTGACGTGAATAGCAAGCGAAGGGTTAAAACATACCGTTCAGGTCACATTTTCAATGAACCATGTCGATCACGTGTCTTCTGAAATACTATCTGTTAAAATGAAATATGTGTATATCAAAGTACAATGATTTATGTATTGGCGAAAAGAGTACATAACGCAGAAACTAGTAACACGATATACTTCAATGTGCTTTTCTTGCAACAGTTTATTTTTTCCTTAATATGAACTGTTTACTCACAAGACATGTAAATACTAGTAGTGGTATATATATGTGGTTACTCAAACAAGATCTGGGCCGAATTTATATCAACAATTAACCATTCAGAAATAGCTTCACCTAAAATGTAACAACAGGCATACATTTCATCTGGTTTACTTTTTCAGCATAATTGTCTTGCTGATTTTGGTTCTATGTCTTGTAAGTGATATCATTTCACTAACTAAACTCTAAAATTAAAGCAGCTTCTGTTTCAAATTGCGAATATTCACCGAAATACGCATACATTTACAATACAAAACATTCTCCCAGTGATTTGTTGGTAAGTAAATGATTTCTTCCTTCGATAAAGTATTGAAATGGAAATTTAATTCAAATAGAAGAGAGAAATTGAGTATTATTCTGGTATTACACTGCATGTTCTAAGCAGAATTCTAATGGTTTGAAATAATGCAAATTATCAGCATATGGTTTCCATAGGGACTATTCAGAAGCTTAGTGGTAGAAATGGTTTGTGTTTGAAGTAAACTACCAAAAGAAAAAGACAGGAATATAGTGTTCTTATATTTTTTGTAGACTGTGTAAGGCCATGCAAAATTATGAAAGTATAGTGAAACCTCTCAACAACGGCCACTAAATTGTGTTAATTAGTTGGTATTTAAGGCAAGTGACTGCTTAAAGCAAGGTGAAAGTAAAACAGAATGCTCCTATAGGAGCGTTCTGTTTTACTTTCACCTTGCTTTAAGCAGCCACTTGTCTTTAACACAAAATATTTGATGCAATTTAGAGGCCATTATAGAGAGGGTTTACTGTATAAGATGTAATTTAGTGGCCGTTATAGAGAGGTGTTACTGTATTACAATACATTGTTAAATCTTTTACTTCAGCGGAATTAGTCAGTCTGTTGCATTTCAACTTACTTCGATTTGTTTCAAATGGTTAACCGTTTGACTGCGGGACAGGCCTGTTCTGCCATTTGCAAAACGTATAGACCTAGATCAGAGGGTTCCAAGAGCAGCCTTCTGATCAGGTCTGCAATGTGTGTCATTCCACATAATCCAATAGCAAATCTAAGCCTTGTCAGTTACAATCTCCTATCAAGTTTAAGCCTTGTCGGTTGAAATCTTCTATCAAGTTTACGCCTTGTCAGTTGCAATCTCCTATCAAGTTTAAGCCTTGTCAGTTGAAATCTTCTATCAAGTTTAAGTCTTATCTGTTGAAATATCCTTTCAAGTTTAAGCCTTGTCAGTTACAATCTCCTATCAAGTTTAAGCCTTTTCAGTTGAAATCTTCTATCAAGTTTAAGTCTTATCTGTTGAAATATCCTTTCAAGTTTAAGCCTTGTCATTTGAAATATCCTATCAAGTTTAAGCCTTTCATATAGAATGGCATCAATAGTTAAATAATGTCGGGCGGTTGTATTCTGATAAGGTATCGTTGAAAGGGTTAGGAAACTAATGACAGCCATTTTCAATCATAACTGGTGTGATATGGGTTGATGAACGAGTGTATGGTAGTACATGACATTAAGTAGATACTCGGTCAAACATATGTTTCCCTTCAAGTTAACTCGTATCGTATAAGAATCATGTTGCTCTCCAGCCGGTTCCAATGTAGATCAAACTCAAACATTGTACTACTCGGGTATACATTGACATTTAGTTTGGTGTGTGTGGAAGAGTGATTATCCATGCTAACAGTTACGACTCAGATGAGTAACTCATTAGTTTAATAAAATCATTATCTTAACTGTTTGGCACAAACCAGTTATAGGTTGAACTTTGGAAATGAAGTGAGCGGAACATTGTGTACAAATAATTTATTCACCAGGCTACAGTTTAACTCATCCCAAGACTATTTTGAATAAATCTACTGCAAAAGGAGCATTACCTACAGAAAATGAGAAATAATGTGAGAATTGTGTAGTTCTGAGATAAATAAAGCATTTCCCCTATGTTAACTACAATGGTTTAAAACATAACTTTTACAGATGCGCCAAAATACGCCAGTAGGAGGGAATAGTGAACCGCTAGATATAGTTTGCGTATTTAAACAGGTGATCAACAGCCAATTGTCTTGAGAGTATTTGTGAAAAGTATCATAAACTGGCAGAATGCAACGTATCTAGATATATGTTTCACGCGAATGCTAATTAATGTGTAGCTTAAGCGTTTGATACATTTCTCTATCTTCATTATTCCATAAAAAAAATGTTTGGTCCACATTTATGTGTACCTGATACACTCTGTGTTCTGAAAGGTCCTGCTATTCAAATTGCCGCGCCAAAGGGTAAATCTGTAAATGCAAAGTTTTGCCAGCAAAGCGTCGACCAGCAATTGGTTTCCGTGGTGTCAGGCTGTTGAATGACAATGCTTCGTCACATAAAGCGGCCATTGTACGCATATATCTGGAAAAAGGAAAAGGTTGTCGAGCTTCATCTTCCTCCTTATTCGCCAGTTCTTGTCCCTTGTGACTTTTTCCGATTTACGAGACTCAAAAAAACCCACCTTGCTGGAAGAAAATATCCAACGCGCAAAAATCTCGGTTCGGCTTTTTTCCAGTGTCTGAACAGTATACATCGAAACTATTATGAAGACGCATTTGGAAATTGGATTAAAAGACTAAAACATTGTGTATCACATGGTAGTGAATATTTTGAAGGACTTGGATAATTATTTTGCCATTGTTTGTTAAGCACCTAGGAAACTGACTCAGTTACATTCAGATTTGAACACGTAGTTAAACACAGGTTGACTACTCTATTTTAATAATTCATGGCTGAAATAGTTGAATGATTAACGTCCACTTCTGTCTGCCAAGTATGGGCTAATTGGACGCCCAAGAGGAAGCGGAGTCAGTCCAGAGAAACACGGACGTGTTACCCTAATCGTTTGTTCGGTATAGTTACTCTGATTCTGATTCTGGTGTCCAGTGTGAAGCAGTGATACAACGGATATTGGTTTTCAAAGTTTTATCCAAAGGAATTGGCCCGACGAAGGATCGAATCCGGGAACATTGCTCAAACGAGTCACTGTTTGTCTCGACAAACTATTCAAGGAAGGATACATATATAGCTGGAAACTACCACGTGACTTATATAGTCATTTGCAAGTTTCCAACATTTGAATGTATGATCTAGGCAAAAGGCAAATAGTTAAACATTGATATTTATAACATTATAAAGCATTACATTTTATAATCGGAAGTACGGACACACTTAACGTCTAAGTACGCTTTTGTGATTCGTTAATGTATTCAATACAGTGAAACCTCTTTAACTCAAACGTTTATTTTAGTATACATGTCGGTCTTGGAGGCTGGTGGCAGCTCAATGCAGGGTGAAAATCATAGAGAAAGCTCATCTAGGAGCTTTCTGCATGATTTTCACCCTGCATTAATAAGCCACCTGCCTAAAAGTATCTACACCCATTCTTTGCTACTAGAATTCCGGTTTAGAGACGTGTTACTGCATATAAATATGACGCGTATTAAAATGGAATTGCATATCATTGTTTCACGATATGGTCAATTCAGTGTAAAAGAGTGCATGAGAGTATCTTATATGACTAACTGTGCATAAGATGGAATTCTCTGGTCTGGGTATACACTGTTGACATATGACAGTGCATTCCATTTACATATTCAAAAGGTCAATGTTGATTTGAATAAAGAACAATCTAAGACTGATTACGTGAAATTCAAACGAGTGTGGATTTAAATATTACATTCTGTTTTTGAACCTCGAGAGATAAAAAGTGGATATACCTTACGCATGCTGGTGGTGAATCGTTGATATGTAATCAAACACTTTGGATCCATATAAATCACTCAGTATACTTAAGTAGACTCATTGTATTTTGTAGAGAACTTGTAATTAAATTTTGTATATGCAGTGGTTGAAACATTTCTATGACAAACGCTCAGGATACTTATGATTAATCAGTTTGTTACCTAAACGTTAAACAGAGCAAATACGCCACATCAGGAGGTCATGTGGCTTGGGAATTTGCCGAAGGGTATAGACTCCTACAATATATCATGTTAGAGACGCGAGGTCTTTCCGGAGTTTTCATTATTGATTACACGTGTTTATGATGACTGCATGTATAAAATTACAGGAACCCAATGTTAGGACTGGGTACATGTATATTTAAAGCCATTACGCTGATAAATACTCAACAATCCATTCTTTGGACTATGTGTGCTATAGTGTTTGGAATCGGACCCGTACCAAAAACCTTCAACAAAACGCGACAGCACCAAAAATCCCACAAACAAAGTAGAATTGATTTTGATACAAAAACTGATGTCTATCCCACCCGCCCCCGCGCAAACAACAGTTTTCATGTCAACACATTAATGTCCAATAACTCTGCAGAAAATCATCAAACCGGAACAGGAATACGATATGCACATCTATGCATGGTGCTGATCAATGTTAGAGAAACCACGCGGACAAAATTTTCCATGACGTTTCAGGAAAATCCGACCGAAGCTTTTGGAGAAACCGCGCTGAAAACTTCAGACCAGACAGACGGAAGAACAGACAGGTAGACGGGCAGACGGACGGACGCCACAAACAAAAACGTAATGTCTCCCTAGTATATTTGGGGAGACATAATGATATGTCCGCGATCTATCATTAATTAGAAATTACGCTTAAATTCTAATATGGCTGGCTAATATTGGAGTTTGGGTAAAGGTAAACTGTGGGTTGCACGGTTCAATAAATGCATATCCAGACAGGTCTCTTTGTCTAAAACATGTCATTAATCCTAGATTACAAAATGATTCTGTTCAGTTAAAACAATGTGACAAATAATTGTAAAACCCTAATTTGATATATGGCATTGTATGACTTGAACTATATATGTTAAACTGCATTATGACAAGTCTTGAAGAAATAGACTGCGCGGAGCGTCAGCGAATCAAGTCTGTTTCATGAAGACTTATAATTTGCAGCCTAACCGCCCACTACATGTAACATGTTCAGGTCTGCCATTTCCCAGGAATTTCCTTAATCTTCGGAGTTTTCATCAAACCGTCGGAATTCCGGATTTTTTTTGTCGAATCTCCAGATTGTTTTTAAAAATATCTGAGAAAAAAGTCAACAGAAAAACATTGTTTGATTACAGTAGAAACTCTTTAAGCAGCCATCAAAAATATGCCTAATTATGGGTCCGTAAGGCAGATAGTAGCTTAATGCAGGGCAAATACCCTGCATTGTATGATGCTTTCTAAGGCTCCTATTTTCAGTTTTTATTTAATGGCCGCTTAGACATGTTCTACTCTATTCTGCGAATGTGAAGTTGAATTCATTATATAAAATATAATTGGTGAAACGTCTATTAGATCTACTTACTCAGCAAGACAAATACAAATAATGCACAGTATATGCTACATACATATAATACATGGGAAAAGAATGGCATTTGCTATTAAGATTTTAAAGTCGCGCGGTTGGAATTGAACTTTTATAGAATCTTAGTATGTTTTATTCATTCAGTTATGGACATCCTGTTACATCCAAATAAGAGATATTGTATTCATGAAAGAGGAAAAGCTGAACAAGCAACTCTGATTGGCCAACGCCACAGAATTGTCAAAAACTGTGGTTTAATTGCTTTAAACTTTACGGTCTCAATGAGGTTAGGTATAAATCGTAGACGATGGCTCGTTCTTCGTCGAGCATCACGTCAGAATCATCATGAGGTGATCGTCGAAGTCTGCGATTAATCGGCATAATATCACTATTTGATTTAACACTTTATTCCTTTGCAAACAGAGTATACCCATATCAGACGACCATTATAGGAACCGGCTGATCAGGGTCTGCTCTGTTTGCTTATAATATATATAGGTATGCTCCTATAGTTTCTGCTATGTCCTAATCTTCATGTGCCCGTTTGCTATCTATAACAATGAATATATTTAATATTCATGATATAATCAATATTTTACATGAATAGTCACGAAGTAAAGTGCTAAGAGACCTTTATGATTTTGTTTTCATTTAACCCTTCGCTTGCTGAATTTTAAAATACATTTCTCCTTCTTTACCCAAGCCCTGTTGTAGAATTACATATATCTTCAATGTGTATAAGTATTTCGCTGTGCAATCACTGCTGTTGAGTGCACTGGTTGCACAATCAACTTGTACAACAATCAACTCTTCAGAAGTCTTAAACAAACTTAAGAACAAAAGGTATCTTGCATCCACTGTAAGCACGTACGATTTTTCTACTCTGTACACAACTCTTCCTCATATTTTAATTAAGGATAAGCTTACTAACTTAATCCAGAAAGTATTTGCCCGGGAAAAAACATCATTCTTGGCATGTAATGCTGAAAAAGCTTTCTTTACTGACGAGCAAATGAAATATTACACCAATTGGACTTGCTCAGAAGTTTGCGAATCACTAACCTTTCTTTTGGATAACATATTCGTACGTTATGGGAATGCTATATACCGTCAGGTAATTGGTATTCCCATGGGTACGAATTGTGCACCACTTGTCGCAGATTTGTTTTTGTACTGCTATGAGAGAGATTTCATGTTGCGTTTGAATCCTCAATCACAAGAAGATGTTATAAAATCCTTCAATGAAACTTGTCGATATTTGGATGATATCTTTAACTTAGATAACCCTTTCTTTGATGCTCTGATTCCTACAATTTATCCTAAAGAACTCAAATTGAATAAAGCTAACCCGTCAGACAATTATGCAGCGTTTCTTGATCTCGACCTTAAAATTGATAATGGAATGATCTCTTCTAAAATATATGACAAAAGAGATGATTTTGATTTTAATATTGTTAATTTTCCTCATCTTGACGGGGATGTTCCCCGTGCTCCATCTTACGGGGTTTATATATCTCAACTTATTCGTTTTGCTAGAGCTTGTTCAACTATTGACGATTTTAACAGTCCAAATCTCATTTTAACTGAAAAACTGCTTAAGCAAGGATATAGATACCATAAACTAAGAAAAACTTTTTCTAAATTTTACTATCGAAATCTCTCGCTTATTGGCAAGTACCAATCTAATCTCAAGGAGCTTCTGCGACACGGTGTTTCACATCCTGAATTTTATGGTGATGTAATTTACAAACTTCGTAAAATTATTGGACATACCCATTTTCTCACTTTGTTCATCAAATATGTTAAAAAAAATTAAAAAGGGATATGATCCTGTAGTACTACAATTGCATGTCTGGTTGTCAACCCTTTTACAGTTGGCAATCACGCTGGCCTCTTTGCATGTACGCCGACAAGAAAGATTTAGAACTCTATGAAGGCGACCTCTTAAATCCAGAAATGGAAGGAGAACGTCGGATATCTGTACTATTTCGTTTTTGTCGTACCCTTTATTACTTTTCTACAGTTACTCTGTTTGCAGCCCAATCATTGAGTACACTAGCGATAGGTGGATACAGTTTGTTCACTTAAATGTTTTCGTTATACATACACTTTACCACTGTATTTGCCGTCGCGGTTGGTGTAGATTAATCGGAGAGGGGATACGTTTATTTACACTGTTTGTCTTTTAGGGTGGGGATGAAATAAGTGTGAGGTTGGGCGCCCATAAACCGGTTTAACCCCCAGTGACTTTTGTCACTGACCGTTCCAAGGCGGTGCTTCCATCTCCCCCCTATTGTGTGTTTGTTTTGTCTTTGTGCGTCTCTTGTTGTTTTTATAGTTATGTACATTTGCTGTTTCCTTGTGTTGCTGTTCGGGCGACTGTTTGTTCTGTATGTGGTGTTTCCTGCATGACTCATTATTGTACTTGTAAATAGTGCAGACCCTGATGAGACAGCTCCTGTGGGAACTGTCTCATCTGGGTCTTCACTATTTACAGGTATGTATATTGACGTGAATAGCAAGCGAAGGGTTAACTCTTTCGGCGCCAATGTCGCTTGTTGGCACCATTGACAACAGATCAGTCCCGGGTCAGATACCACCTTTTAAAAGCGGCATCTGACCTGAGACTTCACTGTTTTCTGTATTATTTTAGCCAAAGTATAGGATTTTAAAAACAAATATTTTACTAATATATCTTAATTATTTATGAATTATTATAATATATGATTTATTATTGCAGACGACACTTTTAAATTTGGCGCCCAAATGATCACTATACATGCTCTACTGTATCTATTGTACAATAGAACCTGTCCTAAGCGGCCTTCCATTTATTGAACATACGAGGCGGTTGCTTAATGCAGGGAAAAGGTAATACAGAGAGCTCCTGTTTTTGACCTGCATTTAGCTACCACATACCTTGCAGACCTATAATAAGACATTTTGTGATGGTCGCTTAAGACATGCTATACTGTATATGTAAATGTTGAGTATCATAGGAAAGTTAGTATAAGAAACAACGCTGAAATATCCTTACAAATTAAAGGATGCGGGTATTTAAATGAAAGCTTAATGTGTCACAAGTTGAAGCGGGAACGTTGAATTGTTAGAAGTATGTAACGTTAATTCACTTATATCGGTATCCTCAAGCACTGTGAAGTTCATAGGAGGATTAGTTAAGAGTTGCAAGCATTATGCGTGTCACCGGATGTCGACTATTTGTACCTCTGATATCTAAAGCTTGTCTGTATACAGTTGCAAGCATTATGCATGTCACCGGATGTCGACTGTTTGTACCTCTGATATCTAAAGCTTGTCTGTATACAGTTGCAAGCATTATGCGTGTCACCGGATGTCGACTGTTTGTACCTCTGATATCTAAAGCTTGTCTGTATACAGTTACAAGCATTATGCGTGTCACCGGATGTCGACTGTTTGTACATGTACCTCTGATATCTAAAGCTTTTCTGTATACAGTTGAACTTCGATATCTCAAAAATCAAGATACTATTTTAATTAATTTGATATAGCAGAGGTTCGAGTCATCCTATTCCTAATCCGAATAAATCCCAAGTTCACAGCTTAATGCAGGCCTAGAATAGTGCTGAAAGATCAAGTATGAGTTTTCCGCATTACTCCCGACCTCAGTTAGGCTATCACATGTTATTCAAGACATGCGTAGTAAAACAATTCAGAACAAATCTTAATTGTAAATTTTAGATGGACCGAACGTTTGCTTCGAGAAATTCCGAAGTTCGAATTATTCGAGTTAGAATTATCAAAATTCAAAAGAATAGCAATGGTGTGTTTTGTGTAAAGTGAAAAATGCCTTTACGAAACGTTCTACAAACAAGAACAGAGCATATGCAATAACTTGTAATCTATGGAGAAAGGGATATAATATAGACCATGCACCATCTGTATGTCGACAACATGCTTTTACATATGATTCTTATTACATGTGACTTGACTAGCTTAAATCCAGATGATATGCCAAGTCACTAATTAAATGCTTCATCAGGATCCAATCTATTTTACGTTCGTTCGATCATTTCTCGAAAGCTTTAAGGGAACAGAAGTAGGTGAACAACGTACCAGTTTACGAGCGTAAGTACTTTAGAATCAGAAAACAAAGATAAGGAGTTATCTTTAATCATTTCGCTGCTGCAAACGTTGTGTGACATTTGCTACAATTGTCTCCCTTTGCCTTTTTACATACCACAACAACAAATAGTTTTGACGCCGAACATCAGGATCTAAGCTGTTTGACACCGGATCAATTATTTCTTAGAAGTTTGTTCAAAGTAGTCAGACTTGCACCAGATCCATAACTGCGAAGCCATATTTTGTTACATTGGTGTAAATGTTAACCCTTTCCCTCTTCTATATTTATTCCAAATTTCAATACCTAATGAATATTCATGACCAAACTAGTTTAAATGAAACATGGAAAGTGGAACTTGTAGTCGTTTTAGAAAGTAAAAACAGAACTACCAAATTTGATTAGCAAACAGAGCACACCCTGATCAGACAGCTCCTATAGGATCCGTCTGATCCGGGTCTACTGTTTGCAAATGCGTGAAAAAGTGTTTCTAGAAGCAAAGGGTTCACAATATGCCGTTCACCCTTGGTGTACGCAATTATACGGCAAATGACACATTTTGCGGATCCCGCAATCGGATTCTAATCTGAATAAAAGCAAATTGATATCAGTTTATTGCTACTTAAGCATTCGTTGCCTTCATTAATACTAAATATTTCCGAACAAATTATTCCAGGCAATGGTTCTTCTGCTGTATAAAACATTTTAATTTGCAATTGAAATGTGACCCACAAAAAGTCGGGTAAAAGCAAATCGTCTCCCTCTCATGCTAATCCATTAATTGTATAACTGAATAGGCAACAATATACTATTTTCCTGCTGATATCGACTATTATGGCATTTACAAATACTCTGGAATTACACCAGATACCTAATATCCGGAAAAGGATAACCGTCTAATCAATTGACACATTTAATTTGTCATTTTATATTAATTAACCTATTTTATTTGTATTTCTTATTGGAGTCGCCCGAATACGTAGTTTGAACGAACCAATTTCTCGTATCTTGGGGGTAATTTTGCATAATTGTGTTTCCAATTTAACAGCTGGCATATAATTTGTGAAGCAGAGTAAATCACAGAGAACCATAAATGCCATATAATAAACCAAATGAGATATACTGATGAATATAACCACTGCAACATGTTCAGATGCACAAGTGTAATAATAGAACCTGTCTTAACCCATTACCACATAGGCTAGTTTAGATACAACCTCTTTGAATAAATCTACCGAAAAGAAGCATTAACTAGAGAAAAGGAAAATGTTAGAATTTTGTAGTGTGAAACCATTGTGAGAAATAGAGCATTTGCTCCAATAGGAGCAAATACTCTATTTATCCACAATGGCTTCACAAAGTGATTTTTACAGACTGCATTCCTTTTGTCCTGTATTAAGCAGTCATCTGCTTTTTAAGACTACTATGTTCTATAAATGAATGGCTGCTTAAACAGGATATACTGTAAAGATGTAGACATGGGCGAGGTCCACTTTTATTATTTTATTTATATTCCGTATCAACCATATAACTTATAATTAACTGCATTTAGTTGGCGTAACACAGGGTCAGTGTAATTTTAACAGAATAGTTGGCAACACTTAGTGATAATACCAGACTAGATGAGTCTTTCATAGGAAAGGTTATTTCATTTTGTGATATATATTCATGCAGCTGCAACCTGTCTAACTTGATTTGGCTGGTATGCTAGGTAAACATTGTTTAAACTGTTGGTATGAAACCATTAGCCACTAGTATCGAATTTATTTTAAAGTGTATATATGTATTGTGTATATGTTAACTTGATTAAATATCGTATAAAATAGAGAAGATGGTCTCTAGGCCATTCTACCAGAAACAAACCGCATATGGTACTGTGGAAACAGTATGTATAACATGTGAATGAACTGATGGTAAACCTATTTATGTACTATTTCGCGGAAGTCCACGATACGTTAAACCCAAATAGTTCGAACGCTAAAACACATATCATTTTACGGCTTTATGACAGTTGGTAGCTTAAATCATGCAGAAAGCTCCTCTGTGATCGTTGTGCATGACTGTCACCCTGCATTAAGTAGCCACCTGTCTTAAAAGACAAAAAATCTTACTAAATTTTCGAAGTATCTCTTTTTAATGTACCAGGTTATCATAATAGTGCCTGGTTATGTGTGGGACTAACAAAATTCATGGATGGGGTATTGTTACTATGTAAACGATAGGCTAGCTATATATTGTATAAAGTACAGATGTACTCTGACCATATACAGTGAAACCCTCTAAACCGGACGCTAAATTTAGCATAAATATCGGTCTTGGAGACAGGTGGCAGCTTAATGCAGGGTGAAAGTCATGCAGAATGCTCGAGAGGAGCTTTCTTCATGACTTTCACCCTGCATTAAGCAGCCACCTGCCTAAAGGTATCCAAATTCTTCTATACTTGAATTCCGGTTTAGAGGGGTTTTACTGTATTGACTGTATAACATAGAAAAAAACAGACAGCTTTTCATTGGCGGTACCATGGCTGTACATTGTTAGAAAATACAGCTGTACACAGCCAGCATTTTGTAACAATTATAGCCCGGTACTGACATGTATGTTCTGTAAGGTTCAGCCAGAGTACAGCTGGATAACAGTTATAGTTAAAAAAAACCAAGTACAACCACTAAACAGTCAGAGTACAGCTGCACTCTGTACAGCTTCATTCTCCTGTACGACCAGAGTATAATTGAGAACCATAGAGATCACGATCGAACGGCGCTTTGCAGATATATCTGGAGCATATGACTACACTGGATTAAATGGGAAACACGACACATATTTCAAGAAATAAAACATTGATATTGCGATTCTGGTTACAGTACTAATCTGCTCGATTTAATATTAACATACCGGTATTTAGTGGGTGCCTTAAAGATATTTAAACATCGATGGAATTGATGCTGTAAAACTACTCTAAAAACACCAGACGTGGAAATTAGTATAAATATCGGTATTGTAAACAGGTGACTGCTTAATGTAGGATGCACGTCGTGCAGAAAGCTCCTCTAGGAGCTTTTGCATAACTTTAACAATGCATTCAGCAGTCACGTGCCTAAAAGTAACTTATGTCTTATCAGCTACATTTCCGGTTTAGAGGGGGTCTACTGCGATCAATACAGCCACCACATGCACCTGGTGGATACTACTATCCGTGATAAATGAAATGGCAATATCAAATAGTCTGCTGTGATGTAACTTAAAACATTTGTGACAGCTAATAATTATATGGGAGGATTGATTTGTAATTATTAATAACTTTGATCAGTGAGGTGTTAATCCATCACTTTTATTCTAGATGGCTATTCTATATTGTACACTCGATGGCTTCATCGTAATATTCCATTAATCATTGTTTTCTATTTACGTATGGGATTCCCGCCCTTACATTTGTCATCTATGATTATTTTCCGCAATATCGGTGAAATGATTGCGAAGGCCATCATGCAAACATAATCGCATATATCCATCGTGACTTCGTCATGAATTAAGTCTGGTAATAAATAGGATTTCCCCACGCACATATTGACCCTTAATATGCGGGAATCAAGTGTATAAAACCTTTGCAAACAATACACAGTAAAACCCCTCTAAACCGGACGTTAAATTTGGTATAAATATCGGTCTTGGAAACAGGTTGCAGCACGTCATGCAGAAAGCTCCTAGAGGAACTTTCTGCATGACGTTCACCCTGCATGAAGCAGCCACCTGCCTAAAAGTATCTAATTTCTTCTTTACTAGAATTCCGGTTTAGAGGGGTTCTACTGTAGACCAAGATCAAAGGGACTAGGATACTGATTGTCATACAGATTATTTTCTCTAGTGATACATTTTTATATAACCTTTTGTATAACACTCACAAATGGAGGATCCCGTTTAATTATTCAGCAGATTTAGGGTTACATAAAGTATGTGGATGCATATGAAATAGGTTAGTATGATGTCACATGTCTTAAATGTGAAATTTGCATCAACACGTCATTAATAACTGACGTTACATCATGATGTAAACTATGGTTGCTAATATGCTGGTCTAGAACAATGTACATACGTTTAAATGTTCGAGAATTACTAAGTTTCTAACGGATCGGGTAATAACAAAACGCAGAGTAAATTGCCATCTCGTCTAGTTTCAAGTTGTTTTGGAATGCTATGTATAGGTAGCGCTTACACTGATACAGTTTAAATGAATACAACAAATGCAGACATAGTGGTTGCAATAATAAACAACCAATACACAAAGGGTACATATTTTAAATGCTTAACGATGCGGTCGGCGAAACGCGACTGTTGTGATTATTCTAGTAAACATCCGTAGTGGCTGCTGTAATTACTTCTAGTAAACTTCTTTTGTTTACATTATTGAACCCTTTTCCTCTTATAAACGTGTTATCTCGCATTTGCAAACACAGTAGACCCAAATCAGACGGCTTCTAGAGAATCCACCTGATCATGGTCTGCTCTGTTGTTAATAGAATTTAATATCTCTGTTTCTTTGCTTTCTAAGATGTCTATAATGTAACACCTTCCATATTTCTTTATAGATATTTTATAAATGAATACTCAGTAGGTATCGAAATATGGTCTAAATACAGAACAGGAAAAGGGTAATTGCACTCCGACTTAACCCATTTGCTCCCACGATCCCATATATGGGACGTAGGCAAACAGCGTAGACTCTGATCAGACGCCGCATAATGCGGCGTCTGATCAGAGTCTACACTGTTTGCTGATAGGAAACAAATCAATATTAAAACAAAAATGAAAATTTATACCAGACATCCCTTAGAGAAAAGATAGACTGATCCAATATATAAGCATGGAAGAATCCACTGGGAGCAAATGGGTTAAAAACAGACGAGACGTAACTCAGGATCAGAATCTGAATCAGTGGGTTTGCTACTCCGACAATAACTTAACACTCTACCCCGTGAATATTCATTTAACAAATAGACTAATATCTAATTAGTTTAATATTTATAATGGCATATGACCAAATATACATGTTGGCTATAGTAATACCTGTAGAATCACATCTTATTAAACAGACAGGATACCACAGGAGCTGTCTGATCTGGCGATATGTTTTATAAATCCCTTATATACATAATCCGTATCTATAGAGAAAAGGCTTAGGAGAAACAAATCTAGTAAATATGAAAAAAGGGAAACCAATCAACAATGTGAATACCAAGCTGATATTAGCACAGGGTTTTAGAGGTAGTTTTATTGCATGTTTTGTTATTTGATTGTAACCCTTCCCGCATTAACTTTCATTTTATTACGGTGAGTTGCATTTTGAAACCTATCCATTCTCACGCTAAGGGGAACAATAAAACCATACATGATGGTACAAATCATTGAAACCAATTTGTGAAGCAAACGGTACACACCCTCATCAGAGGAATACGTCAGCCGCCCTTCAAGTATATACAGTTGAACGTCGATATCTTGAGCTCGGAAAATTCGACCTTGGGATAACTCGAACAAAAGTGCAGTCCTTCCAAAACTAACACTACATAATTGCTCGAAAATGTATCGCTACAGCTATCTAGAACACATGAGGCAGCTTAATACAGATCTAAAGTAATGCTGAAAGCTCCTTTCAGTATTACTTTAGACCTGTATTAAACTGTGGTCTTGACAAATCGTTCAGATTATAAATCGGATGACTCGAACATCTGTTATCTCGAACTAATATGTACGGTATCTTGAAGTTCGACTTATCGAAGTTAAACAGTAGTTCTTCCCTCTCAATCGAATAGCTAGTTGATAAGAATTTAGATACTTTTAAGTTGTTGTCTGCTTCATGCAGGCTTGAATTCATGCAGAAACCTCCTACAGGAGCATTCAACATGACATTCATCCTGCATTAAGCTGCAAGCTATCTCCAATACCGATATTTATACTAAATTTAACGTCTAGTTTGGATGGGTTTTACTGTATATTGTTTCTGATATAAATTAACCCCTTTCGCTCTATAGGTAATTAGCGAAACATTACATTCAAATGCTATTAGTGGAGAACAATATCGGTTTCATACTTAATTGTTTAAATGCCTTGCGGGTAATTGGTGTAATAAAGAGCTTGATATATTGTCAACATCATGCGTAATTGCACGTGTCGATGGGCACATGTATATACTGCAACACGTACAGTAAAACTCCTCTAAACCGGACGTTAGTTTTAGGAATAAATATCGGTATTGGGCACAGGTGGCATCTTAATGCAGAGTGAAAGTCATGCAGAAAGCAGAGATTTGTGCGTGACGTTGACCTTGCATTAAGCAGCAACCTTCACATAATCATCTAAATTCATCTCTACTAGAATTTCGGTGTAGAGGAGTTTTATTTAGGTGATAATAATAAAGGATGTTTTGTGCGGGGTGTGCACCACCCAATAAATGTATATCTTCTGTATATACTGAGGAAACTGTATATACTGAGAAAACTGTGTTTCGTATTAAAGTAACTGAAACTTAAAGCATGTCTGACAATTATGACAACATGTCCAGGAAGAGTCTACATTGCTCGGAGAAAAATACTATATTTATGCCCGTTTCAGTGTTGCGATTGAAAGCAAGTCATTTTTATCAAGTCGAATTTATAGCAAAACCTCTTTGGAACTATCGTTCAATACCGGTCTTTGAGACAAATGACAGATTACTTTGGCGGTGGTCTAGTGGTAACGCGCTTGACTGTCAGTCCGGAGGTCCGGGGTTCAAATCCCGGTCCCACCCGGAAATTTCAGAGACGCTTTTCCGTGTCTCCCACCCGCACATCCTCTCCCCACAGGGGTTAAAATGGGTACCTGTGGGGGTCACCCGCCGGTGCTGCGGCTGCATGATTGCGCCATATGTTAGCAGTGCTCAATATTGTAGGCCAATGACTCAATGACCAGGGGAGTAAATGTACAGTCGGCTGAGCGGTCATTCGGACTGAAAGTAGACTATAACTAGGTACTTTACCTTTTTTATTAATGCAGGGGGAAGTTCATATATAAGCATCGCAAAGGGGTCAAATGCTGTAAGGGGCCTGCCTTATTTGATTAAAGTTATTGTTTAGAGAAGGATTATAAATGTTACCGGTTACACTAAAAGGTTTGATGGGTGGAATAAATCTATTAATATGCTGTTCTTTTTTTCTTCGTCAAGATATATATAGGTTATTACACGGGTGACTAGGGCCGCAGAGTGATATAGGCCCCGTCACCTTGATATAGTCCCGAGGGCTTTAGCCCGAGGGACTATATCTAGGTTAGGTCCTATATCATTCTGCGGCCCTAGTCACCCGCGTAATAACCTGTTTATTACATTTGTAAAACATTGGCGAACATTTCAGTAGATTAGAGATAGAGCAGGAACTATTTCTCAGCATGAAATAAATTGAGAGAATGGCGCTATTCTGACGTCATTTGGATGACGTCAAAATGACGGTTTTACAAGTTTCGAAAAATGGGCGTTGGAACTAGCGGGTAGACTGCACTTAACCGATACGTGTACAGTGCATGTGCAAAATCTGAATTGATTCGAGCGAGGATTGTCTTTGTAAAAGCGAGGGTTTGGAAATTGGGGCTAATTGGTATGTGTACGAGCACTTTGACAACATTTGCAGCATCGGAGCAGAATAAGACATTCGCCTCGTATAGGGGTTCTGTTGCTATAGATTTAGAACACTTATCTTGGCAGCGGGCATATCGGTTATAGGCCCGTTGCTAGGTCCGTATATGCCCGCTCGGACAATACGACTGATGTTTTTGACCGATATAGGACCATTTTGAGTGTTAAAATGTAACTATTTATAGTAACAAATGTTATAAGTTTTACAATGCACCAAAGAGAGAAACTTAACCATTTTCAGCAGGATACGTAGAACACGATGTACGAGGCATCCGATTAGATAGTATTGATGCCTTGTTATATTCCATAGCATTTAGTTAGTGGACCAGTTTGTGCCGACATTGGTAATATGTAAACGGTTTGTATCGAGGCGATACGTTGAAGATCTGATCGCCTTTCAAAGAGAAAACTATAGGAAAACCATGCTCTACCATCGATAGTTTTCTCCCAAAGTTAAATGTTAGCAAGTGCCAACACGTACGGTCTATACATGTTCGTTTCAGGAAATTGACGGTCATCTTGAAGGAAGAGTTCAGTCTAAAGGCGTAAAGTACCCTAATGGATCACTTAATTATGTATAGTACGCAGTGAATCGATTACAGCCTTTCTACATTCAATTGGTCTCAAACCATAATTCGTTCGATTGGTGTTATATATCATTGTGTATATAAAATCAGTTGTGGTCAGACATACTTATACTATACTTAGCAAAACTGCTTAGCACCACAGGGGCTATTTTGGAATTTTCTTTTTTACGGATGGTGATAAGGTAAAGGAGTTAACCCCCAGTGGTGATTTTGCTACTGACCGTGCCAAGGCGGTTCTCTCTTTGTTACCCTACTTTTGTTTGTCTTGTGTCTTTGTGCTTGTGTTTTGTTCATGTTTGTCTCTGGTGCTCGTGTATTTGTTGGTGTTTTCTGTGTTCTTCTCGTGTGTTTGCGTGTGTTTGGTTGTGTGTGTGTGACATACTGTCTATTGATGTGTTGGTGGTGATTGCGTCTTGTATGTGACTATACACTTAAGAACAATGCAGTGCTAATCAAAATTAATTATTAATGATTAATTGTACTCAAATAACAAATGATATTTATGTTGGGGTACATACCATGTTTTTGCTAAGAACATATATACAATTGTTTTACACAATTCTAGTATGTCAGTACAGGAGCACTGTAACACGCATTTAGATGTCCTACGTGTTTTACAGTGAAAACTTAAAACTATATTTAACCTTATTTAAATGTCACTTTAGAAGTATAGAAGTCACCCTTTTGATACAGTACCATTACAAAAATAGTATGCGGATTTCTTAATCTTATGTTGCTGTAAAACTATGTCGGCCAATTTCATATATTATGCCGTTTATTGTTCTGATTCTTATTCGCACAACTACTGACCGAGAGTCAAACAACTTGAAGCTTGACCTGGCACTGAGTTAAAGTCGTGATTAGCAGAACAATAATGAAATACATCTTGAAAGAATTAGTGAACTATTAAGTACTGATATTTTCATAATAAAGCACTAAACACACCCATGTATAGATGTAGCATAAAGTAAAACATCGATAGTGAATAAAATCAAATATGATATCACACTCCCAGTTTGACCTGAGACTCGATTAATCTTCGGCGTGTTTATCGGGATTATTCGTAATACTCTGTGACAAAAATAGCAAAACAAACACCAGTAATAATCATGTTCCACGAGGATTGTATTCTTATCCGAAGATTACCGACGATAATAAACGGAATATGCATGAACCTCAAGTCAAATTGGGAGAGTAATAAGATCGACCCATGAATACAATATATCAAATGAGGCCTAAGGTTTACCTAGCGCTAATTAAACTTCGCTCACATCTACAGCGGAGTTAGCGTATTTTCATTAAGTATTGATGGCAACCAAAGCATGGCAGCTAACATTTAATGTTGTATCCACTGAAGTAATCATGATTGAGACATGAAGTACCTCACCTATTTTGCACGGCCTTGTATGGAATACTCATGAATTCCATGTAAATAGGGGCGGATGATAGAACGCGTTAATAAATATTCACAGGGGGGTGGGGGGGGGAGCTGGACAGGCGTTAAGTAGCGAAACAACAGATGTAACGTTATTAGCCTTAAACTTACAAAGAGTAACACAACCTAGGTGTGGGCTGACCTAACATATGTACACGCGTCAAAGCCACATCTTCGAGCTCTTAACAATACATCAAATCATCATCATTTAGTGAACGCACGGCAGGTAGTCTAATTATCCTGACACTAAATCAGTTAGTGCAATGTAACTACACCCTAAAAACGGTCACTCAATAGCAGTTCAGTTCAACATTTGGATGACATTTAGTAGCGCAATGCCGGACAAAGGTTAAGCTAAATGTTTCGTCTCATTATTTTCGTCTCATTATTTAAGATGATACTCCTTCGCCAGTTTTGCTTGCTGGGTGTATAATTATATTGGTGGGTTGTTTGTAATGTTTGTATTGCATTGTGTAGTTTATATGCATTAGCTACAAAATTGTCCTATTCTGTTAACCCATTGTCCTATAACAAGTAAGACAATATCTTATGTATAGTGTTGTATGCCAATCCAGGTGGTTCTGGCGTACCGGCACTGACCATATATATAATGTTTCATTACAGTTTCAGTGATATGAGTGGACTGACACAATATAGTCACAGCATGCGTCTATTTCCTGTGATTTATGGACATAAAAACGTACAGAAAAGGATGGTTTTGATTTTATTTTTGTTCTATGATTCTTAAATTAATCCATTTTTAATATTTTTATCGATATCTCTATCTTAAATTTCATTTGTTTTAAATATTCTCATAGCATTATATATACTCAGTTTTGTACATGCAAATTATTTATGTGAAGCGCTTTTGAACGCACATATCCTGTGTGAAAAGAGCGCTATATAAATGTGGTATAATAATAATAATAATAATAATAATAATAATAATAAGTTCTGTATTAAGCAGTATACTGGTTTAAATTCTTCCACTGCCAATGTCGCATATATAACTAAACGCCGAATAACCGTTTGATACTGTTGTCATGCGTTTTAAAAAAACGGGGAGAAAATTGAATAAAACTGTAGCAGACGACAAACTTTGCAGCAGATAATACGTGTTAGGTACCGAAGGAGTTAAAACATGCATGTTCAATGAATTTATTATACTTTATAGCATCCTAAATCGTAATGACAAATGCCATAACTTTTCACTACAGTACTCACACCAGACCTTTTGAATTGAAACTAGATTAACTCAAGTGTTTTCTTTTTCCTATCCGCTAATTTCGGTTTTCAGATATCTAAATGATTTAGTACAGGCATAATACAGAATGTCTTAGTGCGTTTGAACTTCGTAGCGTCCGTGGGCTCTATATTACATCAAAAGACACAATGTTCGACATTTTGGGGTTTGTACTTGTATTAGTTGAACCTTAAAAGACAATATGATGGCATTTTAGAAATCATTGCTATGTTGTTGATCTTACATAAAAGTGTTACGAAAAATAGATTGTCCGCGTCAGTCAGTGCATTGGCATAAACACGTATGATTTAACGCATTGATTTAATATCAAAGCATTCACCGGCACCGCTATTACGTCATAGACAACATCGGTCACACTAATACAGCAGCATCTCAATACCATTTTCTTAACGCTTTGTCTCATATATACATGCCGTTTAACGCATTTTGCAGATAGAGTAGACCTAGATCGATCAGACTGCTACTTATTCCATTTGCACTCAATGGATTCTTCAATACTTATATATAGGATTAGTCCATATTTGATATAAGGAGTGATTGGCCTAAATTTACAATTTCGTTTTGTTTTATATTGAAATTCATATCAGAAAACAGTGCAGACTCACAGTCTATACTGTTTGCCGACGTCTCATATATGGGATCGTGGGAGCAAATGGGTTAATGAGCCTTCTAATCAGTTTCTGCTGATCACATAGATCTGATATCCGTTCTTCCATGGTCAAATACTAAAATGTTCATAATGTCATTAGTAAGAACCATCTTATTAATATTCATGATGAATTCATTTCTTACATTAATATTCATTAGGTTAAGGCTATTGTGGCCATTTTATAAATGAAAATGACGGATGGCTGCTTCAAGCAGATCGAAAGTAATGCAGAAATTCACATGGACATTTTCTGCATTACTTCCTTTGTGTAATAAGCTACAAGCTGCACACTGAACCCAAATTAGGCAGCTTTAATTGCAGCTGTAGAGAGGTTAACAGCGTCCACATTAACCAAGGAATAGGTTAATAAAACACTTGATAAACTGTTCTGAAGACAAATGTATACAACGTCGTATGTTACCATGGATTATATCCTACCAAATTGCTGTTATTCCTTCGGTTCATTATTATTTAGTAGACACTATAGTTTACTAGAGTTAAGACTTGATATCCTCTTTTTGAGACTTCAATCCGACAACTATTATGTAAATCGTAACTTAAAATGAATTCTTAAAACCAATTAATGAAAGAGAAACATTAATCAATTTAAATTACATTCTTTCTGTAGCCAACAGGGACAAGATTTATCGACATGTAACATAGAAACTTTGATTTGATTTAATTAAACAGAATTCGTATTGATTTTAAGTTAACCCTTCGCTTGGTATTTGCGTCAATATACCTACCTGTAAATAGTGAAGACGCAGATGAGACAGATCATGCAGGAGCTATCTCATCAGGGTCTGCACTATTTACAAGTTGATTGTGCAAACAAACCAGTGCACTCCACAGCAGTGATTGCACAGCGAAATACTTGTACACAGTAAAGATATGTGTAATTATGCAACAGGACATGGGTAAAGAAGGAGAAATGTGTTTTAAAATTCAGCAATCGAAGGGTTTACTAGGGATATTACGTAGCTGAGTGTTACTGTTATTATCAATGTTAAATAATAGCAGACACCAACTCACACGTAATACTCCATCTTCGATAGCATAAAGGTAGTCCAAATATAAAATTGGCTGTGTCCATTATACGTAATAAAGATATAGTTTGTCTTTAACCCCTTTAAACGCCTTTGTAACGGAGTAGACCAGTATCATACACATTCTGTTGTCTGATCAGGGTATGCTGTGGTTGTTCATTTGCTACAAATATTTCAGAACAATAGATGATGAAGGTGCGTATTCAAATACTAAAATATCGAAGGGAATATTCTAAAGAGCGGCCATACCATAGGGTTTGGTGGAGAACTAAACTGTTTGATTTATGCATGTCGTATTTGCATTTGATTGTTGGTCGTGGCAATAAATATTCTTGTGTTCTATTTTCAAAACAAAAATCAAATTCATTAGTATTCATACTGTGAGTAGATAAAAAGTTACTTATACACATTGCAATACATCGAAACATATCATTCAGTCTGGTAAACCCCATGTCATTTGTCAACACAGAAGTAGTATAAAAAATGAAGGAAAACCTTCTTACCTAATCATTTCCCTGATGAATATTGGTGTAAGAAATAATCACATCATGACTAATGATATGATTATGATTTTATAAATGCATATAATCACAAAAGATGTTGCCCATAACAGAAACTAGAATTATATATACATAAGTCCATAAGCAAACAGAACAGGCAGATCTGCTGTCTGATCGGAGTATACTATGAGTAGATGTTTAGTCTTCCATGTAAGGGAAAGGGTTAACACTTCGTTGCTATTCACGTCAATATACCTACCTGTAAATAGTGAAAACCCAGATGAGACAGCTCCTACAGGAGCTGTCTCATCAGGGTCTGCACTATTTACAAGTTGATTGTGCAACCAGTGCACTCCACAGCAGTGATTGCACAGTGAACTACTTGTACACAGTGAAAATATATGTAATTATACAACAGGGCAAGGGTAAAGAAGGAGAAATGTGTTTTAAACTTCAGCAAGAGAAGGGTTAATGCATACATGACATTTATGTTGGTACACTTTGGCTTTACATTCGTATAAATTAATGTAGACAATAACAAGATCTTGTAATATGTTACTCTGTAAAAACAGAAATGTAGACTGACACATAGTGCACACTAAAGGAAATCACATCCAATCAGTTATAGGATATCTTTAACCTACATAAATGTTTATTGAAATTTTGCAGTAGAACAAAGTTTTGTCTGGTTTTCCATTTGTTCAATTTCATTACAGGCAAACCGTCTAGGATATGTCGCTACACTTTTCACTTATATACGTACATTACAGTTCCGTGTCAATTTGCTATAGACGAAAACAACTTTAACAAAGACCAGTACTCTGATATATATTATATAGCAACCAATTTCATTCAGTTTATTAAGATTAAAATATAGCTGATACCCTAGACAGCACAGTATCCTAATCGTTTCGCTAACGTTTTATAGCCATGCCCGAAAAAAAACTCCCAATTTGACCAATCTGATACTTGAGAATGAACTGAAGTTTCATAACCTCGAAACAATGTCAACGTATTGTTTGAGTGTAAGATATAGTTTGAAAGCAATCTCATCTGAACAGAAATATATATGGTACACAAAAAACCTTTAACAAAGACCAGTATTCTGAGTTGTTTAAGATTAAAGTATGGTTCAAGTTTTGATACCCTAGACAATATTGTATCATGTCCGTTTCTCTAACGTTTTATAGCCATGTCCGAAACTTGAGACACTTGAGAGTGAACTCAGGTTTTATAACCTCGGAACCTCGGAACCGTGTCAATGCATTGTTTACGTGTCAAGTATATAGAAAAAACCCACTAAACCTTAATTCTAGTAGAGAAGAATTTAAATATTGTTATGCAGGTGGCTGCTTAATGCAGGGCGGAAATCACACAGAATGCTTTCCCACCCTACATTAAGCTGCTACCTGTCTCCAAGACCGATATATATCTATAATATATTTAATGTCCGGTTTAGAGAGGTTTTACTGTAGTTTCTGTATTCATAGAACTTCAATCGTACATGTACGTATACATTTCATTGGTATGTATATCAAAACCCAAGTATGCACTTGGGTATGCAAAGTAATGCTAGAGTGAAACAATAAGAGCAAAATGTTTGTTTAAAGTTGTGTGTATTGAGTCAGTATTTACATTCAATGTATCAACTTTTAACTAAATTGTAAATTGAGTTATTTAACGTTACTCAATATATATTCGTGTAAGAAATAATGACATAATGAATATTTTTTCACTGTGTGTTTATAATGACACCATGGAGAAAAATACGTTTTATCACGACAAACCGGAGAATCAGATATGTACTATATCCAAAGCAAACAGGGCAGACTCTGATCAGACGATCCTTTATGAGCCATATGGTTGACATTTTGTTCACAAACAACACTTTACTTTTGTTTCAATAAACTGTACGTGACTATCCAATTCGCTTTAGTGTGAACTATGAAATGCCTATCCTCTTTATTTTTCGTCAAAGTATCAAAAGTACAAGAGTCATGCAGGAAACACCACATACAGAGCATACACTATTGACATGTTTTTCATTTCAGCCTACGCTTTCATTGACCTATTTCTTATATCTGCTTGATGCATTTAAACATACGTAGAATTTGGTTTCAACTTTCATGTAATTGTTTGTCCAATTCATACATATCCCATATATACTCTTTATGCTGCAGACACCTAAAAGTCGAAACACTGTTAATGCTGCAGTAAATAAAGCTCTGTTCAACATTCTCAACACTTTCTTTGTTCAAACTGTTACATCATGAATATTTATTAGCTATTTGTTTTATAATGTTTAAGTTTCAGTGAATTGTTTTGCTTTGACAACGATGATATAATGATATCTATATCAGCGCAGACCCTATAGTCTGATCTCGGTCTACTCTGTTTGCAAATGCGTGAAAAATGAAGAACATGGTTAAATCTTTCAACGTCTAATTATCAGAGCGGAACATCCACTCACTGCCTAAATATCGTGTCAATTCAGCATACTCGTATAAGGCTTAAATGTGTTAGTGGATTCTGTATAACAAACAGTGCAGATCCTGGTCAGATAACTCTGTGCAAATCACACTATACTCGTTTGCCGCAGTCAAATGGTTAAACTTTTTATTTACCTAACGGTGTTTGTTGCCCGGGCTTTACATAGTTTTCAAAGGTATAGAGCGCATAGTAGAGTACATTACATAAACAAGTTCAAATGGTATTGCACAATATATGTGCCACACATATCAACATATTTTATATAAGAGTACGTAAACTTTGCAAAACATTTTCGATGTAAATGTTAATAGACTCAATAAATTGAAAATGTAGTTAATGCCACTCGGGAAAAGCAACACAAGACGCAACCATCACCAAACCATCGATAGAGCAAGTAATACACAACCACACAAATACACATACACATGCACATACAGACACAGACACAGACACAGACACAGACACACAGACACACAGACACAGACACAGACACACAGACACAGACACATACACAGACACAGACACAGACACAGACACACACACACACACACACACACACACACACACACACACACACACACACACACACACACACACACACACACACACACACACACACACACACACACACACACACACACACACACACACACACACACACACACACACACACACACACACACACACACACACACACACACACACACGCACACACACACACACACACACATTACAAAGACACAAACGCACAAGTACAAAGACACCAGACAAGCATAAATGTAAGGTTGGACACACAAACACCTATATATACACACACACGCACACACACACACACGATGAAAATACGAAACATGAACAAACGTACATGTACAAAGACACAAAAACACCAAGCAAACATAAAAGTAAGGGTGACAAAGCGAGAACCGCCTTGGAACGTTCAGTGGCTAAATCACCACTGGGGGTTTAAACTGATTTACGGACGTCCTAACCTCACACTTATCTCAAAGTCACACTATCTAAACAAACAGTGTAAATAAAGGTATCCCCGTTGGACTTCCCCACAACAAAGAAGACGGTAAACACATGACAAAATGATAAATAAAACAAGACAACTGCAAAAGTCCGTCACATATGTACTCAATGACTTTGCTGAAGCCAGTGCAACTGCAGGGAATCCGTTAAAGGCACGACAGAGAAACTGGCAATACATGAGTCTGGTAGGCTCATCCCGTTTCTGGGTTTAAGAATATACCATCATAGAGTACTACCCTCGGCCTGTCATCGCGCAAGCAAAGAGGGAAGCGTAGCTTCCAACAGTAAAGGGGTCAATAACCAAACACGCAGTGTGTTGCAATATAATTGGGTCATAACATTTCCTCCTTAACGTTTTAATGCATTTAATAAACAAATCATGAAAATGGATATGACCCAACATTTTCCTAACTTTGTAGATAACATCACCATAGAATTATTGGTAGGAAATACCTTGTTGCAATAACGTCCGTAGATTGCAGTTATATTAACTAATGAGAGGTAAACTTCGATAATAAAATTTAGAAAAAGCTTTCCGAATTGTATGATACCTGTAACCTTGCTTAAGAAGTTTATGAGTTAGAATTGAATTACGACTATTTAAATCTTCTAGCAAAACCGTGTCTGCAATTTTCGCATTGCTGCTTTTGCTTTCGAAGTATCTCCTACTTTCAGAACTTTGGTACTATAAATTAATTTCAACTCACATACATTGGAATACGCTAAGGTCTTCCATGCAAATGTAGGTTTGAGGAGGGCGTCAAAATGGAGCACCGTAATTCAGCTTAGCTATTAGGAAAGGAAAAAGACGTAGTCTTTCGTGTACTCTTTCTCCTGCTGCCCATCCTGGCAGCATAGTGGTTTGATGGATGAATGTATAGCGGTACTACAGCGTTTACATTGAGCGTAAAATATCCATTTAAAGATCATGCATATCTAATTTATACTCTGTGTGTAACCTGCAGGCAACCCTGTCATGGAGTTAATGTCACATTCTCGTTGCTTGTCTTACTCAGGGTGTAGTTCAAGCTTGAGTTATGTACTTGTTACGTTTCAGGAACATTTGAGAACATCAAAATAGCGATTGCGTCAGACATTTGGCAGGGATAGAATATTCTGCGTTTCTGAAAACCGTATTACATACATAGTTCATAGTATATAAATCCCTATTAGAGGTTCGTTTTAAACAATGCTACCGGCCTAATGCTTTAAAAGTAAAAAAGACCATGAATGAATCATCTTTCGATTGCTAAAGTGAAATAAAGAACAGCAATATTAGATAACATACTAAGTAATACATGATGCTATTATTGAAAGCGCGGTATTGTAGTACATGCGCATTGTAAATTGTCAAGCTTAGCCATGTTCCGTCCATTTAATGGTGTTATCGTTAACGAAATTTAGGATCTAAATTTGCATGTAAAAACATGGACATGTTACATAGACTTGTATGATTATGAACCAAATTATTAGAATATATTTGTAAGTGCCCTTAGCATTTGTCATTGCGACGAGTTACTATACAGATAAGTTGTCAAGTACTGTGGTGTCCGATAATCAAACTATTTGACTCTCATAAAATATATTTTCAACAGCTAATGAATTTGACTTACATTGAAATTGCTCCAGAGAATTAGTTTGGCTGACCATAAATTTAACAATAGGATAGAAATTAACTTATAAACAGATGAACTTCGATATCTCAAAACCCAGATAACTGGAACATCGATTTAACCTAATGTAAAAAATCGGTCCTCTCAAAATTTACAATACAGAATCGTTCAAATATGTATCAATGCAGGTCGAAAGTAATGCTGAACGCTCCGACAGAAACCTTCAGCATTACTTTAGACATGCATTAAGCAGTGAACGTAAGAGAAATTGTTCAGATTAAAATCGGATGACCCGAACCTCTATTATCTATAAGTAATTTGTAACGTCACTTGAAGTTCGAGATATCGAAGTTAAATTGTAATTTCGTTCTCTATAATGAAATTCTCAAGTATTCAAACAGTAGTGAATTATTTCCAGCAGTATATAAATATATAATTATTTTGCATAATGATGTTTTTAAATACGCAACAATCAAATGCCTTTGTCCTTATAATTTTCACACCAACATAATGGATTTTCATTCATGCATGTATGATGTACAGGGTCGTTGTGGCACGTCTTCGAATATTTATAATTGGGCGTGTGTGATTTATCGCTTAATGGCAAAACAAAACCAATACTGGTGAATTATACTTTGTCTTTTGCAATTGCGAAATAACATTCAACTGATTACCCGGAATGTTTGCTGAATAACGTAAATAAGTCACACAAAACATTTAGTACGTTTCGAAAAGGATATTCGACCGTCGGCCTAAATATTGACAGTTTGAGCTCCGATCTGTCGGAAGGTTTAGTTGTTTAGTTGACTCCGGTTCTTCCAAGCGTCTGAGAAATGTTTGTTTCCAAATTGTGTTGCTATTGATGTGCTGTTATATAAAACCGATTCAGCGCAATATGCATTATCCTGCATTAGAATAATGCATATAATATCCCCCTGAGATAATAAAGTGTCCATTGAATTTGATTATATTCCGTTTTCTATATGCAATAACACATCTAATCAAATACAGAAGTAGACAAGTGTCATTTTCGTCATTTCATTACCCGGAAAATGAATACAATCATCACGGTCTATTATGGAGCTTTCAACGTGAATCAATTTAGGACTAGCCTGTTCTTATACCTCAATGTGATATAGTAGTTCATGAAACAGGCATTGTGGATCATTAGCTGTCTACAGCAATGCCTTTATATTAATGGCTGTTGTTTTGATTTAATAGACAGTTTTGGGATTCGTCAAAGTGTTCCTGCTTTCTAAATCCGCATTTCAGTTCGTCGTTTTTATGCAACACATGGCTAAATGCTGCCACGCAGTTTGGAAAGTAGCTTGCGTTTTTAGCACTAGGGTTAAATGTTAAAATGGATTCAGATTACAAATAAACGTGAATTGAAGTCATTTTCCTTACACTTCATCGTTTTGAAATATAGCCGTCAAATATTCTAACAACGTTACGTCACAGACAAGCGTGTGGTAATGTTTGCAAAAGAGCAATGCGTCTCATCAGAATCCAACTTGTTTTACAGTAAAATCCCGATTATTCGAACACTAAAATACGTATCATTACCGATCTTTAAGACAGGTGGCTGCTTAATGCATGGTGAAAGTCATGCAGAAAGTTCCTCTAGGAGCTTTCTGCATGACTTTCGCCATGCATTAAGCAGTCACTTGCGTAAACGGGTCTAAATTCTTCTAGACTAAATTCGAATAATTGAGATTTTACTGTATTTCGATTCTGAGAATTAATCGAGGAATGTTGTTTTTGTTTGTGTTGATTTGAGGGAAGAGGATACAGAGAATACAGAGGAATGTATTAATTCATTTAGAATTATATCGGACAAAGACTGTGGCAGATTACATTCTAAATGACAAAATTCTGAAGGGTGGTGAAACCAAATTGGGTTAATGGTTTTATAGTTATTTACATTTGCTGTGTTTCCTTGCGTTGCTATTCGGGCGGCTGTTTGTTCTGTATATGGTGTTTCCTGCACGACTCATGTTTGTACTTTTGTTGCAGGAAGACACACTGTGAATCAGATTTAAGTTAAGATCTAAGCACATCTACGGCGACGTTTGGATTGTCTGTGGAGACTGTCCCGACCAGATGCCGAGTTGCTTGATTTCTGATAAGGATCCAATCGTTTAGAAGATATGGCTGCAATTCTGAAGAAAAATGATAGAACACTAATATGTCATAATCACATCTGACGACAAATTCTACACGTACATAAATATATTCTGAAAATGCGTGATCCTCCAATATCCAAAGTAGAAATGCAAAAAAGAGACAACTGCAGACTCGGTTTTATTGAGAATGAAGTACGGGGCGACTTTTTACGGCCTCCACAAAAGCACTTTATAAATGTTGTTGTGAAGTACATATATTCTGAAAATGCGTGATCCTTCGAGGGCCAAAGTAGAAATGCAAAAAAATAGAAAATTGCAGACTCGGTTTTATTGAGTCTGTTCATGAATAGTAATTAAAAGTGCAACACTACTTTTTACGGCCGCCACACAAGCACTTATACACCTGCTGTTGTGAAGTAAATATATTCTGAAAATGCGTGATCCTTCAAAAGCCATGGTAGAAATGCAAAAACGAGAATATTGCAAACTCTTTTTTCATGAATCTGTTCATCAGTAGTAATTAAAAGTGCAACACTACTCACGTGTTTAGCACCGGCTTAAGAAGAATTCATAAAATTACATTGTAAGTTTTCTAAGATAATGCAAATACCACTATCTGTAAGTAATATATCGCACACTATATGTACATGTACTCAAAGGAATATTATAGTAATTACGCGGACAAAACTACCGAATACAGAATGCACCTGTAAAACAAATATACTGCATTGTTTGTATTATGTTTTCGGAAGAAACGTTACAGCTTCTATACGAGATTGTCATACATTAGGCTTTGTTACTGCAACCAGAAGGGCTATTTCAAGTAATATTTCGTTCGTGACATTTATCCGCATTCCACTCTGTGGATCAGCTAACTAGAAGACGAAGTACACTACCACTATCTGAATATAATAGAAAAAACATAGTGGACGTTGACCATGATTAGCGTTTGGCACATATTTCGGCCAATCATCAAGCCTAATATTTGAAAGATTTCCCGATTTAATCGTTAACAGTTCGAGATTTGGCGAGACTGTCATTCTTAATTCACCTGCGATATGTATTTAGTGTTTACTAGACACTGCGCGTGCGAGGAGTTTGATTCAAGACCTGCCCAGTCTCGTGTTAGCTTTATATGGCAATGTTTACTACACTTTCACATGGAGTGCGACGAGACTCATTTTCATTTGTATAATGAAAAAGAAATAAAACAAATACATGTAGATCTTGAACTCATTGAACCATAGCATGCGTACATAATACGCATATTGAGACACAGTTTGTTGAAATGAGTTAAGTAAGGTTACAGATATCACAAACTTCGGAAAACTTTTTCTAAATTTTATTATCGAAATTTACCACTCATTAGTAAATATAATTGCAATCTACGGACGTTACTGCAACAAGGCATTTCTCAACCAGACTTTTATGGGGATGTTATCTACAAACTTAGGAAAATTCGGGGTCTTTATTAAACGCATTAAAACATTTAAAAAGAAAGGTTATGATCCTATTATATTGCAACGCACTGCATGTTTGGTTATCGACCCTTTTACAGTCGGTAGCTACGCTTCCCTCTTTGCTTGCGCGATGACAGGCCGAGTGTAGTACTCTATGATGGTATACTCTTAAACTTGGATACAGGATGAACTTACCAGACTCATGTATTACTTTTTCCCTGTCGTGCCCTTAAAGGCTTACCTGCAGGTGCTCTGGCTTCAGCAAAGTCATTGAGTACATATTTGACGGATTGTCACAGTTATTATGCTATGTTTTACATGTTGTCCTGTGTTCACCGTCGTCTATGTTGTGGGTAAGTCCAGCGGGGATACCTTTATTTACACTATTTGTAAAGCTAGGGTGACTTTGAGAGAAGTGTGAGGTTAGGACGTCCGTAAACCGGTTTAAACCCCCAGTGGTGTTTTTGCTACTGACCGTGCCAAGGCGGTACTCTCTTTGTCACCCTTCCTTTTGTTTGCCATGCGTCTTTGTGCTTGTGATTTTGTTTATGTGTGGAACGTTTGTCTCTGGTTCTTGTGTGTCTTGGTGTTTTTTGTGTTCATCTCGGATGTGAGTGTGCGTTTGGGTGTGTGGTTGTGTGTGTGTGTATGTGTGTCATGCTGTCTATCGGTGTTTTGGTGGTGGTTGCGTCTTGTATGTGGCTTTGCCTGCTTGACTTTACTACTTGTCCATTCAGTTACAAAAAGGTTACATAATAATAACACATTACTTTTCCTTCATTATTTCTTTTTATGACCTATTCAGTGTCGTAGTGTCGTAAAAGCCAAGTCACTCATTCACTCACTTCTAGCGTCGATGGCGAGGCCTTACAGCAGTTTTTTTTAAAAAAACAACAACAACACGTTCATCATTCACCTAATTACTCGGCGGGTCATCAGAGTCTATCAGCCACTGAGTATTGGTATTTAATACCTGATGACGGAGTCTCCAAAAATGATTTACACGAAAATAAAAAATCGAAACTATTCAATTGAAAATCAACGTGACTTACTGTTTTACTAAATAACAACTAAATGGAAAAAGCTTGAGTGACTTTGAGATAAGTGTGAGGTTACGACGTCCTTAAACCGGTTTGAACCTCAAGAGGTGATTTTGCTAACGGCCGTTCCAAGGCGGTACTTTTTTGTCACCCTTACTTTTGTTTGTCTTGTGTCTTTGTAATTGTGCTTTTGTTCATGTTTGGAATGTTTATCTCAGGTACGTGTGTGTTTGTTGGTGTTTTCTGTGTTCATCTCGTACGTGTGCGTGCGTGTGTGTTGTGTGTGACATGCTGTCTATCGATGTTTTAGTGGTGGTTGTGTCTTGTATGTGGCTTTGCCTGCTTGACTTTACTACTTTTTCATTTTACAATTACAAACGTTAAATTAGGACATACGACGAGAAAACATAATAAACCAGACACAAAGCAATTACCCACTATTTGTTGTTTGTATTCATTTATGATGCAAAATTATGCTTGTAATTGTATTCTCAAACACAAACTTAAGTTCGCCTTATCCTTAGCCAAATCCTATTATTGCATACGGTATTTTTAATTATGTTGTTGATGAAGAATGTTTCCCACATGAAAAGGGTAAATCTACATTTTAATAGTTTTTGTCTGGATGTGAATACGATCCTCATTCTAATTTCAATTTTAGAGACACAGTGCATTTATTTCGGTAGCAGTCAATCAGTGAATCTTATTATGAAAAAGTCTGATATAATGCTATATAACTGGCTCAGACACTACAATAATAGCATCAGCTTATTTTTGTAATTCTGAAAGAAAGTACGAGACCCTTTGAAAGCAAAATTAGTTTTTTTGTGGATTTTCTTGTTGTATTATATACTAAAGAAGTCATGTTTGGAGCGGTTGATGGTGGCAGTCTATGGAACACGTCCAACAAACCCGTTTAAAAATCCATTGATACTACCAATAAGTTTACACAACATGTTACACAGGTTCACCCTCCTCATTCACCCATTACTTCATTTACTTTTATTATTAAAAATGTAACGTCTTCTTCCTATTCGTCAGGAGGTGGTATTCTTCGTCGACCTAGTGGCAAACAGGTTAGATATGGATGAGACGTCAAACTACTCACAATCTAATATATGCCCTAGCTTGCAAATGCCATTTTTTTTCGTTTGTGTTAGGTATTTATTTATGCACCCAGAGAGATTTGAACACGTTTGATCATCAAAACCTATAGCCACAGGAAGGGTGTACCATTACCTTTATCAACATTTATCAGAAGGAATTCAATAGTATAGAGTAAAACAGGGTTTGCCATGTTTCGGATACATATCAACTACACTGTCCATAGGATCGGGATGCTACACTTTCCACATTTACCAAGGACCATTGCTGGTCTCATATGTCAACTGCAATAACAAGTATTCCGGAAACGGAAGGAGGACGTCGTATCATTGTTTTAGTCGTACGATTTATTACTCCAAAAACACCAAGTGACAGCAAAGCGAAGTGTGCGCACGCATACATATCAGACATACCACAATAACTAACACACACACACGCACGCATGCACGCACGCGCGCATGCGCGCGCACACACACACACACATGCACAACTAACGTTAATAAATGGTGAATGTATATGAAAAATAATGAAAACGTACACACACAAGCGCGCACACATACGCACGCAATCACGTACGTACGCACGCACGCATACACACACACTACACACCCCAAACACACGCACGCATATACATGAGACGAACACAATAATAATTAACAAACACACACGTATCAGAAATAAACATTCCAAACATGAAAAAAGCAAAATTACAAAAACACAAGACAAACAAAAGTAAGGATGACAAAGAGAGTACCGCCTTGGCAAGGTCAATAGCAAAATCACCACCGGGGGTTTAAACCGGTTTACAGACGTCCTAACCTCACACTTATCTCAAAGTCACCCTAGCTTTACAAAAAGTGTGAATAAAGGTATCCCCGCCGGACTTTCCCACAATATGTAGAACGGAGCACATCTCCATCTAGAAAAGGATAATTAACAGTTTTAAAATTAAAATTAAATAATATGTCGCAAACATACAAAGAAGGTGAAAACCGGGATACCGTCTCCGATGATAGTTTAAGTATATGTCTGTATATCTTGCGCATCAACATAGCATTTAATATGGAACAGACAAATGTATTCGTGTTTCAGCTAGATAAGAGTTATACGTTTGGATCGGTTGAAACAATATATTTTATTGTTTTTAATTGATGCACATTTCCAGATTTTATTTGCTGTCTAATGTTTCTTTATCGGGTTGTGTTATATAGACGCTTACACATGCTAGTTAATTATTCAATTAATATAAAATACAGCATAGTTTTATACCGGAGCAGTTAGTGTACTACTAGCCAGAAACAAATCAACAGGCTGTAAAATATACTTCTCATCTCTAACTGGCTCACCATTGTCAAACCCGAAGGCTAGGTTATCGCGCCTGTTTCTCTAAAGCCGCTCTCCTATCTCTGGAACATTCAATTTAGCATATACTTGGGAAAACGGACATTAATCAACACAATCAACAAACACCAACCAACCAACCATTGTCAACGTAGGCTGTGCAGTGTAAATCTTCTATTACCAATAGACGTGGTTTAATTGGAACAAACATCATGCAAGACAGCCCCATACTGCAGTGCACTGACTTGTTTTATCTTCCGGTGTTGTTGTGCACTGTTGTATATATAAATTGTATTCTATTTAAAAAAAATACAGGACTGAACAAGACAACATGTATAGACATTATACTTTCTATATCTAACTTATTTCAGATATCTGCTCATTTTTGCTGTGTGCCGAGGTTTTTGTGACAAACCTGTGTTTAAGCAAGGTGACTAAACAGACACAGGATTTCCAGTAAAAATGAACCTATAGTGAACATATGTTTGTCACTGGTCAGCCATCTTAATAACAAACATAGTGTAATGTTTGCGCGTAGCGACACATGGCAATTTGGCATCCTGCTTCGAAGTTTAGACTACATTAGAATGTTTCTATCTAGATATAAGCGTGTAGGCCTGTTTTATACCAACGGAATCACACGTCAAGTTTAGTTAAATGCTCCAACTGCGTTATGTTATAAATAGGAATAGAATAAGGCTAGGGAATAAAACCTAAATGACACTCAGGCATGGGTAGCAAATAACACGCAAAACTGATCAAAAACAGTCATAGCTGAAGCGTTCCAGGTAGACGAAGAGACCCTTGGAATTGAAGTAAACACAAACAATTTATCACGAATGAAGCGCTTGACATATTTGAAAAGAGAACAACAGAGAAGTGAGACACATAAATGTATGTTTGTAGGTAATAACATATTAAATGTTAAAAGAGAAGTCAGAAAATGACAGCAGTTTATAGAGGATTGAGGAGGGCCAATGTAAAACCACGGAGGTAATGGTAACAGCAGAAAAAAAGCCAAACTAAAATTAAACATCTCGGTAAACCAGTTTCAACTTAGATCAACCGGTGTTTAACTGATGACAGAGATGACATAACCCTGTCTGATATCGTTGTTAATAGATAAACTGAAATAGTTCTTTGCACTGCACATGCACACTAACATTAACACTGCTTCCTGCGACACATCTTTGGCTATGGATGCTTCAGGAAAATATTTAAAGCATCTGCGAATACATCGCATCCTTAATCGGCTTGCAGCAATTTAACTATTGCTTACTCAATTCTAATAATCTTAGTTCTTATGTATGCAGACACGTTGTATTGTTCCGTAGAAAACTGAACATCTTAATGCATCTACTTCTGCATATCTGCTTCTGCATTCTTTTTCAGATCCGTGAGTGTATATTTTGCTTTACTCATTTCGATTACGTTACATTTGCTTAACATGCATGCATATTGAATGGAAAAGTAGTAAAGTCAAGCAGGCAAAGCCACATGCAAGACGCAACCACCACCAAAACACCGATAGACAGCATGACACACACACACACACACAACCACACACCCAAACGCACACGCACACACACATACGAAATGAACACAGAAAACACCAAAAGACACACAAGAAACAGGGACAAACGTTCCACAACATGAACAAACCACAAGCACAAAGACGCAAGGCAAACAAAAGGAAGGGTGACAAAGAGAGTACCGCCTTGGCACGGTCAGCAGCAAAAACACCACTGGGGGTTTAAACCGGTTTACGGACGTCCTAACCTCACACTTCTCTCAAAGTCACCCTAGCTTTACAAATATTGTAAATAAAGGTATCCCGCTGAAGTAACACAAACGCATTTGTATATTTAAGTATAATACGTGCTATATATAAAGTGTTGTATCATGTATATTGGTACACGCGCATTCACTTATCTATCCAATGCTGTATTAGCAGTATATTCACTGTTTGTCTTTCGCGTTTGGTATGCAAGCCTGTATATAGGAAGCGTAATTAGAACATTATGTTTAAATATTTTTGTATTTCTCCATTAAACCCTATGATACTGCAAGCGATGTATAGTTTATTTCACTGAGTTGCACAAAGGCAATGTACAACTGAGAAATGTGATACTTTGCTACATCAGTACGCAGTGTTTATCACTGAAATTGTAACATATGATGAGGGCCCAGTTCCAATTTTCTGATATGGTCTATCATTAGTTAACATTGTATAATATACATCTATCTGGAACTAACGAAGATTGACACTGTATACTGCCATTAATCTTTTCATGTTTGACCCGCATTTGAACCCAACTAATAAGCTGATATTCATGATTCGGACATATGAATTCAGTCAATAGATATGTTGTCTGAACAAATAGTACTCTTTCTGTAAATAGTAAAAACAGTTAAAATGCGTACTGAAATGCTAAGATCGTCTTTTCTACACCGAACTTTATGTTGTGATCACTCTTTAGAATCGTCTCGTCGCGACGATTCTAAAGAGTGGTCACAACCTAGGGTTCGGTTGAGAAAACAGGTTTGTCTTGAATATGCGTTAGTTTACGCATCTTACCTGTGTAGTTGATGAAAAATAAACAATTTTACATTAGTTGACATTGTGGTAAATGTTGAATCTATAGGTAATTCAGATACAGCAAACTGTAAATTTACGTTTTCTATTCAAATAATATAAATGCACTTAAATCTCAATTTCAGAAACAGTTGCAAATGTCTTCATTTGTTTTCTAAGTATTCCCGATGTGAACATAAACAACGTAAATGATGCAATCGTAAAATTAACACCGACTTAATCAGCCGTTATGTTCATCTCCTGTGTATAATTACACAGCACTGCGCACATTTCAAATTTGCGTCATTTGCATTTGATATTTATTTAACAGTTATGTAATGCAGTTTGTCTCCTATTCGCGTATGATTCGTCAAGGCATTTAAGAAACAACTAGGCGAGTAGCTCACAACTAAGGAATCAAACTGATAACAAAAATTACCGACCAGGTGATATTAAGCAGGATAACAGTCAAAGTTCAAAGTTCACGAGAACTCCATATACCATGATGACATGGTAGCGATTGCGTTGAGCCTATGAACTGCATTTTGTCTATGTCTCTGATAGATAGTGTTTACAGTGTGTTGTCATGTTTCTATGAACGTTTTGTTTGTATTACAAACAACTACGAAATAAATTATGACCTATGTATTACATGCATATATTAAAGTTTCAATCTTAATCATGTTCCTTCTTATTCGTAGTGTTATGGTAAATAGTATATATATGGAAGTTGTAAGAGCATATACATTCTACATAGAATGGCACACTGATGGACCTTGCTATCAGAACATATATGTCAAACTCCTTAGTGTGACAACAATGTATACATATGTTACATTCGGTCGGTGACTAGGAGTATCAGTGATAGACTGCATAATTTAAACATTTGCGATGATTTTTGTATGTCGATTATAATCCAGTCCCTTAGAATAAGCGAAATTTATCATTGCATCACATTGTTTATGTAAAGGAAATCAAATACCAGTTTTGAGAGCTAATATAGGCAGCATTTTCTCATTTCAAGTATTTGTTTTCAACTGTTAGACATATCGTGAACTTTTATTGTAACTTTTTGATTGGTGTTCTATTACAAACAAAGTTGACGTATATGTGATTCTTTTCACAAATGATACCATTAGGGAGCTGTTTTCAGTGTTTAGTTGTTGGCAACAAGCTTTTCGACGTTGCATTCTTATATTTAATTACTATCTATCTATTACATTAAGCTTTACCATTATAACTACTAAATGCAACATGTAAAATGCCGGTATCTGTTTATTACACTATTTGCCGAGTTAATGAAAAATTAGTAAAGTCAAGCAGGAAAAGCCACATACAAGATACAACAATCACGAAAACATCGATAGAAAGCAAGCAATAAACACACACACGCACGCACGCACGCACGACCGCACGCACATACGCACACACATATGATATGGAAATTTTAAACATAAACAAACGCACACGTACAAAGACAAAAGCATGAAACAAATATAAAAGCAATGGTGACAATGGAACTGTCAATGGCAAAACCATCACTGAGGGTTTAAACCGGTTTACGGACATCTTAACCTCACACGTTTCTCAAAGTCACCCTAGCTAAACAAACAGTGTAAAAAAGGTATCCCCGCGGGACTTCCCCACAACATAGAATACGGTAAACACGGGTCAAAATGTAAAATATAGCATAACAACTGTAAAATTCCGTCAAATATGTACTCAATGACCTTGCTGAAGTCAAAGCAACTGCAGGTAAGCCGTTAAGGGCACGAACGAGAAAAGCAATACATGAGTCTGGTAAGCTCATCCCGTTTAAGAGTATACCGTTATAGCGTACTACCCACGGCCTATCATCATATAAAGATATGTAAAACATAGCATAGTAACTGTGATAAATTGGTCAAATATGTAATCAATGTCTTTGCTGAAATCAGAGCATCTACAGGGATGCCGTTTCTGAGTTTAAGAGTATACCATCATAGAGTACTACTATCGGCATGTCATCGCGCAAGCAAAGAGGAAAGCGTAGCTACCGACTGTAAAGGATTCAATAACCAAACATGCAGTGTGTTGCAATATAAATGGGTTACTCCTAAAAGTTTTAATGCGTTTAATAAACAAATCATGAAAATGGGCCGGTATATGACACCGAAATGTCCTAAATTTGAAGATAACGTCGTAGTGTTGGATGGTTGATATCGTTTTGAAGTAACGTCAGTAGGGTAAAGCAAATTAACTCATGCTATGTAGAATGGGACACATCTCCATCTAGAGAAGGATAATTACCAATTTTGAAATAAAAATATTCCCTTTTATCGTACAATTTGGACACGAAATTATCATTAGTGATGAGAAGATTCAAATCTAAAAAGGAAGCCATATTTTCGGATCGATTCGCTTTGTTTAAAGTAAGTTCTTTTGAGTAAAAAGAAGAAACCATAGTTTCAAAAATAAGGTTATCCAAATTCAAAATATCGTCTAAATACCTAGAGCTTTTATTAAAAGCATTAACAGTATCAGATTGTGTATCGCGTTTAGCATAGACTTTCTCATAGCAATATAAAAACAAATCTGCAACAAGAGAAGCACACTTTTTCCCATAGGTATACCAACAACTTGACGATATATGGTATCCCCATAGCGCACACATATGTTTTCTAAAATAAATGTTAGAGATCTGCAAACATCAATGCAAGTCCACATTGTGTAATGTTCAACTTCTTATTTCGAAATGAATGAATCCTGAACATTGCAAACAAGGAACATTGCTCTTGCAAAAGTTTTTTTTCTATTAACTGTCGCGGTTGTTGTAGATTAGTCGGAGAGGGGATACGTTTATTTACACTGTTTGTCTTTTAGGATGGGGATGGAATAAGGGTGAGGTTGGGCGCCCATAAACCGGTTTAAACCCCCGGTGACTTTTGTCACTGACCGTTCCAAGGCGGTACTTCCATCTTCCTCCTATTGTATGTTTGTTTTGTCTTTGTGCGTCTCTTGTTGTTTTTTCTACCTATGTACATTTGCTGTTTCCTTGTGTTGCTGTTCGGGCGAGTGTTTGTTCTGTATGTGGTGTTTCCTGCATGACTCATTTTTGTACTTTAATCAGTTTATCATTTATAAGATGGCGAGGTAGAGTAGCATATAGTGTAGAACAATCATAAGAGATCAATGAAGAAATGCTGTACTGTTCATTTATTTTCAAAGTACAAAAATGAGTCATGCAGGAAACACCACATACAGAACAAACACTTGCCCGAACAGCAACACAAGGAAACAGCCGATGTACATAAGTAGAAAAAACAACAAGAGACGCACCAAGACAAAACAAGCATACAATAGGAGGGAGATGGAAGTTTAGTTAGAATATCATTTGAATTATTTTATGGACCAAAAACATGAATACCAGATTTTTCATATATTTTATCACAGTAATGATTCTCATGTTCATTGATGATAGTAAGACACGACGTCAAAAGTTTAGATAGTTTAATAGTAGTACAACAACTAGAGTTAGCAATAAAAAGCGCTTGATAAGGAGTGTTATGTATTTTCGGAATTCAGTATATAGTAGAATGTTTATGTTGCCTTATGTTACGATCAGACTTTAAAGTATTGCACAATTTGATATGACTATGAGTATATCCTTTTTATGGGTTTGAACTGTAAAACATGTTTGTGAATCAGCTAATTCCTTCTTCAAAACATCAACATAATACTATCTTCAAATAATTATTACATTATGTGATGTCTTGTCAGCAGGAACGAGAAAATAGTTTGAATGAAAATTCGAACTTTTTTTTTCAAATATCGAAATGTAACTCTAGGTCGAGGTGGTAATGACTAGTAATTTGCTTTTGTGAAAAGCAATTCGCGTATCAATAATGTCAAAAATACGTTTCTTCCAATCCGAAAGGGCATTAACATCAGCATGTTCTCGTCGACACCATTTGATGCAAAATCTTGCATAGCTTCGGCAATAGGTGTACGACAAGCGTCAACATCTATTAGCGAAGGTTATCTATACGTGGGTAGTTTAGTTCGGAGAGTCCTGAACTTTTATCTTTAATGATATTAAGATTACCAGTAATGACGTGACCAACTGGCTTATAACCAAAGCGTGAAGTGCTACAGTCAGAAGCAGTTTTATTGTAGTTTATATAGGTTTCTTCTATTTATAGCAGATGATACAGATGTGATACAGAGTTTATGAAATTTTTGGGAATAGTATCGATTACATCTCATTAGAATATCAATATAATCGATAAATTTATTTATTAATTGAAGTTTCAGAAACTGCCTTTTATGTTCAGATTCTTTATCAATATGAGGACAAGTAACATGCTGTGAGAAGCTGTGTGTAATTGAGGCAGTTTTGATCAGCGAATCTGTACGCATAGAAATTATATCAGCCTCCTCGTCTAGGGACGTAATACATGAAAATGGCAAAAATGATAAACAGGAAAGTATATCATTTTAGCTAGTGTCTTTACGAATTGTATGTAAAACATGAATATACATATTAAGACGTAATTTGGGCTTAGTGTGCGCTTAATATTACCATTTCTACATTTACCATGTGATCTGCTTTTTCGTTTACTAGTTATAGATATTGAGAAAGTATCGATGCTAGTATCTTTAGATATATTACCACTTTGGTAAATGCTTTCATTCAAACCCAACGGAAAAGGTGTTGTATTTTGTATCAAGTCTAGTTCTGTAATAACACGATATAAAGTTTTGTGTGAGAAAAGGTATACGTAACATTTGACAGGAGATAACCTTATCTAAAGAGTGTAAACTCCCAACGGACGGCAATGCGGACGTAGCCACCGGTATTGACATACGCATCTAAAAAAAATCAATAAAAACACAACACCAAATACTTCTTTAACGGAACAGCGTGGTAACGTATTATATATATTAAATTCAGTTTTGCATTTTGTTTCAAAATGCGTCACATTAGTCGTAGTTTGGACAACCATAATGCAATGTGTTCTACGTGTGTTACCCCTGACCAGCTGTTTTATCAAGCCGACTCTAACACTGTTTTAGTTGGATATGCATTTTCCGGCAATATAATTAAAATACAATACCATCTAAGATAATAAAGTACCCATTGAATTTGATAATATTCCGTTTGGTATATCCAATAACACACATAACCCAAGAAAATAACAGAGAAGTGTCATTTTCGTCATTTCATCACCCGGAAAATTGATACAGAAATCAATGTCTATTATGCAGCTTTTAATGTGAATCACTTTAGCGCTAGACTGTTTGTATACCTCAATGAGATATAGGGCGACTTCGATCATCGACTGTTGTGACTACTTCGACTAAAGTTTGATCGAACTGTCTCGGGTTAGAGGAAATGACGTCAGTTTGGTGTCTCTGGTTAAACCAACGGTTGCAGTATGGTCGAACTAGAGTAGAAATTCGGAATACCTCAAAAGTGGTTTGCTCCTTTTTGGTGAAGAGCGAGCTAGAGGCACCAAACCAAACTACCCAAACTTCGAACAGTTTGCGTTCGATCATAGACCGTAGTGACCCCTGGTTGGTGGCGGAAGTCGCTCATAGTAGAACATGAACTAGAAGTTGTGAATCATCAGCTGTTAGCAGTCGTGAATGTTTTCAGGGCTATTGTTTCGATTTGCAAAATGTTTAATATATCATTTTGCCGTTTTCTTATTAATACATGTTTGTATACTTAGCAGCTAGGATGCAACTTTAAAAGTAACTTTTACTAGGGCTTGTCAATTCGCCAGTGTTAAAATGAATTCAGAATACCATGGTGTGGGGTAATGCTCAGTACACTTCGTCATTTTGGAATATGGTCACGTGACAGACAAATGCGTGATGCCAATAAACGAACAGAACAACGCATCTCATCAGGATCCATTTTGTTTAAAAAATGACAGTTTGACAGTATTTTTACTCACAGGAATATTATAATTATCCGGAATATAATAATCATTATGCACTTCTAATATACGACCTTGCTTATTCTGTGCAATCGGTGGAGAACAATAACAATTTCTGTACGAGATTGTCATATAGTATATCGTCTTACAGCAATCAGAACTACCCACCTTTGTTGTTATTCAAGTGATTGATATTTCCGTCGTCGCGTTTTATCCGCATTCTACTGTGTGGAGCAGATAATTAGAAAAAGGAAAGTACACTACCAATATCAGAATGTAATTAATATTGCCGTCTCGTATTAAGTTATTCCTTGGAGAAAACAATTCAGGGCATTGACTGTGTTTCTTGTACTCATGCTGTTTACGCTATCAATGTTAGGAAGCATACGGAACTATTAGAGCCGTAACTACAGTACACTCCAGATCGCAACTAATACTAAGTGTGGAAAAGCTTATTTCCATCTACTATGTTTGTAAAGGCATCAGGTCGCGTCTCTATTAGGTGTATGTTAGTAACTATATATATTTTAGCAATTTTAGTTGGTGAATTTAGCCGAAAAGAGAATCGAACGGAAGGTCTAAGTACATGTATGCGTAATGCAGAAAACACCGCCTACAATACACACAACCGCCAAAACAGCACGACGAAGATAAACAGCAAATGCACATGCATGTAAAAGACACAAAGAGACGCACATACATTACAAACAAACAATAGGAGAAAGATGGAAGTACTGCCTTCGAACGGTAAGTGACAAATGTCACTGGGAGTTAAACCGGTGTAGGGCCGCCCAACCTCACTTATTCCATCCCAACTCTAAAAGACAAAAAGTGTAAATAGACGTATCCCCTTTCCGACTAATCAACAACAACAGCGATGGCAAATGCAGTGGTATAGTGCATGTAAAACGAAACATATTTAAGTGAAACAACTGTATCCACCTGTCTCTGGTGTACTCAGTGATTGAGCTGCACACAGAGTAACTGTAGAAAAGTAATAAAGGGTACAACAAATACCACTCGACGTCCTCCTTCCGTTTCCCGATTTAAGAGGTCGCCTCACTAGAGTACTAAACCTTTCTTGTCGGCGTACATGTAAAGAGGGCAGCGTGATTGCAAACTGTAAAAGGGTTGACAACCAAACATGCAATATGTTGTAGTACTATAGGATCATATCCCTTTTTAATGATCTTTTAATGTACTTAGTGAACAAAGTGAGAAAATGTCCAATAATTTTACGATGTTTGTATAACATTCAGGATGTGAAATACCTTGTCGCAGGAGCGACTCATGGTTACATTTGTACTTGCCAATAAGTGAGAAATGTCGATGTTAAAATTTAGAGAATCTTTTTCTTAGTTTATATCTATATACCTTAGTCTATATCCTTGCTTAAGCAGCCTTTCAGTTAAAATAAGAATTCGACTGTTAAAATCGTCAACAGAAGAACCAGCTCTAGCGAAACGAATAAGTTGAGATATATAAACCCCGTAAGATGGGACACGGGGAACATCTCCACCAAGGTGAGGGAAAGTCGTAATATTAAAATCAAAATCGTCTCTTTTGTCATACATTTTAGAAGAAATCACTCCATTGTCAATTTTAAGATCAAGATCGAGAAAATCAACCTAAGTGTCAGAAGGGTTACCTTTATTCAATTTATGTTCTTTTGGGTAAATGGTAGGAATCAAAACACCAACGAAAGGTTTATCTAAGTTGAAAATATCATCAAAATATCGAGAAGTATCATTGAAGGCTTTTATGAGTCTACGTTTTAATAGTTTAGATGGAAATGTAGTTAAAGAGGAAGTCCCTACAATGATTGCATATTTTCAGAAATATCATAAAACTTGGTATTTGTTATGCTCTATCATTATTATGAAGGTTCCCAATTTGAACTTATATCGAAAAATGCCCCTGTGATACAAATAAACCGATTTCATCAATACTGATAATTTTTGTTCTACAACACAATATTATCGGCCTTTTCCGTTAAATTCTTCCGCGTTTCGCCGATGATCACCCGATCCCTCCATTGTTTACATAATAGCTTTCTCGGAAGAGGTCGGAGAATCGCGAATAGGGCGAACAGTTACGAAACTAAAACCCAACCCGAATAAAACTGAAACATCAGGGAGTAAAACCGGGATCGGCGATATCAAACACATGGATGTTTTGTCATTATAAACGGTAATTGGATGGGGCTTTTTGCGATATACTACTTTTCAGCATATAAACAAATGAGTTTTGTATATTTTAAGTGTTTATGAAACGCGTCAAATGTATGGACATCCCCTTTAAGTCAAGCGGGCAAAGCCACATACAAGACGCAACCACCACCAAAACACCGATAGAAATTTTAAAATCAATAGTCTAAATCTACGTTTAAATAGTTTTTGTCTAGATAAGGTTCTGCACTGTTTGCTTATGATATAATATAGGTCTGATTATTTGGTTCATATCATGGCTAAACATTCTTTAATCATATGCCTTTATAAAACGTCATCTATTGATATGCATGATAGTCTTCCTTCTATGACTATGCATGGGGTAAAGTATGACAAAATATATTTGTGTAGGTTTAGCAACAATATTCTGAAAATTGGTGATCCTAATAACATCAAAACTGATGATCCCGAAGGACCAGATATACACTGAGAAGGAGGTACGGGGCGACGTTGTACGGCCGCCACACAAGCACTTAACACCTGTTGTGAAGTACATATGTTCTGAAAATGGGTGATCCTTCGAATGCAAAAGTAGAAATGCAAGAAAGAGAAAATTGCAGACTCGGTTTTATTGAGTCTGTTCATGAGTAGTAATTAAAAATGAAACACTGCACTTGCCACATAGCACCGAAGCAGTGTTCAATTTTCAAAACTAATAACATCAAAACTAATGATCCCGAAGACCAGAAAATAGAACAACACTAAGTTCAATGACACGTTCTGCTGTCGCAGTAGTACGACGAAACAAAATACAACAATTCTCAACTGAATAGTTCGCGATTCTTCTGAATATCATATTCGTACGTAATGAGAATGCTATATGACTTCAGGGTATTGGTATTCCTCTGTGTACGAATTGTGCACCACTGGTCGCATATTTGATTTTATATGAGAGATATTTTATGTTGAGTCGGAACCTAGTCTGAAGCGGATATCACCAAAAGTAGATTTCAATGAAACTTCTCAATATTTGAACGATATTTTCAACATAGATAGTCCTTTCTTTGATATCATTATTCCTACCATTAACCCAAAATAACTCATACTGAATAAAGCTAACTATTCTGATACCTACGCAGTGTTCTTGTTCAAAACCGTAACATTTATAGTGGAATTATTTCTTCAAACATTTATAGCAAACAAACGACTCATGTATTACTTTTTCCCTGTCGTGCCCTTAACGGCTTACCTGCAGGTGCTCTGACTTCAGCAAAGTCATTAAGTACATATTTGACGGATTGTCACAGTTATTATGCTATGTTTTACATGTTGTCCTGTGTTCACCGTCGTCTATGTTGTGGGTAAGTCCAGCGGGGATACCTTTATTTACAATATTTGTAAAGCTAGGGTGACTTTGAGAGAAGTGTGAGGTTAGGACGTCCGTAAACCGGTTTAAACCCCCAGTGGTGTTTTTGCTACTGACCGTGCCAAGGCGGTACTCTCTTTGTCACTCTTCCTTTTGTTTGCCTTGCGTCTTTGTACTTGTGATTTTGTTCATGTGTGGAACGTTTGTCTCTGGTTCTTGTGTGTCTTTTGGTGTTTTCTGTGTTCATTTCGTGTGTGTGTGTGCGTTTGGGTGTGTGGTTGTGTGTGTGTGTGTGTCATGCTGTCTATCGGTGTTTTGGTGGTGATTGCGTCTTGTATGTGGCTTTGCCTGCTTGACTTTACTAGTTTTCCATTTATTCGTTTCGCTAAAGCGAGTGCCTATGTTGATGATCATAATATTCGCAAGTATATAGGTATCATACGCTAAGACAAAAATTATCTAAATCTTTTCATCCAAATCCCTCACTTATTTGCAGGCATAAGTGTATTCTGAAGGTGCTCCTGTGACAAGGTATTTCGCATCCGAATTTTTACGGTGGTGTGACTTACAAACGTCGTAAACTTACCGAACATACCCGTTTTCATACTTCTCTCATCCAAAGTATTTTAACAACATCAAGGGTGGGTATGGCCCAATTCTATAGAGACGCATTCTTAAATCCTGAAACGGAAGGAAGGTGTCAGGTCTTCGTTGTTTATTTTAGTCGAACGCTTCATTTGTTTTGTTTACAGTTTACTGTGATTGCCACATAGTCATGACGTACACTTGCAATATGTGAATCCAGTTTAGTTCACGTAAATATGTGATTCGTTTTACATGCAATTCACCACAGTATTTGCTATTGCAGTTGTTGTAGATTAGTCGGGGATGGGATATGTTTATTTACACTGTCTTCTAGAGTGAAAATGGAATAAGTATGATGTTGAGCGCCTCCAAACTAGTTTACTCCACCCCCGAATTACAATTGCCAATAACCGTTCCAAGGCGGTACTTCCATACTCCACTATAGTGTGTGTGTTATGTCTTTGTGCGTCTCATGTTGTCTTTTGATAGACGTTGCTGTTCCTTTTTGCCATGGTGCTGTTCGGGCGACTGTGCATTTTGTATGTGATGTTTCCTGCATGACTCATACATGTACTTCCCTTTATTATTGTTATGTCTTTGTGTCTCTCGTTTTGTCGTTTGATAGGCATATTCATTTCCTATTATCTTTTGTGGTGAAGTTTGTGCGGGTATGTGTTTTGTATGTGGTGTTTCATGCGCGACTTATACATTTACGCTCGACATTAAAAGGGTAGTTCTAGGACTGGTCAGCCCGGTGTCAGGATAATGTGACTGGGTGGGGTGCCCTTGCCATGTGCCCGCGGCAGGGGCATTCCAGTGAGGCAGCACAATAACTTGTCTCAAGCGGGTGCCATCTGTAATAACTGAACTACTGTTGGTCGGACGTAAATCCCAAACTCACTCACTCAACATTTACTCATATCATAACACATATACAATAGTGTATGGTACGTTCGAGTCAAAATCATATAGATTTCATATCTGATAAAGACGATCGTTAATCCAATGCTCAATAACATAACGAAACGATACATAATATACGTGTCAACAATATATATTTAACTGATTCGAAGTACTCTGAGTTCTTACTTTGTAAAGCCACTAAACATGTGTTAAATTGATCAATCTGACAAGGCCTGTCTGACTGACAAGTATGCACCGCATAAATTTAACGATAATATCAAACGAGACGAATCTCTGCAGTGTCGCATACCCTCATTGTTTTAAATGTTATTCGCGTCATTGAATATGCTACATCATTGCAAACACATACTAGATCTTGCTATCGTAAAACCTATTTATATGTTTTACTCAGGATACAATGATTGATGCTTCTCAACCATATTGTTATAGTTGATTGTTAGGCGTTAGAGTAATGTGTCCTAAGCAATCGTTAGTACATATTTAACCACAAGTGCCCTTCGCATGCTATGTCGCAACCACAACAACAACTCCATAACAAATACATTATATGTTTAATCACATGTCATAAGTATCTATCATACCAAATGATAGTTTTCTGACCCAACCGAAACCGATCGTACTGACTTGCAAACTGAAAGTAGTGACTTCCACCGATATCAATATTAAGCTTAGACATTTCCATCATATTTGCGATTTATTGACGTCTGTTCAATCGGCATACGATTTTGTTATATTTTGAAGCATACTGTGTTTAGAAACATATAACCTATATGACATTGTACAGTTGAAACGAGACTGAAATGTTTTGCAAAGTATCATTTAGAAACAAGAGAGTCGTCAAGGGGTGACAAATGCCCCCAAAGTGTTTGACACCGAAATGCATTTTGGCGGAAAAACAATACAATGTAATGCAGGTGTAACATGAATTTTGATGCTGTTAAAAATGACACAGGAGTCGGTTCTTAACATTAAAATCAGAACCTTTGACGTTTATGATAGCTAAGAAAAGAGACAGGGGTTGAAACTTAGTTAAAAAGGACCCTAGGTCATTCTTAATGTTAAAAAGGACCCTGGGTTGATTGTCAACATTAAAAACAGATCCTGGGTAAATTCTTAACGTGTTAAAAAAAGACACAGGGTCAAATTTCAATGTTAAAATAAAACGCTGTCTTGATTGTTACTGTTAAGTTGATTCTTAACGTTTAAGAAAGACCCTATGTTGATCCTTAACGTTAAAAACATACTCTCGGTCAATTCTAAACGCATGGTCAAAGTTTCATGTACACTGGCTCTTAGACAGGTGCAACAGAAGTTACCGAATATGGATCTATATTCTTTGCATAAGCATGTATAGCATCTGATTTAGGTAGTGTTGTAAGCAAGCAATGAAGACCCAGTAGCTCCTACAGAAGCTGTCTGATATGGGTCTACATTGTTATAATGCTGTAATTCATCTGAAAGTTCTGACACTGCAAGTATTTGAACAGCATGGCCTACCCATGTACGAATAGTATTTAGAGCTCTTTATAATGTCTGATTCATGCTAAAGCAGTAACAAACAGTGTAGACTCTGTAGTTTGATTTGGGTATACACTGTTTGCCTAAGCATACCTGTCCAATACTTACAGACTTATACCCTTGCAAAGAATTTATTTTATCTCTCTCAATAACTTAAGTTGGGTATACTGAAATCGGCTTGACTACATATGTTCATAGACGGAAATTTATACCTTCTACTCCTCTCAGTTGAATATCGTTTAAGCCGGTGCTCGGGGGTGTGAGCAATGTTGCACTTTTCAGTATTGGTTATGAACAGACACAATTTTCTAGTTTATTGATGCTTTGAAAGGACCATCCCTTATTCGGAACTTAAATGTAGACAGCACAGGAGATCCAGGAATGGTCACTATAATATGTTGGTGTTATTCTAGTTCCTTGACTGGTGAGACCCAAAAGATACATGTGGTCGGGACAAGAACCTGAGGAATGTGTTGGGTGTTGATACACATTGTGAGAATCCTACAGAGGTCAGAGTCTGATATATATCTGGCTTTTGGTTTCCCATAATATTCTGATTAAAATCACCAGTTACAACAATCGAAGGATGGTACTCAATGCTTTGTATCCTTCTCACATGAGTCAGTATCTGTGTGCTTAGACATGATGCTGAAGCTGGCGAAGATGGAGAGCTGTACACAGCAATCACATATATCACAAGGTTTGATTTTGTTTTCAACTGGCTCGTTAAAATTTGCAGGAAACTGTCTGAGTATGACGTGACCTGACAACACTGAATGAATGCAGCTTTTCTGGCAAGTATTGCAACGCCACCCCCACGTCCTCCATGCATGCTTGTTTTGTTTGACTGAAGAATGAAGAAGTCAGTCTCGAAATCTGTAAAATCAGCATTATTGCGACTAAGCCAGGTTTCAGATAACACAATCACTTGAGAGTGTGTAGCAATTTGATCACAGAGGAGGTCTTGTTTGTGGCATGGAAATGATCTGATGTTGAGCACTGAGACAAGTGTGGAGTCTTGTATGAACTTCATAAAGTCGTAGTACTTTGTCATGTTATTATTACTTTTGAGACGACTCATTTCTCTTTGCACTTGGTTGTTGACTTTGATTTTGTTGCTATCGAATTGGATTAGATGTAATCCCTTAAGAGATCTGGCTCTACTTAAAGCAACATATGCTTGTCCTCCACCAAATCTTCCATCAAATGAAACCACTATTGCATCCACAGTAAGTCCTTGTACCTTATGGATTGTACAGGCCCATGCCAATTTCAATGGGAACTGATATCGTGCAACTGTCAAATTCTTGTTCTTTCTGCTGACAGTGAAGGAAGTTTCTGACCTCAGTATTGGTGTCGCGTTTGGATGTGTTTGCAATTCTAACATGTACGGCGATTTCAATCTTACCTCATGACCAACACGTTCATTGTCAAATAGTACGGCGATGGCAACTGTCACACCATTCCCAGATTTCACAAAAGCAACAATCTTACCCTGGCTGCCATTTACTAACCCATCAGCAACATCAAGATTTCTAGTTAGCATGACTCTTGCTCCTAAAGCCAGCTTTACTTCATCAGGCAATCCTCCAGTGAATTTTGAGTCATGTTTAAGTTCATAGGTTTTCAAGCTTTCTGGTTTTTTGTCAATAGCAACTAAAGTTTCAATGTGTTGGTTCAGATTTTCCAATTGCATGTTATTGTATGTGTCAACATCACAGTTTCTTGCATATACATGTAGTATATCATTCAATTCTGCACTTTCAGGAACTTGTCTTGATATCAGCAGTTCAACATCATTTTTAGTGTGAGAGTTGATGCGTATTCGATTGAGCAATTCAGCAAATTGAAGGTCTTCTTTTTGCCTCATGATGGTTGTAAGTTCATTAAATGTGAAACAATTCCAGAGTGATCCATGAAGTCTGGCAATTGGGTCTGACACAGGGTTGAAGATGAACTGTTGCTTCACAGGTGGCAATTGATAGAGATCTCCCAAGACAATCACTGATACCCCGCCAAAGAGTTTTGTGGAGCTCTTTACCTCAGACAGTCTGTAGTGTATCTGCAGCAGAAGATTGCTTCCTACCATAGATATCTCATCCACTATAAGCATTTGTAAATTTCCAAGTTTTGACCGCAAGGTATTACGTTTATCATCTGATAGTTTTATGAAGCTTTTTGTTTGACCAAGGGGCAATAGGAATGCAGAATGGAGTGTTGTCCCTGAAATGTTGTGAGCCGCCGTGCCTGTTGGGGCTGTAAGGATAATCTGAACATCATCAGGATTCTCACCCTCCACTTGAAATACGCGCAATGTCATCTGGTATATAGCAGATATTAGGTATGATTTTCCAGTTCCAGCTCCACCGGATATGAACAGCAGCAACTGATCTGGTTGAACAGAAGTTTTTCTTGAGTGAACTGTTTGTTGACACCATTTGAACACAGTTTGAAAAGTGTCTCTTTGTTCAGTGTTCAGATTTCTGATATGGTGGTAGAACTGATCATTGGGCCAGATTCCTGGTCTGATGTCCAGGGAAGATGAAGAACTGGATGAAGCCACTGGGACATCTGTTTGAGGTTGATTGTCATGCATGATGTCTGGATTCAAAATTCCAAAATCTTCATCTTCAGCAGCATTCGGGTTGTCATCATTTTCTTGTATAGTGGATGGAGCTATATCATCAAAGGCATGAATGGGTGGACCGAGCTTCAAAATGCTCTACTGCTTCTGTAATGATGTCTAGGTGATGCTGAATTTCGCCTCTGTTTTGTTCAATGGTCTGTATGTTCATAATGCTCTTTATATGATGGCAGCTGCAAAAGATTTTGTTCATTTGTCCAGGGAAGGAAAAGGAGCAGCTGTGAGTAATAATACTCTTCTGGCTGTTTCAGAACAGAATAGTGATGGTATCGTAGAACAGATGCGTTTTTGTTTTTTCTCATATGCCCAAGTCCATTCTTTAGACGAATTGAGCTTTCATTTTGTTCTTTATCTTCCTCATCATCTGAATCCTCTCTTTTACTTTTTTTCTGGTGAGTATGTAGTGGCAAAATGAGCTAGGCACGTGCTTTCTAGGCAGTCAGGTCTAGCTGCATATCTGTCTATTACTGATGTGAAGAATACATCTTCCTCATCATCTTCTATTGCCTGTATAGCAGATATTGGCTTCAGTAAGGCTACCCTTTTGTCTGGCTGATCTGCTGGAACAAACACAGTTGAAAAGTTGGATTTGAATAGTGGGAGACTAAGCAACCGGTGTACTGCTTCTTGTGCACTAAGTTCACGAGCATTTAGAAAGGCATTAGCACACGATTTTAATTGTTCGTTCCAGTTGAAAGTGGACAATTTTTTTAGAACTGTTGTCATTTCCCTTTCATCTTTGGTGATATATGACACCATATATGCAATGCATGCATATGGATCCAGGCAGTACTGCAGATCCATATTAGCTTGCCAAGCATTGAGCAGGGTACTGTTGTAAGGATTTATAAATATTTCACTTGGCTATCTCTGTAGGATAACTGCTTGTCCTCTTTTGGTGATAGACAGGGCATACATGTACTGTTCCATGGTAATGTCAGAAGTTTCCAGTAAGTCCTCTACAGACATTTTTTCGTTATCTTTGTCATTTTCAACTAGATTGACAACATCAGTCAGAATGTCAGCAGCTGTCTTGAGGGTTGCCGCTTTGAACTCAGGGTTGTCGGATTCCAATGGAGAAGCTATCAAAGTTTCAGGAGACGGAAGCTTTGGGTAATTAAATCTACATAGTTTACCCCTTTTCTTACATGATGCTGTATGATGGTGCCTTTGCACAGTTGTGACAAGGTTGTGAAGTTCTGGCTGAGAATCTTTTGGTGGTATTTGACAGGTTATATACTGATCAATGAATTCTGTTATGTTTTACAGTGGGTCGCTGAGATTTGGGGCATTTTCAATCCATAGGACACAATGGGCATGGGGCGAACCCCTTTGCTGAAATTCTATTCGGTATGAATAGTGTGTGATTTCCCCTAGTGGCTTGGATGGACTTAGCAGAAGATCATGGACAAAACACTGTAATCTGTAGTCAAAGTGCCTTGCTGTTGTGACAGGATTTGACCTTAGCAAAGCTGCTTTCTCTTCCCATGGTAGGTTTTCTATTTCTTCATCATCTAAGTGTCGGCCTTGTTGCCTCAATAATGCAGTCAGGCTATCTGTCCATTTCATATCAGCAGATGACACTGTTAAGAAGAATGTAAAAATTCCAAACTGTTTTACAGCTGCCATGAGCTTGAACATGGCTTTCTGCCAGTAGGGTGGTGATCCCCGGACTGTCTGAAGGAAATTGTAAGCTTTATCTTTGAGAATCAAAGATTTAAGTTTATCAGGATCTTTGACGAAGCTAGCACCAAGTGTTTGCTCGGCGGGTAATGTTCTGAAAGACTTCCGTATTGCTATTGAAACCGAGTCCATTACCTGTTTATGTTCTGTTATATACTGCGCGAAAAACAAGTATTCCAGATTTTTTGCAAAAGTTCCCTTGTGGTTTAGTATTCGAGCATTAAAGTATTTTTTCGGTGTAATTGTGATATCTCTTTCAGCATCAAATCCATAGCACCCAGTTGGGAAGAGACTTGGAAATGACTGCTCTTCACATCCAGGGTCCATCATCATATTCAATGGATGTTTTCCTTCCCCTGGAGCTATAGACAACATGTTTGACACATCAGCTGCAGGATCATTTGCCTGAATACAAGTGTCAAATTGTGTTTCCTCTGTTGCAGGTGTTTGTAGCATTATTTCATCCTCTGATGATTCTGATTCTGAATCTGATGACTGCAAGTGTGACTGTTGTTTTCCTAATGTATCACCATTTATGATAACATTTAATCTATCATTTTGAGGGCTCGAACTTTCCTTCTCTTCAACAAAACATTGCCAGACCTCATCATTTTCACGCTGACTTGTAGCATCCCAATTAACACTTTCCACCACATTTTGGTAATATTTATTGTTCATTTTTAGCCAGCTGAATGCCTCTTTGACTTTGTCTGGTCTTATATTTTGGTATGTTACATGTCCTGTATATGATTTCTTTCTTTTTAATTTCACTGGCAAAATGCCAGATGTAGCAAGTGTTCGGGGGAGACTACCACAAACTTCATTTGCATCAACAGGAACATTTACAACCCTGCCAATAATGCCTTTTTGTCGCCCTTTTGGCAGTTGAACTACTTTCATAAAAGGATATCTTCTAGCAAGAAGTCTAGTTTCAAAGTCTGTCAAGTCAGAGAGAACATCAGGTGGATCAGGAACTGACATTTTGTTAACTTGTGCCTGTGGTGGAATTCTATTGTTGTTAATATACCTCTTACAGGTACAGCAGATGTACTGCTTTCCATCTGGTGACACTGTGTTGGAAGTTATCTCTTTTGATATGTTTGAGTCTGGTTTAAATTTCTGCACTGAATTTCTGAAGAGACACCGATTACATACAGTGCATACATATTCAGGCGCTTGTCTCATGTTATGTTTGAAAAGTGATATTGACTTTTGAATATCCATTGAATGCCTTACATTTGTCATTCTTTCCTTGTTTTGAAATCTACAACTTTTCATTTGATTTGTTGTTCGGCTCATACGTGCCTTTTTCATAGTGTCTCTATTTGTAATTCTTTCACTTTCAATTTGATATGTTGTTCGACTCGATGTTGCTTGTTTCATGCACTCTCTGTTTGTCAACCTATCACTTTTGATTTGATCTGCTCTTCGACCCAATCGTGCCTCTTTCATAGTGTCTCTCTTTGTAATTCTTTCACTTTCAATTTGATCTGCTGTTCGACTCAATCGTGCCTTTTTCATAGTGTCTCTCTTTGTAATTATTTCACTTTCAATTTGATCTGATGTTCGACTCGATCTTGCTTGTTTCAAGCACTCTCTGTTTGTTAACCTATCACTTTTGATTTTATCTGCTGTTCGACTCAATCGTGCCTTTTTCATACTGTCTCTCTTTGTAATTCTTTCACTTTCAATTTGATCTGTTGTTCGACTCGATCTTGCTTGTTTCATGCACTCTCTGTTTGTCAACCTATCACTTTTGATTTTATCTGCTGTTAGACTCAACCTTGCCTTTTTCATAGCGTCTCTTTTTGTAATTCTTTCACTTTCAATTTGTTGTGTGGTTCGTCTCGATCTTGCTTGTTTCATGTGCTCTCTGTTCTTTAGTCTTTCAATGGAGATTTGATCTGTTGTTCGACTCGATCGTGCTCGTTTCATGCTCTCCCGATTCCTTTTCTTTCTTATGTCACTTGAACTTTGAGTTGTTTTAACTTTCTGGTTATAAATCTTTGATTGCTCTCTTTCGTCTATTGTCAAATCTGGGTTAACGATTTTTTGTTGATTTCGTAATTTGCCCTATCTAACATCAGGAGATTGGCTAAACCGTACTCCTGTGTCTGGACAGAATGCTTTTGTCATTATATATGCATTGTTTGTTGTAAGTTCTTCGTTTATAACATGCAACTGCTCCGTTTGTTTTGATACTGTTCTTTGTCCATGGAAATGAACCAAATTTTCAGGAAACTGTTGTATGGATGCTTCTTGGAGACACTTGTGTAAATGAATTCTCATAAGAGAGCAATCAAGAAATCTTGATCCAGGTATGCCATTTCTGAGTAGGGTTTCTGCTGTTGATATCGCAAAGAATCCACATAGATTTGTGCTCCCCTGTGATTGTGGCACTAAATATGTAACAGTATTAATATTTACTTGTGGGAATAGCAACTGTAGTTGGTAACGTAGTAATTGCAAATGCTGTAAATTATACAAACTGTCGTAGACATATATACGTCTGTTGCGCTGTGATGATACTAAATAGTGATTGTTAATGAAGTGTATCTGTACAGCAGTACTGTCTTGGGAATTTTTTTTATATCTGCTCTACTTGAACAAGACATTTCCAGTCCAAGGAGAAATGAAGGTGAAAACATTCCACCTGTGTCTGGGAACTGAACTTTTAGAATCTGTGATACATAGTCCATCATTTGAATTGATAGTTCTCCATCTAGAACATCTTCAGCTTGTAGCCCATAGAATGATTGCTCATGAACATCAGCAGCACTGCATATCTGAAGTAGTAAATATATCAGGTGTTGTCAGAAGATATAGTTTGCATGCCTGGGATTAATCTGAATGAGGACATGTTACTAGAAACGCATGACTATTAAATGACTCGAATGACCTGCATGGAAAACTGCTAAGTGACCTTCACCATACTGGATGTTTGTCTGTTTGTCTTAATGTTTTTCACCCTATTAAAATCTAAATGAAATTGAACTTTGCCTTATATGACTTAAGTTAAACTATGCTAAAGGGTTCTATGTTGAGTACATATGCCAAATATAATTTTTTCAAAAGTTATGGAAAACTATTATGACATAGTTCTTATTATGTAGTAGAGCTTTTGATATAATTTGCACTAAATTAGCTTAAGATACCGGTATATAACCACTTAATACACAAATCATGATATTGTTAACATCTGACAACACGATTAGACACTGAATGTTCAGAAAACTGTTTATGGTACATACACATAATGTGACATCAAACCAAATGGTACCACAAAATAACTGATTTTGAATGAGTGAATGAAAGCGGCTACATCTGCTGTATTATGAGGCTGCTTACATGTTCCTGCTCTGTCAGTCTGTGAATAAATGTAGTGGTTAAAATAAGTTTTGTCCAGTCAAAATCAATTTTGTGATTTTCAAAATATTGAAAGTGCTGATTTATAAAATTCTATAAACAAAAGCAGTAGATTCTGATCAGACAGCCCCTTCAGGACCTATCTCATCTATGTTTACTGTGTTTGCAGGGCTCTAATTTACTGAAAGAGCACTTCAGTATACTGAGAAGAATTGTGAGCACTTGATTTATATGGAGGATTCTTATCTTAAAATACTAAATACTTAAAACGTTTAACCATGATGATTATCAGGTGTAATAGCAGCTGAAGCTTCAGTTACAACCGGTTGCATGACTTTTTAAATCGTACCTGCTCTCCGATTTTTTTCGCAGATGAGATTCGCAGAGATTGCTGATGCAGAAAAACGTAGCAGTCAGTTCGTAGTGTTTTTTGCTGCCCGCAAGTGTGAAAAATTTCGTGCGTCATGTGTGCTTACATGTGATCTACGGGCAGTCTGCAGGCTCGAAATTTCATAAGAAAAACGTGCAATGCCTGTGAGTTCCTTTGGGTGTCATTGTGATTTTTGCCGTTGATTGCCCATACAATGGTTGTATGACCGATTGTGACCGATACTTTAATTTTACAGGAGAGAACAACTAGATCAACTAGCAGAATTTATAATACCTGAGACTTCCTAGCTGCCCTCTTTCTCTCCTTTTCCTTTTCTTTTCTTCTTCTATCCATGTTCTACTATTTTTTCATACGATGGTAGTTTTCACAGTATCTCACTTTTATTACAAAGTCTTGTTAATGGTTATATGTATTTAATATTTCTGTCTTTTCACAATATCTTTAAATGTTCTTCTGTGCCTTGTTCTTCATTGTAAGTGTTGAACCTAAAATTTATTTCCATAATTAGCATGAAAAATGAAACATAAAATGGGAGCAAACTATGTCATCACGCACCTATAAAAGGGTTCTGTGGGGACACATTTGTAACTTGATTGATCTTTTCCTTTTAAAACAGCTTGTGATAATATGATCAACTGTCCCCAACGAACCCTTTTAAGGTCTATGGTGACATAGTATACCTCCATACACATTTTCCAAGGTCAAAATAATTGTAAACACATGAATTTTCTGTGTGATTTTCTGGATAAAATTTTAACGGCCATTACTTCTCACATAACTTCCCTTATATCCCGGTTAGAACAACGGGTTAAGATTTACTTAGTAGTAACATCTGTAAGAACACTATTGGTCATTGAATGTAATTACATGACGTCATACGTGATTTAGTAAAACTTGGGGAGACCAACAAAGTACAATGTTTACATCTTATTAAAAAGGCGAAAACACCACTGTTTTGGCTATGTGAGAAAAATAATCTGATGCTCATTGTCTTTTGAGATAAAAATGTTACTGAACTTGCCAAGAACATTTTCAAGCTCACAAAAAGGTTTGTTTAATAACATTTTCTTAGGTTTGTTTAGGAACATTTGATTTTAAAAGACATCTCGCAACAGATTCGCTATATCTTATATAATGAAAGTTTACATATGTAACAGGACTGGTGAAAAACATGCAGCCAGACCGGGGATCGAACCCGGGATCCCTCACTTACAAGGCGAGTGCTCTAACCACTGAGCTATCCGAACCGCTTACCGTCTTTCACCCAGTACCTGTACCCGGCCTGTCACACTACTCCCCCTTTTTCCCTGAGATTCTCGCCGAATCTGCAGCAGAAATCATGGGCGTGCACAGGGTCCGATTTTCAAGTTGGGCGCCAACTGTAACAGGACTGGTGAAAAACATGCAGCCAGACCGGGGATCGAACCCGGGACCCCTCACTTACAAGGCGAGTGCTCTAACCACTGAGCTATCCGAACCGCTTACCGTCTTTCACCCAGTACCTGTACCCGGCCTGTCACACATATATAAGTCATGTATATGTAGACACTAGAATCGTAACAACTAATTGTGGATAGACGGAGGGACACCAGACGAATGGCAATTCTAATGATTCACCCTGAGCTGTGGCCAGGTGAGCTAAAAAGTTTAAATTAAGGAAAAGTGACTACTTCGAGTCATCAGTTAAGTTGAAGCTGAAACTATTTCGAAACATAAATGGATGCTAGAAATTACTGAAAATTATCCATCCTCCAATTTATAGTGCATTGTTGCTACATAACCCTGAAAAGATCTGTGTCTTTACTTTCTAAAATGGCTACAATGTTCCACCTTCCATATTTCATTATAACTATTTTGGCCATGAATATGTAGTAACTACTGAAAAATGAAATAAACATAGAACAGGGAAAGGGTTAAGCAGCCATCTGTCTTAAATACCAAATAACTGACATAATTCCGTGGTCGTAATTGAGAGGTTTTACTGTAACAGTATTTATTGGAAAAGCACTAGCAATCATCCTTCTTCTCTTTGTTCTTATCTGAAAATTCTCCTTCCACTTCCCCTGGACCCTCTTCATCAAACCCTGCATCAAACAGTGACTTATTTCTCTAAATAGAGTTGTCCAACTCTTTTGAAGCCACCTCTTTCTTAAGGACTTGTACTTTCTGCCTTAACTCAGTGCTCTCTCTGTGCAGATGAAGATTGTATTGGTCTACCTGTGTTTTATTTTGTTTGAGTTCATTGACCTTCATCTGCTGGTTTGTAAGGGCATACATAGTCTGGCTGATGAAGGCCTTAGTCTTCAATCGCACTCTGTTCAGATCTTCCCTGGCAACCTGACTTTCCCCGACCATCATTGAGTACATCACTGCTTTGAATTTAGTGTCTACATCTTCCTGGAAACTTTGTATATTATTCACAATGTCATCAAGGCTGGTCATAGGTGACTTAGAGTTGGGAGCTTGGCATCCAGTTGTACAGCTCCCCTTTGCAGGAGATGGACCAGGGGATGAATCCGTACTAATTCTCTTCAAAGGAGATGGACCAGGGGATGAATCTGTACAAATCCTGTTTGCAGAAGATGGACCAGGGAATAAATTTGTATAAATAGTCTTCGCTGGAGATGGACTAGGGGATGAATCCATACAAATCCGCTCTGCAGGAGATAGATCTGAGGAGAGAGCAGTACTATTCATCTTGGCAGGGGATGGACCAGAGGAGGATGAGATACAATATGTCTTGGCAGGGGAGAGAGCAGGGGATGAAAAAGGGTTGTCTTCAGCAGGTGAATTCATGGTTGAATCAGATTTCTGAAAGTATATTTGCTTAAGCTTCAAAAGAGTACAGGGATGAAGATAATAGCAACTAATGTACTGATGAATCAGGGATGGTAGTGGATACAAATTTTACTTTTCGAATATTAGATTGTAATGGGTAAACTTTTATGTCCGATAAATGATCCTAGAATATATATGTATACATGTACTCACATTCCAACTGTCCACCTGATTTAACAGTATGTATACTTTGCAATTATACTATATATTAGCAAGACCATGGCTGTTTGGCCACCCTGAAATATACTCCACAACCAAAAATAATGCTATTACGATAGAGGCACGTACAGTACATGCATTACTACTGGTTAGCATACAAGTGCACTAGATTGCCAAAGTCAAAGCAAGATGTGAATAATTGTGAAAGGAAAGGTGAGTATACTTTAAGGTGTTTCCGGGCACACCACACATGCCTTAACTAAAACACAATAACAATGCTGTTGTAAATTGGATTTTGATTTGTTATTTACATCACTTTAACTATAGTTCAGTCATATCCCATCATCCAGCTAATTACGGTTGGTGTAAATTGGAATAGACTGAAATACAGTGCAAGGTTTCTACTGAGTTAGAAGTACTAGATGGAGTGTTCGTTCACATCTGCTGAAAAATTCATTTCCTAAACTAAGAACACAAATACAGTTTAACAATAGTTAAGGCATGCTCTAGGAGGTAAACCATGGAACATTGCAACTAGCCATTGTGAATGTGCAAGCTTGTAATATGAAGTATTTGTTCTAGCCATAAATTTATTAAACCAAATTTTACAATTAGTTTGCAATTTGGACATGGCTCATCATCAAAGTGTACACAAGGATAGTAACTGGATGCAATGTTTGATAAGGACAGCCAAAGAGAATGCTGCAATGAAAAAAATCATTATCTGTTACCAAAATGTATTCTTTGTATATACGTAGCAGCACAACATTCTGTTTGGTATTTATCCCTATTGTGCCCATATAAATACAACACAACAAATCATGACAAATAGAAAAGTTCAGCGAATATTACCTTATTTTTTATGAAGATTTTTCATATTTCCATCTTGCTGTTTTTTCTCCGCAAAGTGACAAGTGTCATTAGCACGACCCACGGTTTCATCCTGACTGAGCAATGGTCCGAGCACTATGTATTTCATCCATTTTATTTTTACCTTTAAACCCATAGGTGTATTCTTCAACATTGAGCTACAGTCACTCATATTCCAAAGAAAGAATGAGTTATTGCCGATGTACTCGGTTTACCTACAAGCTTTTAATTTCAAAGTTCCAGGTCAATGTCACAGTGACCTGAAAATGGTATGTGTCACTTCACAATCCTGAGATGTACTCACCCACCAAATTTGGAATCCGTAACTGGTAAGGTGTAGGAGATATGCTCAGGACAAGCTTTTTGTAAAATCGAGGTCAAATGTCAAGGTCACAGTGACCTGAAAATGGTACGCGACACTCCGCCATCCCAAGATCAACTCACACAACAGATTCGGAATCCATAGCTGGTAAGGTATAGGAGATATGCTCCGTACAAGCTTTTGTAAAATCTAGGTCAGAGGTCAAGGTCAAGGTCACAGTGACCTGTGCCACATTCCGCCATCCCAAGATAAACTCACATACCAAATTTGGAATCTGTAGCTGGTAAGGTATAGGAGATATGCTCCGTACAAGCTTTTGTAAAATCTAGGTCAGAGGTCAAGGTCAATGTCACAGTGACCTGAAAATGGTACGCGACACTCCGCCATCTCAAGGTGATATCACACACCAAATTTGGAATCTGTATCTGGTAAGGTATAGGAGATATGCTCCGTACAAGCTTTTGTAAAATCTAGGTCAGAGGTCAAGGTCAAGGTCACAGTGACCTGAAAATGGTACGCGACACTCAGCCATCTCAAGGTGATATTACACACCAAATTTGGAATCTGTATCTGGTAAGGTATAGGAGATAAGCTCCGTACAAGCTTTTGTAAAATCTAGGTCAGAGGTCAAGGTCAAGGTCACAGTGGCCTGAAAATGGTACGCGACACTTCGCCATCTCAAGGTGATATCACACACCAAATTTGGTATCTGTATCTGGTAAGGTATAGGAGATATGCACTGGACAAGCTTTTTGTAATATCGTTCAAAGGTCAAGGTCAAGGTCACAGTGAACTGAAAATGGTACGCGACACTACTACATCCCAAGATGAACTCACAGACCAAATTTGGAATCCTAAGCTGGTAAGGTATAGGAGATATACTCCGGACAAGCTTTTTGAAGCTGGTAAGGTATAAGCTTTTTTTTAAATCGAGGTCAAAGGTCAAGGTCAAGGTCACAGTGACCTGGGAATGGTACGCGACACTCCGCCATCCCAAGGTCAAGGTCATAGTGACCTGTAAATGGTACGCGACACTCAGCCATCTCAAGGTGATATCACACACCAAATTTGGAATCTGTATCTGGTAAGGTATAGGAGATATGCTCCGTACAAGCTTTTGTAAAATCTAGGTCAGATGTCAAGGTCAAGGTCACAGTGACCTGAAAATGGTACGCGACACTCAGCCATCTCAAGGTGATATCACACACCAAATTTGGAATCTGTATCTGGTAAGGTATAGGAGATAAGCTCCGTACAAGCTTTTGTAAAATCTAGGTCAGAGGTCAAGGTCAAGGTCACAGTGGCCTGAAAATGGTACGCGACACTTCGCCATCTCAAGGTGATATCACACACCAAATTTGGTATCTGTATCTGGTAAGGTATAGGAGATATGCACTGGACAAGCTTTTTGTAATATCGTTCAAAGGTCAAGGTCAAGGTCACAGTGAACTGAAAATGGTACGCGACACTACTCCATCCCAAGATGAACTCACAGACCAAGTTTGGAATCCTAAGCTGGTAAGGTATAGGAGATATACTCCGGACAATTTGTTTGAAGCTGGTAAGGTATAAGCTTTTTTTTAAATCGAGGTCAAAGGTCAAGGTCACAGTGACCTGGGAATGGTACGCGACACTCCGCCATCCCAAGATGAACTCACACACCAAATTTGGAATCCGTAGCTGGTAAGGTATAGGAGATATGCTCCGGACAAGCTTTTTGTAAAATCAAGGTCAAAGGTCAAGGTCAAGGTCACAGTGAAATGAAAATGGTACGTGACACTCCGCCATCCCAAGATAAACTCACACACCAAATTTGGTATCCATAGCTGATGTGACAAAGGAAATATACTCCGGACAAAAGGTACACACACCCACACACCCACACACCCACCCACACACACACGCACGGTGCGATCACTATATGCCGCCAAAGCCTAGCTTTGGGGGCATAAAAATAAGGACGAGGTTGGGTACCCGTAAACCAGGTTTAAGTCCCTAGTAGCTTATTTTGGTTACTGGCCGTTCCAAGGCGGTACTCTTACTTTCAGCCTATGGTCAATTTTGTTGTTTAATATGCTTAATGTTTAATGTTTTTCGTCTTGATATGCGTCCTGTTGTGTTTTGTCTTGTGGCTTTGCCGTTTCTTGTTTGATGGTGTTTGGTGCGGTGCCATTTCGTGTGTGGCTCTCCCTGTTTGACTATTTGTCCATATTTGCAATGACAGTTGATAAAATATTGCAAATACTATGAAGACATGACTGTATTACTTCTTGTTTATGTATTATGAATTTACTTATGATTTACTTCACAGCAGCAGATGTCAATTGTTTGTGTGGTGGCCGTAGAAAGTAGTCACGTACTTCATTCTCAATGGTGTTTTTATGCTGGTCCCTCTGGATAATCAGTTGCAGTACTTTAAGTTTTGAAATTTGAATACCGATTAAGCTGTTTTTGCTTTCTTTCGATGGGTCTCATCTTGTCAGGATTGTTTTAATATATGGATATCATGAACTAAAATCTGCCTTCACTAATAGCCGGTTTGATGTTCATGTGGTAGCATTGCATAAATGCCCATTGTTATGATATTAAGTGTTTGCTGCGGTCAAATATATCCTGAAAGTGGGTCATCCTTCGAAAGCAAAAGTAGCAATGCACAATAAGAACATTTCATGCTCGGTTTAATTGTGTCTGTTCATGAGAAGTAATTAAAAGTGCAACACTACTCATGCCACTGGCTTAAGCAGTATTCAATTTTCAAAACTAATAACATAAAAACTAATGCCTTCGAAGGACCAGGAAATATAACAACACTGAGAATGAAGTACGTGGCAAGGCAAACACAGAAAATGGCAGACTCGGTTTTATTGAGTCAAGTCAAGAAATATAATGTAATTCAAGATACAAACGAATATAACCAAAATCAACTAAGAGTCGACAATCTGCTTCAACAATTGATCTCACAAATAGCAAATGAAAATAAACATGACTTCAAAATATACCGTTCAGTTTAATGCCACATATATTGACCAACAGTATAAGACATGTATTTGAGAAATATAATGCGATATGAAAATAATCCAGATTCATAGAAAACAAGCGTCACACAAATTGCTTTGTCTGGGTACAATACGAAGCGTAATGGAATGAATAGAATACGATACGAGAAATTCAATGTATTTTATCATGTGTAATTTAAACAAGCAATGCTTCATCAATGATACTACTTTAATGTATCTAAACAAAACGTTTTTCCGAACTATTCCATCACTGTTGTAAACACGGGAATGTCATCCCGACCGATCTGTACCAATTTTGATTTTGTTTTATGTTTTACGAACTTCAGCTTGATAGCCGTTTCCTACCTTCGAGAGTCTTTTATTGCTTGGGAAGTTATAAACGGGATTTGTACGCAATATTGTTCGAAATGGTACATTCGTAAAGCTTTATTTAATGTCGAAATCAGTGAACCCATTTTATGTAATTAACTAAAGAGTTTAAGTGTCTGTCTCCGTTTGTAAATAACTCGCACATTTGCGTTCGCGTCTAAGTGAAAAGTGTAAGTTCAATGTTTAGAACACACTTGAGCGGTTTAGTCTGCTTTATTTATAAAACATGTTTTACCAATACTTGTCTACTTTCATCCATTGATGTACGGTATTTGAAGCTGGCGGAACATTACTTTGTAAACTACCTAAACTGAACAATAATGTACGTTTTCTTTTAATTCAATTACATGCTATATATACATGTAGATTTATACAATGCAAACGTGCCATAAAACAGCTGTTTAGTTTAGCTGCTCTTTTGTCAACGTGTTAATTATCCCTTTCCAAATCTGCTTCATATTAATTACTTCGCTGACACGTACTGCCGTCTGAGTATCATCCGTATACACATTGTTTGCGTTGGTGATCACAGGTTCGGCTTTTGAGCAAAAGGTAAACATATTGCAGTACCGTTACAATAGTAGGAACTACAGTATCAGGTGTGTCGTTTGGAGATATTGGGTTTAAATTGTCAATTATGTCGCGTACCGTAGGAAAAAGGCCATGTTTAATCTACAATGGTATAATTCCTATTTAGAACGCATGTACCATGTTTTTTATGATGGCCTATTTTAATTTCCATATATCCAAATAGTTTCCGTGTTATCAGTGGTGGATATTTCACATCAATATCTTGTTAGTCATAACTAAAACAAAGTCAATGCATTGTTTAAACAGATCATTATATTTTCAAACATGCTGTACAGTAGTTCTTTCACATGATATGAACTATTTATGGAAAGTGATAGATCTATTTGTTTGTTTAGTTTCTAAAATGGCTACAATGATCCATATTTTATTACAGCTATTTTGTCCATGAATATTCAGTAGATATTAAATTTTGGAATAAAAATACAACAGGAAAACGGTTAAAGAATTGGGATCTCCAAACCATTCTAGTTAAGATAACATGTAATTAGAAAGGTTTTAGTTACTAATAGATAAGCAGGGTGCATGACAGTCCTAGGCTTTAATTGTGACACAGACCATAATAGGAAAACCTTTCAAATTATATACGTAAGATGTTGTTTCATGTTAAATGATTCTTTTTGCGTTAAAATGCACTTTGTAGCAATGAATAATGTGTTGATAGTCTTATGAATTTTACACTTTGATCCAACGGTGTTTTGTAAAAAGTATTTTCCTTATCCATTTATAATGCCGGGAGCAAACGTTCAAACAGATTGAAACAGGCTATGTATACCCGCGTGCCATATGGATCAAAACAATTTGAAGCTCAGTAAGTAGTTTCTAAAAAGCGGAAATAAGTAAACGAATGTGCCCTATCAGCATTTGTGGCAGATGTAATTTTTATTGCATGGTAATAGAACATCTAACACAGCATCTCCCTCTGGACAGTATCAAATGTATTTCTGACTTAGCTAGTTTATCTTGCCGTCGCCCTTTATTTACAAATAGAGCTCCGGGGACCGATTTCGCAGGGGACTGGGATCGTTTGCCAAAATGAGATAGATTGCCAAGTTTTTTTGTTTTATTATTTGATTCTGCTATGAACATTCAGCTTTTTCGCCACTTGGTCTGGACGAAACTGACAAAACTGACAACACTGAAATGGAAACCAGAAGCATATATACGAAGATCGATTAAAAACTACATCTAGTACTAGACATTTATAATGATTTATCTGTCGTTCTTCTTATTTCTATAAATATTATGAGACAGGTAAAACAGAATAAACTAAATTAACGAGCATCCCGAATAAGAGTTAAACTGCAGTCAATATGGTAGTCATTACAACGGAGGTCGTCATGCACGCCGCTACCCATACGTTTTGTTTGTGTATACCGCATGTATTATTTCATCTCCGTATTTTCGCCACTTCATCGTTGATGTCTAAAGCTTTTTAATACATGTTTTAATCTTTTACACCATAAATATTCATATAAGAAATAATGACATCATGAATATTAATTCAGAAAAATTGTTGTAATAGCACAAGGACTTTGAAAATTTTGACCACGACAGAAACTATGGGATCAGATCTATATTGCATTATAAGCAAAACGAGCAAACCCCGATCAATCGGCTTCTATAGGCGCTGTATGATCTGGATCTCCTCTTTTTGCAAAGTAAATGTCCCAAATATTATTTGCAAATAATATGACATGATACTGAAGGAAGATCACATGACATGTGGTATGATCGTATTACAAACAACCTCTGATAAGTTAATCATGTATCGTTTCAATCATATCGTAAAACCCTATTCTAAATTTAAACTATCTGCTAAAACCAGATGTATCTATTCAATATATTTCATTTGGCTGTGAATAATCGCTGTAAAAATCACTAGGCATTTCGGAAATCAGTGTTCTATGTTTAACGATATTGACAAATGATATCACACGTAGCATTCAGAAGTTGTTTAGCAGAAACATGTGTATTTCCGTCAGAAATAATTTGTCGGAATTGTCATCTTAATTTGGATGTGAAATAATTAGTTCCTCTTGAAATTTACTTCACAAAATTACAGTGCCGTGCCAATGAAATATGTTTTAGCATTTTAGGATGTTCAACCATGGTACAGTGCAAACAATGTAGGTCCAGATTAATTGTCGATTTAAATATGTGACATCATGCTAATATATTCAATGTTTGTCAGTTACGGCAGCAAATCATAGTAGATTGATGGCAACTGCAAACATTCCACAACCTGATCAAGTATATTTTTATGCAGTAGCTAATCTAGGTCAACACTATGTATAAATGCAAAATCCGCAGTATTTATAGGATACACCTTTATAAAAATACAAAAGGAATGCTCTGGTCTAACAATTTAATGGAATTGTTTTTGAAATACAAGATTTGCTTAAACAGGGCTAAATTTTGAAGCAGCAACCTCATGCCACCCCGACGATTCAATGAATCGAAGGTCTGTTACGTAAACAATGGAGGGGTCGGATGATCATCGGCAAAACCCGAACAATCTGAACGGAAAAGGCCGATAATACTTTGTTGTAAAACAAAAATTATATGTATTGATGGAATCGGTTTATTTTGTATCACAGGGGCATTTTTCGATATCAGTTAAAATGGATAAAATCGTAACAATTAACAGTTGTTCTCAGATCAGGACCCGTGTTTTGTCGAACCTGGTCGGTATCCAAACTGTGGTCACATGTTATAAATGGTGGGAGAGTCCGCCGTCAGCATGCTGAAATATAACAAAACTAGCAGAAAATGTCATTAAGGACAAACTACAGACAAACTACAGACATGACATTGCAATGTTTGAAAAACAAATACTTATTATTTACGAACAAATAGATACGCACATTACGCCTGTATATCGTTTACGCGACTCATATATCATTGGAATAGATACGCACGTTACGTTTGGCTATAGTTCATGTCGCTCATACATACTTTGTTTGCTTTTAAACATCATCTGAGGTTTTTTAGCATTCAAATAACGGACAAATATGTTATCCAGAAGAAAGGTTAGTGATTCGCAAACTTCTGAGCAAGTCCAAGGCTTATCCATACAATACACCTGTAGAGTTAACAAAACAACGTTCTTACCATCAGTTGGCACACTTCTGTGAGTCTGTGATAGCATCGACCGTATCATGTGGCGGTATTCTGGTAGACTACCAATCCGCATACAAAATATGCAGATTAAGGATGCAATTCATAGTCATGTTCCGCACATTTGTCAAATAAATCAATCAAGATATCCTGATAATAATGCTTACTGACAATTTCCCCGTATTATATACAACGCTATCTAAAAGGTAGACATCGGAATGTTTGTTTAATTTCGAAATATTAGCGACGTTTTATTATAACATTCAATGTGTTTTATGACAATAAACATATCAATGATTGACTCTTGATTCTTTGTTTGGCCGAGTCATTGACGCTTGATTTATTGTTTGGCCCAGTCATCGACGCTTGATTCAGTGTTTGGCCCAGACATTCACGATTGATTCAGTGTTTGCCCGTGTCATTTACGCTTGATTCATTGTTTGGCCGGGTCATTAATGCTTGATTCATTGTTTGGCCGATTTATGACACTTGATTCATTGTGTGGCCGAGTCAAACGTTAAGGGTCATATTCATGTTGTAGCATGCTTACATGATAGTGAATATAATGCATTGATACATATGCAAAATCAAACTCCAATGCTGTTCTTTATGTATGCTAGATCCGTAATATCGCCGACGTTTTAAGAAACGGAAAACTATATAAATTCTACTGAACTATTTCTACAGTTTGCGCAAGCCTTAAACATCATGTTTGCAAATATCATTAAAAAGGACATTCTCGGAATCTGTAAATGGATATAGATGTCCATGAGGTAAATGGTTAAAAGTAAACTTCCCTACAAAGAAGCACTGAATGCTGACTTTATCTTTGAAAACTAACCAAACCTTTTTTGCAGACTACATTAACCCGCGTGTATAAAATGTTGAGTAAATAAAAGGTATGATATAATCTCTCAGATTTGTGGAAGCATCCAAAATGAAACAATAATTACATTTATGTTGTCGCGAAATTTGTAATGGCAATTTTTGTCTAGTATAGTGTGCGTTATTTGACTCTGTATACCCCGTCTACCTTGCGATATTACTTAATAAATGTCTTATTCCAATGGTAAACGAAATCGCCACTATATAATATTTAACATTCGGGAAAATGTTTGTCAGACTGCATGCAGAAATATTGCTCAGTGATAATGTCAAGCGGGACGATTTTCAAAAAGTACTGTGCTATAACTAAACAAACTAGAAATGTGTCCATAGGACACTGATGCCCCCACTTCAGATGTTGTGTCATAGAATGTAAGGACTATAATCATGTATGCAACGACTGAAGCGATTTATGCCATTTTTGCAAAATAAAGGGCCGCAACTCCCAAACGACTGAAGCTATTTTTATGGCGATCGAACTTGACCAGGATATGATAGCCACAAACATGTGTGTAAAGTTAGTTGAGGAGTGGACACATATTTTCCAAGAAGAGTCCAGACAAAATATTTTTAAATGAAAAAGTAGTAAAGTCAAGCAGGAAAAGCCACACACAAAACGCCACCATCACCAAAACACCTACAGAAAGCATAGCAATTTATACTCATACACACACATACAGTAGAAAGTCACATACAAGACGCAATCACCACCAACACATCAATAGACAGCATGCCACACACATACAACCACACGCACGAGAAGAACACATAAAACACCAACAAATACCAGAGCACCAGAGACAAACATGAACAAAGCACACAAGCACAAAGACACAAGACAAACAAAAGTAAGGGTGACAGAGAGAGAACCGCATTGGCACGGTCAGTAGCAAAATCACCACTGGGGGTTTAAACCGGTTTACGGACGTCCTAACCTCACACTTATCTCAAAGTCACCCTAGCTAAACAAACATTGTATATAAAGTCATTCTTGCAAATTAACGGCCGCAACTCCTGAACGACTTAAGCGATGTATATGGCTATAGTACTTGACCAAGATATAATAGCAACAAAGATGTGTGTAACAATTGGTATGGATTGGACAAATACTTTCCAGGAAAGAGCCCAGACAGTATGTTTAGATGTGCGTACGGATGTACGGACGTACGGACGGATGTTCTAACGGATTGAGTGTATGTGGCTATTCTCTTGTTCAAAATAGCCACACAAACTGAAAATAAGCCACATAAAACCAATGAGAACAAAATATCTTTTGTTCTCATGTAATTATTTAGTCACATAAACAGGAACTGTTAGCGCGGATCGACGAACAGGCCAAGAGCAACCCTATATGCCACCACTTTGTGGGGGCATTACGAAACCAATGTAAATAATCTTATTGGTCTGAATTATTTGAGCTCGTACACCAGTTTTGTGTCGCTTGCGAAGCATGGCAGACTCATAGGGATCATTTATGCCGTCGTCGTCATCCGTCGTTGTCGTCGTCACATTTCTTGTCCGGCCTGTATCTCCTATTCTACTGATGCCATTGAACTAAAACTTCACACATTGAACAGGCATGATGACAAGAAGTGTAATGCATAATATCCATAACTCTAGATTCAGTAATGTTGGAGTTATTCTCAATTTTGCATTTGTTTGTCCGGCCAATAAGCCCTATTTTACTGATGCCATTGAATTCAAACTTTTTGTATTGCTACTTTTGCTTTCGAAGGATCGCACATGTTCAGGATATATTCACACATGGAATAGTCTTGATGAGAGAAAGTGTCATGCACAAGTCTATAACTCTACCTGAAGTATGTTTGGAGTATCTGAAGTATTTTTCGAAGAGTCCCTTACTTATGATACCTTTACATTTACTCTCATTTTTGAATAATAAATATGATTAATAAAATAACGATCACTTGGTAAATGTTAACAGTTGCATTGCAATAACTTTATACTGTGCAGTCATTTTTATACGATAGTAGAAATCATTAGTGTTAAATAACTCAAAGTAAATATCATCTTTAGGGTTTTACTAATTTAACAAATTGATTAAGGCATTCAGATGTGTAACTAATATTTGAGCAACTGTCGATTTCAATCAGTGAAAAGCTTAATCAGGCAACTTCTGTGGGATTCGGAATGGAGAATGCTATGTATTGATTATTTTAGAAAGTAAAATACTTCATAAATATTTATAAAATACATTTAGGGAATTCACAACTTTTGAATATCTATTCATGGACGATTTCTCCAGGAACTATTACTCCACCACACTGAGTGTATTGTCTCTTTCCAGCGTCAGTAATCAAAATTAATGTTAATGTACACTTTCAATATTTGGAGAAAAGTCATATAAGCACTTTAAACAGTTGACATTTAATTGATTTTGAAATCAAGCACTGCAGATGCCGTTCCGTTTAATGCTATATGCGTGTCAAATTAAGGATCATGAAACGTGCCATAACAATAACGGAAATCGGTGGATAAGAGATAGCCTTTAATGCTCGAGGGATTCAAAATATCGCTACAGATAAGAACTTTATATAACGAGACAAAACTGTCTACGTCTAGGTATTTAGACGATATTTTGAATTTGGATAATCCTTATTTTGAAAATATGGTTTCTTATATTTACCCAAAAGAACGTACTTTAAACAAAGCGAACCCTTCTGACATTCAGGCTTCCCTTTTAGATTTGACTCTTTCCATCACTAATGATAAAGTGTCGTCTAAAGTATACGATAAAAGGGAAGATTTCGATTTCAAAATTGTTAATTATCCTTTTCTAGATGGAGATGTTCCCCGGTCTACATCTAATGGGGTTTACATTTCTCAACTTATTCGCTTTGCCCGAGCCTGTTCTTTGCTAGTAGATTTTAATAGTCGTAGTTTAATTATAACTCATAAACTTCTTAAGCAAGGCTACAGATATAATAAAATTCGGAAAGCTTTTTCAAAATTCTATTATTGAAATTTACCCCTCATTAGTAAATATATCTGCAATTTACGGACGTTACTGCAACAAGGTATTTCTCATCCAGATTTCTATGGTGATGTTATCTACAAACTTAGGAAAATTCATAGTCATATCCATTTTCACGATTTGTTTATTAAACGCATTGAAACTTTTAGGAAGAAAGGTTATGACCCTATTATATTGCAACACACTGCATGTTTGGTTATCGACCCCTTTACAGTCGATCGCTACGCTTTCCTCTTCGCTTGCACGATGGCAGGTCGAGGGTAGTACTCTATGATGGTATACTCTTAAACCCAGAAATGGGATGAGCTTACCAGACTCATGTATTACCTTTTCTCTGTCGTGCCCTTAACGGCTTCCCTGCAGTTGGCCTGTTTTCAGCAAAGTCATTGAGTACATATTTGACGGACTTTCACAGTTGTTATGCTATGTTTTACATTTTGTTCTGTGATTACTGTCTTCTATGTTGTGGGGAAGTCCGGCGGGGATACCTTTATTTACAATGTTTGTTTAGCTAGGGTGACTTTGAGATAAGTGTGAGGTTAGGACGTCCGTAAACCGGTTTAAACCCCCAGTGGTGATTTTGCTACTGACCGTGCCAAGGCGGTTCTTTCTTTGTCACCCTTACTTTTGTTTGTCTTGTGTCTTTGTGCTTGTGTTGTGTTCATGTTTGTCTCTGGTGCTCGTGTATTTGTTGGTGTTTCTGTGTTCTTCTCGTGTGTTTGCGTGTGTTTGGTTGTGTGTGTGTGTGTCATGCTGTCTATTGATGTGTTGGTGGTGATTGCGTCTTGTATGTTACTTTCTACTGTATGTGTGTGTATGAGTATAAAGTGCTATGCTTTCTGTAGGTGGTACTTCCATCTTCCCCCTATTGTATGTTTGGTTTGTCTTTGTGCGTCTCTTGTTGTTTTTTCTACTTATGTACATTTGCTGTTTCTTTGTGTTGCTGTTCGGGCGAGTGTTTGTTCTGTATGTGGTGTTTCCTGCACGACTCATTGTTGTACTTTCCCTGCTTGACTTTACTACTTTTTCATTAGCAATATTTACGATGAACTCTTTCCAGTTTGGATCATGGTAAGTTTCATCAGTATTTTATATTAAAATTGTAATTATTGAGCATGTATTGAGCATGTAATTATTAAACAAACAACTACTTTGCAAAACTAACTGATTAGATTACTATAACGAGTAACTTAAAAACATTCTTTTTTATAAATGACATGTCATTTATTCTGGACTGTAATTAATTAACGTCAATTTACACATACAAATTTCAATTACAGAATGCCATGCAGATAGAAAATATCCATTTTCTTTTTCATCCGTCAGTGGTCGTCTTCGGCGCTAATTAATAATCATTAACTCATTGAAAACACTGGACGCGTTCTAAAACCGATATTGAAACAGCTTGAATGACTTGGGCCTCAGATAAGTATCTATCCAGCTGTTCGTCATTTGAAATCATAGCCACCGTGTGCAGGTAAGTATCTTTATATGACTAATATGAAATATCAAACAACTCAACCAAAAGAACTGGTTAGAATTTGCAGGAGTGTTACCTGGTGAATCTATCAAAATAATTGGAAAAAATGGGGGCCAATGATGGAGCTTAATTTCCGTTTAGGATTATATGGAGATAAATAAATTTTATTTTCCTATCTAAGTACATATATGAGTCATGAGGAAAACACAACACACAAAACACACAGCCGCCAGAACACCACCACAAAACAGGTAAATGTACATGCATATCAAAAAACACAGAAACACACGAATATATAACAAACAATAAGGGAAGAACCGCCTTCGAACGGTTGGTGACAATAGTCACTGGGATTTAATCCGGTTAAAGGCGCCCAACCTTACATTTATTCCACCCTACCCTAAAATGACAAACAGTGTAAATAACGAGGTAAATACAGATTTAAGATGTCGTCCTCATAGATTACGTAGTCTTTCCTGTCAGCGTACATGAAAAGAGGGCAGCGTGGTTGCCAACTTTAAAAGGGTTGACAACCAAACATGCAGTATGTTCTAGTTCTATAGAATCATATATCTGATGAACAGAGTGAGAAAATTGGTATGTCGATTAATTTTACGAAGTTTGTAAATCACATCACCAAACAATTCAGGATGTGAATTATCGTGTCGCAGCGGCGACATGATATTGCTCTTGTACTTGCCAATAACAATTAAGAGAATGTTTTTCTTAGTTTATGATATCTATATCCTTGCTTAAGCAGCTTTTCAGTTAAAATGAGATTTCGTCCGTGTCTCAACAGGTAGGATAGCAATTAACACATAACCATTTAAGTTTTAGCCTCAGCATAAATATGAACGTCACTGATTAGGCTTCTTGATATTGGACACAATCAATTATTAGCATGATAAAGTGGTGTAAAGGTACACTAAAAGTACAAAACTGAGTCATGCAGGAAACACCACATACAGAACAAACATCCGCCCGAACAGCAACACAAAGAAACAGCAAATATACACAACTATAAAAACATCAAGAGGCGCACAAAGACAAAACAAACATACAATAGGGGGAAGATGGAAGTACCGCCTTGGAACGGTCAGTGACAAAAACCACTGGGGGGTTAAACCTGTTTATGGGCGCCCAACCTCACACTTATTCTATCCCCACCCTCGAAGACAAACATTGTAAATAAACTTATCCCCTCTCCGACTAATCTACAACAACCGCAATGGCAAATACAGTGGTAAAGTGCATGTATAACGAAAACATTTAAGTGAACAAACTGTATCCACCTATCGCTAGTGTAATCAATGATTGAGCTGCACACGGAGTAACTGTAGAAAAGTAATAAAGGGTTCGACAAAAACGAAATAGTACAGATATCCGACGTTCTCCTTCCGTTTCTAGATTTAAGAGGTCGCCTTTATAGAGTACTAAACCTGTCTTGGCGGCGTACATGCAAAGATGCCAGCGTGATTGCCAACTGTAAAAGGGTTGACAACCACACATGCAGTATGGTGTTGTACTATAGGATCATATCCCTTTTTTAATTGCGTGAAATGTAATACGGTGAGCTTATTGAACGATAAATAATGCTGTAGTGAATCTTATTACCAGTCAGAGTAAATCCTTGGAATTTGATTGGTCAGTTTGCCAAAAACTGCCGGGGTGTACAGTACCGTATTCAGCGGCTTCCGCGGAGAATACAGAATTATTCAAATTTGACGCGTGACGTCATTCGTTTTGTTTTTATTTTTAGCGTCGATTCGAATTTTCATATCGTCCTTACTCCAATAATTCTGGATGGATTACGACAAAATACTCGATAATAAACGTAAAAAACTGTACCTCATACGTTCCTCAATTAAACACTATCAACTTATCAGTATAACGTGTTACCGTTAATGTTTACAAGTGAAGTTTCAATTCCTCTTTCGAAATTGCTCTGAGACGACGTCATATTTGCTCTGTGATGACGTCATGTTTTCTTTGTCATGTCGTCATACAATTAGAGATCTAATGTCAGCAAAATAAGAGTTGTTCGTTTCTTAATTAGGTAAATCGGATCTCTGACTGGTAACGCCGAAGGAAATACGTGGTCTAACCCGGTCATACCAGCCCGTACACCCTGCCAAATAACCGTGTAACTAATAATATTGGTCCAAGTACATTGTACTTATATACCAGAATTAACATGTGCATACTTATCTGTAATTTCCTGGTTACAGTAGGGTGCATAGACGTTGAGTTGTTCGTCCAGCTACCCGATCAATTCCTTATGTTAGATATTGAAACAAACCACATTTGTTTGACTCTCTCAGCGCTATGTACCTATTTTGAAGGTATTGTAAATACATTGGATCCGGGTTGACTGGGCATCTCATTAGAGTTCAAGATATTTGATATGCTGACATTGCTACTAAATTGGCAGTGTACATTACTTTAAACATTGAAATATATAACAAGTGTTGCAGATGAAATATATTTGTTACTGAATGATTTGAACTAATCTTTATACACGTTTGGTATAATGACCCATTCATCATGCATATAAACGTACAGGCTTTGCAACAGAACAACTCTAAACCGTAACTCCGCTGTAAAGCACGTCTGTTGAAATTTTAACTTCGTGCTAGTTTTATTACTTCCGGTTCGGCATTGCTTTTGAAATGTATTGTCAAAGTGTCAAACGCTGATGCCCCTGATGAGATGCCAAGTTACTCGGCATCTCATCTTGGTCGAAGCTGTCTGTAAATGCGGTTCGTGGGATAAGGGTTAAGTAATGGTACATATTTGACATATGTTGATATGAAATAGGATTGCACGAAATTACTTACAACATACATTTTAATGGCACCATAAAACACTTAAATATTTGTTTAAAGTGAAATATAGTGCTAGGGGGCGTGAGTAGTGTTGCACTTTTAATAACTACTCATGAACAGACTCAATAAAACCGAGTCTGCAATTTTCTCTTTTTGCATTTCTACTTTTGCTTTCGAGGGATCACCTATTTTCAGATTATATACCTAGTTAGTTATTTGCGTTATTTCATGGCATTTTGCTTCTAAATATTACACAAACATTCCATTGTAACATTTGCAACAGTAGCAATTTGAATGCGAGAAATATGTACATCGGCATTTACAGAAGGTTTTACAGCCGTATCAGATGGTTCTAAAAGGACCCCTTTGATCCGAGTCTGTATTGTTTTTAATCCAAGTTCTCCTCTCACAAATTATACTTGTCGATACTAAACAGACTCTTTCGCCCAACAATATTTGTCAATTCTATTTGGTATTCAAAGCGTTATAAATATATTTAAGTTTGATATTAAGGACTTGATGTTGCCTATGTTATTCGTCTGCTTTATTCATATTTGCATGCGTCTAAGAGTTGTGTATACTCTTCGCAATATCGAATCAAGAAGTTATTAGTGACGATACAAACCGTTATTAACGATTTCCTTATGCGTTTTTCTATATATGTTAGCAGGAAAATCTTCATAGAATTATCCAAACAGTAGTACTTCTATGGCTATCCTCAAAACACGCGTTCTTTACAGACGAATTACCGTTAAGGCGCAAATATTAAGCTAAAACGTAAATGTGAGGCTGGTCAAGAAATACAGTGGGACCTCGATGTATCAAACCTGCAGGGATCATACACATTACTTAGATATCGCTGGAGTGCAAGACAGCCTATGTCTAACGTATACACTTTCTTGATGTGACAGCTTAATATAGGTAGCAAATAAGCTGAAAGCTCCTCACATGTTTAGGAACCGCTCACACTGTTGACTATTTGAACACTTTCTATTTTCAGTGTTTTCTAATGTTGTTAGGTTATTTGAGGGAAGACACATATAGTGTAATTATTTAACCCTTCATGTAAACGTGTTGTCATGCATATGCAAATACAGTAGACCCAGGTCAGACGGCTGCTATAGGAGACGACGAGTTAGTTGATTTCTAATCTGGATCCATGATGTTTTCAAAAGACAGCTAATAAGGGTTTAGGTGACAGGCCGAGGGTAGTACTCTATGATGGTATACTCTTAAACCCAGAAACGGAATGAGCCTGCCAGACTCATGTATTGCCTTTTCTATTTAGTGTCCTTAACGGCTTCCCTGCAGTTGCTCTGACTTCAGCAAACGTCATCGAGTATTAAATATATTTTATTTTAAATATTCTATATGCATTGAATATACATTGTTTCGTACATAAAATGTATCTATGTGAAGCGCTTTTGTACGCACATATCCTGTGTGAAAAGAGCGAGATATAAATGTGGTATATTAATATTCGTGTTTGACTATTTTTCCATATAATAATAATAATAATAATAACATCGGCAAAATGCGGAATATTTGAACGGAAAAGGCCGATGATATTTATTTTAGAACAAAAATTATAAGTATTGATGAAATCGGTTTATTTTGTATCACAGGGGCATCTTTCAATATAGTTCAATTTGAAATCTTCATAATAATGATTGAGCATAACCAGTGCCAAGTTTTATGATATTGTTGAAAATATGTGTTCATTGTAGGGACTTCCTCTCTAAATAATAGCTTGATGAAGTAAGCGATCACGTTTTACGCGCCACAATATTCATATTACCGTAAAGGCGAAACAACTGTGCATGATAGGCCAAGAGAAACGTCCATTTATGTATCACTGGATTCCGTTACTCATGTATTATAATCAATAGAAAAGGTTGAGTTTGCCATCATACGATTTAGTCAATGTGAAATACAATTTCGCTTCTGATTGAAATTTTGATTTATACGTTCTCGTATGATTTTGTTGTTCAAAATCCCCAATGCAGATACATCCTGAAACAGGGTCATAAAACCATATACTAAATTCGTGATTGGTAATGCTTTACAATGTCAGTTTTTATTCATGATGCATGTAAGATCGTGAATCCGTTGATAAGTGCACGCACGAGTGTTTCGGTCTCTAGTCATTGACATATATTGCAGAAATGGTGTTGTCCCTGGCAAAGTCAGTACATCATAAAATTGTTTTATGAAAGCCGACCCGTGATTACTGTAACCAGGAGGATAAGAAAAGTTTACCCCAGAGACAGAAGGGCGACCAGACTAGATGTTAACAGAGTAGTGAAACGATTTGAAGTACATGGAAGTGTTTTAGACTAGAAACACTGTAGACAGGACCATCCCAGGAGCGACAAGAACAACGGGAAAGTTGCGGAGGTAAAACAAGTGATAATTGATACACCGCACAAGTCAATAGAAACGCCAGTTCCTGCCTGCACTCCGTTACAAAGGAGAGGATGTGACACAAGTGTAGTTCCAACAAGACAATGCCGCTCCAAAACCTGCACAATTGTTCTTCTTCAATGGCTGAGCAAAACGTTTGACACACGATTCATTCCCTTGAAGACGGATCGCCCTTGGCCACCCAACTCGCCTGATCTCAGTCCTCTGGATTTTGTCTTTGGGTTAATCTCAAGGAAAGTGCAGTCGACATAAAAGATGAATTTAAACTATCAATTACACGTGAAACCATCGTTGACATGTGTTGGGACTGTCACTACAAATGTGTGGAGATGGTGCGACACCATAAGGGACGTCATTTTGAGTATATGCTATAAACTGATTCTGTTTATAGGTAACTGTAATTTATAAACAATCATATAAGGATTGCATGTGTAAAGTTTTCAAACATTTCCCGTTAACAACAGAGCCCTGGTGGCCTTGATATCGCTCACCAGACAATCAGAGGAGAATATTTTTAAAGTTTTCACTATATTTTTCAATAGAAAACTAGCCACATTTGAGCCTAGTGGCATAATTTTATTTATATAACAATTGTAAAGGACCTGAACATGATGTTATGTGCCAAATATAAAAGCTTGGAGCCTTCCAGTTTCAGAGGAGATGATTTTCAAAATGTCCACTATATGTTTCTTTAGACAACTGGCCACCCCCGCGGACGGGGCCACATTTGACCCCATGGGCATAATTTATATAACATTTGTATAGGACCTGAATATGATGCTGTGTGCCAACTATGAAAGCTGAGAACCTTCCAGTTTCAGGAGAAGAGTTTCAGTTTCACTTTATGTTTCTATTGAACAATGGCCTCCCCTGGGGCTGGGCCAATTTTAACCCAAGGGGCAAAATTTACATGATGCTATGTGCCAAATATGAAATCTGAGAACCTTCCAGAAGATTTACAATGTTTTCACTACATGTTTCTATAGAAAACTGGCCAGTCCTGGGGTGGGGTATATGCTAAATATGGAATTTGAGAACCGTCGAGTTTCAGAGGAGAATATTTTCAAAGTTTTCGCTATATGTTTCTATAGAAAACTGGCCACCCGTGGGGCGGGGCCAATTTTCACCCAAGGGACATACTTTATATAACCTTTGTAGAGGACCTATAACTGATGCTATGTGCCAAAGATGAAATCTGAGAATCCTGTAGATTCAGAGGTTGAAATTGTTGACGGTTGACGACGCACGACGCACAGCGCTCGACGGACGACAGGCATCAGGATCTCACAAAAGCTCGCCCTGTCGAGCTAATAAAAAACAAAAAGAGACAATGGGTTGAAATTGTATCACATATTATGAAACACCATGTACATGTATTAAAATCAGGAGGAAATTAAGCCCTGCAATTGTGAAAAAAATATTCATTTGTATACGAAATGTATATTCGAGGGTTATGCAAAATATCCGTCACTAATTGACTTTTGTTGTTTTATCCAATAGGCCTCATTGAACATGATTGGTGTGTCCGATAACTAACGATATATATGTCACAGTAGAAATTGCGATTAGGACAATAGTCGATTCTCCTAGGACAGATTGCGATCGCAATCTCTCTTCGATCCTTATACATCCTAAGGACACTCGACGATTCTACTAGTTCAGATTCCGATCACATGCTGTCCAAGGACAAAAACTGTAATTCTATTATAAAAAAATACAATTCTACTGTAAGAATTTATTAACAGTTACTGTTTTAGATATGACACATTAATTCTTCTAAAAAATTGTACAATTCTACTAGAATATTTTTTTTATTATTATTGGTGTTATATAATACGAGTATATGACACTTTAACTCTACACAGAAACTGTACAATTGTACTGGAGGAATATATTATTTTAAGATCACAAGTCTATATTCAAAACATGACAAACAACACATAATGATGAATGATTTAAAAAGAGGATCGGAGTTTGTCCTAGGAGAGATTGCGATCGCAATCTGTCCTAGGAGAATCGGCGACTGTCCTGAATTGCAATTTCAACTGTAACATACATTTATCTCGGGCGAATTAGTTATTAAATGACCGCGTTAATGCAAATTGAAACGCATGCAGTCATATACACTGACAAATTGTCACATTGTAAAATAGACGACAAATCGTAGCTATATTAAATGCTGTATTCGGCTTGATATCCAGATTCAAAGGAAATAAAATGTATATATAGAAACCGTCCCATTTAAATGCGCACATGTTTTAGATGGATTAAAGCTTTTAAAACTGGAAAATGTACTGTCGAAGATAACACCCGTTCTGGTAGGCATAAAACATCAGTTACTAATCCCTGCTAAAACTGGTCGAACATGATACGCAGTTATCGATGACAGATATAGCCAGATGTACTGGCATATCAGAAGGAACTGTGCACTAGACGAAAGGCCTGTGCTAGGTGAATACCTCATATGCTCCCTGGTGGGCAAACGGTACAGTGCCTTAAATCCGTCCTGGAACATTTGAACACAAACTAAAACTGTCATATTCGTTTGTTTTACATAACCCGAGTGCAGATGTTTGAGCCACAGCTATGGGCTAATAAAACGCAATGAAAGAAAAAGATAGCAAAATGTCATGTATTGCCAAGAGAACCGTTAGTTCGAAAATATGTTGTAAGCAACTTCTTTAATCATGGCGGACCAGTCTTTCAATGTCCATCTTCCATCTGGACGAACGTGGGAGAGATTTACGATTAATACTTCCAAACTTAAGATGGCTAGGGATCCACATCATACACAAGAACTTCACCTCTCACAAGTAGTAAAGTCAAGTAGGAAAAGCCACATAAAAAACGCAACCATCACCAAAACACCGACAGAAAGCAATTTATACAGTAATTTATACACATTCACAAACACACACATGCAGGAGAAAGCCACACACAAGACGCAACCACCACCAACACATCGATAGACAGCACGCCACACACACAAAGTCATGTTTGGCTTCTGAAAAGGTTAGAGTTGTATGCCACAGGTCCTTTTTATCTGACCTACGTTCCTTCTCACTTTTTCCAAGGCTTACAGAAACTTTTTATTGAATATAAAGTACAAGTATGAGTTATGCAGGAAACACCTCATACAAAACATAAGCCGCCCAAACAGCACCACAACAAGAAAACACAGCTAATGAACATACCTATCAAAACACATAGAGACGCACAAAGACAAAACAAACACACAATTGGGGGCATATGGAAGTACCGCCTTGGAACGGTCGGTGACAATAGTCACTGGGGGTTTAAACCGGTTTAGGGGCGCCCCAACCTCACACTTATTCAATCGCCACATGATACGACAGTGTAAATAAACATACCCCGACATACTCCGACTAATCTACAATAATTGCGATGGCAAAAACAGAGGTAAATTGCATGTAGAATGAAAACATATTTAAGTGAAATAAAATGGAACCACATATCGCTAGTGTACTCATTGACTGAACTGCAACCAAACAAGGATACGACAAAAACGAGATAGTATAAAGATCCGACGTCCTCTTTCCGTTTCCATATATATTAGAAGGCGTCTTCACCCAGTACTAAGCCTTTCCTGCCGGCGTACATGAAAATAGGACAGCGTGATTATCAGCTGTAAAATGGTTGGCAACCAGACATGCAGTATGTTGTTGTACAACCAGGCATGCAGTATGGTGTAGTACTATAGGATCATATCCCTTATCAATGAAAGGTTTAATATATTTGAAGGATAAATTGAGAAATCGGTGTGTCCAATATTTTAAGAAGTTTGTAAATCATATCACCATAAAAGATGTGAGATACCGTGTCGCAGGATCGCCCGTAAGTTTTTACTTATACTTTCTGATGAGACAGCTATTTCGATGGTTATCCGCTATTCGTGATTGGGAAAAGACTGTTACAAAAATGTTTTTCGGTAAAAGAGTAATGAAATGATTGCTCACTTACTCTATATGTCTAATTATAGGGGAAACAATTAACCACGTCGTCATTATCAGACTTTATCATAATGGTAAATAAGTGCTTTGTTGATGCAAATGTTTCTTTTGGGTTTTGCTAATGACCGTTCCAAGGCCGTACCCTCTTTTTCACACTTGCTTTTATGTTTATTGTGTGTCTTTGTGCGTTATTTCGTGTTTGATGTTTTCGTCTCGTGTGTCTATGTGCTTGTGAGTGTGCGTGGTCATATGTGTGTGTCATTTCGTGTGTGGCTCTCCATGTTTGACTATTTTTCCATATTGCTTGCTTTCTAGGGTGATTGCGTTTTGTGTGTGCCTTTTCCTGCTTGACTTTACTACTATTTCCATATGTATAAGTGTACTTTGCTAGACTAATCAGATCTGTTTGCATCTACTAAATCAGAGGTGTATGTATTTATCAGTGTTGTCATGTTCATTATATTTGTAATGGAGAGACAAATGTATGTGATGTACCCGGAATGTATTACGTGGCATCTACTACATCCTAGAATAATGCGACAGACATACATTCTTCTTTTTAATCATTCATACTATAAGAAATGACATGACATATTTACAATAACGGGTGTTTTGAACTACTGGATATATAGAGCAGAACCTGTCCTGAGTGGTTATTTAGTTATTGAACATAGGAGTCTTAATATCAGGTGCTTGTTTGATGCAGGGTAAACACAAAGCCGAAAGTTCAAATACTAGATTTCTGTATTACCATTGACCTGCATTAAACTATCACATGTCTTACATTCCAATAAATATACCTTATTTGATGGCCTCTTATGATGGGTCCTACTGTGTTGCACCTAGTTCTACTTACTTTTTTGGCAAACTCTACAATTCATTTATATATTGAAAAAAGCCGAAGCATTTCTCATAGACCAACTAATTCGCATCGAACTTTCAATGAGTGACATTATATAATTATGTTTACTGACACCCAACGAATGAACTAACTAGACATAAGACGTCAAAAAAGTGGATCAAACTTTATTTGTAGATATTCACATTGTTTATACACACTTGAAATTGATGTGTGTGATAGTGAATATCAAGCTTTTTCACGAATAAGTCATGTAGCTACTTAGATTGCTTTGATAGAAAAAATATGAAAACGCATGTTTTCAAAGGGTGAAAATGGTAGCCAGAATGATGCATGAATTACGTATTATTTGAAACAAATAACACATAATTCTACTTACTATTTGGGCAAACTCTACAATTGATTTATATATTAAAAAACAACAACAGTCGAAGCATTTTTCATGGACCAACTAATTCGCATCAAACTTTAAATGAGTAAGACATTTTATATATTCACTGACACCTAACGAATGAACTGCCTAGACATAAGACGTTAAAAAGTGGATCAAACTTTGTATATATTCACACTGTTTATACACACTTGAAATTGACGTGTTTGATAGTGGATGTCAAGCTAATTCACGATTAAGTCCTGTAGCTACATAGGATTGTTTTGATAAAAAAAATGAAACGCATGTTTTCAAAGGGTGACAAGGGTAGTCACAATGATGCATGAATTACGTATTATTTGAAACAAATATGGTAGCGGGCTAATAACTGCGATGGTTTCGCATTAGCTCCTTTCAGACACATTGGGCCAAATAGGAAGTTGTGATACCGACTATTCCATAATGCAGATTTCTAAAGCAATGGAAATAGGATTCGCCTAAACACCACTTCATTTGTGTAATATGAATAACTAAATTTAAAATCAATCCATCAGCGGTCTAAAGTCGCCTTCTTGTTCCTGGCGTTTGAATGCTTTTAACATCTTGAATATAGGACATTTAATTATCACTTATCATTTTCACACAGTTTATACGAAGATCAGGGATTGCACTGTTTCTCATTCAAACTTCCTTTGGTTGTTGGTTGTATATATTCACACTGTTTATACACACTTGAAATTGACGTGTTTGATAGTTGATGTCAAGCTAATTCACGATTAAGTCCTGTAGCTACACAGGGTTGGTTTGAATGCTTTTAACATCTTGAATATGGGACATTTTATAGTGTATAGTTTATACAGTTTATACGAAGATCAAGGTTTGCACTGTTTCTCATTCAAACTTCCTTTGGTTGTTGGTTGTTTAAGCATTTCATACCGAGTGGGCTGTATAATTCAACACTGATGGAATATTTCACATTGAAACATCATCATCCAAAGGGTTAATACTGCTTAAAGTGCACCAATGGTTTACGGATCACGATATCAGAACATCCTGAACAAACCTTAAGAAATAAACTTTGCTTTATGTGGCGTGTCCTGAAAGGCTCCGGGACTGACATCGTCTGACAGTAAACATTGCGCTCTTTGCCGTTGGCACATTGGTCCATATTCTCTGCAATAAAGAATATAATGTGAATGACAGATCTTCAACAACGAACATTAAACTGTGAAAGCTATATGCATGAATCTCTGACTCGATGTATATTGGAATGAATAATGCATCTCACTCTTGTCGATGAATGTATTCTATGGAATTTGTGAATGGGTATGAAACTCCAGTTAATTATTTCTCACATTTATGAAAACTCTTGTGTGATTGGTGAAAGCGTTTTAAAACAGCAGTTTTAGTTTAATTACATAGCATGGTCAGCCATGATGAGCTGTCGCTGATGGAATTTAGTTTCATTTCAATAATTCTGGACATTCTACACTATTCATTATGTCTGCATATCATTTTACCAACCATCCCTAATAAGAATGTGTATATATCCTGTAACAAAATTTGTAGGAATTAAGGTATTTCTGCTGCAAGTAGAGAATATGACTAGTTACATACTGACCATGTGTTTTTTTATTGAACAATTTGCTGTGATTGAAATACTGTAGTGTTGGGAAAAGTGAAATTGGAACAGTTATAATATAATAAGGACTTATTAATACACCAAGCGGACAAAAGAAGATATTTGGTAGGATCCTTTTGAATTTGATTTTAAAAAAGAAATCTTGAAAAGTGAGTGGCTTGTGTGGCGGCCGTAAAAAGTCGTCCCGTACTTCATTCTCAGTGTTGTTATATTTTCCGGTCATTTGGGATCATAAGTTTTCATGTTATTATTTTTGAAAATTGAATACTGCTTAAGCCGGTGTTAGGGGGCGTGAGTAGTGTTGCACTTTTAATTACTACTCATGAACAGACTCAATAAAACCGAGTTTACAATTTTCTCATTTTGCATTTCTATTTTTGCTTTCAAAGGATCACCCATTTTCAGAATTTATATGGACACCCCTGTTTGCATATTTTGAGGTAAAAATTAAAGTTTTATTTAACTGTGAAATTGGAACATTTATCATATAATAAGGACTTATTAATACACTAAAGAACTAAAGAAGATATTTGGGAGGATATTTATGATTTTGTTTTAAAATCTGGAAAAGTGAGTGATATGACACCTCATTTTTGCATATTTTCAGGTAAATTTTTGCATATATCCCGGTAAAAAAATAAAGTTTTATTTAACTCTTTAAAAGCGTTGTTTAACATTTATTGACTGCATTAACATGAAGGTCAAATTGAAAGGAAGTAAACAAACGGCTATTGGTGGAAATACCTTAAATAACGGAATAGCTACCGATTTTATCCACTGCAGATAAGACCTGACGTTGTTAACCCATACGTTAACTTAAAAACCAAACCAAGTGTTAACTCATATAACATTCTGGTATTCTTTGCAATCGTTTCAAAGTATGCACCTGGTTCATGCTTTTGAAAAGATGCACGAGGTCATACTTAATAGATTCTCGATATAAACAAGAGCATACCCGATGCCGTTATCTGTCAAATTGTCCCATGGTTCAAATGCGCTATACACAGCTATATACGAATAGACAAAACAGACATGTCTTTGTGGAATCTACAGAACAATATAGACAATGCTAACAATGTTTTACTGATTTCTCTGTTGCCATGATACGGCATTCTCTTACGAAGAAAATAGTTACATCTTTAGAATTTCCTTGTATTTATAGTTCCTTCGGTGCAGAAATAATGGCACTCATTTAGCATTCGATTTATTGCATCACTTATGTACTATTTCTGTTTATTTGAATATTATTTGGTATTGTCATCGTTACTCATGTTGTGGAGTTATCTGGGGTGAATTTTACTTTACATTTTGACTTGGGGGAAGGTGTTATAAGCGTAAGATCGGGAACCCACACACCTGGTTTAAGCCCCCCCCAGCAGCAATTTTGTCTACTAGCCGTTCCGAGGACGTACTCCTGTCCTCGCCCTATTATGGTCTACTTTGTTTTTATATGATATTTGTTCTATGTATGTTTATGCCATTCATTACGTTTTTTAATTGTGTTGTTTCTTGTTTGATGATGTTTTGAGTGCGGCGACGTGTGTGGCTCGCCCTGTAGGACTTGTTTCCTACTTCTTGTGTTTCAGTCATGTTAGCTATCCCTATTAATCAATTAACTTTATAAATGTATTAACCATAAAACCTAAATTATCTTTATCAAGATGTGTGTATATGACACTTATTGGTAAATATGGAAAAATAGACAAACAGGGAGAGCCACACACGAAATGACACCGCGCCAAACACCATCAAACAAGAAACGGTAAAGCCACAAGACAAAACATAACAGGACGCATATCAAGACGAAAAACATTAAACATTAAGCATATGAAACAACAAAATTGACCATAGGCTGAAAGCAAGAGTACCGCCTTGGAACGGCCAGTAACCAAAATAAGCTACTGGGGGACTTAAACCTGGTTTACGGGTACCCAACCTCGTCCTTATCCTACTTTCACCAAAGTCAAAACGTAAATAAAATTCCCCCTCCAGACAAATCCACAACATGCATAACGATGTCTGCCAAAATGAAATGATTTGAAAATAAACGTTAGAAGTAAACAAGCGACGTCATCATTTAAATGACGTCATAATTTAAAAGTACGGGAAAACTATATGAAACACTTCTACACCGACATTTTATAAAACATAAATCGCAAGAAGATACACATACTAGTGGATATTAAGCATGCACAACTGTTTTGTTTGAAAAAGAATAAACTTGACATCGTAGACATGTACTCGATGACTATTCAGAGGTCAGAGCAGCTGTGGAGAAGTCATTTGGGGTACGACAGAACTGGCAAAATACAAATATCTAAGTTCCTGTCTCCGTAAACGGGTTTAAGAGGGAATCTTCATAGAGTATTAAGCCTTTTCCGTCGTCGCACAATCAAAGAGGAAAGCATAATGACCAACTGTAAAGGGGTCGACCACCAAGCATGTAGTGTGCTGCAATATAGAGGGGTCATATCCCTTTTTAATGAATTGTTTTATACGTTTAACAAACAAAGTATCAAATATGTGTGTCCAATAATTTTTCGAAGTTTGTAAATGACATCACCGTAAAACTTCGGACTTTAGAAAAGTACGTAAATTACAATTGTATTTGCTGATGAGTAGAACATTACGGTGGTAAAATTTTGAAAATGTTTGCTGAGAAATGTATACACCGTAACATGTAGCACGGGGAACATCCCCATCCAAATGAGGATAGTTAACTATCGATAACTATAAAACATATTTAATATATTGTTATTTATCTGACATGATACAAATGTCAGTAATATTCATTCAGTGTGTTCCAACAATGTATACAGGCCATGTAACGTCTTACTGAGTGCCCAGCAGCGTGTCGGTAACTTGTGGCAAAGACCCACAAAACTCTAACATGTCACCCTTCCTTTTGTTTGCCTTGCGTCTTTGTGCTTGTGATTTTGTTCATATGTGGAACGTTTGTCTCTGGTTCTTGTGTGTCTTTTGGTGTTTTCTGTGTTCATTTCGTGTGTGTGTGTGTGTGTGTGTGTGCGTTTGGGTGTGTGGTTGTGTGTGTGTGTGTGTCATGCTGTCTATCGGTGTTTTGGTGGTGGTTGCGTCTTGTATGTGGCTTTGCCTGCTTGACTTTACTACTTTTCCATTTATCAGAATCCCGTTCAGTCGCGTCCATCAACATAAGTAAAGTACCTAGGTATAGTCTACTTTCAGTCCAAATGACCACTCAGCCGACTGTACATTTACTCCCCTGGTCACTGAATCATTCGCCTACAATATTGAGCACTGCTAACACATGGCGCAATTATGCACCGCAGTACTGGCTAGTTACCCTCACAGGTAACCATTTATTCCCTGGGTGGAGAGGAGGTGCGGGTGGAATACACTGAAAAGCGTCTCTAACATTTCCGGGAGAGACCGGGATATGAACCCCGGACCTCCGGACTGATAGTCAAGCGCGCTACCACTAGACCACCGCACACCGCAAAGACCATCGCACACCACATAAGACGGCAAAATACTAACTTGAAACAAACACAGAAGGTTTGCGCGGCAAGTTTAGTGCATTTGTGCAATATCAGTAAGAGAGTGCAGTCAATTAACGAATCTCTTTTATAGGAAAAAGAATATTATTTCAGCTATATTTATTAACTCTCATTTTAATCAGTACTAGATGTTAATATATAATTTCTGACAAAATCAGATAACATGCCGTAAAAATGCTGCGTTCCGGTCTCCTCATACATTCCTAACAAATTCTGTGGATGTATGATGTGCGACTTTTCAGTGGGCTCCCCTTGATACCATTCGGTATTATAAACACTATTTTACAGCCCAAAGAATGAATCTGGAAATGGCTTTAGTATATAAAAATATTGCTTTTGTACAAATAGATTTGAATTCGTACGAGTACTTCAGACAACAATTCAACCAATAATTTATCAACTATACTGAAACATGGCCTTAGGCAGATGCAGTATCACAGACAAGATAGTGATAATATAGTGTGTTCTATAAGTGTTGCCTATTCAGATTGTATCAACTGTCTAAATCCAGCTTCACATAGTAAGCTTGGTTGTCAAACCCCTGGTGAAAACATAACGATTTACCAAACGCTGTTATGAAGAAATATAGGCTAAAACGAAAACAAAGTTAGAGAACCTATTTGATCTTCATAACTATGAACGTGTGAACGTACATTTTACACGGTAGCTCAATATCGTTGACTCTGTAGATGGATTATCACAGCTAAAATGTTTTAATTGTCATTGATAACTCTTATATGATTACTATAGTGTGTATAGGAACCATATGTTTTCTTTCTATATTGCAAGATAAGCAAGATAACAGCATCAATAAATCAGCTCAGTTGTTCTTAATTACCCACACCGCTTTAACGTATTTGTAGTCGAAGCTTGCGACGTTTCTCTCTAAATGCAAAAGGATCCTCCCTGGTAATAACTGATATACTGTTACTATGCAATATACTGCATGATTTACATACAAGAGCTATAACTAAACGCCTATAATAAGCAGTGTTGCTTCAAAACGTGTATTATTAGTGAAGAGAATTGCTTGATGTATGCAACACAAATATTAGAGCAAGTACTTTTAAGCGAATTGAATGTGTGTCATGGTGTAAAGATAGCTAAGGAACACAGATTTTTTTGAAAATGGAAATCTTAGATAATGATATTATTAGAAACTGACGGTGTTAATCAAAAAATACTAAACATGTCAGTATTGTACCTTGAAAACTAAAGAATATGTTTATGAAAGCAAACATAAAACTTTTTTTTTTTAAAAAAATGTAAAAATAGATTTATCTTCGTATTAATCAAGAGAGGGAAACTGTTGCGACGGCTGCCGGTCAACACCTCACTCGCTAATGATTTAAGAAACCATTAGGTACCACTTTATCCTGTCACAATCACAATTTGCGTTTATACTTTTCACCTAATTGTAAGGTGCATATATAGCAACTAATTGATGAATACACAATCAGACTAAAAGAGCAGGTGTAAGATAATACCGACGATTATTCCAAAATCACAACATATACATGTACTACTATTTACTTTCATCCGCATTAATAGTACTATTATATACGACATATAAGTTTTACGTCTTAGGGATATAGTAATTGGCACGGAAGGTACAATAAGCAAACCCAGCCTGAGATAAAGCGCATAATTGCTTCAATGCACGGTATTTTAGAAATTAAACACGTCTGGTCGGTCCGACACGAAGTTAGAGTATGTTCATTTGCAACAAAAACACTTTGTTTATCCGTAAACAGAATATATGTGGTCTTAAACTGGGACTCCTGGAGTCATGTCCAGTGTAAACTATTCCGATTTACACAGCCTCAATAGAACCGAGTCTGCAATTTTATCTTTTTGCATTGCTACTCTTGTTTTCGAAGAATCACCCATTTTAAGATTTAGTATGCTCCTTTAATTTGACAATTGATGGAAATGTTTACAAAGGCAGCACAATTAACAAACCATTACTTTACGGTGCACACTATTTATAAGAAAAAATAATTGGATGAAAACATGGCGATAACATCTGGCCTCCATGATTATTTTCGAAACGTTTAATAAACAAGCTCAATCTATTATAAGCAGTTAGTTTTTGTTAAACTCAATTGGTTTTCGAATATACGTTTCAGTACACAGTGAAACCTCTATAGCGGTCATTTACTGAATATACATTATGGTCTATAACAACAGATGAAAGAGGTTTGCAAAACAAAAGTAAGGTATAAATATCCGGAGGAGCTTGTTAAATAGAAGCCGTCATGAATTAATTCATTCTCTTCTAGATTATTTTAGACCCAAGCTCTTTGAATTAATCTACTGAAAAGCAGAGTTAACTACTATTAAAGAAAAGGAGAATTTCAGAATTGTATAAATATCAAAATGATTTCAAACAAAATGAGTTTTACAGAGGCGGAACATGGCGTCAGTAGGAGAGAATGAGTTAAAACCCTGAATTAGACTTATTTGAATAGTCGCTAAATATGAAAATATTTTATTTGAGGGCTTTGGGCTGTGGCGATGTAGTAATTGTGCAATGTTTGAAAACACCGATACTCGTAATATCTCATGATATAGTTAGTTCATATCAGGATATCCTTTGATACACTGGGTTGTGAATTAGAAACACGAGATATAATTTAGTTTTAGAAGCGTATGGTCAATGTAAAATCAACAACTGTCAATCATGAACGGTTATCAAACTGCGGACGAAATGGTGAGGTCAATATGTGTTTTACGGACCTTTTTGCGTCGTCGGTCAATATCAATTTTACAGGTCCGTAAAAAAATATATATATTGACCTAAGCATAAGTAAATAATTGTTATATTATATGCCCTTCTCTAACAATTCTATGTTCGTGAAAATCAATATCACTTTTGCGGTCATTATCGCTTTTTTCGGACCCGCGTGTGCAACCCTCTCGACAATATAAATCAAATGAGTGCATTGCGAAGGGTAATTAATATTAACATTTATACCGCTGTAAAAGGTGTTTATTCAAATGTGGACATGGTGCACTGTTGACTACTTCCGATTCAATCACAACGATTGACGAAGTATCATGGCACAAACGTTTGATTAACTATTGTCCAAGTATTAAAAATCTTGGATTATGATCTTACCCAGCGTCTCGTTGACTAATCGGTAATATTTGCCGATACATTTGCTCAGAAGGATACACATTTTAGGTATTAATGTTTGGGTAAAGATTAAAATAATGACAACACGTGCTGATATAATACATTTGTATAAATTGTTGTATATTTACTCCACAGTAAGTATATGTAGTGTATGTCCTAATTCTTTGTTAAGATTATAAAAATATCGGATCATATGGATTCAAACTATTTGTAAAGTGTAATGTTAACAGCAGCAGGTGTTAAGTGCTCTTGTGGTTAGAGTAAAAAGTCGCCCCAACTTCTCAGTGTTTTTATTATATTTTCATATTTTCTGGTCCTTCTGGAAAATGCTCTATATATCACAATGGTTTCAAACTACAAAATTCTAAAAAAAAATCGTTTTCTCTAGTTAATGCTCCTTTCCGGTAGATTTATTCAAAAAGGTTGTATCTAAAAATAGCCTATGGGGTAATGGTTAACAAGGATGCAATCATGTGTTCAATACCACCAGTATTGCACATTTTGTGATTACTCGTACATGTACTTTACTATCAGGGGTATTTTAGGGAATGTTTGCTTTGTTATCAATAGTTTTATTGATCGTTATCCAAATGTCACGAAACCGTGTAGCGATGACATTCACGTGCCAAAGGCACTTTAAGTATTATTCTTTGTATGATATGATTGATTAGGATATTGCATGAATGGTGTGTTTTATGATAGCAATTTTAGCATATTTACAATTGTTCAAAAGCTGTAGAATTAAGTATTGCCTTAACTCTCATCCCATTGTGAAAGGATAAAGCTTTCTTAAATGTGGATTTGGTGCCACTTTGACTACTTCTAATTCGATATAAACTGTTAAGAAAGTGTTAACCGAGTGTAAAACATCGTGGATCCTCATGAGGCGTCGGGTTACCCTAAATGATATTGGCGTTGAAAAGGCAACAGTCTGTAAAAGTCGCTTGCGAGTACGCATTTCAGTTCTGCTTCTTCTGTCGCTGAGCACTTTCCAGTGTCATTTTCAAATTTCTTTCTTGCCTTTCTGTTGTTACTTGGCATCTCATCTAGATCCAAACTGCTGCGAATGGGAGTCAGATAGTTGATAGCTGGTTAAGTGTTAACCATGCTGTAGAGAAGAGATAAACTGTTGTTTTGTGAACGTAATGAAATAGATGTTTTCCATTTATTACAACATACGGTCTGATATGTCCATATTTAGAAATGTATTGCATATTATTTCTCAGATCACTTATAAAATACACATCTATTCAAATAATTTAGTCATTTCTATAAAACTATCTAGTATTATGTCAGACAAAATTCAATACGTAACCCCTTCGTTTGCTGAATTATGAAATACATTTCTCCTTCTTTACCCATGGTCTGTTGTATAATTACATATATCCTAACTGTGTACAAGTATTTCGCTGTGAAATCACTGCTGCGGGGTGCACTGGTTGCACAATCAACTTGTAAATAGTGCAGACCCTGATGAGACAGCTCATGCAGGTAGGTATATTGACGTGAATAGCAAGAGAAGGATTATATTGCATCATCGATTCTAACCTGTTATAACATACACATTTCTATTTGAAAGAGTACAGGTAAAGTTATGTTATGATTGAAATGGATAATAAACACAGAATAATACATTTATATACTTGAATTTATTGCAATTTTTCAAATGAAAATAATGGCAAAAAATCTGAAAGTTGGAGATCCTTCGAAAGCAAACGTAGCAAAGAGAACGATTTTATTGAGTCTGTTCATGAGTTGTAATTAGAAATGCAACATTACTAACGCCCCTAGCACTGGCATAAGCGGTATTCACTTTTCATTACTAACAACATTGAAATCGATGATCCCGAAGGACCAGAATATATAACAACACTGGGGATGAAGTATGAGGCGAATTGTTACGGTCGCAACTAATTTAACTTTTACCATCGAAATATCTTCTGTTCCTCTGCATTTGTTTCATGTTGTAGCCATTTATTGTTTTATTCTGTCCTTTGAACTTTAACTTATTTCATGCATTCTCTAGACACTTGATTAATAATTTGGAAACATAATTATGTACATGTGTAATTATATGGTAAATTTCATTTTTTCGTGGCACAATAATGTGAGGATACATGTATATATAACCATCAACTCTCATCAGTTAACCCTTAGTCTTTCATGAAAATAAGTTCCGCTGTAAATGGAAAAGTAGTAAAGTCAAGCAGGCAAAGCCACATGCAAGACGCAACCACCACCAAAACACCGATAGACAGCATGACACACACACACACAACCACACACCCAAACGCACACGCACACACACGAAATGAACACAGAAAACACCAAAAGACACACAAGAACCAGGGACAAACGTTCCACAACATGAACAAACCACAAGCACAAAGACGCAATGCAAACAAAAGGAAGGGTGACAAAGAGAGTACCGCCTTGGCACGGTCAGCAGCAAAAACACCACTGGGGGTTTAAACCGGTTTACGGACGTCCTAACCTCACACTTCTCTCAAAGTCACCCCGATCTGTCACAGTTTTCACTAGCATCTGATTCGTCCAGGCTTTTGCTAGATTATTGACAGTGTGTTAAACAGCTTTGTTCATGATAAAACGCCGAATTACTCGTCGTCTCATCTGGATCAAAACTGTGTGAAATTGCCAGTTATGTCGCGCTTAGCAAACAAAGGGTTGCAAACATCTTCTCCACACTGATCTGCTGCATTGTACCTTCCAGTTCGTTCAAGATTTATCAATACTACTGACTGTCTCAGATAGCTTGTTACTCAAATTCTCATATATATCAAAAATGTTTGAAAATGACATTCGTGCTGTGCTTATCATGATGAATGTTACCTATCACATGTTATATATATGTTGTTATAGAGTAAAACTCTCTAACCCGGACGTTACATTCGGTATAGATATCCGTCTTGGAGGTAGGTGACAGCTTAACGCAGAGTGAACGTCATGCAGAAAGTTCCTCAGCCACCTGTTTAACAGTATTCTAATCCTTCTCAACTAGAATTCCGGTTTAGATAGGTTTTACTCTATAACTATATCGTAATGTGTAATATTATTACATGTATATATATTATTAATGCAAGTATAGGTGACCATTTACCTTTAAAGTGCACATGCATTTAGAGAGCTAAAACAGGATGGGGTGTTTGGCTTACTGCGGTGCCATGACTTTTCGATGTACCTTTTAGTCGGTCTAATATGACCTCTCAAAAATGAATGTGGTAGCGTTAGCGAGACTTACAGTTAGTTATATGTTTTCATAGAAGAACAATTGGGAAAACAATAACATATATACAATGTTTCTTACTATTATGTCGGATTGGAATAGAAATGATGCTTAGATAGTAACATTTCAGAGTACTTGTGTTATATATCAACCACCTGTGATCAATAGACAGTTTCTGATTCAGGTAAAACTATGGGACTCATATTCTATGTACACTCGTCCATAATTATTTGCAGAAAGCATTGTTAAGCACAAGTAGCGTATAGTATTGTAACTAGTGCCATATTATACTATTTTATATGTTGTTTCTGCATCGGCACACTATACATATTTTATCACATTCATGATTAAAGTTTAGTATCTGCAGAAACCATAATTTTAAACCCCATATCTGATTAAAATGTAAGATAAGATTGAATATTCGTTTTGCAAGATGTTGCACGCAGATTAGATAATGATTTATGACGAATTTGCAAATCTAGCAGGTTAAAATTAAAGTTTGGGAAGCAATGATATTAAATGTTATGAGATCTGATATGTCATTTAAATATTTGTATCAGAATGAAAGACGTGTTCCACTGAAATGTGTTCATTTATTAGTTTTGTGGAACATGTGAAGTATTTTCACCAAGGCAGTGATAAAGATGTTTGCTGGAAAATACATTTCTAGATATAGTATTGTGTAGAAACAGAAAAGCGATCAGAATAATTATGCAGTGTTTAATTATCCGTAATAATGATGGCCAATGTATGCAGACGATGACCAAACACAGCTTATTAGATGAGTATTAAAACTCATGTTTTTTCAAACTCCCGGGTGTTTCAATTTTAACGATTAGCGTATGAGAAACTACTGATATAGTGTCACACAATTTTAATCATGATAATACAGAACTATTCTTGAAGTAAACAAAATCCAAACATTTTGCAAGTGTCAGTCAAAGAAGAATAAGCTTCACAGTTTGATAGATATCGAAGTGACCATCTCAGTCAAATCACACATTTGAAAATAATTGAGTACTTCTGCCATTTCGTTTGTTTTATATATAATGCAAATTATTTCTGAACCACAATGGTGTCCATGGTTTGTATGTACCATACATGTTGACACATGAAGATAAGGAAGAAGAGATAAAAATAGTTGTAATCCCATAGTCAATATTACACGGATTCAAATCCTACGGGAACAGACTGTCAACATTAATCAGGATCAAAATGAAGACAATTCGAAATAGATAAACTGTTATAACAACCGTTAAACAAATTCAAACTATTGACGTTGCATATCTCAAACCAGCTGTACATGCAGTTAAACGATAACGATGGCATAAACCTAACTATTGATGGCAATTTATTCACAACGTCTCATAGCTTGTTCTTCTAAACGGAGTACTGTTATTGGAATGTTTAGATGTAGAACGTTATACGACGTTGTCAGCAACTGTGAACGGTTTGTATTGAAAGCACGGCGGATGTTATGTTGACCAATCAATTAGATGAATAAATTTCTCCATAGTGACAACTTAACTTTTTCAACCATGCAGTGCCATTTGCAAACAGTAAAGACCCAAATCAGGAGCCATCACCGTTTGTCATTCATTATCCTCTAGCAAATGTAAACAGTTCATACTGATGGACTCCATAGTTAAACATGGATAGGTAATTCCAATTTGAAAATTAAGGGTTAAATGGGCTAATGAATCAACACGGCATTTACAAGAGCGTGTATGTCCGATTTCATCAAATTGTTGGGACATTATTAACACTGCTAGAAGTCACCGTTTGGCTTAATACACATAAAACACCCTTTTGGCGGTTGCTTTAGAGAGGTTTAATTGTACATGCAACTGAACAAGGCTCAAACAAGGCTTCGGAGACATAGTCTGAAATTATTTTACGACTGTATTTCATTTCTCATGTGTTTTATGCAGCTTATATGATACAAATACCTATTATTTACTTATTACTTGACCTATCTGCATCTGGTTTCTTTTGAATAAATTGGAGTTGACATAATCATATAAATTGCTTATTTATTACGCTGACAAACTTCAACGGGATAAGTAGTTGTTCTAATATGTCTTTACTAAACTATTTTCGTAAGAAAATAGTCAACAGCTATGATGTCCTCTACAGCAATTGGATGCGCATTTGTAAACGCTGTGTATGGGCTGTATGATGGGCTATTTGGACACCCCTCCCCCTAGAACAAATATCAAGACTAACGACATGCGATGAATATATTATATTGTTATGAAATGAAAGACGGGATATGTAGGTCTACGACTAAATACATATCGTTTTTTAATATACCTCTGGAGTTTGACGATCAGCATTACTTTAGACTTTCAGCATTACTTTAGACCTGCATTAAGCTGCATAATTTGAGATATTGGTTATATTATCGGGTGACTCGAACATCTGTTATCTCGAACCAATTTGTGTGGTCCCATGAAGGTCGAGATATTGAAGTTCAACTGTATATAAAAGAAACAATCCCAAACGATCTGACTTGCTTATACATCACTACTACACGTGTTTAAGATTTTGTTTATACTTACATATTATCTATTGTGTGCATAGTGCCTGTACAATATGGAAAAATAGTCAAACAGGGAGAGCCACACACGGAATGACACCGCATCAAACACCATCTAACGAGAAACGATAAAGCCACAAGACAAAACATAACAGGACGCATATCAAGACGAAACACATTAAACATTAAGCATATTAAAAAACAAAATTGACCGTAGGGTGAAAGCAGGAGTGCCGCCTTGGAACGGTCAGCAGCCAAAAGCAATAAAAAAAGGGCTACTGGGGGACTTGAACCTGGTTTATGGGTACCCAACCTCGTCCTTATCCCACTTTCACCAAAGTCAAAATGTAAATAAAATTCCCCCTCCAGACAACACCACAACATGCGTAACGATGTATGCCAAAATGAAAATGATTTGAAAATGAACGTTATTAGAAGTAAACAAGCGACGTCATCATGTAAATGACGTCATAATTTAAAAGTACGGGAAAACTATTTGAAACACTTCTACTGCGACATTTAAAAGATCAATCGCAAGAAAATACAATTACCAGTGGATATTAATCATACACAACTGTTTTGTTTGCAAAAGAATAAACTTGACATCGTAGGCATGTACTCGATGACTATTCAGGTCAGAGCAGCTGTGGAGTAGTCATTTGGGGTACGACACAACTAGCAAAATACAAATATCTAATTTCCTCCCTCCGTAAACGGGTTTCAGAGGGAATCTTCATAGAGTATTAAGCCTTTTCCGTCGTCGCACAAGTAAAGAGGAAAGCATAATGACCAACTGTAAAGGGGTCGACCACCAAGCATGTAGTGTGCTGCAATATAGAGGGGTCATATCCCTTTTTAATGAATTGTTTTATGCGTTTGACAAGCAAAGTATCAAAATAAGTATGTCCAATAATTTTTCGAAGTTTGTAAATGACATCACCGTAAAACTCCGGATGTGAAATACCTAACTTTAGAAAAGTACGTAAATTACAATTGTATTTGCTGATGAGTAGAATATTACGGTGGTAAAATTTTGAAAATGTTTTACGAAGTTTGTCATATCTGTAGCCCTGTTTTAGTAGTTTTTCAGTGATAATAAGGTTACGATTGTTAAAATCATCAACAGAGGAACAAACTCTAGCAAAACGAATAAGCTGAGAAATGTATACACCGTAACATGTAGCTCGGGGAACATCCCCATCCAAATGAGGATAGTTAACTATTTTAAAATTAAAATCATCCCTTTTGTCATAAATTCCAGAAGAAATTGTTCCATTGTTTATAGATAAATTCAAATCTAAAAAGGCTGCAGATATGTCAGAACTATTTGCTTTATTAAGCTTGAGCTCCCTAGGGTAAATTGAGGTTATCATAGAATCAAAGTATGGGTTATCAATATTAAAAATGTCGTCTAAATAACGTGCTGTATTGTTAAAAGCATTGATGACATCCGCCTGTGAATCGCTGTTAAGGTTAAGCATAAAATCCCGTTCATAACAAAACAAAAACAAGTCTGCAATTAAAGGAGCACAATTGGTTCCCATTGGAATACCAATAACCTGGCGATAAACAGAATTACCAAATCGAACAAATATATTGTCTAACAGAAACGTAATAGCGTCACACAGATCTAAACATGTCCATGAGGTATATTTATTTGTAACATCATTGGTAAAGAACGCATGTCTAGAATTACAGGCAATAAATGATACTTTTTCTCTGGCAAATGTTTTATTTATCAGATTAGTAAGTTTGATCTTAATTAGATCGTGTGGTAATGTGGTATAAAGTGTAGAAAAATCATAAGTGCTTATAGTGTAAGCTTGGTGTTGCTTGATTTTTAATTTAGTTAAAACCTCATTGGAGTTTTTAATAGACCAAAAAAGGTTAATTCCTGAATTCTCATAAGCTTTATCGCAGTAACGCTTGACATGTTCTTTGACCGCTGTTAGACACGATGTAATTAGTTTGGATAGTGCAGTTGTTGTGCACGAGACAGAATTTGCTAAGACATAACTGTGATGAGGTGTCACTTCGGTAATTGATGGTATCGATTTCAGACTTTATTAAATTATATATTTTAATTTTAAGTCTAGGAAACGCAGCATATATATAAGAATGTATGGCATACAGAAAGGGCTGGTTTCGCCGTGCGTTTCAAATGTAATTCATTCATGGACAGTTGACCTGAAAACATCATACAGCGAAGTAAAAAATTACCCCCTTTTTAACAAATACCTAACTAATTGCCAAAGAGACTCTACGGTAAAACCTCGTCAATATTAACACTCTAATATGTCTTTTAACCCTTCGCTTGCTGAATTTTGAAATACATTTCTCCTTCTTTACCCATGTCCTGTTGTATAATTACATATACATTCACTGTGTACAAGTATTTCGCTGTGTAATCACTGCTGTGGAGTGCATTGGTTGCACAATCAACTGTTGCGTCTTGCATGTGGCTTTGCCTGCTTGACTTTACTACTTTTCCATTTCCAATTGTAAATAGCGCAGACCCTGATGAGACAGCTCATGCAGGTAGGTATATTGACGTGAATAGCAAGAGAAGGGTTAAAGATAAATTGACAAACAGTATATTACATCATCGATTCTAACCTGTTATAACATACACATTTCTATTTGAAAGAGTACAGGTAAAGTTATGTAATGATTGAAATGGATAATAAACACAGAATAATACATTTATATACGTGAATTTATTGCAATTTTTCAAATGAAAATAATGGCAAAATATCTGAAAGTTGGAGATCCTTCGAAGCAAACGTAGCAAAGAGAACGATTTTATTGAGTCTGTTCATGAGTTGTAATTACTAATTGATTGGTCAACATAACATCCGCATTACTAACGCCCCTAGCACTGGCATAAGCGGTATTCACTTTTCATAACTAACAACATTGAAATCGATGATCCCGAAGGACCAGAATATATAACAACACTGGGGATGAAGTATGAGGCGAATTGTTACGGTCGCAACTAATTTAACTTTTACCATCGAAATATCTTCTGTTCCTCTGCATTTGTTTCATGTTGTAGCCATTTATTGTTTTATTCTGTCCTTTGAACTTTAACTTATTTCATGCATTCTCTATACACTTGATTAATAATTTGGAAACATAATTATGTACATGTGTAATTATATGGTACATTTCATCTTTTCGTGGCACAATAATGTGAGGATACATGTATATAGAACCATCAACTCTCATCAGTTAACCCTTAGTCTTTCATGAAAATGTGTTCCGCTGTAACCCCGATCTGCCACAGTTTTCACTAGCATCTGATTCGTCCAGGCTTTTGCTAGATTATTGACAGTGTGTTAAACAGCTTTGTTCAAGATAAAACGCCGAATTACTCGTCGTCTCATCTGGATCAAAACTGTGTGAAATTGCCAGTTATGTCGCGCTTAGCAAACAAAGGGTTGCAAACATCTTCTCCACACTGATCTGCTGCATTGTACCTTCCAGTTCGTTCAAGATTTATCAATACTACTTACTGTCTCAGATAGCTTGTTACTCAAATTCTCATATATATCAAAAATGTTTGAAAATGACATTCGTGCTGTGCTTATCATGATGAATGTTACCTATCACATGTTATATACATGTTATCACGGGTTAGAGAGTTTTACTCTATAACAATATATATTATATATTGTTATAGAGTAAAACTCTCTAACCCGGACGTTACATTCGGTATAGATATCCGTCTTGGAGGTAGGTGACAGCTTAACGCAGAGTGAACGTCATGCAGAAAGTTCCTCAGCCACCTGTTTAACAGTATTCTAATCCTTCTCAACTAGAATTCCGGTTTAGATAGGTTTTACTCTATAACTATATCGTAATGTGTAATATTATTACATGTATATATATTATTAAAGCAAGTATAGGTGACCATTTACCTTTAAAGTGCACATGCATTTAGAGAGCTAAAACAGGATGGGGTGTTTGGCTTACTGCGGTGCCATGACTTTTCGATGTACCTTTTAGTCGATCTAATATGACCTCTCAAAAATTAATGTGGTAGCGTTAGCGAGACTTACAGTTAGTTATATGTTTTCATAGAAGAACAATCGGGAAAACAATAACACATATACAATGTTTCTTACTATTATGTCGGATTGGAATAGAAATGATGCTTAGATAGTAACATTTCAGAGTACTTGTGTTATATATTAACCACCTGTGATCAATAGACAGTTCCTGATTCAGGTAAAACTATGGGACTCATATTCTCTGTACACTCGTCCAGAATTCTTTGCAGAAAGCATTGTTAAGCACAAGTAGCGTATAGTATTGTAACTAGTACCATATTATACTATTTTATATGTTGTTTCTGCATCGGCACACTATACATATTTTATCACATTCATGATTAAAGTTTAGTATCTGCAGAAACCATAATTTCAAACCCCATATCTGATTAAAATGTAAGATAAGATTAAATATTCGTTTTGCAAGATGTTGCACGCAGATTAGATAATGATTTATGACGAATGTGCAAATCTAGCAGGTTAAATTTAAAGTTTGGGAAGCAATGATATTAAATGTTATGAGATCTGATATGTCATTTAAATATTTGTATCAGAATGAAAGACGTGTTCCACTGAAATGTGTTCATTTATTAGTTTTGGGGAACATGTGAAGTATGTATGATTAATATATGAGTCATTTCACCAAGGCAGTGACAAAGATGTTTGCTGGAAAATACATTTCTAGATCTAGTATTGTGTAGAAACAGAAAAGCGATCAGAATAATTATGCAGTGTTTAATTATCCGTAATAATGATGGCCAATGTATGCAGACGATGATCAAACACAGCTTATTAGATGAGTATTAAAACTCATGTCTTTTCAAACTCCCGGGTGTTTCAATTTTCAAGTGTATGAGAAACTACTGATATAGTGTCACACAATTTTAATCATGATAATACAGAACTATTCTTGAAGTAAACAAAATCCAAACATTTTGCAAGTGTCAGTCAAAGAAGAATAAGCTTCACAGTTTGATAGATATCGAAGTGACCATCTCAGTCAAATCACACATTTGAAAATAATTGAGTACTTCTGCCATTTCGTTTGTTTTATATATAATGCAAATTATTTCTGAACCACAACTAATTTCTGACACCATGTCCATGGTTTGTATGTACCATACATGTTGACACATGAAGATAAGGAAGAAGAGATAAAAGTAGTTGTAATCCCATAGTCAATATTACATGGATTCAAATCCTACAGGAACAGACTGTCAACATTAATCAGGATCAAAATGAAGACAATTCGAAATAGATAAACTGTTATAACAACCGTTAAACAAATTCAAACTATTGACGTTGCATATCTCAAACCAGCTGTACATGCAGTTAAACGATAACGATGGCATAAACCTAACTATTGATGGCAATTTATTCACAACGTCTCATAGCTTGTTCTTCTAAACGGAGTACTGTTATTGGAATGTTTAGATGTAGAACGTTATACGACGTTGTCAGCAACTGTGAACGGTTTGTATTGAAAGCACGGCGGATGTTATGTTGACCAATCAATTAGATGAATAAATTTCTCCATAGTGACAACTTAACTTTTTTATTAACCATGCAGTGTCGTTTGCAAACAGTAAAGACCCAAATCAGGAGCCATCACCGTTTGTCATTCATTATCCTCTAGCAAATGTAAACAGTTCATACTGAATGGACTTCATAGTTAAACATGGATAGGTAATTCCAATTTGAAAAGTAAGGGTTAAATGGGCTAATGAATCAACACGGCATTTACAAGAGCGTGTATGTCCGATTTCATGAAATTGTTGGGACATTATTAACACTGCTAGAAGTCACCGTTTGGCTTAATACACATAAAACACCCTTTTTGCGGTTGCTTTAGAGAGGTTTAATTGTACATGCAACTGAACAAGGCTCAAACAAGGCTTCGGAGACATAGTCTGAAATTATTTTACGACTGTATTTCATTTCTCATGTGTTTTATGCAGCTTATATGATACAAATACCTATTATTTACTATTTACTTGACCTATCTGCATCTGGTTTCTTTTGAATAAATTAGAGTTGACATAATCATATAAATTGGTCATTTATTACGGTGGCAAATTTCAACGGGATAAGTAGTTGTTCTAATATGTCTTTACTAAACTATTTTCGTAAGAAAATAGTCAACAGCTATGATGTTCTCTACAGCAATTGGATGCGCATTTGTAAACGCTGTGTATGGGCTGTATGATCGGGTTGATTAACGTCCGTATCTACCAACTATGTGCTAATTGGACACCCCTCCCCCTAGAACAAATATCAAGACTAACGACATGCGATGAATATGTTATATTGTTATGAAATGAAAGACGGGATATGTATGTCTACGACTAGATACATATCCTGTTTTAATATACCTCTGGAGTTTGATGATCAGCATTACTTTAGACTTTCAGCATTACTTTAGACCTGCATTAAGCTGCATGATTTGAGATATTGGTCATATTATCGGGTGACTCGAACATCTGTTATCTCGAACCAATTTGTGTGGTCCCTTGAAGGTCGAGATATTGAAGTTCAACTGTATATAAAAGAAACAATCCCAAACGATCTGACTTGCTTATACATCACTACTACACGTGTTTAAGATTTTGTTTATACTTACATATTATCTATTGTGTGCATAGTGCCTGTACAAGACATAACTGTGATGAGGTGTCACTTCGGTAATTGATGGTATCGATTTCATAATTTATTAAATTATATATTTTAATTTTAAGTCTAGGAAACGCAGCATATATATATAAGAATGTATGGCATACAGAAAGGGCTGGTTTCGCCGTGCGTTTCAAATGTAATTCATTCATGGACAGTTGACCTGAGAACATCATACAGCGAAGTAAAAAATGACCCCCTATTTAACAAATACCTAACTAATTGCCAAAGAGACTCAACATATTATATGTTGTCATCTACGGTAAAACCTCGTCAATATTAACACTCTAATATGTCTTTTAACTCTTCGCTTGCAATTCACGTCAATATACCTACCTGTAAATAGTGAAGGCCCAGATGAGACAGCTCCTGCAGGAGCTGTCTCATCAGGGTCTGCACTATTTACACGTTGATTGCGCAACCAGTGCACTCCACAGCAGTGATTGCACAGCAAAATACTTGTACAGAGTGAATATATATGTAATTATACAACAGGGCATGGGTAAAGAAGGAGAAATGTATTTTAAAATTCAGCAAGAGAAGGGTTAAGAAAGGTCGCAGCTAAATGCGGCGTGATCATTGTTAAACAAAATCCTCTGTGGACTTTGTGTTTGGCTTCCAAAATGCACGAAGCAGTCCATCGCTTAAATAGTCATCAGGCCTTCTTTACCAAAAGCTTGAATTAACGAGGTGTTATAATTGAAAGGTTTATATTTGGAATATATCTGACGTGCCGTCCAGAGGCAACATTTGACATTAAGTCTTAATCAAGATTCTAGTACATTGATAACTTATCATCAGCCATAGTGCATATTCCTTTCTTGGCATAACCCAATTCTGGAGTGATGCGCAGTATAAGCTACAGTCGATGAAACCAGGGAAAAAGCAATTGGGTCACGCCATGTCAAAATCGTAACGAGAATATAGAACGAGAAATTGAGTTTTTACAGACCAATACCTCAACCAACACCGAATGGAATACGAGTTTTAGTTATGATAACGTAACGTTAAATGTTCAGTTTAAATAATAGTTTTAAAGACCAAATGCAATCGACCACATTCAAATGGTACCTATTGCAATGAGTATGTGGCCCGTATGTATGCTCTGATAAATAGCGGTATGGCCGTAGATAACATTTTTTACATGTAACTACATAATAAATACTGCACGCTGTTGCTATATCATAAACGTACCCAGCTCTTTTATAGCGATCATGGTATTTACGCGACATACTGTAGAACATGCGTTTAGCGGCCATCAAAGAGGTATAATTGTCGATCTGTAAGGCGGTCGGTAGCTTTATGCAAGTTACAAGTAATGCAGAAAGCTCATATATAAGTTTATCACCTTTATCCTGCATTAAACAACCACCTGCTATATTCAATAATTGATTGACCTACTACTGTATAGTAAGATCGAACTGATCCTGTGAAAATAGACACGTGGTTGCGGAAGTACGGCGAGGATACCTTTAATATGAAACTGTCTGTTAAACTAGGGTTACTTTGAAACAATTTTGAGCTTGGGACACTAGTAGACCTGTTTAGATCCCTGACCGTTCTAAGGCAATATCCTCTTTGCCACCCTTATTTTTATGTGTGTCGTGTGTCTTTGTACTTGTACGTATATTGGTGTTTCAATATTTCACGTCGTGTGTGTTTGTGTGTGCGCGTGCGCGCGTTGTTGTGTGTGTGTCTCACTTTTTTCTATCGGTGTTTGGTAGCTGCGTATTGTGCGTGGCCCTTCCTGTTTGATTTTACCACATTGTCATGTGAATATCATGATGGTTAGGGCTGTAACGAATACACCAAGAGGCAAATACGATATGTATTACGAAAACAGGGCGGCAAATACGAATAATAATTCATGAATATGAATACGTGTACTTTAATAATAACTGACAACAATAGTGTTCATCTCTGCTGAATAGATTAATAGTGCCTGCTTGATACTCAAAACAATATGAAATGGTACTGCCCAAGTGAAACAAGAAAACACACACATTTAAGATCAAAGGACTTTGGATTTAAATGACAAAAATGTCAACTCCTTTGGAAAACAATCACTAGAGATGAATATAGGTGTGGCAAAATACTGGCTAAAACACACATGAATAGAACATTTACCTAGATAATGGGTAATACTACTAGTATTAATGGTACATACTGGACTGAGAAAATCCATACAGTGCAATATAGACACATATGTACTGTATATATAACAATGTATATTTCTCTACATACTAGAAAGAACATCATTCAGATGCATTCATGTGTGTTACTAGTGTAATTAGATAATGGGTCAGCATCGCGCTTTGTGTTTTTTCTCAGCAGGTTCCAGTATGAGTTTCGACATGTATGCATTTCATCGGGCATGATATAATCTATATCTACTGTATGACTCTTCAGAAATGACTCTTCGCAAAATACGTCTCCTGACACGTTAGTGTCGATTTATTATTTGTATTATATCGGGTTAAACAGTATTCCAACATCATGTCGCGAAGTCCAGCTAATTACATAGATGACGACTCAATATGTTGTATGTGCATATAACGAATTACATTGTTCCGTGCACGGAACACCCGGGTAGAGCCACCGACCTAGTACTTGTTTCGGGTTAAGTATTCGATGTCATTAGATACCTTTGTACAGCCATCCGGTACCTCAATTGATGGTCGAACGCAGATTGGTATTGTACACATTCAGACACGTGTTTGTTGTTTGTCAACGTGTAATCAAACATAATTTCAATCTATAAAATACTACTTTTACTATGGTACATGTAATGTAGTAAGTCAACCAAATCCCACTCTTAGTACTAAACTGGTCGAGTTCGTCATATTTCCAGATAGCCTATGACCAAGAGCATGCATATAACTGAAGTTATTGTTGTTAAACATTTGTATTATATCATACATTTTGTCTGTTAGAACTGCGTTTGAAAATTATTATTATTACCCGACAACCGTTAATAAAATAAATCTAAATCGTTTTGTGTCTATAGTTTATTTTGTGTCTATATTTAATTTACTCTGTAAAAGTCACTTTGTGAAACCATTGTGATAAATAGAGCATTTCCTCCTATAGGAGCAAATACTCTAGTTTTTACAATGGTTTCAAACTACAAAATTCTAAAGTTTTCCTCTAGTTAATGCTCCTTTTCGGTATAATTATACAAGAGGTTGGATCTAAATATAGCCTATGAGGTAATGGGTTAAACATCTAATACACACAGTGTAACCTAACACTGATGGTGTATGTCATTGGAGTGTCACGACTAGTTTACATACGCAAGCCCCAGTTGAAGAAACAATGGAAAAAATGCAATTATTCGTGCACAGAACAACCGAGAAAAACCACAGTGGCTTTCTCACATTGAAATTCCAAATGCATAGACTCTGAAAACAAAGTAAACCAAGATTAGCAGAATTGTAATATATACAAGTAATATTATACTTCGAACTTATTAAAAAATGGATGCGATGGCATGATGGTGTTTCTTAATGCATTAAGACAGATGACGCATTGAGACTGAACTGAAAGTAAGGTACAAATAAACATTCTACATGTAGCAGTCACAAGTTGATACCTCTCGGAGTAAGATTTTATTTAAATAGTGGTTATAAAGAAAGTATGTGGCTGCTGGTCTCCGTCAAAGCTGTTTAACCTTAATTATTTTCTACCACCATAACCTTTGCCCGTTGCAAACAAACGTCTTATCAAATTTAGATCGGGTGTATATTTCACTATTGCCGACTGGATAAGGCATGCGAGGAAATGACGACAAAGTGTCTCAACTTTTAACCCTTACCTTCATACAAACGCATCTGAAAACAGAGTAGATCCAGATCAAACGGTGTCAATTGGAGCTGTCGAATCAGGGTATGCACTGTTTGCTAATAGAATAATTATGATAAATCTGTTTCGTTAGTTTCTAAAATGCCTACAGTGCTCTATCTTCCATATTTCAATAAATTATTCTGTCCAAAAAAATTCAGAAGGTATTGTAATTTAGAATAACTATAGAACATTATTAAGAAATAATTGACTAGGTGTCAAACTTCTTGGATTCTGGGGAGTTACTCGACATCGTAACTGGGTCAAAGGGCAAATGCGACTCAGGTCGACCTAATCGGGATATGGGTTAATGATATTTACATATGTCAGCGTTGTGGTCATTGGTCTTGGTCAAAACAGTTCGCTAAATCTCGGTGACTCCTTCCTCCTGGCATGGATCATGCGTTAATCGATCGTTATGCACTCGTTCTCTATTGCACTCTAGTGGTCTATCCAAATTAGTTTCTCCTGATACTGAATTGCTCATTCTAAATATCTGGAATTAGTCTAATATAATTTGAATTAGACTAGTAACAGCCAATGTTTTTTGTATACCGCTTAGCATCATTACTCACGTTGCAATGTCTGGGAGGGGATTTTCACTGTATAGTTTGACTTGGGTGACGGTAACATAAATGTATGTGTACCCGCAGACCTAGATGTTTTATGTCTTTGTGCGCGTTTCATCACGTATTCCTTGTAACTGCACTGTCTCCTGTTTGATGATGTTTGGGTGTTGTGACATTTTATGTATGACATTCCCTATAGGGCCGTTTTCCATCTTATACATATATCCCACATATCCGTCGGATTAATATGAAATGAGTTTACTTCACCCCAGAGTTGGATGAATTATTGCAATAAAACGTGTGTCGGTGGCTATGTCTGCACTTATTGTCGCGTCTAATGCCAATCCTGTACAACTGGTGTGTAGAACACTAAAAAGCACAATAAGATAAAGCATCGTCTCTAAATGTAAAATGTGGTTCGTCAGCTCTGATAATGGACTGGTGTAACTTTATCTGATATAGTCTAGTGCATCTAAAGTACATTTTGTGTTGTTATTCTCAGCATTGGGCATTTTGCCTTGTATATACCACGTGCAATGGCCTAGACGTCATAAAATATCCTATTTATAGCATTAAGTTCGCATAAGAAACATTTCATTAAGGCTTGTCAAGATATTTTTAAGATAAACTCATTTATTACTATTACCAGCCTAAAACAAATAGCAATAAAAGAATCTGACAAAATAACAGTACAGTGCAGTCAGACATCGGCAAATGAATGTAAAATGTAAATTTTACTACCATGATTCCAAGAGTCAATATCTTATGGAATTTTGGTTATATAAACCCTGATTAAATCTGCTGATGCTTACAAAACAGAACCAAATCTTAAGTTTTGTTTACCGAAATATATTGTCGAACGTAACCACAAGTCCGCTATGGATTTTAATAAGCGGTAAAATGCCCATTGTTCTAAAACTAATTTCATAAAAAAGAATATCCAAACTGCGAGTAGTATACAAACATGGGCAATTAGTAACCGTTTACATGATACTATATTTTGACTATTCATTAACTAAATTTTTAAAATGTCATAACGTGTATGCAGAATTGACTGTTTTGCCATGCCAGCAACTGAGGAATCATAGTTTATAACTCTATAAGCAAACAGTGCAGAAGCTGATAACATGACTCAGTATTCGTCTGATCAGGGTATACTCTGTATCTAAGAGGTAAAGTGTGAAAATAGCTGTACTTGTTTCTTTTTCGCATGCATAGAGGTAAATTTTAAATTTATTTCAGAAATGTAGTTTGACAAGCAAACGGAGAAGACCCTGATCAGACCTGAACGTCCATCTGATCTGGATCGTCTCTGTTTGCAAAGGCATAAAAAGCGTTTATATGAGTGAAAGGGTTTAACACTAGCCTACAACAATTTCAGTTCCATGGTCTTAGGGACACAGACACCGTTGCAGTTACCCCTGGATCCCTTTTAAACAACAGGCATTTCAGTCGAATAACCATAGTAACTTACGAACGCTCTAGTTCCATACCACCGACATTTATTTTAGTCGGATGGCATTAGTAACACAAACACCGTTTAACCATTTACTCCGGGTCCTATTTAGACAACGGCATTTTCTGGTCCTATGGCACTCGTAACAAAACAGCCGTTTTAGTCTCGCCCTGGACCTTATTTAAACAACAGCTATTTCAGTCGACGGTCCTCTCATTTCGGTGAGATACGTGCTACTAGTGCGGCCTATTTAAAATCAGTTGCAGTTTCTATCCTACCAGTAAGTGCTGAAAATAGGAGATAATAAGTAAGCATTATTGTAACAAAACCACATCTTAAAACCAAAGCTATGTTTTATTAATCAATTCGGTTTCTTGAAAAGATTAGTAGTTTTCAAAGAAGAGGATGAAGTTTGTTTGAGCATCAGCGAATTAGAGAGGACGAGCGAAGAAAGAAATTTCGTTCGATTTTCTGGAGTTCAGTGTAATTTAAACGTTATATTAATAATATGTTCTTTTATTAAAACAACAAAACAGTGCATTTTATCCTTTTATCGCAATAATTTTGGTGAGTTTCTAACGAAGGTTTTATGGTAACTAAACACCGCTGTTATAGAAACACTGAAACGGTTGTAATTATCACTGACCCGGCTGCGAAAAGGGCTCTATTGCGACGCTGTCGGAACCGCTGAAGGACCGGCCATTTTTATTAACAGAAACGAAGACACAAGTATTATTGTGATGCACGTCAAGTTATCTTTTAGCCGCAAAATGCATCCTCGGTATATCATGGTTCGTGGTTGTAACGCTATATTTGCCCAGGACTTCGAAAAAGTAATTTTCCCGAACAGTTTCATTTCCATTATACATTAATTTCACACCAAACGAAATTCTTTCGATACTATTATTAGTTTTCCCCCCAAGTATATAACATTTTATTCCATAGAATGTGTCAATTGTTCACGCATAGACAATAAAATACATGGCAACCATATTTTCATAGTTTTTGATAAGTCAGCACTTCACTAGTGAACTTTTAAAACCAATGTTCTATAAATACGCAGCTCTTTTGGAGCGGCACCAATTGTGTGCAATTTGTACAGTTCTAGTAAGGCGAGGGTTACCAGGATCCAATTTGACAACATTTGTTCAATACAATCCAACGTTGCACAGTGTGTAAATAATTAACTATCACGGATATTTACAGGAATGATTGCCCGGCCATCAGCACGTTTTGAGTTTTATTTAAAGTAATTTAACCCATGTAGCACTGTGAATTTCTCGCGCATGTGTCACAAGCACGTTGTATAAGATTTATTTGCGTGACATGTTTGATTCGAATATTGCATGAACAGTATGTTTTATGACAGCAATTCCAGTGATTTACTATTACTCAAAATCAGTGAAAATAAGTATTGCGTTAGCTCTTAGCCTTCTGTGAAAAATAACGCATCCTTAACTGTGGAATCGATGCACGTTTGGCTACTTTCGATTCAATGTCTCTTTCGAGAAAATATTAACCATTTGTCAAACAGGTTGGATCCTGATGAGGGACCAACTTACCCAGATCCAAGCTGTTTGCAAATGGAAGTCAGACCATGGATAGCGGATTAAGTATGAACCATTATGTAGAGAAGAGATAAAACGTTGATTTGTGAGCATACAGCTATAGATGCTTTTCAATATATTACAACATACAGTCTAATCTGCAAGATCTCGTCAATCCTTAGAAGAGTATTACACATTACTGATCACATCACTTATAAAATTCACAAATATTTAGATATTTGAGTAACTTCTATAAAACCATTTTGTATAGTGTCACACATTCCAATATAAGTTCCAGAAAGGGAATAACCTAACATGCTATAACATATACGTCTCAATTTCAAAGAGCAAAAGTACAGCTATGTAATAATTTAACTGGGTGATGTTCACACAGAATAATGCATTCCGCATTTGTTTCATACTGTAATCTCACCTTTAATGCATTTCCTACTCATCTAATTCCTTTTTGGAAACACAAATTGCTGTACATGTGTAATTAAATAGTAAATGTCTTTTTTCGTGGTGCCATACGACGCGGATACATGTATCATAAACACTCATTATTTTGTAAAAGAATCTGCTCAACTGTAATTAGCTACAATTAAGCTATTTCCAATTCGTTCATGTTCTTGCAATACTATCTATTGAGTGTCAGGCAGTTTGTGTCAAGATGGGACACCGAGTTTCCTGGTGTCTCATATGGAGCCAAGCTGTTTGAAAATGACATCCAGGTTGTGCCAGGAGCAGTATATGGTTGTATAATGATCTTGTAATTGGTACTATCATTACAGGGTTATGCACTTACAAGTGACGCATGCATTTAAAGAGCTATAACAGATGCTATGCAAGGTCTATGAGAATATATTTTCAAATTGAATATTACTGCCGTAATTATGTTTTTCAAGCGAATATATAGTGCAAATATTTCTTGAGTCGCATTGGTATCCACGTGTCATTTACCATATATGTTGACGCATGCAGATAAAACAGACAGAAATAAACGCGATACCATGGTAAATACTACATGGATTTCATAACGACTACTGGGCCAGGATGTAAAGAATTAAAAAGGTTTTATCCGAAATAAATGCATTTGTATAAAGTATTGAACAAATTCCAAATATCGACCGTTGCATATTTCGTGTGCAGTTAAGGTTAACAACCGATGAAAACCGGATTGTTCCTGTTAACAACAGCCCATACCGCGTTCTTCTGACCGGAACGTTCAATTGACAAACGTTAAAAGTTGTTATCAAGAATTGTACACGGTTTTCATTGATTGCAGCGCGTGTGTTATTTTGACCAATCAATTATATAAACAATATAATCACAGTGGCCACTTACTGATTAAAACATAAGGACGTGTTAGAACGTGTGTTTGCTTAAAACTATTCTGGCTGTGCAACACATACAGTTTGCTCGAATTTGGATATTTTGCCAGTTTGACTATTTCCGATTTAATAAATCTGTTGAGAAACTATTGACACTGTTGAATAGCTGCATGAAGCAATCTGCTGTCTTTAAGACACATAACCAGGCCTGTCCGTGTTTACTTTTGTGAGGTTTTACTGTATATGTTATAAGACTAAGCAAGGTTTGACGGATGTAGGCAATAATATTAAGAAAATACGTTTTCTCATTTATTTGTATGCAGCTTATAGGATACAAATACCAATGCTTAGGACCAGACTTATTATATTGTGACTTGTCTGCATCAAGTTTCCCTTTGATACATTAGTTTTTATATAAACAAATAAAATGGATATTGATAAACAGTAATTGCAATGGCAAGCCGAACGCCATAAGTACTTACTCCAATAAATGTTTACTTTGATGCAGAACTAATTATGTTTTTCAAGCGAATATATAGTGCAAATATTTCTTGAGTCGCATTGGTATCCACGTGTCATTTACCATATATGTTGACGCATGCAGATAAAACAGACAGAAATAAACGCGATACCATGGTAAATACTACATGGATTTCATAACGACTACTGGGCCAGGATGTAAAGAATTAAAAAGGTTTTATCCGAAATAAATGCATTTGTATAAAGTATTGAACAAATTCCAAATATCGACCGTTGCATATTTCGTGTGCAGTTAAGGTTAACAACCGATGAAAACCGGATTGTTCCTGTTAACAACAGCCCATACCGCGTTCTTCTGACCGGAACGTTCAATTGACAAACGTTAAAAGTTGTTATCAAGAATTGTACACGGTTTTCATTGATTGCAGCGCGTGTGTTATTTTGACCAATCAATTATATAAACAATATAATCACAGTGGCCACTTACTGATTAAAACATAAGGACGTGTTAGAACGTGTGTTTGCTTAAAACTATTCTGGCTGTGCAACACATACAGTTTGCTCGAATTTGGATATTTTGCCAGTTTGACTATTTCCGATTTAATAAATCTGTTGAGAAACTATTGACACTGTTGAATAGCTGCATGAAGCAATCTGCTGTCTTTAAGACACATAACCAGGCCTGTCCGTGTTTACTTTTGTGAGGTTTTACTGTATATGTTATAAGACTAAGCAAGGTTTGACGGATGTAGGCAATAATATTAAGAAAATACGTTTTCTCATTTATTTGTATGCAGCTTATAGGATACAAATACCAATGCTTAGGACCAGACTTATTATATTGTGACTTGTCTGCATCAAGTTTCCCTTTGATACATTAGTTTTTATATAAACAAATAAAATGGATATTGATAAACAGTAATTGCAATGGCAAGCCGAACGCCATAAGTACTTACTCCAATAAATGTTTACTTTGATGCAGAACTAAATTGAAAATTCGTAAGGAGATGTCAGTAGATCTTAAGTCGTCTAAAGTAATGGGATGTATATTTATAAACGCTGTGTTTGGAATAAAAGAAAAGACGGAAACAATAGAGCAAATGATTGTTAGGTTTGTAAAAAGGGTTGAAAGATGATGTAGATGAATCTGTGAGTATATATTTGTTCTGTTTCTCTCTATGTCTGGAGTTTAATTAACACATTGTCAATAATGACATCTCGACGTTTCCGAGCAAGTTCTTAAACATACTCAATTATTAGAACATGGATGCATGTTGTGTGATTTGCTTACCCCACGGATGGCAAAATGTGTTGCAGTACAAAAATAAACAGGAGTAATTTAATGTCTCAAACTACCTAACTGTAGTAGCACGTCATTACGGTGGTCTTTATCTATAAATGTTTTAAGAAATCTCTAACGGAATCAGATTGCTACACTTGTATGCCTCTGGAATTAATCAGGGACTCGCTTTGTCGCAAATCTAGAACTACCCAATTGCCTGCATTGGACGTCGTGTATTTCGAAAAATTGCTAGTCAAGATTTACTCAAACTGATTATAATAACAATATAATAAATACATAATGATTGTTTCTATTATCCAGAGATTGTGTATGAAAACTGGACATAAAATGCCAGAATCAGCAAATATGCAACTAACCATTATTCAATTTTAACACGTAACAGAAAACTTAATATATTGCTAAGAACCGTAGTTTCTTAATTATACACTTATACAACGATGAAATAGAATATAATTATACCGGTGCATTTTAGATGTATTTACTCATATGTTAAATGCGTTCGTAGTACTAGGATTTCCCAGACATTTATTTGCAGGAATACTGCATAGGGAAGGAAACACACATTGATATGAATGCAATACAGTAGAACCTGGCTTAGCGGCCAGCAAGTTATTGAACATAAGATACTTAAAGGTAGGTGGTTGCTTCATGCATGGCAAAGGTAAGGACGAAAGATACTACAGGAACATTCTGCATTACATTTGACTCCCGTAAAGCTACCGCCTGCCTTACACACTCTTTTGAATGCTGCCGAAGACAGGTTCTACAGTGCTCCCTCTCTACAACGACACCCTTTGGGATACGAAGATTGTATGTGTTGTTCAGAGGGAGTTGTTATAGGGAGGAAAGTCAAACATAATTAGCTAGTTTGCAGATTCCCAGATAAGGTGTATTTCGAGAACTAAAACCGTTATGCCTCTATCAAACCCAATGTTGTGACCACTCTTTAGAGTCGTCACAAAGTGACGATTCTAAAGAGTGGTCACAACATAGGGTTTGATGGAGGCATAAAGAAAATACGATGGAAAAAATTGGAGCATTATTGTTTCGGAAACAGTGACATGCGTTGTTGTAAGGAGGGAATCGTTATTGAGAGGGCCGTTGTAGGGAGGGGGCACTGTAATATAGTTAGAAAAGAATTTATTAGAATTTAAAATAAACACAATACCTAACCATCTCGCTATTAGAGCACATGCCATAAATGAGTCGCATTACTGCTTTGTAAACACCATCTGCAGATGTCAGCATCATGATGCGAACGGACGTCAGCAATAACGGTTTCGGTTTTAACCCTGTACCTGCTGTATATTCATATCAGAGATAATGACATCATTAATATTAATTAAATCTACTTGGGTACAGGGCAGAAACTGTAGAATCGATTTATAATATATCACAAGAAAACAGGGAAGACCAAGCTTAGACGGCTCCTATGGTGGCAAATGTTTATATTTGCGAGCTGTTACTACAGAAAATAGCTCGGATGTGCCACCAGGAGGTGAAGTTTGACATTAATTCTTATCTGAGAACCTGGTACATTAAGAACTTATTATCAGCCGTAGAACATATTCCGTTCTTGACACAACCTAATTCTTGACTGACGCATTATGTCAAAGTAGTATAATCCACGGTCGATGACACCGGGGAAAACAATTAGGCCACGTCACGCCAAAGCTGTAATGAGAATATAGAAAGAGACAAGGTGTATTTTCACGGAAATGATATCATAATTAAATGGGTTTTGTAGCTATGGTATCTAATTACTTTATCTTAACAATGGCTTTGATGACAACATGCTATTGGTTGCATTTGTTTTGTAACCATTTCAATTATTATATGACAAAGAAATAGGTTTTGATGAACAGCGTTCTGGCCACAGGAAAATTGTTAACATGTAACTACATACGTCATGCTGCAAATTGTTGCTGCATCATAAACGGAACTTCCTGGTTGATAGCGATGGAATTTAAACAACAGGTAGCAGTATCAAATTTACTTTGTGAACATTGACATCTGTATGATTATGATGGGAAACAATTATCTGTGCAATCCATATAGAATAATGTAGATAAAAACTGTTCGTTGACGGCATGTCTGTATACCGTATAACATTGGTTACCTCTGAAAATATTTAGAGGAAATCAACCAGCTGCATTCAGTTGTTTTGCCGATCTAGGAGATAATTGCTCAATGAAATATCATTCATTGTCAGTATTATTTAAATATGCCTGTAGCTTGATGCTGTGTTTACCTTATCTTAATATTGTGTTAAGGCTTTAGATTGATATAATGTTTAAGCCTTATTCTCCTATGACAAGAACATAGGTATGGTACATACTCACGGTCATCTAGTATCTCAATTGAATGACTCGCAATTGGTGTATTGATTTTATGACACGTTTGAGGTTTTTGGAGGTGTATATGTAACCGACATAATGCTATTTTTTTACACGTAATATGGTATATTTCCAACCAATGTCATTATTAAAACTGCTCGTTTTGATCATAGTTCAATGTATCGAGGTTTTATGACGCTAAAACAGAATTTCAGTCATATCGCGACATCCAGATGATTGCACATGAAGCAAAGCCCAAGAGTTTTTTTGATGCGCAAAACAAAATGTGTTACTGTACAGGTGCGGATCCAGGATTTCAGATTAGGGGGGAGGGGCGTAGAAAATGTTTTGAGGGGGGCGTATATTTCTATGTTTTATGACATAAATAAATAGTGTGTTTGTAATACATGTTGAAAAAGCGCTTAATTGGGTGAGGGAAATTAAAGACTCCTACTGAATCATTGTTTTATTGATTTTAAGTAAATGCAGTAAAACCTCTCTGTAACGACCACTAAATTACATCAATTATTTTGTGTTAAAGGCAGGTGGCTGCTTAAAGCAAGGTGAAAGTAAAACATAATGCTCTATGGGAGCGTTCTGTTTTACTTTCACCTAGATTTAAGCAGCCATCTGCTCTAAATACCAACTAATTAACACAATTTAGTGGTCGTTATAGAGAGGTTTTACTGTATATAGATATAAAATATTACTAAAAAAATGTTTTGGCAATTTTAGCGGGGCGTACGCCGGCTCCGCCCCTCTAAATCCGCGCCTGCTGTATGCACAGAACACCTTGATAAAACTACCGACCTCCTGCAAGCCTACTGGAATGCTTTATCATATGAAAAGTCCAAATGCCGAGATCGGGAATTGAAACACAGTGGTGAGGAACTAAATCATGTTCAGTCTAATAGTTCGAGATAGCCTATGACTTTGAGGTTGTTGCAAAATTAACACGTTTTGTGTTATGCATTTAGGATGGACTGCTAGAACGGTGGTTTTAAACTCTTATTAATGTAATTGAATATCCGTTTCCGTTATGTATTGTTTAATCACATAAGAATGTTATCCGTTATTAATATAAATCTAAAGCGGTGGCTATAATTAGAATTTTACATCCCGGGAGTTTTCTCCTTTAACGTATTTGATATGAAGTTAAGAACCCCATATGTCACATGAATCGGCATCGAGTATTTAGTATGATTATTTGGTATTTCATTTACTGACAGTGGAGTTTCCTTTGGAATCATTTTCCTAGCTTTCCTCAATATAAATGAATATTTATGTCGTCTTTACCCTGTATCGAGTATTTCGGGACACGCATTCACTGGTATTTGTAATCAGTGTATACGCACATCAAAGGACTCCTACGGAAGTCCTAGTGATCATTAGGAATCGTCAAACAAGTTTAAAACTTTCGAACGAAGTGGACTCTATAGTTAATCACCGATGAAGTATTCCACTCTGAAAATTCAGCTTTAAACGAAAAGGAGAAAGACATGCAATAGTTAATGCAGTCATTACAAATGCAGAATAAAGTAGAACCGGTCATAAGCGGGCATCAAAACATTAGTCTAATTATGGGTGTGTAAGGCAGGTGATAGCTTACAGCATGTCAAATAGTTATATTGTTCTGCATTATTTAATGCAGAAAGTACGTACATATAGGAGTTTTCTGCATCATGTGTGTATTGAATTAAGCAGCCACCTGCATTGTAAGACTTTTATGATAAAAATGGCCACTAAGGCAGGTTATCGTAGACATGGATTAGATGAACTGATGTCCGTATCATTTTGCAATAAGTGCAGACCAATATGCTTAGTTTTTTACGTTCTGGGTTGTCTTTCAAATCGTAAATACATTAAAATCTCGTTGTAACGATCATTAAATGGTTTAACATGGATGTGTTTAAAGTTGATTACATCGTAGGATATACACAAAGTAATGTATAACTTAACAGCGGTCGTGTAACCATAATCTGTTCTAAACACAGACTTCTTTTGAAGAGATTCCGTTATAGAGAAAAAATATGGCGGTTTGTCGACGTTAAAGCCGATTGAAAAACCTCGTGATTGTGTTTCATTCATATCCTTTCCTTGCTGGAAGAAACATCTCCTCGCATTTGTGTCTTGTGCACTTGTGTCGTACACTGCCAGTGAAAAAATAATAGTTAAGTGTGATATCAAAACATTATCAAACAGCTTGGGTCCTGATAAGAAGCCACATCTTTTGAATACAAGTGTTGTTTTACAAATACGATACAAACCGCGATATGAGTAACGATATTTTTCATGATAGGTCACTGTCGTTAACACTGGTTTAGGTCAAGACCGTTTGCTAGCCTTATCGAAACCCTTCTCTCCATACATGAACTTTCAGAGCTATAAAGTCCTCTTACTGTCGCATTTTAGTGAACAGTCCGAATTACTCTCCCTAATACGTGTACATAATGTATCAATCTGGAACTCTTAAACTAGATAAATATATGTACACCACCCACCTTAAGCCACATAAGTTAGTCATATCTGACAGTAAGGTGTGGTTCTTCAGTTATGATAATGGACTGGTGTAGGTTTCTCTCACAAAGTCTAGTGCATCCAAATATGTACTTCTAGCTGATATTCGGAGCATTCAAAATACATAATTGGACATTGTGCCTTGTAAACACACTTTGAAATAGCCTAGACATCATACATTATCTTGTTTACAGCCTTGAGTTAGATAGAAATGCGCAAGAGTATTTTCCTTAACCCATTTCCTCATAGGCTATTTTTTAGATACTACCTTTTTGAATAAATCTATCGAAAATGAGCATTAACTAGAGAAAAGGAAACAAAATAGAATTTTGTAATTTGAAACCATAGCGATAAATAGAGCATTTGCTCCTATAGGAGCAAATGCTCTTTTTATCACAATGGTTTCACAAAGTGACTTTTACAGAGTCGTCCAAAGTCGTCAATATAAGGGAACTGGTTAAGGCTTGCCAAGTTATTTTTAAGATGTACTTATTTATCATGTTTACCAATCGCAACGCCATACCAATAAACTGCCATCAGTGTGAGTCAGAGAGTTAATCTCTTATCGATATGGTTACGGTTGCGATAAAACCCTAGATACTCTTTTATCAAACAGAAGACAATGGTTATTTGCTCTTTACATCTTCCTATTGTGACTGGCTTTACTAAGACAATACGGAAAGGTGTAACATTACTACATATTTAAATATAATCATTTTGCTCATATAGACGAATTTTAATGCATTTGCAAACAAAGTAGACAGAGATTAGACGACGGCTGTAGTGGCCGTCTGATCAGAGTTTTGTTCTATATGTTTATGTAATTATATAGATATGAGTAAATATAAAATAGCATGTGTTCGTGTACTTTTATGAAAATCAATTTACAAATATGCATGCTGTTTTGATTCCGTGAGCTAAATGACTGTTCATGGTGTCTTTATTCAGTAAGCTACATAACGGTTAATGCTGTCTTTATTCCAGAAGCTAATAACTGCTCATGATGTCTCTATTCCATAAGCTACATAACTGTTCATGAGGGCAAGGATTAAGTCAGATTCTTATTATTGTTAAGTTATTGGTAAATTATTGGTAAATTGTGTAGTAAAAACGCGATTCTACGAACACTCAAATAGTACCATTATTGATCTTTAACACAGATGGCAGCTTAATGCAGGGTGAAATTTACACAGAAGAGCTTTCTGCACAACTTTCACCCTGCATTAAGCAGCCACCTGCCTAAAAAGACTAAGCTTAAGATCGAGTTTTACTAAGTTTCGTTTCATGATAAGCTATTAGTTTAATATTTGGCAAGAACTGAAATACACTACCGCCAAAATAAACCATTACAAAATTGTATTCATCAGAACTCCCTCCCGTTGGCGTGGTTCTAAAGACGCCAGACTCCGTCAGTTGAACTTAATTTTTATCTTTTACTGAAATACACTTGCTAATAGTGAGATTATGGGATGTACAAAAACGTTATATACGACAATAGTAGAAATTCTAAGAAGCGTTGTAATGACACTTATTGTCAGCAGCGATAACAGATACCGGGAGTGCCGATACACTTACAGGAATTCACTAGCAATAAAATATGTATTGTGAGTCTATACCTCCTACTTCTGTGTCACTCATTAGTTGTCAATGTTGCATCTAATATTATTTAAGCAAACAGTTTGGATCTAGATATGACGCCGATTGACTTGGTGTTATATCAGGATCCAAACTTTTGGTTACTATGAGTGGTTCTTACACAAAAATGAAGAGAAATAAACAGTGACAATTGATAGCAGACGACAACGTTTGCAGGCGACAAAGGTTGGCAGCGAATGAATTAAAAGAATAGAAACTTGATGCTAGTGTCTGCACTGGTTGCAGTGATGTGGCCATGTGTCTTTTAATTCCACTGTAACTAACTTTCTAGTCGATAGTTTTATATAGACATTGATACAGTTTGATAAGGCGAGTTGAATATGTTCCAGTTATACTGTACACGTATCCCTTTACTCCATAAAAGTACAAAAATGAGTCATGCAGGAAATACCACATACAGAACAAACACTCGCCCGAACAGCAACACAAGGAAACAGCAAATATACATGGGTAGAAAAAACAACAAGAGACGCACAAAGACAAAACAAACATACAATAGGAGGAAGATGGAAGTACCGCCTTGGAACGGTCAGTGACAAAAGTCACCGGGGGTTTAAACCGGTTTATGGGCGCCCAACCTCACCCTTATTCCATCCCCATCCTAAAAGACAAACAGTGTAAATAAACGTATCCCCTCTCCGACTAATCTACAACAACCGCGACAGCAAATACAGTGGTAAAGTGCATGTATAACAAAAAAAACATTTAATTGAACATACTGTATCCACCTATCGCTAGTGTACTCAATGATTGAGCTGCGCCTTTCTACGCATTTGCAGAGTAGACACAGATCAGAAGCTCTTTAATGAATCCTCAGATCAGGGTCTGCACTGTTTGCTTATGATATATGAACATAGATATGATTATACAGTTTCTGCCATGGCTACTCATGTGTCCATGTGCTATTACAACATTTAATCTGATTAATATCCTTGGTGCCAGTCTTTCTTACATGAATATACTAGGAAGAAAGGGATTAAAAGGACAAAAGATATTTAAAGTTTCTACAAGGATGACAACCTGTTCCCAACAACATGTATGTAATTTGTTCAGGTTCATTTTGTTTTTCGATCGTGGTAACCACGCTACAGGACTTTCACAAGATCGTCAACAGTTAGCGATTTTTCGCAAGTTTTGACGGGCCACGTGGCCTCCAGCACAGCACCGGACGTGCATCCAGGGAGATTTCCAGAGTCTTCGAGACGAACAAGTACATGTAAGAGTCATGCAGAAAACACCGCATACAAAACACACAACCGCCCAAACAGCACCACGACGACAAACAGCAAATGTACATGTATATAAAAGACACAAAGAGGCACACAAAGACAAAACAAATATACAATAGGGAAGTACCGCTTTGGAACGGTCAGTGACAAAAGTCACTGGGGGTGGGGGGTTAAACCGGTTTTTGGGCACCCAACCTCACAATTATGCCATCCCCTTCCTAAAAGACAAACAGTGTAAATAAACGGAAGTTCGCATTAAGTTGTCTGCGGAATTAGGACTAAACGAACCCCGCCAAGGACCCCGACCAGCGGTTATTTTCAGCACTGGCAAAGTGTGCGAGCTACAACGAGACTTGTGAAGTCGGGAGAATATGTACATTGTATGTAGTTCCAGACTATAAACCTCACCTTTACCTTTTTGTTACCTTTTAACGAGACTTTGATAACGTTGTTGACCACGCTGCAGCCCCGCAGCTTCCTCTCACAGTCACCAGGGGTCCAGATACGATGTATAAATCAAAACATTTTCAAGAAAACCTTCTTGACTTAAATGCCAAACTTCTATGTTGTGACCACTGTTTAGACTCGTCTCTTTAGAATCGTCTCGAAGAGAGTTAATAGATCTAGTGTCATTTTTACAAATTTATTATTACGACATGTTTCGTAACACCTTTAAAGTGTTGTGGAAGCACGGCAGTTGGCTATCTATGTTAACAATTAACTTAAACCTGTTCCGAAGTGGCAGAAATATACCACCTTACTTTAGTTTTTACCAATGGGGAGATACGTTTGTCAAACAACAGAATATGGCAGACCATGTATACAACCTGTATCAATGTCAAGTATACCAATTGCTAGGTGCTCAGTATATAAGAAAGTTCAATCTTAGATCTAAATCTTAAGTTAGAAGTATTACATAAACACCATATTTGAAATGACGACTAGAATATCGTACGATTACGAGAAATGCTTTCAATATATCATGATAAGTAATGACTCAAAGTTTTTTTTCACATTTCAGTAAGAAGTATTTTCTACTTTGAGAATTGATGTACTTCACAACAGCAGGTTCACGGCCGTAACATTTCGCCTTTCGTCAACGTAGTGTTGTGAGTAGTATGTTCTTCATCCGTTGGCTGTACGTGACCTTATGCGGCGTGAAAGTGCCCTAAATGATGTTGGTGTGGATCAGAGCAAGCTATAGTCTTTGAATGGCGTGTGCAAGCGTGTATTTCCTTCTATTGTTTGCACCGGGAATAAGGGCCTATGAACAGACTCAATAAAACACAATTTTCTCTTCTCAAATAGATTGCTACTTTCACTTTCGAAGGATCTCCCACTTTAAGAATGTATTATATGTACATGTAAGATAACTGTGTTCTCCCTTTTCTCTTTTCTGCAATATACAGTAAAACTTTTTCTAAATTTTACTATCGAAATCTCTCGCTTATTGGCAAGTACCAATCTAATCTCAAGGAGCATCTGCGACACGGTGTTTCACATCCTGAATTTTATGGTGATGTAATTTACAAACTTCGTAAAATTATTGGACATACCCATTTTCTCACTTTGTTCATCAAATATGTTAAAAAATTCATTAAAAAGGGATATGATCCTGTAGTACTACAACATACTGCATGTTTGGTTGTCAACCCTTTTACAGTTGGCAATCACGCTGGCCTCTTTGCATGTACGCCGACAAGAAAGGTTTAGTACTCTATGAAGGCGACCTCTTAAATCCAGAAATGGAAGGAGAACGTTGGATATCTGTACTATTTCGTTTTTGTCGTACCCTTTATTACTTTTCTACAGTTACTCTGTTTGCAGCTCAATCATTGAGTACACTAGCGATAGGTGGATACAGTCTGTTCACTTAAATGTTTTCGTTATACATGCACTTTACCACTGTATTTGCCGTCGCGGTTGTTGTAGTTTAGTCGGAGAGGGGATACGTTTATTTACACTGTTTGTCTTTTAGGGTGGGGATGGAATAAGTGTGAGGTTGGGCGCCCATAAACCGGTTTAACCCCCCAGTGACTTTTGTCACTGACCGTTCCAAGGCGGTGCTTCCATCTTCCCCCTATTGTGTGTTTGTTTTGTCTTTGTGCGTCTCTTGTTGTTTTTATAGTTATGTACATTTGCTGTTTCCTTGTGTTGCTGTTCGGGCGACTGTTTGTTCTGTATGTGGTGTTTCCTGCATGACTAATTTTTGTACTTTTGTTTTTTCGAACACTCAAATAAGTATAATTGTTATCGGATAATTAATGTCTTTTAGTTATGTGGAATATATATCATATGTACATGTTATATACCTGTATTCTCACTTTTCTGTATTTTTACAATTCGCTAATTCGAACACTCAAATAGGTATCATTATCGCTTTTTAAGACAGGTGGCAGCGTAATGCAAGGTGAATTGGTCATGTAGAACGCTTCTCTGTAAGCACCATGAAATACTTCACCTCTGCATTAAGCAGCCATATGCCTCATAAGATCTCACAGTTTCTTTATAAAAAATCAAGATTTATTACTGTAGATGTTTCGTGTTGTACATTGCAGTGACATTGTTCCACTGTTTTCTTGATTGATACACGACCAATAATGTCGTATCATGCCTATTGGGTTATTGTAATGCTCGTTCAAAAAACGGATCCATTCGTGTCATATGTAGCCAGAGAGCAATGACCCTTTCCACACAGAGTTATGTTACCCAGGGGAACGCCTGGGCAAACCTGTGAAGATCTCTACGAACATATAGTTTGATAATAAATACTGACCGATTTCCTTTATTCCTAGTTCATTGCAGAATGTAACACAAGATACCGTGCACTGCATTTTGGGTTGTGAAGTTGAATAAGTTAGAAGTTAAAACTTGCTGGACAATACATGTGTCATTATCTGCACGCATTAACTGTTTATTATATTTCATTGTATTATCTTTCAACTGTGCATTTATAATCAACTAGTGTGTATGCAAATAGTTTTCCCGAATTCCAACTTCTGTAAATATATCAAACATATAAAACTGTCTACGCTGTTTGTAAAAGTAGTTAACACAAACAATAGCTGATGTTGAAAAAATAGTTTTGTACTAGACCACTTACAAGATTAGTTCTTAACATTTGTACTGTAGAAAAACTGGATGTCATAAAACAACACTCGTATAATATAATTGGTTCACGGCTCCATTTAATCTAAATTTATACCACAAATTATATTACATACAATACATTACATAATATTACAAATATTATTATATTAGGAATAAGTTGTATAAACTACTTATATATGTATGCCCTACATATGATAAATGCGTAACTACTTGCGCAGAATAGCTTTATTTCAACTCTTAACTTTACAGAATGGATCGCAAAAATGATGAATTTTGCTCTTTAAATGTGTTGAATATGAATCAATATGGGAATGTATGCCTTCGTTTGTAAAGAACATGTTTTGAACCACACGCGACAAACTGTGATCAAGTATTCTTGTACTATTTGGCATGGGAGAGGCTTGCTCACGGTGTAAGTGATGCTTGTAATTTTGTTAGGATAGCCTCGTTAACCTTGCTTTTGCGAATCTTGTCAATGATTATTAAAGGCAGTATGCAGTAACTAATATCATTACATATTCTATGTATCCCCATGGGAAACGTATGTAAATCAAAACATTTTCAAATATAAATCCCTTATTGCAACCCTACGTTCTGATCACTCTTCGAGACGACTCTAAAGATTGGTCACAGTATAAGGTTTGGTTGAGAAATGACGATTTTAGTATCCGAGTACACACATTTATCTGTTGCTCTGTTAGTTCTTCGTTTCATGTTAACCCATTTCCTACAGATGAATGATTAGAATACAGTTGGCACTCAGAATTGGTGTTGTAAATAACTAATATCGCTTTATTGCGATCAAGTTATATCCGACGGTTTGGGTTTGTAACATTACTTGGCTAATGTTGTATCATCTCAGATAATATACAATCAGCATGCCGAACAACTCGTCGATCGCTGAAACGAATTTGAATTCCACAGTAAAAATGTACACACCAATTGTTTGGAACATTAAAACCTTATAATGGAACGCATCATGAGTATCCAGACGGGACGCCAAGCTCCTTATGGACTACATCTAGATCCAAACTGTGTAAACAATTGTCTAAATGTTGTTCAATACCACACACACACTTTGTTATATTTATTACGAAACTTACCTTGTCGTATTATGATTGTTGTCCGATTTGCGAATTAGCCTCGTCGTCCTCTCATTGCAAAAACGTAACAAGTATTAGAGTCTGCTAAGTATTAAAGGCTGTACTGATTATGGTGTCTAATACACTGGCTGTGTCAAATGTAGTGCATTTCCCTAAATAGCATTTATGCATGACTTGAACACCTTAACTTTTTATATGTAAGGTACTTTTTGTTCAAGGGAATATTTGGCACAGACGAAACCTTTAGGTTCGAATCTATACTATTTCATCAGGAAACGAAGCAGTTACTACAGGGGTCAACTAATATTGGTCTACGTTGTTTGCAAAGGCATAAAAATGCGTTACTATGAAGACAACGGTTAACAACCGTTTACCTTGTGCATGTTTACTATGAAAAAACATCATGTCTGGCATTCTGTGTGTATTGACTGGTCATCATGTCTAGCATACTGCGTGAATTGACTGGCCATCATGTCTGACATACTGTGTGAATTGACTGGCCATCATGTCTGGCATACTGTGTGTATTGACTGGCCACCATGTCTGGCATACTGTGTGAATTGACTGACCATCATGTCAGGCATTTGATGTTTCTAGTAAATCACAAAAAACAACTAGCACTATCACTAAAGGTGATTGGTACCCCCACCCACCACCTTCTCAAAAGATCCAATTACTTCAATATAAAAGACAATAGCTCAATAATCCTTCCATCCACACTTGTGGAAAGAAATTCGAGACCAGTCAAGGAATGACTCACATCAAAATTATGCCACACACATCTACACATCATTATAAATGCATATGCAAAATCTGAGGTCCAATGGTGAAGAAATGGAGAAGTAGTACTTGAGACGTTATGCGCTGGACAAAAATATACTTATGAAAAGTAACAAAGGGGAATAAATTCCACTAAAATGGATTTAGAGTTACAATCCTTGTTGACTGCATATCCTCTCATCACCCTCTATCCATATACAGAGTTTCATAATTGTACCTACAAAACTTGAGAAGTTATGCTCCAGACAAACAATTGCTTCTGAAAAGTAACAAGGGGGAATAACTCTCTTACATATGAACTTAGATTTACAACCTTTGTTGACTGCACATCCTCTCAACACCCTCTATCCATATCTAAAGTGTCACAGGTGTGCCTATAATACTTGAGAAGTTATGCTCCGAATGAAAAAATGCTTCTGAATAGTAACTAAGGGGAATTCCCTCAAAAAAGAATTTAGAGTTACAACTTTTGTTGAATGCACGTCCTCTTATCACCCTCTGTCCATATCTAAAGTTTCACAGTTGTGCCTGCAATACTTGAGAAGTTATGATCTGGACAAAAATATCGCTTCTTAAAAGTTACTAAGGGGAATAACTCCCTCAAAAATGAATTTGGAGTTACAACCCTTGTTGACTGCACATCCTCTCATCACCCTCATAATGCGTACCAAGTTTGAAGACAATATCATAAACAGGTTTCAAGAAAATGGCATGTCCCAAAAATATGTCCCAATTAAGAGACAAATTATGAAGTTAAAAAAGGGCATAATTCTGTCAAATTTTGTGCGAGAGTTGGGAATCATCGAGAAGATTGTCCCCACATAACACTTATAATATGTATTAAGTTTGAAGGTGGTATCATAAATAGTTCTTAAGAAAAAAGCAAATGTCCCGGAAAAAAAAATTAAGAGACAGAATATGAAGTTAAAAAGGGGCATAATTATGTCAAATTTTGTGCAAGATGTATGAAACATGGAGAAGATTGTCCCCCGATAACACTTATACTATGTATTAAGTTTGAAGGTGGTATCATAAATAGTTTTCAAGAAACAAGCAAATGTCCCGGAAAAACGCGGGTGTCGGACGGACGGACGGGCGGACGGACAAGGACATTCCTATATAGCCCCCACCACAGGTGATGGGGGTATAATAACCATACTGTGCATTAAACCCGTTTTCTGTTGGATACTCATGAAAGACAAAAACATCAACAGAAATAATCATAAATAATTATTAGCCGTTTTACCTTAAGCAAGCGGAACATGTCAGATATCACTGAACGTATTTTAAATTTAGTAGTACACATTTGTTAGAAAAACAAAATGTAGTTAAGGGGGTCACATCATGTTGATCTTCATGCTCATGTGTCACACCTGGATCCGAGCTGCATCAAACCACAATCACTCTTAGCAGTTCACTAAAGTTGACTAATAGCAGCAACACACCATGCCTTATTAAGTACAACATGCTGCAGCAAGAATAATTGTTAACACAGGAATCGATACTGTGGGCGAGAATCAATCACCAGACATGATGCATTCATGAAAACTGTGTCATGATTTATATCCGATTTGCGAACTCGACCAACATGTCGTTAAATTGCATTACTTAAGAGTCTGGAAAAATCGCTCTCTAATAAATTGATGACGTGTCACGGACAACTAAGTTTCATCGACGAGCAAGTCATCTCTAAGAACAGTACAACACGGTGTTATCTTTGACATGTAGACTGTGTCGCAGAAACAGTTTATTTCATAGGAGTTTTGCACAGAGGACAAACCACTATCAAGCGCTGTGCTTGATCAGGATCTCTAGTATCATATATCACTTCTTCATGTATATTATTTCGGTTTCGTACTTGATGTACTCTGAACATTTTGTTATGTTCGAGCGCCACGCAACAAATGTTCTGATAATGGGTGATCCGTCGAAAGCAAAGGTAGAAATGCAGACTCGGTTTTTATTGAGTCTATTCATGAGTAGTAATTAAAAGTGCAACACTACTCACGCCCCCTAGCATCGGCTTAAGCAGTATTCAATATCAAAACTAATGATCCCGAAGGACCAGACAATATAACAACACTAATAATGAAGTACGAATCGACTTTTTACGGCTTATCTGGGTTTACAGTTATTGTACAAACCTATCTGAAAAACAGCCGGTCTTAGTTTTACCAACAGACTGCATTGCTGCGCAGTGGCCAACGCAAACCCCTGCTGTTGATTAAGTGTATATCACCAGATATTAATATTTAGTAGCTCAAATAGAAGCAAAATTGGTTCCAAAGCGTGGACTCTTCTCAAAGTAAATAACATCCTACTCAAAAGGTTGCTGAGTGCGTTAATTATAAAACAAATACGAGAATGTGTTTCATTTGAATGGAATAACTTCTAAAGTTAGTGTAAAAGTTTAGGGAAAATAGTTTCCTAGCGATTCGCTTGTAGCACAACTGCTTTCTTATTGTTTCAATGTTATGCGGTAGAACACGTCTTTAAGGTTATTAGAAATAAGGCACACATACACAGATCAAAAATTCTGAAGGGAGGTGATCCTTCGAAAGCAAAAGTAGAAATTCAATAAGAGAAAATTGTAGAATCGGTTTTATTGAGTCTGTTCATGAACAGTAATTGAAAGTGCAACACTGCTCACACCTCTAGCACCGGCTTAAGCGGTATTCAATTTTCAAAACAAAAAGTACTGATATTCATGATCTCGAAGGATCAGAAGGTATAACAAGTTAATCTTGAAAATATTTTGATTTACGCATCTTATCTGTAGCTCTGTACAGCAGATTGAATTTTTAGGATACAATTAATTTCAGCGGGGTTAGGGTTAGTACAAGTGAACAAATGCACAATAAAGACGATCCTATTCGGATAAAGTCATTCGTTACACACGAATCACCGATACATTTAATGGACTGTACTCATACTAGCGCCAAATGGTACCCGTACGTATTTGAGTTTTCATGACGTCGGAAAAATATTTCAGAGCGCATGGACAATGAAAACACCGATTTGTGTGAATCGTCCATTGCATATTCTGTACGCCGAACAAATACGTGTTGACAACTTATTGAGTTTTAAAAGGTCAGCTTGAAATTTAATGCACAGCACCGTCTCTTGCTGTATTAAAACATTTCATATTACACTTCAGTATTCATACATGTTGTATAATGTAATATTTATATCAATAATTGGACTGTCAGAGCTTAAATAAGGATTGAATGTAACTTTCTGGCATGCCTAGTCGGACTTAATTCAATTTGTGAAGGAAGGATTCATCGAGCGTTAATGCAGTAATTTGCATGTTGTCCTTAATTGGACACCTTTAACCGACATCGAACGTTTGAAATACCCATCGATGAGCGGTTGAGAAAATATATTTTTTAAAGCTGAAATTTTAAATGGACTATTCTAAAAAGTCAACAAAGGTCAAACTTACAGTGAATATTCAGGGAAGCTCCTCTAGGAACCCACTAATATGGGTATACATTGTTTGCCAAGGATTCCTTTCCCGCACTGAACACTTTAATAAAGCAATTGGGCATATACCACAAATGCCGAGAGATATTCAGATGTTCTGTATCATGGAATTTCCCAGTGCTTTTAGGCCATTACAAGTGATTAACACATCGTCCTGTCACTGAGGATGTGTTACTGATATTCACAAAGCTACCAGAATACTTTGAGTATAACGAATGTACTGAATACACTATGCCTGTTACGTCATCGACTCTAATACACTCGCTGTGTCAAATGTTCAGTATTTAACCATTTCCCTAATGATTATTCATGCATGAATTGATCACTTCATTGAATATTCATTAACGTAATTGCTATAATGTAAATGTTTCAAGTGATGTATTGGTTTTACACAAAAACCTTCCTATTTCATTAGAAAACATATCATACCAAGATCGGATGATTTGTACAATAAAGTATGGCCAGAGTCTACTGTTTGCAAAGTTGTAAAATGGCGATTATATACGGAAAGGGTTAAACATATACTTTCTTTTTCTCTGGATTTCAATACGTCATTTATACCATGACTGATGCGTTATTTTAGCCACCGCGACACTGAATAGGTAGAATAACGTTGATGAATGATAATTATTTTGATATGATGATGGCGGAAAGATGATTTCGGCTCAATTTATGCAGCACCAAGCATTGACAATACTAAGACATTTTAGTTATTTTCTTGCCAAGAGGGATGATTCCAGCAAAAGAACAGAAACGCCCAACCTACCAGTAAGCACTACAATCGCCTTTAAATAAGAAAGAGAGAGGGGAAAGGCAGTATAATGTTCGGTACGCCTCGATAAGCTATAAGCTTTTTGCAAGAAGGTTTTATTTTCTTAGACTAAATCTACACAAGCCATTAACAACATCCATCACATTGTTGATGCTAACTAGACGTTACTGACACTAAACGCCAATCTTAATATATATTTTATATAGCATAGAAAACACCGGTTCTTGTTCCATTTTTCAAGGAATGTCATGGTACTTCAAGAGTAAAAAATATACGGCATAATGAAAAAATGTTTTGTTTCAGTGATCAGCCATTTCTTACATTGATTTACAGAAATGCAGCGATTCTTAGTCGACAAACCGATAGATAATCGTATTGATTTTCATTCTATGAGCATAGCTTGGAAACCATGTGATCCCACATGAAACTTGGTGTTTTGGCGTTATTTTCTTAATCAAAACTGTTTGATACTCTAAACATGTATTTGGAATAAAGTAAACGTAAATCCATTAAGGGAGGATTTTGCAATTGTTTTTAATCCGTTGTTTTCCTTTAAATGTTCGTAAATTTTGTTTATAACAAAATGTCCCTAATTGCCCTAAATATCTAGACAAACAGACATAGGAAAGTAGGGCAGCCGATATCAATCTAATAAAGGCCTCAACCGATAGGTATGATGTCATACTAATTTAGAAGTATCAAGCAAGATGACAAGTTGCTTTTCAGCTTTATAATCCAGTGAAGCAGGCAGACTAGATTCCGAATAATAAAATCGTACGAGGGATGGTTAAATTAAATGTTCAAGGCCATAACCACCATGTGATTAACGTTATTTTCTGAATTGTTAGAATTTCAAAGAACGTTTTACTGCATCATATGCACTTGTTGGCCTACGTGTAAACGATCGTGATAATATATAGGAATTCTAACAGCGTAAATAATGTGTTTTAATGTTTTAAAGAATCCTCGTGAATCGGTTTCTGCAGATCCTGCTAGTAGTACGGAATGTCGTAAAAAGGAGTTTGTGCGTAATTTATGTATCCCCAAATAGAACACAAGTCGTAGAATATGCGATGAAACTTTTGGATTCTAATTTAGTATCTTTTGTCCCTTATTGTTTGAATAAATAACGCCAGATGTGACATATGTAAGACTTCAAAATGCTTGTCCTAAAATTTTATATTGTGAAAAGTATTCTGTAAATACAGGTTTATTTTAGACATAGTCGACTTGAGATTTTTCGAATATTTTGTCATTACAAGAAAAATATAATAGTACAAGTTTGTAAATCACATCACCATAACATTCACGATTTGAAATACCGTGTCGCAGAAGTGCCCTGAAATTACATTGGTACTTGCCAATAAGTGATATTTCTATAGTAAAAATTTAGAAAACGTTTTTCTTAGTTTATTGTATCTATATCCTTGCTTAAGCAGCTTTTCAGTTAAAATGATATTTCGACTGTTAAAATCGTCAATATATGAACAAGCTCTAGCAAAACGAATAAGCTGAGATATAAAAACCCCGTAAGGTGGGGCACGGGGAACATCTCCGTCAAGATGAGGGAAATTTACAATATTGAAATCTAAATCATCTCTTTTGTCATATATTTTAGAAGAAATCATTCCATTATCAATTTTAAGGTCTAGATGAAGAAAAGCTGCATAATTGTCGGACGGGTTAGCTTTATTCAATTTGAGTTCTTTAGGATAAATTGTAGGATTCAGGGCATCAAAGAAAGGGTTATCTAAGTTAAAAATATCATCCAAATATCGTGAAGTTCATTGAAGGCTTTTATAACATCTTCTTGTGATTGTGGGTTCAAAAGTAACATGAAATCTCTCTCATAGCAGTACAAAAACAAATCTGCGACAAGTGGTGCACAGTTCGTACCCATAGGAATACCAATTACCTTACGGTATATAGCATTCCCATAACGTACAAATATGTTATCCAAATGTTTATTTCCGTTTTGCTACATGTCCTTTGTCCAATGTTTAGATTTATACGTAAGCTATATGTTTATACTTAAGCATTCTAATTGTTTGCTTGAAATAACAAATTTCGATCAATTTGAATTACAATGTATTATTCTACGTCTTTAAATGATGTCATACTATTACTATATCAAAGAGGACTTTACCATGTGGATAACATAAAGTCGTTGGGTAAATAAATCCAGCTGATGAGGTGTAGCGGGTTATGCTTTATTGAGGAATTTCAACGCCCTAAAAAGGTGAATAATTTATGTATTTCCTTTAGGTCCTTCAGATGAACACTTAACCCCGCTAGTGATAGTCATGCATTTCACGACTTGCAACCACATGAAACATAATACCAGACATAGTGATAATAGACTAAACAACTTAAGTAGAGAGTCGTAACTTGAACATGCCTGCAAGTATTTTCCGAGATCTTTTATGATAAATCGCAACAGCCATATCGGTAAAGTCAGTCCGGTCCATGGCGGTCAAGAATGACACTTAATTGCAGGTGTATTCCTGAAAAATTTCATTGAAATCCATCAAATGGATTCGGGTTTTTTCTTCATTATCTACCTATATAGACAACTCACAACCTGACGGTCATTACATTTAATGAACTGTTCCACTTAGAACAGTTGTGAAGACCCCCGGTTTAAGAAATGTATCTTACAAACATATCTTTGTCTTGGTCATTACTGATTCGTTCAAAACTAACATCATTGTTAACTATATTGCGCGCTTCCACTCAAAGCGGAAACACGGAACATAACTCATGTGTATACATGTACTTGTTTTCAATGGTTTGTATGAAATATTTTTTCTCTCCAAAAACTTAGTTGCATTTCTTTTATACGAGAATCTGAAAGCATCATTTGTTTGTAGAATGATAGCATGTCACGGAAAACCAGGTTTCTTTATACAAATTTAAATACAAACGATTACTATGCTTATTTTAACACGATAAAGAACAGAATTCAATTACACAATTGTTAATTATCCTTTTCTAGATGGAGATGTGCACTGTTCAACATCCTATGGAGTTTATATTTCTCAACTTATTCGGTTTACCCGAGCCTATTCTTAGCTAGAATATTTTAACAGCCGTAATTTGGTTATAACTGATAAACTTCTTAAGTAAGATTTGAGATATCACAAACTTCGGAAAACATTTTCTAAATTTCATTTTCGAAATTTACCTCAGATTAGGTTAAGTTATACAAAGAGGGGGTATAATGTAATTGCAATATACGGACGTTACTGAAACAAGGCATTTCTCACCCAGAATTTTATGGTAATGTGATCTACAAACTAAGGAAAATTCGGGGTCATATCTATTTTTATGATTTGGTTATAAAACGCATTAAAACAATTAAGAATAAAGGTTATGGTGCCATGTTTTTGCAACGCACTGCATGTTTGGTTATTGACCCCTTTACAGTCGATAGCTACGCTTCCCTCTTCGCTTGCGCGATGACAGGCCGGGGGTAGTACTCTATAGTATGGTGGTATACTCTTAACCTCAGACATGGGATAAACTTACCAGACTCATGAACTACATTTTCCCTGTCGTGCCTTTAACGGCTTCCCTGCAGTTGCTCTGACTTCAGCAAAGTCATTGAGTACATATTTGACGGATTTTGCACAGATTTTATGCTATATTTTACATATTATATTGTGTTTACCATCTTCTATATTGTGGGAAAGTCCGTCGGGAAAACATTTATTTACACTATTTGTAAGGCTATGGTGACCTTGAGAAAAGTGTGAGGTTAGGGCGTCCGTAAACCGGTTTGAAACTCAAGTGGTGATTTTGCCACTGACCGTTCCAAGGCGTTACTCTCTTTGTCACCATTACCTTTGTTTGTCTTGTGTCGTTTTGCTTGTGCTTTTTGCTCATGTTTGGAATGTTTGTCTCTAGTACTCGTGTGTTTGTTAAGATTTTCTGTGTTCATCTTGTGTATGTACGTGTGTTTGTGTGTTTAGTTGTGTGTGTGACATGCTATCTATCGATGTTTTGGTGGTGGTTGCCTCTTGTATGTGGCTTTGCCTGCTTGACCTTACTACTTTTCTTTACTGTATTAGGAAAGAAATAGTGTCAACTATGATTGAATACATATTCATACCAGTACAGCAGGAACTGTCTGAAACTTAAGCTACCATCAAAACTAATCTTACCATGGGTGTGTAAGGCAGGTTGCAGCTTAATATAGATCGAAAGTAATGCAGAAAGGAGCTTTCCGTATTACGTTTGATATGCATTAAACAACCACTTGCTTTTTTAGACATCTATTTTCATTAAATGAATGGTCGATTGGGACATATTCTACTTTATAACATAACTCGTGGCTCCAGCGTTACGTAACACAATCATATATATTTTGATATTCACGGGCATATATTCACTAGTGAATAACATTCGAACGACCTAACTGTATTCATACGCGCTATCAAAACAAACACACTGGCGGACGGTGACTTACTTGTCAACGATTGAGTCACGATAGATGGCAAAGGACTGTTGACACTTGTGCCTTCATTTCGATAAAATAATACAAATTTTAATCGCTGTCAGTAAATATCTACAAAATGTATGCCAAAAAAAGACCTACCAGATACTCTGACCCAAACCAAAATGCCTCCACAACTTTCTTCACCGCATGTCCTTTTGTTTATGCAGATTTCTACTCATAAATATATCTTGTCAATCAACAGTTATAGTCATCTGAATCCAGCATAGCACACACATATTTCAAATCAACTGATCGCGAAAATCTTCATCCTGTTCGAGCACATTTTATGCAGCAGTTCGTACTGAATCTTTTGTCCATTTCAATAAACCTTTTCACTGAATCTGAATCGAGATTTTTTTCTCGGTGGAAATGACCATGTCCATGTGTATACATCACTGATGAAGGGCTTAATATACCAAAACGAAGACGCATTTTGACAGTGAGTGTCAGACGTGTAGGGAAACTGTATGTGGATCTTCATTGAGCAAATGGCGCACTTTATGTTGTGTACAGTGACGTCATAATGTGACGTGTTTGTATGTCGAAACTGTAACTCAAAATTTATTTTGACGTGTTTCTGTAGGTGTTTGTTATCATAAACTATCACAGTTAAATTGAACACCAGAGAGGTCTAAATTAGATCCTGGTTGATATGACAGTAAGTCAAAAAGCAGTTGGATATTTTCGACCTACTTTGTCCCAGTTACCTAGCGAACCTAAGAACACCTTTCATTCATCATGTCTATATGTAAGGAGAATTATAACAACACACGTTACTGCTGAAATATTGGCTGCAAAAACATTTGTGTTTGTTATGTTATAAATAGAATCTTGCATTCGTGTTCATGATTATTGGATTTATTAAATTCGTCTTTTTAAACGATAAAAAAATCGCCAAAGCTCGTTTTTTATCGTTTTAAAAAGACTCATTTAATAAATCCAATCATCAAGAACACTCATGTAAGATCCTCTATATATACTGCTTATTGCAAACTAGATAATGGAAAACATAGTTTCTTATAAAGACAATCCCTTTAAGAAAACATTTGAACACACCTCCGATATTTTGGTATACCTGTTTATGAATAAATACATTTAATGGCATATTATCTCTATGATATTCTCTTCACAGTATATAAATTTTATAACATGTGATGATTTATCTGAGAAAACCATCGTCATATTGTTTAAAAGCTAGAATAGAAATTGTCCACGAGCTTAAATTCTGATGTTTGCAGTATGTTTTCCAAAGAACGAGAACAATTAATCGTAGGTATTTATTCGGTCTCTATGTAGCTTACATAAATAGTTAACCGCGTTAACTCGTGTATGAGCTGTCTGATTAGTTTTAACATAGATTATATCAATAAATTCACAGTTCAGTAAGATCATCATGGGTACAACAAGGATTGGATCGAAAGCAAAACTGCTTATAGATCCTCTCCTCATACATAATGCATTACAACAGTGGATATTTGTTGTAGTGTTGGCAAATATATATTTAAAACATATTGTGGAAGATATCATTAAGTGCTTATTCAATAACAATATTAACGATTGGTATGAACATTGTAATGAGGTTGAACATTCATTCAACTATAAGCACGTCATTACACATCATGTTTTCATTAAAAACTATCTCGCTAGAAGTTTTACAAATAAAATGACTAATAAAGATGACATAAGACAAAAATGGTCATACGAATATGAGTTAAACCGCTTTGATTTCAATATAAAGAGCTGCACCGCTTGACAAATAATGCAGCTGCTTTCTGAGTCTAGTGACAAGTATCACTGTTACAGGACATATTGGTCTGACTGTATTCAAAAGACGTGTGCTTGGGATTTAGTGAATTTGGCATATGAGAAGAAAGTATTCATCTCAAAGGCATAAAGGAGAATTTATAAAATATTCGTTTTGAAAAGTGAAATGTTGAGAGAGATACTATTTGTTCTAAGGCGTGTGTGAAGTACATGTATCTGTGATTTCCTGTTTCCTGTAGAGCAGTATGGAAGTGTGGGTTTCGTACTCTGACTGACTGCTGATTTGCAACATGAAATGGAGCTAGACTTTCTGACTGACAGTGGGAGGGAAATGCATTCCCGGTCTGCCGAGGGTAGAACGGAAACGGGATATAAAGCTGTGTTTTTCTGATTCGAATATGCTCTTTGCTGATGGAATAATATGGATCTGGTTCTACATTTTTGTCAGGGCCAACATATACCCATGTCACTACAACAGACGATTACTCGATATTTATAAAGTTGTTGTTTTTACAGTATTTCTATTATGTCTTGACTTAAATGTTTAATTATGTTTATTCAGTATTTGCATTATTCATTTACATATTCAGTAAATCCGCGAAAAGTCGATGACATCTCTAACCGGATTAGGAATATATTAACACCAGTTAAAATTTGAAGACTGACATATTCCATTGTTTTTCCTGTAGCACTTTCCTACATGGAATGTCCTTTAAATCTCGACAAACGCTTCTCCTATCCAATTAAATTTACAATACATGTGAATTGTGTTTTACCCAGTCACCAGGCTTCTCTAGTGACATGATAAAGGGGATGCAGATAAACTTAGGTTTATTAGGCTACTTTCGGTAGTAGAAGGTTTATTAGGTTAGTAGATAGGTGTAATGATTCTATAACTATGGAACTATTTTAATTTTCTGTAAATATGCATAAACAATAGATATAACAGAAATTTCTCCAAAATAATTATTCAAATAAGACAATAGAATAAAAAATAAAAGTCTATAGCTGGATTCGAACCCGCGCCTGATCTTACAAAAACTAATTCTAATCACTCTAGAGACGTCGTGCTTACCGATTACGCTACTGAGGCCACATACACAGTGACGTTGATTTATTAGTTTTATTAATTTAATCCACCGCTGGCGTTTCGCGTTTTTGATAAAATCAAGGCAGGAAGCAAGGCTTGACCGATAAATAGTAAATTTTGTCTTTTCGCTCTCATGATAATTTGATTGATACACTCTTACAGGGGCGGTGATTGTCATAGACCTAAATATAGCTCGTTCAGTTCCATCGATTTATGAATGACGTTAGCCCAGTCTAATAATAGAAACCGAGACGACGGAGCTCGAATTTGACCAGAGAGCCCCAGGGAGAATATAACCATGTCTGTTTAAATTAATAATATCGACTCTCAATTCAAATGATCTTATTTTTCAAATTCAACCACGTTTCCCCCTCTTGTAATGTAAGTACCAAAACTATTTTCCTCTGGTAGCTCATTGTTTACGTCTTTAGAAATGGAAATGAAAAGGGAGGTCCGTTGATCGAAAAGCCGCATTTTCAATGCAAATTACTTCAAGATTGTTATGTTTTATGAGTCTATGAAAATAGATAAAACTAAATTGACTGGATAAATTGAAATAATAGGTTAGTGCCGTAGATGGGACGCCTTTATCCGACTCGGAGAGAAAACAGTTGAGGATCGGCAAGCCTCGCCTCAACGTTTTCTCCCCTCGTCGGATAAAGGCGTCCCGTCTACGGCACTATGCTATTATTCTCTATTTGATACAGTGTACGAATCGTACACGAATACCTTAAACGTATCAGATTATGTCCAGGTTAAACTACATATATAGTTTGGCAGTAAGGTAAGTAGGTTCAATATGTTATTTATGGCATCAATCTTGACTGACAGTCACATCAGTTTCAGTGATTTGTACGTTTATATTGATAACGATGGTGATATATGTGTTTTTGTTTTCCAAAAGTACAAATATGAGTCATGCAGAAAACACCACATACAAACCACTCAGCCGCCCAAACAGCGCCACAAAAATAAGACACAGGAAATGTACATATCCATCAAAACACAAAGAGACGCACAAAGTCAAATCAAACAAAATAGGGGAAGATAAAAGTACCGCATTGGAACAATCAGTGACAATGGCCAGTGACCATGATCTAAGGCCAGATACAAGAAATCACAACATGGATTCGTGTAAGCACTCAAAATGAATAACATTATCATTGAACACTTATCCTTCCGGGAAATAATGTCTGCGTAAAGGCTGGTTTGTTGTATGTTTTCGTTGGCACTATTGACCAATTCTACTGATGGTATGCCATGTAACTCATGCATCCATACTGTTTGATATGACAGTAAAATCTCGGTAATCCGATCTCATCAGTAGTAGGATAGGAGTCAGGAAAGGCAAATAATCGCTTAACTCTGCTCCATGAATATTCATGTAAGAAATAATGACGTCATCAATATCAATTAGACGAGTTTATTATAATTTCACATGGAAGCAGGAATGTTCAGTTTTGGCAGAAACTGTAGAATCATATCTATATCATATCACAAGCAAACAGAACAGACCCTGATCAGGATCCTTCTGATCTGGGTCTACTCTGTTTGCAAAGACGTATTGGAGTAAGTAAGGTTTATGTAGGAGTTTCCAGCATAACATACATCCTAAATTAAGCTGCTGTCTGTTTTAAAAATCAGGAAATATACTTTATATGAGTGGTCGTTTTAGCGAAACTTTACTGCGCTAGTCAGGTGTCGCTTAGAAGAAAAAGAGTATCAACTTATGTTACCTACGTCTACATAGGTTTTCGAACATATTTCTATATGATACTTTCTGAAAATGAAACACACTGAAGTCTCGCTAACACGACCACACAAATTACAAATAATTCTTGATTTATTAAACAGGCGGTAGCCTAATGTAAAACAAGCGTTATATAGAAAGCGCATATAGGGGGTTCTTGCATTTGTTGTTCTGCATTAAATAACCATCTGCGTTTACAAACTATTATGATTATGAATTACCTGATCCAGAGCTGCAGATAAAGATGCGTACCCGAATGCTAAAATCGTCATTTCTCCACTAAACCCTATCCTGTGACTACTCGTTAGCATCGTCTTGAAGAGACTATTCAAAACAGCAGTCCTAGTATAGAGTTTGGTGGAGAAATAAAGTAGTTATTATTGAAAATGTTTTAATTTACGCTTCTAATTAACTGCGACCTATTTGAAACAAAGTCTTGTGAAAGTAGTGTCTGTACAGCGTAGAATACGACAAGTAACGTGTATTATGGAAGAAATGTGTTTAGCAGATGTGATACAATCGATTCATTGTGCTGTTAAGTTAAGATAATATTGCTGTCTGATATACTTGTTTGTGGTGCATGTGTCTTTTATCTAAAATATTCTTACCCTGATCGGATGTTTTGGCTACATTCGTATTGGCGACTTGTACAAATGACAAGTATTACTCCCATTTGCATCGGAAACAAGAACGACTTGATTATCTGACACGCATCCCTTGTCGTTTTCGATAACTTAATGCAACTTTATTTTACAAGTAACAAAACAATATACCTTTGCTATTTGCACGTACTTCCATTCGACGTCCCCCTGGACATTAAAAGAAGGGAACACATTTTTTCAGCTGCAAAATTCGCAGGAAGTGTTAAATGCACAATGTCAATTGAACTACCTCAAAGAATCCAAACATGTGTCATTAGTTCCGTTTCTGGTCAGAGACATTTGTCTTCCAAATCTAATTAGCTCTCAAAGCCACGTGAAATTAACTGTCACGTTTACTTGGACTCCTGCCTCCAGGAAGATAAGAGGGTTGTATCTGAATTAGAATTAGTAAGCAGTGTGTTTGTATCTAGAAATGCCATTGCAAAGAGTGAAGAACCAAATAAGTTCCTGCATCAAAGGCATGCTCATTGTCTACAATGGAAAAGTAATAAAGTCAAGCAGGCAAAGCCACATGCAAGACGCAACCACCACCAAAACACCGATAGACAGCATGACACACACACGCACAACCACACACCCAAACGCACACACACACACACACACACGAAATGAACACAGAAAACACCAAAAGACACACAAGAAACAGGGACAAACGTTCCACAACACGAACAAACCACAAGCACAAAGACGCAATGCAAACAAAAGGAAGGGTGACAAAGAGAGTACCGCCTTGGCACGGTCAGCAGCAAAAACACCACTGGGGGTTTAAACCGGTTTACGGACGTCCTAACCTCACACTTCTCTCAAAGTCACCCTAGCTTTACAAATATTGTAAATAAAGGTATCCCCGCTGGACTTACCCACAACATAGACGACGGTGAACACAGGACAACATGTAAAACATAGCATAATAACTGTGACAATCCGTCAAATATGTACTCAATGACTTTGCTGAAGTCAGAGCACCTGCAGGTCAGCCGTTAAGGGCACGACAGGGAAAAAGTAATACATGAGTCTGGTAAGCTCCTCCTGTATCCAAGTTTAAGAGTATACCATCATAGAGTACTACCCTCGGCCTGTCATCGCGCAAGCAAAGAGGGAAGCGTAGCTACCGACTGTAAAAGGGTCGATAACCAAACATGCAGTGTGTTGCAATATAATAGGATCATAACCTTTCTTTTTAAATGTTTTAATGCGTTTAATAAACAAATCATGAAAATGGATATGACCCCGAATTTTCCTAAGTTTGTAGATAACATCCCCATAAAATTCTGGTTGAGAAATGCCTTGTCGCAGTAACGTCCGTAGATTGCAATTATATTTACTAATGAGAGGTAAATTTCGATAATAAAATTTAGAAAAGGTTTTCCGAAGTTTGTGATATCTGAAACCTTGCTTAAGAAGTTTATCAGTTATAACTAAATTACGTCTGTTAAAATCTTCAAGCAAACAACAGGCTCGGACATGCCTTAATGATATAATACTGAACCTTATTATTAATTGAAAACCAAGCATATTTTAAAGATGAATCGTCTATATTTATTACTTAGAACTATGTGTGGTACAGTAAAACCTCTCTTCAACAATCACCCAAAAGAGGACTGAACATTAAAAGAAGGTGATTGTTCATGCTGAATTACTATAGACATAATATATTGTTTTAGAATAAAACTACTTTAGTTCGTTTCATATGTTTTAAATGTACTTTAAGAATAATTATGTTTTGTTTAGAATCTCAAGTGGTAACTGATGTAATCATTTCAATATAATTAACACCCAAGTGCATTAGGATGATATGTAAAATACCAGTTTGTCCTTACACCATCATCATAATTGTAGACTATAGAGACAGGTAAAATATACAATCAACAACTATATATGCTCGATACGAAATTCCATATACGGTTTGCCCGAGCCTGGTCTTTGCTTGAGGATTTTAACAGTCGTAATTTAGTTATAACTGATAAACGTCTTAAGCAAGGTTACAGATGTCACAAACTTCGGAAAAACTTTTCTAAATTTTATTATCGAAATTTACCACTCATTAGTAAATATAATTGCAATATACGGACGTTACTGCAACAAGGCATTTCTCAACCAGTCTTTTATGGGGATGGTATCTACAAACTTAGGAAAATTCGGGGTCATATCCATTTTCATGATTTGTTTATAAAACGCATTAAAACATTTAAGAAGAAAGGTTATGATCCGATTATATTGCAACGCTCTGCATGTTTGGTTATTGAACCTTTTACAGTCGGTAGCTACGCTTCCCTCTTTGCTTGCGCGATGACAGGCCGAGGGTAGCACTCTATGATGGTATACTCTTAAACTCAGATACGGGATGAGCTTACCAGACTCATGTATTACTTTTTCCCTGTCGTGCCCTTAACGGCTGACCTGCAGGTGCTCTGACTTCAGCAAAGTCATTGAGTACATATTTGACGGATTGTCACAATTATTGTGCTATGTTTTACATGTTGTCCTGTGTTCACCGTCGTCTATGTTGTGGGTTAGTCCCACCTTTATTTACACTATTTGTAAAGCTATGGTGACTTTGAGAGAAGTGTAAACAGGTGTAAACCCCCAGTGGTGTTTTTTGCTACTGACCATGCCAAGGCGGTACTCTCTTTGTCACCCTTCCTTTTGTTTGCCTTACGTCTTTGTGTTTGTGATTTTGTTCATGTGTGGAGTGTTTGTCTCTAGTTATTGTGTGTCTGTTGGTGTTTTCTGTGTTCATCTCGTGTGTGAGTGTGCGTTTGGGTGTGTTGATGTGTGTGTGTGTGTGTGTGTGTGTGTGTGTGATGCTATCTCTCGATGTTTTGGTGGTGGTTGCGTCTTGTATGTGGCTTTGCCTGCTTGACTTTACTACTTTTCCATTTATATAATATATGATTTACGATTGCGATATGCACGCACGGTATATGTACCTTATACGTAGAATTTGACTTATGCACCCGCACTATTGTAGCTGAATGATTAAAATATACTTTGTACTTAACAACTAGTGCTGCTGTTTGATTGCGTCTTTTTTACCGAAACAAATATCTAACCTTTTTTTATCATCACGTATGTACACATGGTTTCTTTATATTGGTAGATGCTGGAGTCAAGTCTTTTATCATAATTTCATAAGCAAACGGAACAGACGCTGATCAGACAGTGTATTAAGGAGCCGTCTGATCCGGGCCTACTCTGTTTTGCAAGGGCGTGCAAGGGCGCTTAAATATGCGAAAGGGTAACATATTAATTAAAACCATTTAATATACCAAGACATATTAGATCAGTGCTGAGGTACATAACTGAGGTATGTACTAAACTGGTTCAATAGCTGCGTCATGTTGGCATCTTCAACGTGTTGGTACCAAATCATTGCTTTTGTATTGTTACAATATTCTCATCGGAATAAGAGACACATTCATAGAATGACAGTGACAGAGATTTAACACTTTAATTTCTCAAGGTTACACTCAATAGACGAATGCTTGCATCAATGTTTAATATATCGACAGACACTAGTTTGCTTAAAGGCTAAACTAATGCCCGATTCTCTTTATTTCCAATTTAACACAATGAATAAACAAAATGATCGTGTCAGGTTTGAACGCTTCTAGGATTGTGAACGATAAAACATGAATTAGTGTGTCTGGATGTTGCAAACAGCATTAACTGCTTGCACAATATGCTGGCTGTTAAGTGCAGTAAAGTGTAGCAACAGGTTGGTGTTATTACTTCCGCTATGACAACATAACGTCTACTCCAATTGGGATTTGGTGCCATTGCCACAACCTCCGATTTTATCAAGCGATGGAGAAGCTATCGGCCGAGTGTCAAATAATTTTGATCCGTACGAGTGGCTGAGTTACATGCGAGTCATGTCGCATATGGCAGGTTAAGGACTCACTGTATTAAATTGTCCGATAGGACCTTGACATTGTTGTATGACCTTGACCTTAATAACTCACCCCAAAAATGTAAACAAGTTTGCCTCCATACGCTGCCCATGCATGCCATCTTTGAAGTATGTGTGTGCAATGGCGACAAGACAAAATTATCGTAAACGTTAAAGTTTGGGAAAAAACAAATCATCCAACTAACAAAAAAAAGACACAGCAAAACTCTATCCCCGGGGTCATAAAAACTGCAGTTAGGCCCAATATTACGCCAGCTGTAAATATCAAACATAAATATTAGTATCGGTTTTATTAGTTCGGTGGTCAGATGTTATAAAACAAGACCATTATTTCAAGAGTCAGGGAAGTAGTTTTCTCAATGCCATGATGTGACAGTTTCCAGGCACGACCGCAATACCATTCTTATCGCCAATTTGATCCTTGCCATGGCAATTCTGTATATCTATTCACCTAGTAAGATTAACAACTCCATGGAAAGCAAGAACCTCTATCTTAGTTGTTATGGCATAGTTAACTCACAATTACAGAATGTAATATGCAACTTAGTATTTAGGCATTCTTTCACTAGCATACACCATGTAGTTGCCTAATTGTATGTTCTTACATGTTACTTTACTCTATGCAAATATCAAATACTATATATTGTCAGTTATTTATTTTAGACATCATGTACCATGCAGCTTTTAAAATTAAAGTTTTTTTGTTTTTTATTTTGTCAGCTGTAATATATTTGTATTGTCGTATTCTTTCCATCTGAGTGTTGTCATGTTTATATTTGTTTCAAAAGTGAACGTACATACTTACCTTTCGTGTTCGGCAATTGTTCTGATGAACAACAATGTTGACATATTTGTGACATGATTTGCGGCAATGTTCGTGTCATATTACTTATTTCTTAAAAGTGTGTTTGATGTAAATTGCAAATGCACAAATAGAGCATTCTGTACGTATTTAATATTATGTTAAAGATTGATTTGTTTTATTTTAGTTTCATATATACAACATGATGTAAGTAAACCAAACACAGGCATATACCTCAATATTGTATCGGAACACTCATACATAGTGTTTAGTACATAACACGCACGTGCTAATCTAGAGTCGACCATTTATGAGTGCACATAGTATCCATGTATTTACTTTGTGGCAATTTAAAGATTATGGTATAGAGCATGTTTGATTTACGTTAAGTAAATATCACTAACCTTGTGTTGGTACTTTCCGTTAATTGAATGTTTGAAACAGTATGAGGTATGCATATGCATATTTTATGTACCCCACACAAACTTTATGTCGTACAGTACGCGAAGAAGCCATTATTTCTAATTGTGAATCCATCAGTATGTTTATGTTAAACAGATGGAACAGAGTCGTACATAAATGCGACACGCAGGCATGCCACCTTTTATTCTGAAATATCTACTGACACACAATGCTTACGTCAGTTAGGACAAATGGTTGGTTTACACTAACACAGTTATTGTTATATTCCTTTCATGATAAGATAAAAGCTAATGTAAATTTCTACTTTGTGTCGTGTATGTTTTGTTGACGATTTCGATTAGTCCATTACGAGAGTATCTCGACTATTTAAACCCCTAGGATGTTGAATAATTTATCCCCCGCATATTGGCTTACTCTTTAGACAAAATGCCATTGAGGCCATATATCGCTCAACTGAGTTTTTTTTAGTAAAGTATTTATTGTTTCTATAAGATCATGTGTTCAATAATTTGAAAATAACCGGCAGTATAACCTTAGACTGCCGCTTGTCTCCACGACCGATATTTATATTAAACTTAGCGTCCGGTTTAGTTAGGTTTCACTGTATGTTCACCCTGTCTGCGGGGTATCAATGCCCGGGTTTCGCCCGTCCACACACTCACATCCGCTGGATCACCGCTATGAGTTGTACTCGTTTCTTGCCTCATCGTAATCAGTGTTGTACATGGCTACTCGTGTTTGTCGTCTCCACGGTTTTCTCTCTGAGTTGTCAATCCTAGTCATTGCCGTCCGAGTGTTTCACACTCATGTTCGGATAGACTGCCTCTTCTTATGCTGGTGGAATCTACTCAGCACTTATCGCAAATACACAACTCTTTTCCAATCGGGCTATGCTCTTTCAGACTCATTGTGACAAGCCTTGTCACAAGTCGATGCGGGCTATTGACTATTTTTCGGGCACTTCAGGCTTCACAGACAGTTTTTCTCAGACTCCGTGTGGGTAGGGGACACAGAAAAGCATCTCTGAAAATTTCCGAGCGGGCCGGGGTTTGAACCCCGGACCTCCGGATTGATGGCCAAGGACGTTACCACTAGACCACCGCTCCACCCTTTCACTGTAGATCATGAGCTAAACCCTTCCGATATGGTTACCCTAACCACAGGAGGAAGGTGATTATTTGGTAAGGTGTACATAGACATTCCTAATGCATTTATAGGCTAGTATTACCGACATCTGTAAAATTATCCAGTGTACGAAGAAGAATATTAAGTGATCTTTTTAGACCTCCGTGCATACATACATAGTGCAATTTACACAGGTTATAGTATATTAAAGTCACCTCAGCTGCATGCCATACTTTTATATACATACGAAAAGTATATTTACTACAAGTAAGTCATATATCTAATGCCACCTTTAGAAAAACATATAAATGGTAAGCCGGTTTAAACCCCCAGTGTTGATTTTGTAAATGACCATGTCAAGGCAGTACTCTCTTTGTCACCCTTACTTTTGTTTGTCTTGGGTCTTTGTACTTGTGCTTTTGGTCATGTATGGAATCTCAAGTACTTTTTAGTGTGTTTGGTAATGTTTTCTGTGTTCATCTCGTGTATGTGCGTCTGTTTGGGTATGTGTGTGTGCGTGTGTGTGTGTGTGCGCCCGCGTGTGTGTGTGTGTAAAACAGAAAAACGCTATATTCGAAAATTCTAGCTTCGGCACGGACTGCCATTGTGAGGTGTTTTATCGGCTTTGGACATTGCTAGTATATGACAATTGTACTTACGCAATTAAATTTAAACCCGACAAGTGTTTGATGTGCCAGTCAGCAATGGTTGAAATTGGTCTATTCTGTATGGAAAACAGTTTGTTTCAGAAGTAAGTGTGCTTCCATTGCAACTATATAATTAGCCCTAAGTATATGTTCGTCCCTAGATTTGTTTATACTTCTGATAACATTCGATTGGAATGGGTAAGTAATTGCAAGTATATCAGACGGACGGACATACATACAGAGAGACAAACACAAGCATATATGTAACATACCTCGCATTTATTGTTCAGTTGAGTTAAACTGTGGGAATTATCTAAACAAGTTTGGATCCTGGAAAACCATACCGCTTGAAACAGCAGCCACACGTTTGCTGACATTTTACCATAGGTTAATAAAAAACCGATAGCATGTTTATGAAAGCCATTCGTTACATGTTTTGTCCTGTTTACTAATAAACATTTCAAAACCAATTGACAATATCATTGTTATTCTCTACACTTGAAGGAGAAATAGATCACCAGACTGGATGCACGAAATTTATTCCATGATTTATATCAGATTTGCGAACTCTTCCCAAATATTCTTGAAATCCCATTAATCGAGACTCCGAAAGCATCGCTGACTCTTAAATTAATGACATGTCACGGAAAAGTAGAGGTTTTGTTTTCGGTCAAGTCATCACCACGAATAATAAACATGTTATCAAATCCTGTTTCATATTTGTAGAATGAAATGTAGGCCTAGTTGTGATGACGTCGGGTAGAGTATTGTTGGTTTTAAATTTCTGTACAGTAGAACTGTCTTAAGCGGCCATCATAAATTGGTGTAATTATAAATATGTAAGCAGGTGGTAGCTTAATGCAGATCAAACGTTTGCCCTGCAGTAAGCATCCACCTGCCTTTGAAGACCCATGTGTCCAATAAATAAATGATCGCCTAGGTTAATCATGGATTACTGAACACCCATAAGTGATTAGATACAAAACCCTTTTTGGTTCCGTGTGGACAATATTCCTCGATCCAAGCACTTAAGTTAAATTACATTGGGATTTCCATTCACACATATGCGCATTATCTTACAAATTAAGGTCAAAAGACATTTTTTATAAAGTATTCTGTATAATCTGACCGGAAGCTGATCCCACAACTTGCCTCTTCAAAACCATCCTAAGAATCGATCATTGCTTCCTGTGTCTCTATAACTTTATAGTTCAGTGCGGTCATAAAAGTTTAGCATATATGCAATATTGACTATACGATGAGATTTGATTTTTAATATGGCTGATATGAATCATATATTAATGTAATACAACACTTATCACATGTTTCGTACCATGCCCAGTTCAGCTCTAAAAATATTAATATGAACTGTTTGCAAGATTCACACATTCAATTTAGTCGATGAGTCAGTAGGGTTGGTCGGTGCCATCTCAGGGGAATAATTCTCATAGTGACTGTTTACAAGATATACATCTATCGAGTTAGAAAATATGTGATAGCATTGCACCGATAGTAGCTTTCTATGTGTTTTTGCGTTTTATATTATGCCATACTATATATTTGATTCATATTTGCTTAACACTTGTTCTTAACACCTGAGTGTTCTGCTTTCCTCCAAGCTCTAATGTTAGTCTGCTGATTGCCCGAAATGGCAAATGAATGATAAAACTAACGTAAGGCCACTATACATAGCTAACAACCGCCTTACTCACAATTACATGTATTAGCAGGGGCTACAGACATCAGTGTAGAAAGTCATTATAAGCCTTCACAAGTTGAACCATATATCCCGATAATTAATTGATAGTCCAAAGTTGGTTGCCTGACCACCCATCCAATGGACGAATAATATTGTCTAAGCTACTATAATTCGGAGCATTTGAATTCTGAATTACAGCCTGGTCGTTTGATTTTTGCGAGTGCTATAAAACGTATTCGCTGCATGGTTGTAGGAGATAGCCATCCGTGATCACACCGCAAACGTTACATCTGGTATGACCTGCTAATTTTATGTTTCATGTAAGAGGCAGACAAATGGATGCACTTCATGTAACAGTTTGAGGGAGATGTCATATTTCTAACAAATTTAAGGAGTTTGGTTAGGAGTTTTCTGTGCCAGCATGGTCATGAATCCAACAGTGCTTGCCTTATCATTATAATTAAGCGCATGCCAATGGCAAGGACACATGCACTTATATTTTAATATTGATGGCTATCTTCATGATGTCATTGAGTCATTGCTCCAGTCCCATATTTCAAATACAGCGTGACCCAAGTGTATATATCAGCATGAAAATCTAAATACATTACGAATTATTCTGTGTTATCTGACCAGGTTATAAACACTTGATTTCTTACTTCAGTTGCATGATCAGATGCTCATCTGCTTCTTCCAGTTAGTACTGAAGTGCTGGGGCCTTCTCATTGTCATTAAAAGTGTTTGCTATTGCCAGTGGAATGGTCGACTGTATTAACATGCACTTAGAAATATTCCCAAATGCTTTCCAATCTGTTTGCTTGTTATGCTTAGCATCTGTTGATCAGACTCCCTTCTTAGATGTCATCACAACAGTTATTGAATAACTTTTCATAATTCAAACACAGTGAGTATTCTTTCATGGCCAAAGATGACACAGTGACAATTAATTGATGTTTGAGCAAACTCTATCATATTTACTATTGTACAGCACGATAACATGTACTTGGACATTTTTACGACTAGTCAATTTCTTCTGCAAAATTGACTGGTATTGTTGCTTATTTCTAGCAGAGGTAGGTCCCAGTGTTTATGAAATGCTTTGATGTAATATAACTACGCATAATGCAACTATGTATATATACATCTGCCAATGGATGTTATCGCCATACCTCCTGGTTTTAACTGTTTTCTACCTCCACTTGTTATGAATTTCATTAGAATTTATGTTTCCATTGAATCACAGATTGTTTGTTTTTGGAAGGTCTCCGTCACGTCTTGTCACCGCTTGTTGCATTATTTGCTGCTAACTCAGATCTGCACAGGACAGTCCTAATGTATCATCAATACCCGATGAAAGACTATTAAGTCCTTGACCTTTGTGTTTTAGTTTGATGGGTTGTTTAAGTCCATAGTTTGCCATCATGTGCTAATAGATGTATTGGAAACAGAATTGGATACAGGAACTCCGATTTCCTTGATTATTTATTGTGCCTAGTGTATAGAAATGAGAACTACCACCATACCAGGTGACATTTTCCTGACATTCGGCCAATCAATCAACCTTAGTGCCATTTTGAAAGTCTTCGGCATGACCCGACCAGGGATCAAACTGACAACGCCCTGTCTGAACTGTACCGACAGAACTAACTGAACCGCTGACCTCAACATGTACCAATGGACAAACAAACATATGGTCAGAAAAAAATACGTTTTACTCCAGAATACCTTGAAGTGAAACAAGAATGTCTATGTATAAGCATGCTTGATATGGTGATCATCCTTTTTATGCTCCAACGTATGTTTCAATGTTTATTATTCCAAGTCGTCATACACCAGTGGTGGCTTTTCATCAAACAAACGGACAACCTTGATGTAAAAATGGCCGTCTAGAAAAAACTGTGTACAGGACATAGCAAATGTCTTTACTATAAAGCATATATATGCTTCAAACTTTCACAAATAAACAACTTGATATAAGGATGTTTAAAAAGAAAGGACATTTTGTAGTAACCAAAACTACGGGACCTTTTCACTAAAAGGCATATCATCATAAGGACGGATGGGGATATGTGTCCTATATACATGTTTCTAGTTCAAGTTGTTATGCTTATTATGAATAATAAGTGTATAATAGTACATGTACCGGTATATATGTTACACTAATGTATAAGCTAGCTCTGAAGAGGTTGGTCAAATAATAATATTTTACCTGTTACTTACAGGTTTCATAAAGGGACATAATTTGACCATATATTCGGACGTTCATATAATGATAGTGAAATGTTTGTGAACTTTTATGGGGCTAACTCTCAAGATATTGCAGTTTTGGTACCATTTGAGTGTATTGACATTTAAAAGGGACTCTGACAATTCGCATTAAGATATTATAGAGCTCAGAGTTCTAGTCTGAAATCAATATTGTGAATATGCATATGAAGTTTTATGAGCCTAGTTATAACGATGATGAAGGTATGCACAACTTCGGAGAATATTTACTTATGCAAAATGCATTTGAATATAAACATAGTTGCATGTACTTATCAACTATATTTATACATTATATGCATTTATTTTGGCGGGAAAATAACAGCATAAATGCAATATGTGTAACTTTAGCTACATGTCCTTCATTTTTCAAGTATATGCAGGGTGTAACAAGAGAGAGCCAACAGTTTGAACTTTAATGCTGTTTTCTCTTTAATGCCAGATTTAGAAAAAAATATTTTTACCATAGTGTTAAAATTGTTAAACAAATACAAAAAGCTACCACCAATTCACTGTTATCACATATTTTCTGATTTTAGATACGTATAGCTTGCCGAAAATCATTGATAGCATTATTCCCCAAAGATGGTACCGGTGGCCAAAAGTTGGGGCCTTATTTGGGAATAATAAGTGTTGCCTTTGAATACTGCAGAATGTAATATATGTAAATTACATGCTACTGTTCTAGGGATGGGCGTTAGGTGTTGCCTTCTTCTAATTCATAGTCTGCATTATGTCCATCAATTCGCAGTTATTACAAGCTGGGTCATATACAGAAATGGGATGACACTATGAATAATACCAGTGTAGCATAAATGCATATTTCCTCTTAATACTTCCAAGTACAGGCAATACAAACATACATGGAGGTAGAGGCAACCACAGACAAGTATATCTAAACACATTTCCTGTGAATGCAAAGGCACTACGTTACTGCATACACATTGTACAGGTTTAATTAAACTTCATATTGCATACTGCTGTCACTAGGGTATCGGGTTAGAAAGTATATAGCCTACAGATGACTCGGACTGTACAAACTAAGGTGTTCGAAAAGTGATGCATTGTTTTGGTCACAATCTGTCAACAATTTATTTCACATCATACCTTTACACTACTGTCCCTTGCATTCAAGACACATGTGTAATATTTTAACCCATGATCTGTTTATAATTAGTAGCACGTTAATTGTCCGTTTTCAGCTCATGTTGCAGTCTAGTGCGATAACTACATACAATGACTACATTCAATGACTGCATGCAAGGTCTTCATAGCTACATCCGATGGCGACCAAATAGGTTGTCCGACTGTGACCCAAACACCGTTCATGTAAATAGGTTAGACAAACGGAGTTTTAGAAAATACTACGTAATACGGTACCGTACCAAAGGCGATGTGGCTCTTCTGGCATTTCTGCGTTCGCTCTCTTTGCCTATAAAAATTAACATTGACATGACATTACGGTTTCTACCAGTAACATTGACATGACAGTACGGTTTCTACCATAAACATTAACATGACAGTACGGTTTCTACCAGAAACATTGACATGACAGTACGGTTTCTACCAGAAACATTGACATGACAGTACGGTTTCTACCAGAAACATTGACATGACAGTACGGTTTCTACCAGAAACATTGACATGACAGTACGGTTTCTACCAGAAACATTGACATGACAGTACGGTTTCTACCAGAAACATTGACATGACAGTACGGTTTCTACCAGAAACATTGACATGACATTACGGTTTCTACCAGAAATATTGACATGACATTACGGTTTCTACCAGAAACATTGACATGACATTACGGTTTCTACCAGAAATATTGACATGACATTACGGTTTCTACCAGAAACATTGACATGATATTACGGTTTCTACCAATACTAAACGACCCTATTTACATATGGTTTGATAATAATACAGGTAATAAATATTCATGATGCTCCTTTTATTATAAATATGCATGATGCTCCTTTTATTATAAATAGGCAGAGGTAGTTTTGATCGTGCGAAATAATCGAATGAATCTCTATAGGATGTGATAAAACATTTGAACCTGTCTTTAACGGCTGTCGAAAATGTGCATTTTAACATGTAACTATACAGACACAAACATAGTATGAAGATAGGAGTACCGCCTTGGTAACGGTCAGTGGTACAAATATCACTAGGGAATTAATCATGGTTAGGGGACGCGTCTAAGTTCCTCACATTGATCCCATCTTCACCATATCAGACGACCAGTGTTAATAAATTAAACTCCCGTCTGACTATTCCATAACAAAAATGATGGCTAACACAGCAGTGTATTACGCATGTAAAATAAAGGAACATATACAGAAAAAAGGATTCGCTAAACACACGAATTTTATTAAGTCAGATCTACTGTAGATATGTTATCATGGGTATGACATAATGAACAACGTACAAGCCTTTAGCTTCATCCATTCGTCGCCGCCGGTATGTGAGTTCATCATCATGGAGTACTATGTCCTTCCTGTCTTCCCAAAAGGAAAGAGGAAAGCGTAGTGATCGAGTGTAGATGGATCGACCACCAAACATGCAGTGCGCTGCAATATAATTGTAGTATGGGCTTTTTCAAGAACTGTTTATCCATTTACTGAATAGACCTTATTAAATTGGATGTTTCCAACTATCTCACGGCGTTTGTAAATCACATCGTCATAACATTCCAGAAACTAAATGCCAACATTAAATTACATATGTAAATGCTATAAAATTTCGACAATATAATTCAGAGAATGTTTAACGAAGCTTGTCATATTCACCACACCCATATTGAACCGTTAAATATGTAAATGTGCTACTTTACAATTGATTTAACATTGGAGATGTAAACCTATGTATATCAATTTAGGAAATGGCACTTTCAATAAACTACTTCTCATTTTTAAATTTAGAAATGCTTTGTTGGTTTTGTTGTTGGGGTTGGACGATTATGCAAGTGTTATTAAAGCAGGGAAGGGCAATCAATGGTATTCGTAAACGATCTAGATTCAAAGATATCCGGCACTGTTTAAACAATATTACTTTGCCAAGTGGTATTGCAGCAAGTGGTATTGCAGTTCAAGAAGATCTTCACAAGACGTCCTGTTACACATAATGTGACTCTTCAAATACAGCTTACTCCTACAAAATAACTTATTACTAGATTTGTTCGGTGGTTGCACTGAACATTTCTATTCTGAACATGGCGAATACCCAGACTTGGTAATATAGAAGGTAATCATTCATTGCCAAAGATAATTATATGTCATTGTAAGTACGCTTCCAGTGATGATGGCATCACGATAACAGTTCGATAAATTTTAGCCCGGTACGACTTTCTTCGTTCCTGGATAACTTACATAAATATGCATCAAATACAGGGCTTAAACTATTTTTTGACGATGTACGACGAACAACCCACTGTCCCAATAGGTCACGTTTGCAGTGCCTGACACTTGAGCTACCAAAGGTAATGTGCATTACCTCCTCATATAATATATCAAGTTGCTCTTACGTTCAGCTTTCCTGGATATTGACCCTTCCAAGTTCCTATAGTATCTAGACTGCCTGATGCTAAACTAATGGATCAATCAAGTAGGATTACAAAGCCATCATATACATAATATGCGACGTTAGGTGTATTCGGAGTTTATGCTTTTCTCTGAATAATACCTGCCAAACCAATAAGCTATCAGAGCTATCCTCAATGTTAATGTATGCATGAACGTGTAACGAAGCCCCGCTCGGTGTTAATACACCCAGTTCTGCGTTACAGCAGGTGTTAAAATGCTACACCATAGCATACTTTAATACAATTTCAAAGCGTTAAACACACCAGAGTGCGCACTACAATTATCAGAATATAACAATATTCTACATCTTTAAAAGCCCGGAGATATTTTAGGCATCCAGACACTATTATTCATTTTTATCGTTCACCATTCAATAAGCAGTTAAGTTTCATATGACCATTTTAGTTTTCCATTGTATCCAGCCGACCGTTTTAAGATAAATCGAATGTAAAGCTATTACAGACAGCCTTACTGAACGCAGCCAGTGCATATACCTACATGACCAAATCAAATATGTTCGCCGCTGTTTGTTAACGTTCGACTTTCTATGATGGAACAAACATAAACAATAATAAACTTGATACGATTTGCGCAACACTTCGAACTTAGAATGGGATGAATGAATAATATTTTACCTTTTTACTCCATGTATATGCCTTTCTATAGGAGCCGTTTGATCAGGGTCTGTTCTGTTTGCTAATGGAATAATATGGACACTTCCTGTATTCACATATCATTATAAGAATTAATCTAATTGATATGCATACTGTCAAACTTTCTTACCTTAATAATCATGGAATAAAGGGTTAAACCCTTACAACGCTGTGACATAAGACGCGCTTGTAATTTGACTACACCGGAGTCGATTTACCCTTCTCTTGCTGAATTTTAAAATACATCTCTCCTTTTTTACCTATGCTCTGTTGTATAATTACATATATATTCACTGTGTACACGTATTTCGCTGTGCAATCACTGCTGTGGAGTGCACTGGTTGTACAATCAACTTTTAAATAGTGCAGACCCTGATGAGACAGCTCCTGCAAGAGCTGCCCCATCTGGGTCTTCACTATTTACAGGTAGGCATATTTACGTGAATAGCAAGCGGAGGGTTAATATTTTAGAATCTTTGGGTCGAGTGTCAAACAGCTAGGACGATGATGAGGTACCGATATACAAGCTGTTCACAAATCTCAGTCATGTCGCGCTTAGCATTAAAAGCGCTCATACAAGTTTTGGCACCCTCGCCGGTGTTTCATTTCACTAACATCATTTGATTGTCAACAACCGCATGTTTATATCATAATGACTATAAATGTGTTAATATACACGACTGGAATGTTGTAAAAACAGTTGCGGCACATGAGCAAGCAACGATAAGCATAACTCACTTTTGACCGGTGACATGTCCCCTTTTGGATACACCTATCTCTAAAGGTAAAGACACTTAATTAATGTTATTTACTTACATGTTACTCATGTTGAAAATGATACAATATTGTACCTACTACACATTTCTAAGGACAGATAATACAGCGCAGATGGCAAGCAGATGTAGTATTGGTCTGAATGGTGAGTTCGGTATTCACAGCGCTGAAAACTTTTGTGTTATATACAATCAGTTCGCATACATTTGTGAACTATTTATATGTACAACTTCTCAAAGTAGATTCTTACACGCCGAGGTTTTGTTTCTTTGGGTAAACAATCTCCCTCCCCCATAACAAGGCCTAATTTGGAATAGGTTATCCGGTTTTTAATGCGTAGCGTGCGAGAACATCAAAACTCATTGTCCATTGATTCATCATTATCATCACGCCATAACGCATTAACGCTTCCTGGCCTATTCAGCGTCACAGTGTCGTAATTAGTGTGTATTTGTATTTTCGTATGCTCTCCCGAATAGTAGTACATGTAGTAGTAGAAATACCTAGTTGTCCGTTAATTCAAGTTATAGCAAAATGTTTTGCTGTAGTCAACGATTTACACTAACTGTTCATCAACGTTTTTGTTGAATAAAATTTAAACAAGTTTGAAATATACGCTCACGGTAAATGTCAACATCACCGAATGCAACACCGTAAATATCACAGTAATTTTGGCTTAGAAGTGTAATCTTCTTAGGTTGGACTTAGTTTGGGGATTACCAAAAAAATACGAACTAGTTTGACCTTATACAAATATATAATATATTTACGGCTCATTGCGTACAATTCATCTGCACCATATTTAGATACCATTCGCACTACTTTACTGTTATTGTATTATAAATACTAATATACGCTACTTAATCCTGCCCATGTTATATGTATATTGGCTAGCATTTGTAGTTTATGTATATTGGCTAGCATTTGTAATCAGCTTGGATCAATATGAGATGCCAAGTAACTTGCTTTCTCATCCGAATCTAAGTTCTTTGACACTCGTTCATTAGTTTTTCAAAGGCCTGCTGAATGAACTGGAAGTGAAATGTTCCAACAGATCAGCGATTAGGCAGCCATTATTTTTGAGCATTATGATGAGTAGATAGGGTAGAATAGATGATGGGTAGAATGGCATTTGTTTTTAGTCGTATATTGAGCGTCTCATTCCAGATATAACAATCAACATTGTCATTAGTGATTTACCGTAGGTTGTCCAGCTCTGCTTTAGCGGGTATTGTACTAGTGTGATATTTACTTAAATGAATTTACTTCAGGCTAAATGCATATACGTACTTGCAGGTTCAAATGGTAAGTGTAATATCGCTTGCTCGTGGCCTTACAGGCATGTCTGAAGATTTTTAAAAGTGATATGCAGAAATCAAATTTCATATGTCTTCATGTTCTGCTTATCTATAATGAACTCCCCAAGTTTTCAACAGCAGATGATTGCCAGATGAATTTCGCGCAATTTGCATATTTAGGAGACAAAAGTTAGCGTGGCTGGAACATATTTACGTAATTTTTGTATTCCAATCCTTTGAAATTTATTAGATGGCAGTGTCTACATTTGTTCACTGATCGGTATGTAAAGCGGGTGTTTGTTATCTCATTTGACACATATTGTAGCAGAGTATGTATCAAACTCGTGTACACAGTCTCAGAATATACGCCACTGAACCCATTCTCTCCTACTGACGCCTTTTTGCGCCTCTGTAAAACCAATTCTTTGAAACCGTTGTGATAAAGAGAACATTTGCTGCATAGGAGCAAATGCCAAATTTTTCATAATCGTTTCATAACTAAACACTTCTTCGATTCTCATCTTGTATAATTAACACTCCTTTACGATAGATTAAAGAGGAAGGGTTTAACGATAGTCCAGGGGGAATGAGTTAATTTATAATTATAAATGTGTTACATTATTTTTGCTCTCATCCCATTCGTTCAAAAATTTGACCGAGGGTCAGACCGGTTTGATTTGGTTATTCAACATTTCATCTAGGTCCAGTTTCGGTCCAGTCCAGCTTAGCATGAGAGATCTCGAGTAATTGCTGCATTGCAGACATATTTATAAAACTATGAGTTTAAATAAAGAAAAAGAACAGAGGTCAGGCAAGACCACAGCAAAGACTCATTTGAAATGTGTAATGCACTTAGTTAAGATACCAAGGCTGATGTGTTTGAATTACATTACAAATACAGTAAGAATATATTTAAACATGCATTTTATAACCACTAACATTATTGTATTTCGTTCATATCGACCAATTTACATAGAAAGTGAATCACACACATTATGAAAACGATTGGTATTCTTAACCCTTACCCCGCTGCCAAAACATTCAATGCTCAAATGTGTACCTAGTGCAATTTCAAATATTCGATTTAACCATTATCACCATGGCTATTCATGTAAACAATAGTGACGTTATAATAATTATATTGTATTATTATAATAGTATATGGACACATGAATGTTTGGCCATGGCAGAAACTGTATAATTATATTTATAATACAGTAAAACCTCTTTTAACCGGAATTATAGTAGATAAGAATTTAGATACTTTTAGGTAGGTGGCTGCTTAATGCAGGGTGAAAGTCATGCAGAAAGCTCCTCTAGGAGCTTTCTGCATGACTTTCACCCTGCATTAAGCAGCCACCTGTCTCCAAGACCGATATTCATTCTAATTTTAACGGCCGGTTAAGAGAAGTTTTACTGTATATCATAAATAAACAGAGCTGACTTTGGTTAGACGGCTCCTATAGATATGAATCTTCTCTGTTTGCATAGGCATATAAATCCGTATTTATGGGGTAAATGGTTAAACAAATGTTTGATAAAACATTTGACCAAGTGTCAAATAGCTTTAGTTCGGATTAGACGTCCAGATACTAGGCGTCTTAACTCGGCCCTTGTTGTAAGTAAATTCGAGTCAAGTCGCCTATAATGAAACACTTAATAATACGGATGTGTTTTGCTTCTATGAATGCATAGTTTAGAGCATTTCAGAATATACAACCTAAGACCAATACACTTTTCAGTATTGAATTTCCAAATAGATCCCTGAAATTATTGTTTAATATGATCATTTAATCTGCCTACAGAGGGATGTGTTTACCGTATATTGTAATAAAAATGTTTTAAATCTCTGAACACACTATGGAAAACTTTCCCCATCCGTAATGTACCATGTGCAGACTGTAAATGACCGTCAATAGCCATTCTCATGCATGCATAATACAGTAAAACTCCCCTAATGCGACCACCTAAAAGAGGTTTAATTATGGGTGCTAGATGCAGGTGGTAGCTTAATGCAGGGCAAAAGTAATGCAGAAAGCTCCTAGAGGAACTTTCTCCATTACTGTTGTCCTGCATTAAGCAACCACCTGCTTATAAGGACACCCACGTTTATTTATTAAGTGGTCGCATTAGAGGGATTTTACTGTATTTGCAATCAGCTGAACGGTGTAAAAACCTACAAAGACTTGTAGGTGTTATTTGTGATCAGTGATCAGTGACAAACATACAGAAGCAGAATGACGTATGCAGTAAAGTTTCACTAATGCTACCATATAGGGTATTAACATTGGAATTTGTTATTTGTAAAAACAGAATGTAGAGCATAAGAAATGTTGAAATATCCTATAGGAGCTTTCTGAGAAGCCTTTGTTCTGCATGAATGAACCACCTTGTTTGTAAATCCAGAATTTAAATTCTTTTGAGTGGTCTTATATGCAATATATTCTGAAAATGGGCGATCTTTCGAAAGCAAAGTAGAAATGCAAAAAGAGAAAATTGCAGACGCGGTTTTTAGAGTCTGTTCATGAGTAGTAATTAAAAGTGCAACACTACTCACGCCCCCTAGCACCGGCGGCTTAAGCAGAATTCAGTTTTCAAAACTAATAACATGAAAACTAATGATCCCGAAGGACCAGAAAATATAACAACACTCAGAATTAAGTACGGGGCGACTTTTTACGGCCGCCACACAAGCACTTAACACCTGCTGTTGTGAATACGTTAATGTAACTTCAAAAATACCGTCCTCCATTGTTTATGTCCAGAAACATTCAGCAGTTCGTATTTCATGTTCAAGAGCTCAGTTGAGTCCTTGTTACATATTAAAAGCTGCTGTTCATTTATATTTGATTTTGGTCTTCCGTCTGATCAAACTGTGTTTTTTAATATGCATAACGTTTGTAAATATAGGTTTGGGTAATTTTGACACTATGTTACTTCTAGAATTATGGCACTTGAATGTTGGTAATCACCTTTAGCAAATTCTGGGTCTCCTCTGAGGGTCATGTACATTTACAATGATATTTATTAGCATATACATTTGCGCGCACGGGGTTTATGCTTATCAGCACGTGATATTTTGATTAATTGCTTGTGATGAACCATAATAACAATAGAATTATAAATGAGCCTTGAATTTGTTAGAATAAGTTATGGTTATAATGTGTGACCCGCTGATCATACAACAGTATTTGAGCCATAGCTGTAAGTCCATCCATTTTGCTCGCCTATTTATTATCTATCCTAAATCAAAACACAGCTTTACCATTTTATGAAACAACCATCTAGTTAACTATATGTAATCGACGAACAACAGGATATTCTACCTGCTAACGATGCCATACATATACAATATACATCCAATTTCTGTGCAATTTGCAGTTATCTCTTTCGTTGCAAATATGGTCACCTATGGTCAAATAGTGTCGTCTGCATAATTGATCGAGCTACTTGGTGTCTCATCAGGATCCAAATTGATTGCATACGGGACATACACAGCTAAAAAAAAGAAACAGAAACGAAACTGAACTATTGACGCAATGGACCCATATTCATAAAACCTTATAACAACTTAAGGAGAAATATTCTGTATATATCTATCGCAAAACCTTTTTCATTCACCGATTCGTAGAATTCTTCGTTAAGATCTAGAACTATTCATGAACCTAAGATTTTTTCTAAGTTTCTCCTTAGGAACTTGATGGGCCAAGGTCTATATAATTAGGAAATGGAAATGGAATTTCTTAGCTAAGTTGCAAAGAGTGAATAACTAGTCAAAATATTTTCAATGTCAGTTTGGATTTGTCGTAGTGTTTTAATTAAGTTGTCAAACGTTTCAGATACTGATCACATGAAGAGTACTAGACGTGCACTCTTCTGGGGTCAACAGCGTGTGTATGCCCTGAAAGTATCCGAATCAAACTTGCCATATTAATATTACCACAACACTAACTCGTATCCCACTGGGTGTGACTCGTATTCGGAAACAGTTTGAATGACTCGGCGTCTTATCAGGATGAAAGCTCGGTCAATGTTTGTTTTACTTTTTGGCAGTGCTAATAACTTGCAACGTATTGTCCACTGACTCTCCCTGTAGTCAGGGCATGTATTCAAACAGACGTGATATACCATTGACAGTCAGCTGGCCTTGAAGGTCCATTACCGTGTATTGATATGATACTTATTTTATTGCACGGTTGACGGAAATTGATATCTCTGAATTCGCTGGCACGGTCGTCGGTGGCTAATTGTATATCTGAGTGTGTATGACATGTTTTGTATACGTTGCTAAATACAAATGTACCAATAGTCAATATAATACAGAGACAACTTTGATATATATATTCTATGTTATTAGGATACGATAATAATTCCTACACACTGCTAGCCACGATTATTCGTATACTACACTTGTCTTTTGATGCAAAAACACTGATGCAATATGTTGTTTTGTAAGAAAAGTATTCCCATCTGGGTCAGTTTGGTCGTGATTAGCACTTCTGTTTGAACATAAAAATATATTTTAAACAGATTGGATACCGTATATCAGTCAGTTAAAAGGGGAGCGGCTACCTTTCCTTTCCTCACACGTTACAATATCGTTACACTCTCCATGTACGCGTTGTCTTATCGGGATACTAGTCTCATTTCGATACTTGTTCCTCATTAAGAAGCAAAATAATGATGTTACAAGGAAAGGCTAAACGTATTTTATAAGCTATTTAAGCAAACTCATCTACGTTAAATACAATTATAACAGGTCTACATATCAAAAGTTTTTTTTCATGAAAAGCAATGGTGTTCTCGTAAATTAATCCCGTATTTTGCTTTATAAGGTCAATATATCAACTTTGTCCTTCAAGAATATTAGTTTAAGAAATAATGAATGAAAGAATGAATGAATGAATGAATGAAAGACGAATGAAAGACTTTATTTAACGAGGGTAGCTCAATTAGTCATAATGACTAATCTACCTTGAGGCCCTCAAAACAAGCATTTCATACAAAATACAAAACAGTAAAACACAGATCTATATACACAAGAAATCAATGTTAAGAAATTCAGTAATGTTGCGTCTGGATAATTAATAAATGTTGTCTGCTTCAATTTGTAGATTTATTCTTTATGGACACGCATTTGGATCCTGATAAAACTCCGAGTAACATGGCGTAATGACGTCATAATTATTAATAAAATTAATTGTTATACATTTATGCTTGACTTGTGTCCTTGTACTTGTGCATGTTCATTTTGGGGATAGGGTCACTAAGGACAGGCGGTTTCTTTATTGCCGGGCAAACGAGATGTACGCAGAATGCTTTCTTCCTGCTTTAAGATACGGGCTTACGGTAAATCAATGTAATTGGTTCCGTGCACGAAACATTCCCAGGGATCGTCCTCCATCCACAATCCGCTGGAGGTCGCGATATGACAGAAATACTTTATTGCTATGTACAATTCGGTACAAACACACGAACGAATAATGAAATAAGTTAAGGTTGCCTTAATATACAATAATATTCCTCTGTGTGTGGAGTGGGGTTGTGTGGGTGGGTTTTCGGTGGTTTGGGTGTGTGTGGGTTGTTTGGATGGCGTGGGTGGTTGGTTGAGTAGTGTGCGTTGTTGTCATGTTTCCTCTATCGATATTTTAGTGGTGTTCGTGTCTTGTATATGGCTTTTCATGCTTGACCTCCTACTTTTTTTTATATTAATACACACGGACGCAGCAATTTGTAGCCATAGTAGAAAACTGTATAATCGTATCTATGTTTTAACATAGGCAAACAGAGCAGACACTGAGTCTACTGGTTGCAAAGGCACAGAAAGGCGTATTTATGGAGTAATGTCTTAAAGAATTATGCAATCCAAGTACTGTAATAATTATATTCATTTAAAACAGGATACTCATCGTCATATCCCTATATGAATACGTACGTAATTTCCAATGTCAATGCGCGTACACTCGTTAAAGTCATATCCAACTTTCAACTTCATATTGTTCCACACTTATATTGGATACCTTAATAATGAAAGTAGAGAGATTTGCACCTCAACAGAAGCTAACGTTAGATACGTAATGTAAAGGCTATACTGTGATAGACTATGACTTTATACAATTAGTGACCTAAATCAAATTTACTTCTGTTCAACACTGCCTTGATACACAATGACGTATGAGATACAGCCAGTTTCTTGAGGCCAAACAGATCATAAATGTACTAGCCCAATGGTTATAAGCGAACGCCATCTTCAAACATCATTTTGTTTTTATCTCAGTATCCTATATCCAAAATAAATAATGTTAGGACTAAGGCTGGTGACCCTATTTCGATACGTTTGATATTTAGAATGGTTTATGTGGAACATAATATATCCAATAAGTATGCGAATACAGGCTATATTAAGATGAAAAGACAATTTGAGAACAAAATTCGTTGTAGGTTTTATAACATCGGACGCTGGTATATCTCATGAAACGGTACTGCTTTATGCCAACAGCCTCTCCCTGTAAACGTAGCACACACATACCCTGGTAGTTGCAAATGGTAAAGATCGAGATCAGAGGACTCATAGAGGAGCCATTTGATTAGGGTCTGCACTGATCGCACTTAGACAAGTTTATCTTGTCTAAATCCACCTAAGTCGAGACAAAGATTGGAACCAGTGTATAATATCCACACGGCTTTCCTTCTTCAGTTTGAATCTATGCTTAGTGTATATTTAGCGAATGCTATATAACATTTTTTAGTCTCCTTTGTGTCAGGTATTAGACTTAAACTAAGCGAATTGGATATTAAATTGATTCCCATGTTTCATTTCGAGAGCCGATATTGCTTCCAGACAGACATTGGCCAAACCAATGTGATTACATACCAGTTTAACCCTTATCCTGTCGAAAAGAAACTAATGTCTCTTCAAAAGTTAATAGGCAGCAATATTTACTGACTTGCCTTTCGTTCAAGCTTAATAGAAACTACTGACCTACTGTAAGCAAACGTCTATCTTGATCAGAAGCAGAGTTACTCGGCGTCTCATCTAGATCCAAGTTGTTTGCAAATGGCAGGTAGGTCGCAATTGGTAGCATAAGGGTCAACATTTGTTTCAGTGCAAGTTTACATTACAATAATAGTGAAGGCACCTGCATTGAACAAATGCATTCGTATTATTACCACTGTTGCCAGACATAATAAAATGCATTTGGATTTAGTGCGGAGATATAGCAAATGACATTAAGGAGATACAAACCAATGATGAATACTGATCATCCTGCATTTAGGGAGAATTAGCAATACGTTATTGCTTTGTATCATGTCCTTGAGACGTGAGCAACGTCACTATAGACAGATGACATCAATATACAGTTTTAGCTCTTTTAACTATTTCGCTGCAATTTGTTAATATGTTTCTTCACTTGTGTTTCAAACGGCAGTCACCGTAACACACAGTTTGGATCCTGGATCAAAACTGTTTGCATAGGTAATCCCAGATGTGACATTGGCAGCGAAATAGTTAGTGATGAGCACATTAATGTTTTGCAGATACAAGCTAATCAAAATATCTGGAAGGCACGCTTCCCATTTGTTTAACACTACCTTTTAATTTTACCATATTATGTAGTTATGAATTCGTTAAAACTCATTTATGTGGAAAGTGGTCAGCATCTTAACAGACATTAAGATAAAAGTCACCATGCAAACACTAACATTGTTGATTAATAGTGGTTAAGTGTGCATTTCGAACTATTTAGCTGCCCATTATTCAAATCTAGTTAACACTTCACGACCAGACCATAATATCTGCTCAAATGTGTATCTGAAACAGTCTTGACTATTTCCAGTCTGAACAAGCTTTTGAGAGTGGCGACCATATTGGATCTACACATGACATCTCATCATGATCGAAGCTGTTTGATAACCAAGTGATACCCGTGGTTTCTCAGAATGTTGGTGGGATCAGACGAAGTTAAAATTTTGCTATATCTTACAATTAATGGCGTGATATTCAATGACACTGAACTAAATATGATTGCTATAAGATTGATTAATCTCAATTGGAAATTTCATTCACAAACTAATCTTATTTCTATGGTGTGAGATATATTTACTATTTATAAACAGGTTGTACTACTGATAAAAGGTATTAAACGTAAGGAATTAAATCACGCGAGAGTTATATTGATTTGATTTCAAGGAAAATGTTTCAACGTGCTCGACATAAATTATTGTCTGAATATACACTCGTTTTATATGATTTTCTTGATGTGATACAGTTAATACTGTTTACATCAAAACCACGCACGCACGCACACACACACACACGCACACACACACACGCACGCACGAACGCACGCATACACGCACGCAATCACACACATACACATACAAACACACACACACACATACATACATACATACATACATACATACATACATACATACATACATACATACATACATACATACATACATACATACATACATACATACATACATACATACATACATACATACATACATACATACATACATACATACATACATACATACATACATACATACATACATACATACATACATACATACATACATACATACATACATACATACATACATACATACATACATACATACATACATACATACATACATACATACATACATACATACATACATACATATATACATACATACATACGTACATACGTACGTACATACGTACGTACATACGTACGTACCTTAATTCTTTGTTCGTTTATTGTTTGTCTGTAACGTGTTGTACATAGCTTTAAAGGTATTTCAGTCATATCGCGACGTCCAGGTAAAATTTGATGGACGAAAACCCCCGAGAGTGTTCCGTGTACGAAACAAATAGCATTGATCTACCGCAAGCCCGTATCTTAAAGCAGGAAGAAAGGCTTCTGCGTACATCTCTTTTGTCAAGCAATAACCCAACCACCCGGCCTGATTGGCCGCCATATTTATCATTATGTGGTCGCAATCGGCAGGTTCTACCGTCTTGTGGTTTTACCTCAATACTAGCAGCCTGTCTTCGTCAGCTTGGTCACCTACATGGGCAAGGAGTTGCCTTAAGTTTTATTCTGACGATTCGGATGATTTACATTTTACGAGATCATGCCAGATTATTGACCTAATGGTTTTAACTCAGGCGGATAGAACGGCCAAGTGGTTACATATATAAATGTATTAAACTACTATTTGACAATAAACGATACTAACTGTACTATGTTTAACAAAAACAAATTTAAGTAAATATAAACATAATTATGTTGAAAATACACGCATCGTAAGTGGAACATTATCGATTTGTTCCCGACATTCAACACCCGTACACTTGATAGTTTCTTTTGTTGTCATTGTTGAACGATTTGTGACTTGTGCGTATATATATGCACGGTGAAGAAACGTTCAAATATTGTATTGAAACTGTACATTTGACTCTGAGTACTACAAAACCATCCGCATGTAAAACTGGCCCTGAAATTAAGTAATTTCCTCTCGAAAAGCGATTGGAAAGCAAAGGGTCACTGTATGAATTGTTGTTCTTGTTTCCAAATTCTATCATCACCCTCTGAAAAAACCAAAAGGATGAGCAGTGATTTTCCATTTCTTTGGACAAAACCAGGCTAAAACATTGCTGATCAAAATGAAGTTGACTTAGTAATTAATAGTCCCAGATTGGGTTTCAAAACTCGAACTACTTTAAATAGTGTGCTTAAATGACAAACGAGAATTTATGACAAGTTGGAGATTGACAAAATGTCTTGTTCCATTTTCCGGCACTCAAATTCAGTATAGAAATAAAGATTATGTACAGGCAAAGTTCAGTCTGACGTTCGCACTAGAACCATAAACACTTACCATATTGTGAAATAAGAATGTCTGCTTATACAGTAAAACCCCTCTAATGCGACCACTTAATGAATACACATGGGTGTCTTTATAAGCACGTGGTTGCTTAATGCAGGACAAAAGTAACACAGAAAGGAGCTTTCTGCATTACTTTTGTCCTGCAATAAGCTACCACTTGCATCTAGCACCTATAATTATACCTATTTTAGGTGGTCGCATTCGCGGGGGTTTTCTGTACTAGAATTTGGTGTAATTGTGGCAATTGAGTCTTTCAATTGAAATAGTGTGGGTTCAATTCGCAGACAGGTCGCATATAGGGTGATAATGGTTCATGCAGTCGACTTGTATTATGTATGTGTAATGGTAATACAATTATTACAGGTAATCAACCCAATCCCTTATATCATTATATTGGGCCATGAATAAATGTATGGGATTACTCCTTACGCTGTATGTTGTTGTAAACAATTTACATACAATTTGCACACGTCGCATACGCGCAAATGATTAATACGGTGTACATTAAGCGGTACATTTATGAATAAACATAAGTGTATTTAAGAAACAAATGGCGGCTAATTACAGGACGAACTTCATGTAGAAAACGCCTGTGAGCTTTATGCATAATTTTCGTCATGCTTTAACCCTTTACTTGTTCTATATTTGATCAAAATTTCGATACCTACTGAATATTCATGAAAAAAAAATTAAAATGAAATGTGGCAAGTGAAACGTTGAATCCATTTTAGAAACTAAAGAAACAAATCTAACAAAGTCCATTAGTAGACAGAACAGACCCTGAACAGACGAATCCTCTATTGGAAATATTGGAAGTCCTATAACTCTGGTAAAAAGGGTGGAATTTGTTTTCGTTTTTTATGTACATCGTGACATCAACACTGTTTAACTGTGAGCGTTTAAAACCAATCCTGCCTTGGCATATGAGGAGTTCGACGCGCAAAAGTGTTTCACTATATGCTATACAATTAAAAAAAATCAACTTCCCATAAGTCCGGTAAAAACGTATAGGAACAAATACTCCTTTATGTACGCACAAATGTAAACAAACGTTGTTAATACCATATGCAAAAGTTTGAAGTATATCCTCTTATTAATGCATGAGTATTTGGATATAATATTTACGATACGTACGTAACAACAGGCGGACGTACATACGTGCGGTCATATGTACGAGTGTAACTGCGGGCGGGAATCAACAAGCAAGGTTAAATGTCACATGCCGCCTTCTTTTAGCACAGTGGGGCATAAAGAACAAAACGAGGTAATTAATAACCACATTTCATTGGCTTAAACTTCGGTGTCCAACTGTCGATTTTTTATCATGTTCATTGAAAAGTGCACTTTTGTATAAATTCGAAAATTATGATATGTTCTTTATATACATAATGTATGCTTTACTTTATTTCCTTGTAATGTCCATATTATACAACAAATAAGGCAAACTAGTTCATATCTGGTTATTTGGCATCGTTGGTCATTGCATACCAGTTGCAAACGTTTTAATGATAACTACACTTTATCATTTGGAAACGATAAGGAGTTGGACAAAATGAACGGCTTTACATGTAACATTTAAAAGGGTCTTTTAGATGTTCGAAAGTCGTTAACAAGAGATTGTTGCTATGAACATATGACCTCTTTTGTAAAATGACAAAGTTTACACAAATCTGTCTTGTAACGAACTTATGCGGTGAACTCAACGTCATATTCAATGTAACAACACTATCATGGAATGGGTTAAAACAGTATCTAAGATTCAAACCGTTCCCTCCTAGATTATTTTCAGATCAACCCTCTTTGAATTTATCTAACGAAAAGGAGCATTAACTATAGACAATAATAATTTTAGAATTGTGTAGTTTTGAAACCATTGTGATAAATAGGGTTCTATTTGTCCCAATGGTTTAAATAAATGTTTTTTACAGATGCGCAACAATGCGTCAGTAGGAGAGAATTGGTTAAACCGATGGGCGTAATTACATGCTCGTTACCGGAGACATGTTACAAATACAATTCAATGTAACCCTTTTCCGAATGAAATGCTTGAATTCATCTCTCCATGCATATTCCTTAAGTTAAATTTCAAAAGACTGGTAAATCAGATCCATGTCGTTTTGTAAACCAGCATAGCAGATCCTAATCAGACGGCTTCTACAGGATCCGTCAGATCTGCGGCTATACGGCTACTATGTTTGCAAATGCGTTCAAATGCGTGAACATTCTTTTATATAAAAGAAATTGCTATGCTCAATCGGTAGGTCAGCGGCTTCGGGATCGAAATTTTGCGGGCTAGGTGCTCGGCTGCGACATGCCAAACTCGTTAATATGTAGTAGCCACTTCCAGGCAACTTCCTTGCTAACGCTCGGCGTTAAAAGGATGTTGCTACGAAATAGTATATTCAGTATCAGACTTTGATGTAACTGAGTTTGGTTTCATGCCATGTTACCGCGGTAGATTATCATAGTGTAACCTAACAGTAATTGTAGAAGCGTGTTTCTATATAATTGTTAGTGGGGCGTTAAATCACACACTGAATGAAGTGGTGCCAGGTTGGGATTGGTGGGTAAATTACCCTAAATATTCGTAGAGAAAAAAAGCAATAACAGCAGATCTAGAACAGGATAATCAGTATTTAATAATTGTCAATCGAATTATTAAAATGGTACCAAATTGACGCTGCACGTCTCTAAAGAGAGGAAATGTGATATCCGTCTATTTAGGGTAATTAGGCGCAACAATATGGAACCTCATGCACATAAAATGATATCTGGTCATTGCACAATATCTAATGAATAATTATGTTAAAAAATATCATATATATTAATCAGCCGAAAATCTATAACAGTATTATACGAAAACCAAATATTAACCATGGCACAAATTGTAGAATATTTCATTTCAAAAGCGCAATACACCAGAACAAGCACAGAGAGCTAAAACCATATGATATGCCTGGTCTGTTCACAACGGCGTGAAAAAGTGTCCCTATTATGTAAAGGGTTAATTAATACAATATTGGTGCTTTAAATGCCATACAGTAGACCCTACCTTAAGCGGACATCAAAACGGTCTACTTGTTGGTCTAAGACGGGCGAAAGCTTAAGCCAGGTCAAACGTAATGTAGAAAGCTTCTATAGGCTTTCTGCATTACTTTCGACCTGTAAAAGCAATCACATGCTTTGTAAGACACATATCATTAAATGAATAACCGTTTAAGGTTCTACAGTCTATATTTTCTGAAAATGGTTGATCCTTCGAAAGCAAAAGTAGAAATGCAAAAGGAGGAAAATGCAGACTCGGTTATATTGAGTCTGTTCATGAGTAGTAATTAAAAGTGCAACACTACTCACGTCCCCTAGCACCGGTTTAAGCAGTTTTTGATTTTCAAAACTAATAACATCAAAACTAATAAACCCAAACTGTATACCGAAACTAGAACTAACTTGTAGTTGGATGCAAATAGGTGATAAATTTAAGATAGAATTCGTTCGACCTTCACCAACAATAATTTGATTTATTCCACTCAGCCATTCTCCATTCCGTCCCTAATAACGTAACAAATTCAATAAATCAGAACTCCCATGGACCTCTACTGCATTTTAGGAAAATGTTCCCATGTTAATCCAAAGCAAATTCATTCAACAAACGAAATTCAACAACTACCAGTGGCTCTTCAATTGACTCCAACGCTGTTTAGAGCACCATTCAGAGACGATTACAAAACTATCAATATCAGTCGACCATACTATAACCCATTCCCTATTGAATATTCATGTAAGAAATAATGCCTATACGCAATGGAATTTCTATATATGGTGTGTTGGTACTGGCAGAATATGTACAGTCAGATCTATTACGTTTTCATAAGCAAGCATATCTGAGTTGCTCTATTTGCGAATGCGTGAAAAGGCATTTGTATGAGAACAAGGAAAACATCAAATACAAATTCAGGCACTGGTTTGATTTTCATTTTTGCATCGTATATATAGTAAGTTAGTAGGACGGAATACCACTGCAAAATTTGAAGTATCTTAACAAGTGTATATATATGGTCCATGCTTAGACAAATCTGTAGCTTAATTTAATGTCAATCATACGAAATATTAGATATGTTATCGTCAAACTCCTTTTGCATCACGTGTAAGTTGTTTTTTCACAAGCTGATTGTATTTTAACACCCGTGTAGAATAGTTCAAACCACGTTCGGTAGCTCTTATGCCGGTTTAACGCTTGACCTTCGTATTGTTAAAGATAAACACTTACAACGAAACTATACGCTGGTGAACAAAGGTTCCGTTAATTGGTACATCAATGGTATTACTGGTCACACGGCCATGAGTCTTTATGATTTCGATCTAGACGGTTTGTCTGTGTTTCATTAATGGGATCTACATATTAGATTTTATTATTAAACAGTCCCTCTAGCGCGATCACTTAAAACATATGACCGACTTTAAAGTCACGTGGATGCTTAATGCAGTGACTAAGGCAGACCAATCCTGTGGGAGCTCTCTGTACAATTTTGGGGCTGCATTAAGCTGCCACCTGCCTACAAGGCCCATATTTATATTTCAGGGTTTCGCATTAGAGAGGTTATAAAGTATTTGTCAATCGAATAGCTACATTTGAGTCTTCCACAAGCGACTACGATGATGTTGTTACACCTAATTCTGCCGCTGACTGTTGTTATTTTCGTTCTTCATATTAAAGCGGAGTCCTAGATAAATGCATTTGCATTAAATTGCTCATTATTTATTCAGGGAGTGCTTCCCTTGGGATCTTTGGTGTATAACCTAATACCAGACCGAACAATTAAACTTGATGGGGCCATTACGAGTGCATTTTATATGAAAAATCTTCGAGTCAAATTGGCCTGCCATTAACAATAATGAACGATTTTATTAGAAAATGGTTGTATCGTGTTGCATGGTCGGCCTGTATGTAGATGTATTCAGAGATTCGGGGATAACTAAAATAATGCAAAAGAGCTTTTGTAAGATAGTTCACATGAAGGAATTGTAAAGAAAATTCTTATTAAAAGTCAATATGTTTATTAATGACGCGTTCAAAAAGTATGTCTTCTAATCCAGGTCATAATGGAGGAAAACGTCAGTTTCAAGTTGAAGAAACTCCAGAAGTTTAGTTTCTTGCACGGATCAAATTGCATGTCCATGTAAAGATGTACATCCTGGTAGAACCACCGATCTAATACACGGAAGCTTAAAGGTAACGTTTTGCCCAAACCGGGATTACCTCAGGCAGCGCTAAATGGGTTTAATGATATATATGTTTACGTTGTAGACAATGACTGGATTTTAATATTATAACATAATGTACCTTAAATCAAATGGGCAAAACACTTCAATGTACACCCGTTAGGAAAATAATTCGATTCCAACTGGCAGTTATCTTCTAATTCAATGTTCTGTTTGAGCAATCAACGTCATTGATCATTCGCCGTCTCTGTAATGTAAAGAGGCATGTGTTTTTTGTAAAAATAACATGTATATATGGTAAAAGTAAATGTATGAGCCATGCAGGAAACACCACATACAAAACACACAGCCGCCCAAACAGCCCAATGTACAAAACAGCAAAGGCGCATGCCCATCGAAAGAAAAAAAGGACGCATAACAAACAAAGATCGGGGGGAAATTGAAGTAGCGCCTTGAAACGGTCAATGACAAACGTCACTTGGGGTTTAAACCGGTTTAGTCCTGCAAAACGCAAGAGAAAAACATTTCACCATAACCTCTCAGTTAATACAAATATCTCGTTTAATCGTGCAATGAACTCAAATATACTGAGTAGGAAATATCTGCATCAATCTAAATGTATTTAAGTCTATAAGGAGAAATACCAATGCATCATACAATGCTAGCAAATTTCATAATGCATTAGTGCAATGAACTTACATATTGCAAGCGAAACATTCATCTCTTCATTTTGAATTACTACCGATTGGATCAAGACTTAGAGAAACTATTGACCGAGTGTCAAACAGATTGCACCCTGGTGAGATACCGAGATACTTGATATATCATCTGGGTCCAAGCTGTTAGGTTGAGAATATAGCGGAATGAGAACTAGTCCAACTACGGAAGCCGACACAAACAAAAATAGATTAACATTCAGTCAGTTGGACTTACCCTATTAATCAACATTAATTCCTTGTATAAATGAAAAAAGTAGTAAGGTCAAGCCGGCAGAGCCACATACAAGGCGCAACCACCACCAAAATATCAAGGACATTATCCTTTAGATGCGTATAAAGCTCTTGTAAAACATTATAGGATTTAAAAGAACACATGTGATATTACGAGCAGCTGCCCTTTGTAATGCGCACATTATAAAGAACTGTGGTAAAGTTTAATTTCAGTTTGTATTTAGAATATCATTTATTTGTATTTGGAAACATAGAATCATCTGACCTTTGTCACTCACCTCTGTATGGATTTAAATAAATACAGTTTCTCTCATGGTAACATATTCCTGTGTCCATATAAATTACAAACATTGAACTAAATGATATTCATAGGTTATGTTTTAAACTGAGACTCATCAATTTCCGTTAGCGTTCCCGGCTATACTCTGATGAATTCGATTACTATACATACCAATACATACGAATGTATACGGAATATGCACGGAGTCAGTTTAATCTGGTCAAGCAATATACGAATAGGGAATGGCGGAGACAAATAGTGTCCTCTCCGGCGATATATACCTCTTCTAACATGTACTAGTAGAGATGTACTACTCATGTGGAGGAAATGTTGTGGGTGTACTGCAAACGATAAATCATTTCAACAACATGGGTACATTACTTTATGTATTTCTACATTCCCTAACGACACTTCCATTGAATATACTTCAGAAATGTTAACCCTTTCCCTGTTCTATGGTTATTTAAAATTTAAATACCTACCGATATTCATGAATAAAATAGGTATAATGAAATATGGAAGGTGGAATATTGTTTCCATTTTAGAAAGTAAATAAACCGCTCTTTCAAATTCTATTAGCAAACATAGCGGACCCTGACCAGACGAGCCGTCTGATTTGGGTCTACTCTGTTTGCAAATGCTTGAAAGCACGTTTATATTAGGAAAAGGATTAAACAAACCTATTTTACAAACCGTGAAATGATAGCACTGGGATATTGAAACGCATCTAATCACAATAATGCACGGCCAGGGAAAACAATAATAACAGGAATTCAACTTTAATCCTAGTCGTTTGTATCGGAATGGGTATTTACATTTGTACATGCAGATAATAAATAATAATGCGAAATAAACAATCTGTATTCAGACAGAAGAGCATATGTTGCTGTTTTAACAATGAAGTTAGTATCATATAAGAACCTGTATACCTATTTTGAATTTAACTAAGATATTGTAGAACTGTTATAAAGTTATTTTGGGCGGATTAGTTTATGCACACAAGTACTCAGATAGCTATCAATTAAGAATACATGATACTTTTAACACTGATATAACGTTTATGAACGCTGCAGGTTTGTAAATGGGACGTTTTGAGATTTGTAGCATGTTAGCTATTGCCCTGCCAAATAGTGTCGTTTGTATATGTTGCTATATCGTTGAATTGTCTTCCCGAGTAGGTTAGAAATACATAATTGCATCAAGGAAACGGTTGGATCCTGATGCTTGCATAGGTAAGCACATATTTGCCATTAACAACAAGAGGTAATTATGTCAAATAAATGTCAAACACATTTTATGAAAGTGCAAAAATGCATCACGACAAATAGTGCAGTCCCAGATCAGACGCAACCTTTTCAAGGCCGCGTCTGATCAGGGACTTCATTTTTTGTCTTAAAATATATTTCTGTACATGTGCTTTGTTCCTTAGATTTGTTTTTATTTATTTATCTTAGTTCCTTACTTTACCGAATAATTTAACAAAGTTTGATTGCAGACGACAATTAGAAATTTGGCGCCGAAAGGGTTAAATTGTAACTTCAGAGACATTGGTTTCAAAATGTTGCTGTAAACATTCCACTACATTACACGCTTTTATACGTTCAATCTCTGTCCTTTAAGTGACCATTACTAAATTGATACAGCAGTCATGTCATACACAATCATCGTCAAGACCTGGTGATCTAGAGCATCGCCAAAACACGTTTGTAAATTGGAACACCATAGAGACCTTGTAAATGGAAGATCGCAAAGAGGCTGATGAACGGGAACACCGTTAAGACCTGGGGATAACTCGAACATAGCCAAGAGCTGTTGAATTGGAACATCGCATAGAGCTGGTGAATAAAAAGACCACCAAGATCTGGTGAACTGACACCAAAACCAACCAACAGCGTAAAAATGGAACATGGCCAGAGGCTGATGAGCTGGAACACCACCATGAGTTGGTTAACTGATCATAAGGAGTGGCTACAACAAAAATATTTGGTGGAGAAATAACTGCGTATCTGAGTACGCATCTGTATCTGTTGCTCTGAACATTTTGGATGAGCGAGATTGTACTGTAAGTTGTACTTATGGTGTATTTTTCACGGATCAATTTTTCACCATCACTGACCAAAGTAAAGATCAATTTTCGTTCTACTAGTCGTTATTCTAATACACTTCAAAGACATGTCTAAGTATAGTCGAAACGCGTAAAGAAAATAGTGTTGTAGCACCGTGTTACTTATCCCAATTCACTACCGAAGCGTGAGAACATGATTATATTTTCCATTAAACTCTATCCTGCTATACACTACCTAACCTGCATTTGCAAACAGCTTGGATCTAGACGAGACACCGAGTAATTCGGCATCCCATCAGGATCCAAGCTGTTTGCTACTTTGCCAATAGTTTCTCGACAACTTAAATGAACCGGAATTAGTCAAACTTGCACCTGGTCCAAAGTTGAGCAGACATTATTTTGTCGCACCCGCATCAGCGTTGATATAAGGAAGTATACGGATTTCTATCACTATCAGTTTAGCAACAAAACACATTAATAGCCTTCTAAAATGTAAAAGCGTTGTCTTAGGAACATGAGTCAACATGGCTCAAATTAGCATGCTTGCATCGTTAACGACGGAATCGACGAAGATGAATGAAACATATATACCCAATTGACGCTTGTACCAATCGGTACCCCAATAAAACACATTTGTCAATTAGGATGTATTAACAGAGGAACGATGTCAATGTCAGTTATTATTGTATTGTAAAGTGGCATGCCGCACAGCAATGGCATGTTCAATGCATTAACCCACCCTTTGAGAGCGTCACTCGCATTCAATGTTATTTGCAAACAGTGTAGACCCAGATCAGTGGGCTCCTTTAGGAACCCTCTAATCAGGGTCCGCACTGTTTGTCATTCAATTTATCTAGCGCGTTGACGCCTTTCATACTGAGTGGATCACATAGTTATAGACTGATGGGCTATTCCACTTGGTTTATAGCGAAATATTGCAGTCGAAAAATTTTGCCATAACGCTCTATAAGTAAACTTTACGCTAAATTTATCCACGATGACACTGAAAGCCAAGATCACTTTTCGGTCTACTGGCGTTATCGTTGTGTCTTTACTCAGAGACATATCGTTCAAATTGCAACCAGTACATATGAAAAAAATGCCTTATTCAATTACTTTAGAACACATCTGTATTTTAGTAACCTTACACGTGTATGATCAGTATCCTTTCGTCATTTATTACCTATTTGACCAATTGTATTGTAGTCCTCATTGTCCCATTTACATCTGTCTATTTAGCTACGTAAGTACTAAATACACTCCGATGCCGTTAGATGTTGCATAAGAAATATTGGTATAACGTTTGGTATTACAGTAGAACCCCTGTAATGCGACCACTTAATGAATAAATATGGGTGTCTCTATAGGCAGGTGGTTGCTTTATACAGGAAAGAAGTAATGCAGAAAGCTCCTCTAGGGGCTTTCTGCATTACGTTTGTCCTGCATTAAGCTATCACCTGCCTCTACCACGCAGAATGACACCTCTTTTAGGTGGTGAAATAAGAAGGGTTTTACTAATAATACTAATTATCTGTATAGTTTGGTGTGTTATACTTAAATGTTTCGTTTTACATGCACTTTACCGCTGTATTCGCGGTTGCTATAGATTAGTCGAAGAAGGAATGAGTTTATTTACACTGTTTGTCTTTTAGGGCGGGAATGGAATAAGTGTGGGGTTGGACTCCCCTTAACCGGGCGAACCCTCCCGCTCCCGCCCCAAGTAACTTTTGTCACTGACCGTTCCAATGCGGTACTTCCATCTTCCCCTATTGTATGTTTGTTTTGTTTTTGTGCGTCCCTTTATGTTAGGTACATTTGCTGTGTTTTCTTGTGTTGCTATTCGGGTGGCTGTTTGTTCTATATGTGGTGTTTCCTGCATGACTCATATTTGTGCTTTTATCTAAATCCAGGTTGATTGCAAATGTAGACATCGTCGGTTAACTGCAGTGCTATTGATTGGACAACATAAGTACACATACACACACATGCCCACCAATACACACATACACGCATTGCGGTTCGATGTTTGTGTTGATTAACGTCCTTTTCTGCTCACTGTTGGCTAATTGGACGCCCCAGAGAGAGAGAGAGAGAGGGGGGGGGGGAGGATACAGAGAAACCCGGGCGCGATGCCCTACTCTTATTATCAACGGAGTTTCTATAGTTCTTTTAGATGCCCAGTGTAAAGCACTTATACATCGGACCTTGGTTTGTAGTGAAATACGTATATGTTATATAAGTATATATATAATCACATTATATTGAAGTTGATGAAGCCCTACTAAAGGCAGTTTGTGTTTAAACGAGCAATGCTTAAATTCATGTATCAATGCTTTAAGATATTAAGAAAAAAACGTGTTCAACCGTTCAACCCGAATACAGAATTACACATATTAAATTTGTATAGTTTATTGCAATTACTATTTCCAAGCCCTTATTACAAGGCTATTCGATAAATACCATTAAAATGAGCCAACTGGTTTTTAACACGGTTGCAATGTGCACATGTTGGTTCCATAACTGAAAACACGTAGTCTAGACAGCAGTTGGCATACGTATTGTAACAAGAATGTCATGTAAAAGGTTAATCATCTTAAAGAAAGAGTGGGTGTTTTAAACATTGGATAAACCGTTAGGGAAGTCCTATGCGCACGCAACCTTTGTTTTTATAGGTATGCAAATACTCTGAAATAAATGTGATTAAGCAGGACAATATGCTAACCTATCTACATAATAGACGATATTAGTTTGCTTGGAGAATATATTGTTAATAAACATATTAACTTGATTAAAATGATTACTCTATCAGATACAAGTACCTCATTTTATAAAGGTACGATACGGACGCTGAATGTATGATTAGTGCAGAAAACACCACGTACAACATTTATGTAAACGTTTCGAAAGGATCTGCAGGTTGAGATTTAGAAAAAACACTTCGCAGTTGTCCGATTGTGAGTGCCTAGTCTTTCAAGCAGTCCACGAAATTCGTGTCTGTTACGTTAATGCCATGCTTTCCGCAGTTGAAATACGTGTTCATTGGAAGTATGTTTTTCATTACTTTATTCGATTTAAGAAAATGGTGTGACGTAATGATCACAAGGTGAGGGGCAATTACTGGGGTAGAAAAAAAACATTATTTAATAGGAATGAAACCATCACAATAAAATAAATTCTATTGGAATATAATTGTCACAGTTTCAATCGAAATATATTATTAAATTCCCTAATGTATGTCTAGATTCATTGTGAGCAGAGCATAGTCTGTAGGCAATCACCATTGCCCTTTGTCTTTAATTTCATTAATGGTCGGGACTTCATCTATGACTAATATTGTGTTAAAGAGACGTGAAACTCGGACGTAACCAAATCAAGCAACGATGAATGCAGAATGTTTTTGGCGTAGATTTAGGAGCCGGTATATACTTTTCAGTAATACCGTTGGCGGTGTTATGCCATGTCATACTCTTGTATATATTATGACGTCACACTTTGCCTTAAGTTGTTGATGAGAATTTGATTTAGTTAAACGGCGCAGCTAATAATTATAATGTTGGTGTTGAGCATACACCGAAAAGTTCTATGTACATTTGTAAAATATATGTGCGTGATGTTGGTATATAAGTGCTATTCGTTTGCTGTGAGTCGGTGCTTGTAGAGTTACCTTATGTTTTACATTCGTTGGCATTACGTGCTCGTACTCATTTCGGCGTGGAACAGTCACGGTATAGCTCCACGAAGGTCGTGTACAAGCGCACATGTCATTTGTACTAACGGTGATGCTGTACATTGTCGTCGTGCGTCACATCCACAGTTCTGACTTTCGTATGTTTATACCAGGTTGTCGTTTTTAATATGTTGATAAAAACATAGGTTAAGTTATACATTTTACATCGACACTGTGCCTCTTGCTATACTCAATTAACCTTATAGACACTCTATTTGTAAATAAGTGCCAGTCAGGTATGTTTTACGGAACTAATCCAGAAGCAATAATGCCAATCACCACTGGTAATTGATGCCAGTCAGACAAATGTTATGCATAATACATATTTCCTGGTGTGAGATGGTTGTTCCTTTAAATTTTCCATGAAACTATGATTTGATCATACAACCTCACCATTGTGTCTTTTTGTCATTCAAATGACATTGAGTTTATTAACAAACATTCATCAACGTTTTAAAACAAACGCGATTTGAAATGTTTAACTGACACACTTTTGAACTAAGCAAATATTAAAATAAAGACTTTGCTACGGAATGAAATAATGACATTACCTACGGACCGTACATTTCTGACAATTTCTTCTCAAACACACAATAACATGGTTTATCATGACCCAGTAGAATTTCAAAAGCATTATTAATCACATTAACATTTCCCCCAATCTTGTTATATACTGCTTATATACTAAACGATACACAAAGATAAATAGTGATACAATTGGGTTTAACATCGCTTTAACAGTGTTTCAGTCATATCTCGATGTGCACCTAAGAAAGAGAAATACCCCAGATACCTTTCTGAATTTGTAATTCATATTCAAGTGTCGTTTAATGTTTAAGGAACACAATGTGTTTCGAAACAAGTCCGCTTCAACCAGACATGCAAACGGTTATTAAATAAGGTATTATTCAATGAACAAAATATGCAGTCCCTCCTAAACATGTAACCCATCAAATCTGACCATATCGATGAATATACATGTACTTGAAATGACTTTGGAAGCATAAGTCAAACATTGCTGTTTTTAAGAACATTTTCAAAATAATTATGCAAAATTGTGTCGTCTGTAACTTTGTCGTCTGCTACAATCTTCATTTTCTGAACTTTCTTCATGTTTGTTTAAAAGCAGTCACAGAAACAAACAGTTTGGGTCTTGATGAGACGCCGCGTTACTTGTCGCCTTATTTGGATCCAGACTGTTCGCATAGATAATGACAGGTGCGACATTATCAGTGAAAGGGTTAGCCTGGTAGATATATAAGAATTACTATGCTAGTAGTTTGGAAGTTCAGCTGTATTTTGGTGAGTTAGAAAAGTTGTTGAATGCGAGCCTTGGCGAGCATTGAACTACTTTTTCTGACGAGCCAAAATACTAGCATAGTAATTCTTTTATCATGCAACTCCAAGAACAATGGAAAAAATGATGAAAAAGAAAGATTGCTAAAGCGGTTTCGTCTCCTGAATGAAAATACATGCAAGTACAAATTACGCGACGTCATGTTGGCATGTAGTGACGTCATCGACTTTTACAACATAAACAAACTTCATTTAATCCTTGTATATGGACAAATAGTTGAGACAAAGATGAGCAAATGTGTTAATTTGATGTTTATGTTTAATTATGCCTTTTTCGTCCTTCTGTTTTCCTCCTGTTGGCTGAACCAAACTTCAATTCCAGTGGGGTCAGTACACATGCACTATACCTCACAAAATACAGCGTCGACGTGGAAAATATTATGCTAGTAGGAAGTGACTGTATTTGGTGACGTTGCATGATAAAATGCAACCGATGACGTATTTGCACTTTCGTTTGTTTTATTAATCAATTTATCAGTAGATCTAATCTTCGGCAATCTTGAATACTGTCTAATTAATTTGCCTCTTTTACGAGATCGGATGGATTGCATTATATAGCCTCAGTAGGTATTGTGAAAACTAAATGAGTTGCCAAATGATATATTGTGCAAGGTCAGTAAATGCCCTGACTAGCATGCGAGATTGCTACTAAGCAAAGATCGCAGACATTTACACCTATACCGCTACATGTTATTTTCAGCACAGTATCTCAGCGATCCAGACAAGATACGTAAATGTTTTCAAAAAATAGCTCCTTTATTTCTCCACCAGACCTATACTGTGACCACTCTTTAGAATAGACTCGAAGAGAAATGACCATTTAAGTATTTGGGTACGTACCTTTATCTGTAGCTCTAATTTCTGAATCCTCAGTAGGTTAGATTATACTCATTTCTTAAGGTCAACTAGTAGATTCAGACACACAAAACGAGATGTATATTAGAAATATATTCTTAGATATCGTTTCAGGAAATGCTTCTTGTTCCCAAATAAACTTTTACAACATCCTGTAAGGAATTTCATTTCGTTACGTGGTCACATTGAACGGAACAGTATTTTATTCAATGCAGTATGACCTCTCAAAAGCGACGACTCGTATATCTGCATTTTTACGACATGCGAGAGCTTAATGCAAAACGACTGTTGTTCAGAAAGTTCCTCTATGAGCTTTCTGCATTACTTTCAGTCCGCATTAAACAGCCAGGGGCAGTTTAAGACTCCCATAGAAAGGTCGCTTTAGAGAGGTTTTCTTAAAATAAACGTAATACACGTCACTGAACCAAAATGCATTAACCTTTAGTCTGCATAAGTTCTGATCTACTGCAAATGTACTTACTCATTTGAGAAACTATTGACTGAGTGCCAAACAGCTGAGATCATGATAAGACGCTGGTTTACTCGACGTCTCATATACATATCAAATAACGTTTGGAAATTCGAGCAAGGTCGCGCTTAGAAAGCGATGGGTTAACAAAACGCCCATAAAACTAAACTTTGAAAATTCTCATGGCCACAAACTTCAGAATATTGGATGATAAATATCATTTTTATATAAACACTCTATGTAATATACCATTGTTATAGGAATCCATTGATCTTAGTAAAGCTCTAACAAACATAAAAAGTATTACAAAGTAAACAGCATGTTAAATTTTAAATGAATTTGCTATTAGAATACAGACAGCTCACCAACGGAAATAATAATTTCTTTTATCTTTAATCAATATGTTGGTTTACTGTATATATATATTTCGTACTCATACAAATACGACGACAGATTGTTATTACCCGCCTTATATTTGTCATGTTCGTTATTTTAAGTGAAGCTGGTGTCAGAGTTTACGGTTTTGTATTATATCATAACAATGGTTTATGACAAGCGATAAAACGTATTACTAATAGGCTTGCACTTGTCGATTTATCGCACAGTTTGTGTGGGTTTGGGACTATGACGTGTTGCAAAGGTCAATATAATTCTCAAGTGGCAGCTTGAAATTTGTTACAGTTGTGATTAGATAATGGCAAATCAATGGTGCTAATATTTTATTCCCAAGTCGGGGAAGCCCGATTTTGTTTAAGCGACAAATTAACTAACTTAAAGATAATTAGGTTCAATGCTATGCAAATAATTCAATATGCATGTTCTGCACATTCCCGTTTTCAAGGGTCTGCTGTGTATACGGTACGGTATTTAAATAACCCATTTCTCCATACTGACGCCATTTGAGAAATTGACGCCTCCGTAAAAGTCATTTTTTCAAACCAGCACATAGAACATTAGTTCTGTAGGAACAAATGTTCTATATAGCACCATTGTTTCAAAAATACACAACAATACACAATTTGCAGTTTCCTTTTCTCTAGTAAATGGTCCTTTTCGACAGAGTTACATATTTAAACAAATAGGTTTGGTCTAAAATTAGTCAAGGAGGGATTAGTTTAACGGCAATCTGTATTTATTGAGGCATAGAAAACAAAACGACTATATTTAAAATAATCCACTTTTATGTTGAAATTATGATGTGGTCTACGCTAATAAAAGGGTGTCCAAGACGTACGTAGACTTTTGTCATAAATTTATTTATGTACGTATATGAAACAAACTGTCAGCTGTGAAGCCGATTTTTCAGGAAACAATTTAGAATGATATTATATTTGTATCCATAGTAATACATCACAGTATATGCGGAGCAGCGAATATTTAAAACTTTAGGTACGGTTCAACCACCTGTATTTCACAATAACCATGTGCGACGTATGTGGTGATGGTCATTTTAACTTACACCGTGGAATGTGAGGTTATAAACGTAACCATTAGAAACGTAACCGTAGTTATTTTATGGTTCACAACAAGTAATGACAACAAGAGTTCTTGTTCCAGATGGCAAATAGTCAGAACAGCATTGAAGACGACAAGGGCCGTAGCAAAATTCAGTGACGTCAGTTAGTGAAATCAAGAACGGCATTGGTCTGGATCTATATTATGCATTAAAGGGTTTGTGTAACATCACTGGAATGAGTCGCGGATCAGTACATCGTGTTTAATGGAGAAGTTAAACAGGCATAAGCTCAGTGCACGATTGGTACCCCGGTTTTTAACAGATCAGAAAGAAATGTGTCTGCATCTCGGAGGTTCCTGACATGATGCCACATGGGCGGCAAGGGATACCATAACAGCACCATTACTATACCATCGCAATAGTGTAAGTAGAAGACGCGTCACAACCTTCGAAGAAGGTCTGACAATTGAGATCCGTTGGAAAGCAAATATTATATAAAACTGCAATGCTATGTAGGAATTTTTATTTATTCAACTATCTGGAAAGAGCGATGGAGAGCGAGGTCGCCGGTTACAATAATGTATGGTGCGAGAGTGTGTCCGATCAATGTGTAGCGGGGTACAACGAGTGTGCGAAGAGTGTTCGTGACTATATTGGAGAGAGCTGAGCGCCGACGTCTGGATGACCTGTACCGCATGTGATACCCCTACATATTCCCGGAGCCTGCAGAATCCAATCTGGACGAAATACAGACTTGAAATTCCAGGTACATGTGCAATACATATTGAATATCATTACACTGGTATACATGTATTTCTCTATATATATTATGACAAATATAACAAACGTCTTGAACACCCCTAGTTTTATACATTGTTGTATATTCTATTTTGTTTGAATGTGGCGTGTGAGTGTGCACAGGGACGTTTATAGATGATGGCATATTGCAATTGCTTATCGAAATGATAGGCCTTACTGTATCTATATATATGTGGTTATGCAAATTTTCACTTTAAAATAAAATGGTATATTCAACAACATCGGGTTATTTAATAATTACAAAGTTTGGGATATTTGAGCGAGGGCCATTTTTGCTCTGCTCAATTTAATGTTTTAGTAATTCTTTAAAGAAATAATACGGATTGAGAATGGTGCGTATACGTTTCCGGTCCTTACAGTGAATATTGAATTGAATATACAAATACAGTTTTTTTTAAGAATGGCACTTGCACCCATTTGCTCCGGCTCACACTATTCTCTTCTCTGTCAAGTGCGTGTGCTACTTTCGTCATTGACATAGCATTTTGCTCTTTGCTAATAACTATAAGGAGAAAACTGAAAACCGGAACTCCAGCATGTGGAGTTGGTTGTGAGAGAAGCGAGTTAACGCCTAATCTGTTGAATAATTAAACACTATCAATGAAAGAAATGATGTACTGACTCTGATCAAATGGTTCCCCGTGAGTTTTTGTGTACTTGTTTGTGACACCTTGAGGGTTTAAGCCATATGAAGACATTTTCGCTTACGCTTACAGTAATTTATACACCATAATTTATATACATTGATGTATACATGTCTTTAGGATTATTTAAGTCATGTAATAAGACAATCGATTCTCTTAGGCGTCGCCAAAGAGAGAGACAGAAGAGTCAGATATCCAAATAGTTTAGACAATGTCATTAAGCAGGTGCTGCATTCTGCCTTCTGCCGCCCAGTGAACGATGCCAACTGTGGTCGTGGCTAGAGTGTGACAATGGTGGCTGTCCCATCTGATTTTACTCCTAAATGTTGATTGTATAGGCCTTGGTGCACCTGTCAGCAGTGCATTGAAACATATGATGTCCAGTTGAAAGTAATGGTATATAAGTGGGGATAGTATGGAAGCTGTGTGGGACATTTTAGGTTAAACCAGCAAGGGGGCGGAATGATCCAAATACATTTAATAGTGTTCATACTAAAGTTTCTAGTCCAGTTGGTTCTACTTTTTGGTCAGTGATTGGAAGCGGCAACTCGTTCCGAGTAACACCTGATTCATTTCATACTGACCTTGTCACTAGGACAGTGCCAAGGAAAACACCTCTATATACTGATATGGTATGATATGTAAGATGATTGAGAGCTGCCCTTTGTGAACCCGGTTATCTGTTTTCACTTGCAAACGTTACACGTAGTTCGCCCAATTACCATGATTCTAGAGGTGCTCACTTGGCAGACAATTGTATTATTTCCAATTCATTCTAAACCTTTATCCTGCTGTATCTGCCCAAATGCTAATCTGATGCAATTTGGACGACTTCCGATTCAAATAAGTTTTTTTTTTAAATAACACTATTGGTCAAGTATTAAACAACTTTGGTTCTGATGAGACGTCGTAATACCTAGTGTCTCAGTGGGATCTAGACTGTTTGCAGATGCGACTACGTCGCAACTAGCTTATTCAGGCTTAGTAGAATATAAGACAGAATTGCTGGCTCATTTAATAATTACCTAAAAATGGCAAATTCGCCTTGCCCCTAAGGATTTTTCTAATGCCCCTGGGTCAAGTGCTGATGAGTGTGTCGATCCAAAAGTTTGAAATGTCGAAAATGTACCATTTGATAAGACAACACAATTATATTACTTGTGGAAGTACAAATATGAGTCATGCAGGACACACCACATACAAAACAAACTATCGACCGAACAGCACCACAGCAAGAAAACAGTATATGTACATAACAACCCAAACACAAAGCGACGCACAAAGACAAAACAAACAAATAATCTATTGGGGAAGATGGAAGTACCGCCTTGGAACGGTCACTGGGAGTGGGGTGGGTAAAACGGTTAAGTGGCGCTCAATGCTGAAATGCAATATTTTAAAAGTAACTAATTATATTGAAACAATACATATTACTTAGCTTCAAAAGGGTAGTAAATGATTTGTAGCGTCCTTAGTTTTTGTAAACATAATGTACATTCGATGATTTAAATAATGAATATAATGAATATGAATATTGTGGCATTTTCTCTGTCAATACTATCCAAACTCAACAAATTATCTGTTCAATCCTGTTGAATCAGGAATTTAATTATATACAGTAAACCCTATCTATAACGACCACTAAATTGTGTTAATTAATTGGTATTTGGGCAGGTGGTTGCTTAAAGCAAAGTGAAAGTAAAACAGAACGCTCCTATAGGAGCGTTCTGTTTTACTTTCACCTTGCTTTAAGCATCCACCTGCCTTTAACACAAAACACTTGATGTATTTAAGTGGTCGTTATAAAGAGGTTTTACTTTAATCAAAAGCAGTATATGATTATATAATCAGACGAATGGATGAGCTGCTTAGTCATCCAAACTAAATGAAAATTAGAAATACTCATTTCGATTCTCAATTTATTCCTAAAGTGAGAAGTTAACAATTAATAACATATTAATCTTACTTGCTCCTTGGATAATTCCATCCTTTTTATCACGAATCATTATAACAAGAAATGGAAATAGATTATGACATCCGCCTGAATCAGCTAGACATATATGCTACGATAAATCACCTCTTTGGCAGTTCTATAAAGCTTCATATGGTATCAATAAATATACAGTAGAACCTGAGTCCATCAAAATATGTCTAGGTATGGGTATGTAAGGCAGGTTGTAGCTTAATGCAGGTCAAAAGTGCAGAACTTTTAGGAGCTTTCTGCATTGCTTTTGTCCTGCATTAAGCAACCACCTGCTTTTTAAGGTTCTATTTATCAAATAATTAATGACCGGTTAAGACAGGTTCTACTGTAATTCAGAAATGTTTTCAAACAGTTGAAAATCAGTAGATAATATCTGGAAATGTTCACAACAACTTTATAAAGTTATATTTCATTTTCTTCTGACATGCACGATCAATGAACATTTCTAATTTGAAAAAATAATGATGTACGAGTTTCCCGGGAGAAAAATATTGACAACAAATGCGTACATTTCATTTATTTCCAAACAATCCTGACAAATAGGCATTTATCAACACTCGCCGAAATACGGTTTGGTAATTTAGTTGTTTTGATATGGTGGTAATTACCCTCTACCTGATATAAACGCATTGTCACTCCTTTGCAAACAGAAAAGACCCAGACCAGACATATAAGAACCGTCTGGTAGGTGTATGCTCTGTTTGCGTTTGGCATTATAATAGATGTGACACTACCTGCTCTATCAATACCACAATTATCCGTGTACACTTGCCATTATTTAAAAGATCAGCTAATAAATACACGTGTTGTAATCATTTCCTACATGTGTATTTAATGGTGAACTTTGTTACACACGTTTCTTAGGTCGTTTAGCAATTTATCATATACTTAAAACAGAAAACGAAGTTGCAACTAAATAACTAAAGACGCGTATTGTAAGACACACGATACGATTTACAAATTCTTTTCCAATTAAATCAAAGTCCCCACCATAAGTTTCATGTTCGAACGAAATACTATTCCCCAACCCCTAATACCTATACTAATAATAATAACCATATGTGCACACATTGATCTAGCGCAGAAAAGTGATAACTCTTTTTATCATTTCCAACCATCCTTATTCACAAATAAGTAAGTTAAACGGAAGATCGGTGATAATCCTTCATTTCCTCAATTCGTGCACTCATATAAACGCTCTTTACGCATTTGCAAACAAATTTTAACCACACATCTCAGACAGGGTTGCATATGAATAGTATTTGTGATTATCATCAGCTAAATATGATGGATAAATGTTGCCGGATTTATGGGCCTTAAGTTAATGACCTTGTTTGTTTGTGTTCCATTGTCGGCGTTTCTCCCCAAACTGCTTGATGGATTTCAACCAAACTCCATACAATGGGTTCGTTCTCAAAACAGTTGTGCTAAGTTTGACTGGCTGAGTGTTGACAGAATGAATGCCCTTAACCTCATAAAATATCTATTTGTTGTCTGATTGCATTCTTTTCCAAAAGAAGTTTGCACAATGGCTACGATGTTTTATGCTCAATGACGGACAGAAGGTACATACTTGGTAACGATATGAAGGGAGCATACATGTATCGACATCTCTCTTGTTTAAGTGTATTAATCAGGAACAGAGACGGGAGTTGAGTCACTTAAAATACCCTTTTCCTCATGATCAGAAATGATGTCATAGACATCAATTATCTGAATTGGTATTATGGGATCAAAACCAAGGAGATATCTTTTTCATAACAGAAACTACAGCATCATCGTATCTATATGATTTTATACACACGCAAAATAGGCCTTGATCAGATGGATCCTACTTGTCCAGTTTGATCTGGCCTTCCTCTGTTTGCAAAAGCGTGAACATGAGTTCACATGACAGACAGGGTTGATGTAGATTCTGATGTTAGAGCTTTTCTTCGGTATAGGTGTTTTTTCACGAAGAACAAAGAATATCCGCTGCATTATATGAACCAATCATTTTCCAGCGTAATAGATTTAACGAATATTTCATGAAAAATGGCTTCCGTTCTTATCAAATAGTTGTTTGTTTACTGAATACAATATGATGAATTTTTGTTTATGTAGTTAATACTGATCTATTTGTCTGGCACATCATATTTCTAAACTATCTGTTCTTGGTCTTACATTTATCATACGCACCGACGTGACTGTGTGAAAATCCATTTACAATTACAGCTCATATATCAGCCAGGCAGCTGCCTCAGTCCTTTTCCCCAAGGCCAATACGTAACAATAAACTATGTTCAATTCTGCAAATCTAGCTTCTTCTTTGCCAACACAACTCAACACCTCATGGTTTTCGATAACTACTCAACCAGTCCAATACTCGTAACGAGTGCATTGCCATTTGCAAACAGTGCAGATCACTATCAGACGGCTCCTAGAGGAGTATTCCATTCATTGTATGTTCTGTTTGCCATCCAAAATCATGTAGCTAGTTTAAACCTTTATACTGAGCCCACTATACAATTACACATTGATGGACTATCCCACTATTCAACATGGAAAGCACTTATTACAGATAGCATGAGCAGTCATTGAACACGATGAATAATCGCTGTAGTTAGTGCAATTATCTGAGATCCGACAAAATATAACATAAGTAAACATATAAAGTACTTGTCACACGAACTCAGGTAAAACAAACTAACGCATGTTTATATTTTACAAGGCACTGGTCTTATCACCAACCTAATATATGATATTCCTTGTATACTGGCGAGCAAGATCTATTTAGCCATGTCCAGACAACAAGAAGATATAGCTTATAGTATCAGCAATGAACAATGAAATTTAAATCTTTTCTCATGGTTGTATGTTAAAATGATTGCTATTTGCAGCGCAAATTCATAGTTGAATCATTCACAATAGTTGCAAGACATTAGAGTACATTTATACATAAAAACATCACATGCCACAATACTATGTTCCGCCAATAAAATTGCTATCAGAAACACCAGAGATAATAAGGAACCTTATCTTACAGAAAAACAGAACAGTTTAAAATGAGTATTTTTCTTTAAAGCAATTTGACAAATACTGATTAGTGCATCAATGAAGGCACTCCTACACTGGGGTTTAACGGCGGACGTTGAATAAGATATATCATGAACGTTTTCAATTCTTCAATATTTACTTCGGGTCCGTAAATAATGCTTGTCTGGTGGTTAGTCTGGTGCACTGTATATGATAAAACACTATACATCATACTTATCATTTTACCACTAACATCACTGAGAGTATACGAGGTCTGATTGATAAATTCGCGGAATTCTCCTCTGAATAATTTATTTCTTGCTGAAATCGCATGAAACCTCGTATACAAGTAAAACAACATATTTCATCTTTCATTATCAGGTAGGTGAATAGATATTTGATACTTATTTAGAATAAATGGTATCCATACCAACCACTGTTTGGTGCCTTGAAGCACGCTGTTATTTCACATTCTGAATTCATTACACACGCTAGTGCGTAGTCAAATTTAGCGCAAATTTGGCGCCAGCGCAACGGACGTTAGCATGACGTTTAAACGCCATTTCCGGAAAATTTGAAGATGTTGTGATGGACGGTTATTTCAAAGAGGCGTTTTACGGCCATGGCTTCAAAACGATCCGTCATCGGATGACATTGAGTTGTGTGCGGTTGTCAAATTTTGTGTGGGACCCAACATGTCACTGGTAGAAACACTAAATTAAATTAAAAACTCTGATGTATTATCATCCCGTGGAAAAAAGGGTTTTCTACAAATGACACACGCGGTTAATGGAGGATAGAACCTGGGTGTTTGATGGCGAAAGACCAAGTCTGTTGACATCGATAGTCACTCTTTGAAACGCGGCGTTAGTGAAGAACTATCTGATAATGACAGACGGTTTACACTGCGAGGTATTGCAGAGGAACTGTCTCTCGTATTACACAATGCAACGTATTCTTATAGACGAACTAAATATATTGAAATATGCACGTTGGGTACCTCGCATTCTCACGGAAAAAGTTACCCGGACACTAGACTTAAAGTTTGACGTTTAATTGGAAAAGTAGTAAAGTCAAGCAGGCAAAGCCACATGCAAGACGCAACCACCACCAAAACACCGATAGACAGCATGACACACACACACACTTAAGTAATGTCAGCATGACCCAACGTTGACGTCAGCGTGCTTCAAGTACTACATGCTCCTGTTGTTCAATGTTTCATGTAAATTTTAGTATTCAATGTATCTAAATGATATTTGAGCCCTATATCAGTCATGAGCAAACGTACATTGTGGCGAAACCTGATATTGCATCATTTTGTTTTGTGTCACAAGTAAAATTTTAATCAAACATTACATAAACTTTGATATAGTCGATTGACGGTTTGGCGTTATAAGCATGCAGGGACATGAGATACCCGTGACCCGAAATTCAACATAGTGTAAACAAGTTCTGAAAATAGAAGGTCCTTCGAAAGCAAAAACTCGGTTTTATTGAGTCTGTTCATGAGCAGTTATGAAAAGTATAACACTACTCACGCTCGCTCCTAGCACCTGCTTTAGCGATATTCAGTTTTCAAAATTAATTACCAAAACACCGATATAAATTAAGTGAGACACACATGCAACAGCACACCAAACATGCACGCGCACGCGTGCGTGCGGGAGACAGACAGTGAGAGAGGGAGAGAGACAGACAGACACAGAGAGAGATAGAGACGTAAATCTAAGCTAACAAAGCATGATAGAACCGGAAGAGGTACAAATATGAGTCAAACAGGAAACACCATCTACAAAACAAACAGCCGCCCGAACAGCACCACATCAAAACACCACAGCAAATGTACACGACTATCAAAACACAAATAGACGCACAAAGACCAAACAAACAAACGAACAAACAATTGGGGGAATATGGATGTACAAATCGCAAACATATTTAATGGAAACAAACTGTATCCACCTATCGCTAGTGTACTCAGTGATTGAGCTGCAAACAGAGTAACTGTAAAAAAGTAACAAAGGGTACGACTGAGTCATTTTAGCACGCTGTCTAATTTTGAATAGAAGTTATTTTGTAACAGGGGAGAAGGGTTAAAAATGGTAAGAACCTCATGTAATTGCTGCAACTAAACTCCAATGAACTTCACTGAACTAATTTGTTAGACGTCTTCATTATTGTCTTTATATACGTGTATAATATGAAACATAAAAAGTAGGGCCTGCAATAGCGTGTAAGATATAGCTGAGTAGCAGTCCCTTGCAAAAACAATGCGATCATTTTGTAATTCAAGCGTGATTGATTATATGACGACGTCAAGGCTAAATTTATTTATAAACTGTGTCTGAAATAACCTTTAAGAAAGAACACGTCTAATCGTAATGCAATCACTAGTCTAGTCGTGAATTTGCCAGAATACGTAAACCAAATTTACTGCGGCGGGTCATTTATCACCTGCAAGTTGGAATTACAATCTTATATACATAATGTAGAGTTGCGAATACCACGACGATATAAAATAATATGAAGAACGTCTATGTTTAGATAAAAAAATAAATAAGCATTAATATTTGCAAACAATCTACGTCATTGTTAGTTAACACGTATTATAATTGACAAACACATATAACAAGATGCCCCCGATATGTTTTATGGGTATTCTTTTTATGCTTTCTTAAATTGTATATTTTTGTATTATATACCCTCTCTCGAATTTTAGAAATTGATTCTATTTTTGTCAATATACAATGCCATTGAATGCATTAATTTTACCGATGCTAGTATAAAACGTAAACATTTCTAATTTAAGCGTGTTCAATAACGCAATCGTTAATACTGTAGTATTTAAGGTATACGCGCATGTCGAGTATCGTGTCGCAAAACAAGTAGTGAGTTTTTCCAAAATGGTGAAAAAGAGGATCCTTGGAAAACAAAATGAGCAATGCGAATCAAGAACATTGCAATTTGGTTTTAATGAGTCTATTCATGAGCATGTATTAATGGTGTAACACTACTCATCTCCTCTTGCTCCTACTTACGCAGTATTTGATTTTCATAACAAAAAGCATTAAACAAATTATGAAGACCAGACACTGAACGCAAACCAATGTAAATGTGTCAGAGTAAGTACTATTGGTTGGTTTATACACGTATCCCGTCAGTTTGACAATGGAGATTATGTAATGGATACGACGACGTGATCGATACAGAAAACGTATATGAGAATTTGAAAGACTGGACTACACTAAAATCCATCTAAACCGGACTTTCAATTTAGTGTAAATATCGGTATTGTAGACAGGTAGCAGTTTAATGCAGGGTGAATGTCATGCACAAAGCTCCTCTAGGAGCTTTCGGCATGATTTTTTATCCTTCCATAAACAACAACCTGCCTGAAAGTATCTAAAATATTCTTTACTAGAATTACGGTTTTACATTACCTTGGACATGTCATATCTGATAGGAAATGTTTTATGTAAAACGTGTCGAAGGACGAATATTCTGATGCATCCCTGTGACCCTGACCTAAAATGTTCCTGCCTGAATTTGTACAGAACATGTAACGTTACATGTATTCTTAAGCGGGAGTGTATGATTATTCCTGCTAGAAAATATATTAAATACAAGAAATACAAACAAGTTGCAATACATTAGTGGTTTCAATGGTACATGTGACTCATATGAATCAGCGTAGGCGGTTAACAAATGTCTCAGTATGCTGTAAAATTAATTCCGTCGTATTTTATTATTCGGGTTAGTTTAATGTCGACAGTGGTAAAGTTTGCATAATGACTAGTTACATTTATTTCCAAACAGGTTGATATATTCAGTTTGTAAGACATTGTCCTTTTAAAGAGTCACATTTACATAATATTAAAACTACTTTTAATTCTTTTTTTATCAAACAGGATCGGCTGATATGTTGGAAGAAATTGGCAAGGTTAATATGCACACTGATGTCTACATCAGCATTTATGCATATCACATTTCTTTTTTAATTTCCTCCTGCTACGGCGCACGTCATCAAATGCAATCGTCAACCGTCAAGCAAAAACCACATCATTGCATCGTGTTGGCATATAACGCATATGACGCACAACTTACAATTATTTCGTACAGTAATGGTTACCTAATATTTCAGCAAAATATTGCGTTTTTGGCAGCTAAAAGTATTGACCCTAACGACATTTAACTAATGACCTTGTATTACTTCCAACTACAAGAACGTAGAATCATATTTAAAGATGAGAAATATTTGCAATATACATTTCTACGTATGTGTATAAAAATAAAGTATCTTAACACACACCGGGCGGAAAACAGTGTAGGACCAGATCAGAGGGCTCACAGAGGACCCCGGTCATCAGGGTCTGCACCGTTATCATGTGTAACTTTTCATTAACATTTCCCTGCATATTTAGGACCCTGCTTGAACATAGGAATCACATTTTTTGTTGAATCAGATCATTATGTCTAGAGTTATCAGCTCTTGTTTCATAAAAAATGTCACCAACTTTTGCCAACACTTTTGATGTGATGCGATAACTCAAACAGTAACTCACATATTGGTTTGATATTTAGGGCATTATTAGTTACACGGTTATTTGGCAGGGTGTACGGGCTGGTATGACCGGATTAGATCCTGTATTTCCTGAGGCGTTAGCCTCAGGAAATACGTGGTCTAACCCGGCCATACCAGCCCGTACACCCTGCCAAATTACCGTGTAACGAATTTATTACCAGTTAGAGATCCGATTTATCTAATTAAGAAACGAACAACCCTTATTTTTGCTGACATTAGATCTCTAATTATATTACGAAATGACAAGGAAAGCATGACGTCATCACAGAGCAAATATGACGTCGTCTCACAGCAATTTCGAAAAAGGAATTCGAACTTCACTTGTAAACATTTGGGTTTAACCGATTACACGTTCTACTGAGAAGTTGATAGTATCAAATTGAGGAACATACGAGGAACAGTTTTTTTACGTTTAGTATCGATTATTTGGTCGTAATCCGTCCAGAAATAATGGAGTAAGGACGATATGAAATTTCGAATCGACGCTAAAAACAAAAACAAAACGAATGACGTCACGCGTCAAATTTGAATTCTGTATTCTCCGTGGAAGCCGCCGAATATGGTCCTGTACACCCCGGCAGTCTTTTGCAAACTGACAATCACATTTCAAGGATTTACTCTGACTGGTAATAAATGCTTAGTATCATGAGAGGACGACGCCTATAATTTTGGGTTGAATCTGCCCCTGATTCTTAAAAGAATGTCATCAACATTTGCCAAACATTAACTAAAACAGTACTTCACATATTGTTTTGATATTAAGAGTACGTGCCTAGTATGGTAAGAGGAATACGTCTACAGTTTTGGGGTTGAAGGAGATTACCATGTCCAGAATACCTTGCCATAGAAAATATCATCTGCAGGGCCCTCTTTGACTCGGTGAGTTTTCTAGTTAAATTTCGGAATAATCTGCTTTATTCTTCAGCCTTGAAGGGTTAGCCAATTAACCCGCGAAGACAATATGTAGTATTTGCCAACGTTCAACAGAAATATCAGTGGTGTTACTTTTTAATTTTGTAATCCGATGATGGAATGATATGTGAAGCATAACATGTATATAGATCCACTTCTGTTTAACCTGCTATGATACAGATAAGTAAACTGATGGTCGCATGTATTCCGATTCAGCTCACCATACTGCTAAGACAAAATGATAAGAAGTTTATTCGTATACGTAATTTCAGGGGAGAATAGCTGATTGTTCAGATCGGTTTTTTGTTTTTGCGTATTTGACCTACATCATATGACAGTACGAAAATGAGTCATGCAGGAAAAACACATACAGAGCAAACAGTCGCCCGAACAGCAACACAATGACACAGCAAATGTACATAACTATAAAAACATCAAGAGACGCACAAAGACAAAACAAACATACAATAGGGGGAAGATGGAAGTACCGCCTTGGAACGGTCAGTGACAAAAGTCACTGGGGGGTTAAACCGGTTTATGGGCGCCCAACCTCACACTTATTCCATCCCCACCCTAAAAACAACAGTGTAAATAAACGTATCCCCTCTCCGACTAATCTACAACAACCGCGATGGCAAATACAGTGGTAAAGTGCATACATAACGAAACCATTTAATTGAACAAACTGTATCCACATATCGCTAGCGTACTCAGTGATTGAGCTGCAAACAGAGTAACTGTAGAAAAGTAATAAAGGGTACGACAAAAACGAAATAGTACAGCTATCTGACGTCCTCCTTCCGTTTCTGGATTTAAGAGGTCGCCTTCATAGAGTACTAAACTTTTCTTGTCGGCGTACATGCAAAGAGGCCAGCGTGATTGCCAACTGTAAAAGGGTTGACAACCAAACATGCAGTATGTTGTAGTACTATAGGATCATATCCCTTTTTAACGAATTTTAACATATTTGATGAACAAAGTGAGAAAATGGGTATGTCCAATAATTTTACGAAGTTTGTAAATCACATCACCATAAAATTCAGGATGTGAAATAGCGTGTCGCAGAAGTGCCTTGAGATTACTAGTTTATGCTATCTAAATCCTGGCTTAAGCAGCTTTTCAGTTAAAATGATATTTCGACTGTTAAAATCGTCAATAGATGAACAAGCTCTAGCAAAACGAATAAGTTGAGATATATAAACCCCGTAAGATGGGGCACGGGGAACATCTCCGTCAAGATGAGGGAAATTTACAATATTAAAATCAAATAAATAAATAATTCCATTATCAATTTTAAGGTCTAGATCAAGAAAAGCTGCATAATTGTCGGACGGGTTAGCTTTATTCAATTTGAGTTATTTAGGATAAATTGTAGGAATCAGAGTATCAAAGAAAGGGTTATCTAAGTTAAAAATATCATCCAAATATCGTGAAGTTTCATTGAAGGCTTTTATAACATCTTGTGATTGTGGATTCAAACGTAACATGAAATCTCTCTCATAGCAGTACACAAAGTATGCATCTAGGAACTTTTGAATTATAATAAATACAAATTGTACTGTACAAAGAAGGCCAGCTCTCTGTACTATGCGAATATATTGCTGTAGTTATTATTGTCGCATACGCAAAGGCTGCGTCGTCTTGTTCTTAACAATTATCAAATTCTTTTCAAAAGAAAATATTCTATTCTGTATTCCGTACGTCCGTTTTGGCAATGTTCCATATCCATTGTATCTGCTATTATTAACATGACAAGTCAAGCAGGCAAAGCCATATACAAGACGCAACCACCACGAACACATCGATATATAGCACGACACACACACACACACACACAACTACACATCCAAACACACATTCCATACATGAACAAAAACATAATCACAAAGACACAAGACAAACAAAAGTAAGGGATATCAACAAAATGCATTTGCTTCGCTATTCTATCCCTAGGTTAGTAATTCGAGGACTAGAACAATTTCAAAATTTGAAATACTAAAGCGATTGCAGTCCATAGTGTATACATTTGCAAGTCTAACACCGTGGTGTTTTTTTATGATGCGATACATTTGTAGAAAAATACATTGCTGAAATATAAATGCTAAAGGGAGGTGATCCCCCGAGAGCAAAATTGCAATACAAAAAGAGAAAATTGCAGACTCGGTTTTATTGAGTCTGTTCATGAACAGTAATTGAAAGTGTAAGCGGTATTCAATTTTCAGAACAAGTACTGAAATTCATGATCTCGACGGATCAGAAGGTATAACAACACTGATAATTAAGTACGGGGCGACGTTTTACGGTCGCCACACAAGCACTTAACACCTGCTGTTGTGAAGATTCTAAATTCTGAAGGGAGTAGTACTTTCATCAATTTCAGTGCTTTTAGTTTTGAAAATTGAACACCGCTTAAGCCGGAGCCAGGGGGCGTGAGCAGCGTTGCACTATTAATTATTGTTCATGAAGAGACTCAATAAAACCAAGTCTGCAATTTGTTCTTTTTGCATTGTTTGTTTTTTGCTTTCGATTGATCTAATCCTATCAGAGTTTATTTAAATGAGGTAGGTGAGAGAAGTGTAAATGGAAAAAAGTAATAAGGTCAAGCAGGCAAAGCTACATACCAGACGCAACCACCACCAAAACACTGATAGACAGCATGACACACATACACACACAACCACACACCCAAACGCACACTCATACACGAGATGAACACAGAAAACATCAACAGACACACAAGAACTAGAGACAAACACTCCACACATGAACAAAATCACAAGCACAAATACGCAATGCAAACAAAAGGAAGGATGACAAAGAGAGTACCCCTTGGCACGGTCAGTAGCAAAAAACACCACTGGGGGTTTAAACCGGTTTACGGACGTCCTAACCTCACACTTCTCTCAAAGTCACCCTAGCTTTACAAATATTGTAAATAAAGGTATCCCCGCTGGACTTACCCACAACATAGACGACGGTGAACACAGGACAACATGTAAAACATAGCATAATAACTGTGACAATCCGTCAAATATGTACTCAATGACTTTGCTGAAGTCAGAGCACCTGCAGGTAAGCCGTTAAGGGCACGACAGGGAAAAAGTAATACATAAGTCTGATAAGCTCATCCCGTATCTGAGTTTAAGAGTATACCATCATAGAGTACTACCCTCGATAAAGGGTCGATAACAAAACATGCAGTAATATAATAGGATCATAATCTTTCTTCTTAAATGTTTTAATGCGTTTTATAATCAAATCATGAAAATGGATATGACGCCGAATTTTGTAGATATCATCCCCATAAAAGTCTGGTTGAGAAATGCCTTGTTGCAGTAACGTCCGTAGATTGTAATTATATTTACTAATGAGTGTTAAATTTCGATAATAAAATTTAGAAAACGTTATTAATAAAATTTAGAAAAAGGCTACTTGGGCGCCAAATATATGTTGTCTGCAAACAGTAATGTAAGCAAAAGGTTTCCGAACAATATTTTTCAGTTTTTTCTCTACAACGTACGTGGTGTATCACAACGTTTGGAATATGATAAGATATCAGATATCACTGTTTTCAGCAGTGATCACATATTCGCCCATTGCAGCAAGTACTGTGAGTCTCATTCCGGAGATTTAGTCGGTAAAAAGAGTTAAACACTGTTTAAGTTTTATAGATTGGTAAGTAAGACTTATACATATCCATTTAATCGCATATGCTGATTTCAGTCAACATTTGTATCACATGTTGATTTGTTCTCTGTTCCAATTTTATAGCAGGCAATGTTAGACGATGTAACCATAAACAACCACTGTATGTCCACAGTTGACCATCTCCTGCATACTATTAGATTTTGCACACACCACCCTTGACTGATATGTTCTGGATTTTCAACACTACCTTAGACCCAACAGCTATTTGCTAGTCAACTAGGAATTCACTTTTTCCTTCCTTTAGAGATATACACTTACACAGTTTATAACCGATAGTGGGAACACGTTTACTTTTACTTATTCTATGACAAACTTCGCACACTTAAACAGAAACTTTAGCATTCAATGGTAATGAAAATGCTTCTAAACATTGCAGACCCAGATCACATGGTGCCTAAAGAAGCTGTCTGATCTGGGCCTATAACACTTTTCAAATTCGTTTCCCGCATTCAAAGGGCAACTTTCCTTCATTTCCATCGGATAAAAAGACACCTGATAATTCAATACTTACGATTGGGTGGCATTGATAGTCAGTCGAGATACAACGCGTTTCAATTAAAACATGCTAGAAAATTAGACAAATGACTTCAGAATTTGAGATCGACTCAAAGCACTGAAGTAGTTAAGACGTTTTTGTACATATTACATTGAAACATTGAAATTTCTTTGAGAATAAAAGTATCGATTATATGTATATGATCGATATATGTATATGAATTATGTAATTATTCTGATAGTTATTAATGTGATTATAACTATTGGTTTAATCCGAATGCAAAAGTATTTATAAAACAAAAACAAAAACAAAAACTTGCAGATCAGTATTCTGACCTTAAGTACAAATAGATCAGAACGCCGGATAGAATATGTCACACGAAAGTCCAAAATGCCAGTATCCAAGGTTCTAAGTCTGACATCATGCTCAGATGCCTGAGAATGATCTCAGACTCAAGCAAATAGTCGTATAACCTCTGAGCCAGACGCGCACATATAAACTTACACAAACATCATTCACAGACATGTTCCTTGCCCGCTCACTACTTAAGATTGAAAACACTTTTCTAAGACACACATTTATACAAATGGTATAAAGATACTACGTTTGATATACATTTGACTGTCATTTTACTTTGAACTTCAGTTATTATAGTATCGCCAGAATATATTCTAAGAAACTAATATGCATGAAGTAATATATTGAAGCAAACTGTGTCTAATTGCAAACAATGTAATAAAAGTTATATGTATTGAAATGATCTATGAAATTTTTTGAAGCACCGGCAGAAAACCAAATTCTTACATGTTACTGCATAACGTTTATGGAAAGTAATAACTATGACCAACTATGCGATTTAAATTGGTACATATCGAATCCTTAGCATATTGATACATATAAAGCAAGAAACGGTCATCAATGAAATGGCGTGCGATTGTCTATAGGAGCCACTGATTAATGCTCCCTGTGTCAATGTGTTTGCTCATTTACATTATCGTGCAGCCTATGTTGAAAGGCACATATCTGAAGGATTAATGAGTAGTTGGCGTTATTGCAGGCTTGTGTGTATGTAATTACATATAAGAAGAACCTGTCTGAATGGACCATTAAGAGTTCTTTAAGGTAGGTGGTAGTTTTCTGTATTACCTGTGTCTTGTATTATTTAACCCTTCGCTTGCTATTCACGTCAATATACCTACCTGTAAATAGTGAGGACCAAGAGGAGACAGCTCCTGCAGGAGATGTCTCATCAGGGTCTGCACTTTTTACAAGTTGATTGTGCAACCAGTGCACTCCATAGCAGTGATTGCACAGCAAAATACTTGTACATCGTGAAGATATATGTACAACAGGGCATGGGTAAAGAAGGAGAAGTTATTTTAAAATTCAGCAAGAGAAGGGTTAACATCTACCAGCATTTGAAGACACGTATGTAACTATACAAATCACAATTACAAAAATGTTGCTCCAGTTTATGCATGTTAAATATTGACCTGCACTATCTCAAAGCTAGTGTAGCATTACTATTGGTCTAAATATCCGTGTAATGATAGGATCTGGTACACATTTTTCATGTACAAACGGGCATGCTTGTTTGTGTTGAAAGCAAATATTGTACAATGACCATATTTACTATTGTTTAATATATATACTCTAATAGCGTTTACTCCTTATGATATATTTAATCTTTTCAAATCTATAAAGTATATACATGTACATACAACGAGTCAAAAGGTAAACCATGACGAAAACATGAAGACATTGAAAATACCGCAGGGGTATCGACCGTTTCATGGGGGTCTATATGTACTATATAATAACAAGGGTTCCAACTAGCAGAACGAATATCTGTGTACCACGAGTACAAATATGACTGTAACTCTTACAATTTAAAGACAATATAGTTTACTATCAACACAATATAATCGTCTCACGGTAACTTATGCACAATTATCAATCCAACAATGATTTTCTCAAAAGTCCACGTGTTTTCTGGGTCATTGACAAACGTTCGTTCACCCCGGTCTCACTATATCACAGCCATAACCTGGCGATGTTCAGTTCAAAAGATGTCGTGGTTCAATAAAACAACCCAATTATATCACAAATATCCATTTGTTTTGTCCTATAAATCAGTAAGCAACTAGCAACAGCGGCCTTTCCGTCTGTCCTTATGTTTCTTTTTCGGATGGTGCCATTATGCAACGAATTTGAATGGAACCATTCCATTGGTTGAGCGAAGGAAAAGTTGGGAATTCCGTGACGTCACGTACAATGGCTCCTTCCTCGACGATTGGAAGCTAACTGACTAAACTCGCTAGTTTTACATCATTATTTTGATGCTGGGTACTAAACAATTGGAGGTTGGTGATAGAATTGATTCGTTTTATTGAGCCACGCCATTTTTAACTGCAAATTGCCAGGTTATTTCTGTGATATAGTGAAACCGGGATGAAGGGAACTTTTGTCAATGACCCAAAAAATCATTGTTGGATTGATACTTGTTCATAATTTACCGTTGTAAAATTATATTTATTTGATAAAAATATATTGGTTTTCAATAGCGGAAAGAATTACGAACTTATCATTTAAATTGCAAGAGTTACAGACATATGTACTCGTGGTACACGTATATCCGTTCTGCTAGTTGGAACCCTTGTTATTATATAGTACACATATACCCCCATGAAGCGGTCCAGACCCCTGTGGAAAATACCAGAGCATTGTATCCAAATTAAGGACAATTTGTATTAGTTCTGATATAAGCAATATTATTTTTGTCCTCTTTCAGGAATTGTTTTACACTCAATGCGTTTCTTTACACCTTAACACCGTAATTAATGGCTGTTTTAATGATGGTTGCGTCTTGTGTGTGGCTTTTCATGCTTGACCTTTACTACTTTTTCAGCTATAATCACAATAGTGTTGTTTGTGTAGTGTGGTGGCCGAGAAACGACTCCTAGTATATTCAATTAATATTGGTTTCTTCCTCTTGCAGGAATTGTTATATATTCAATGCGTTTCTTTACACCCTAACAACGTACTTTATCGATGTTTTGATGATGGTTGCGTCTTGTGTGTGGTTTTTCCTGTTTGACCGTTACTGTTTTGTCATGTATATGCCACCAGAACGCCTGTACTAAACATAATATGACACTCTCATTTGCATTCAATAAAGATAGCACACATCACGTTACCTTCCCTGAAATAAAAGAGTTGATATATATTATGTCTTATCACAAAGTTGCAGGTTAAACATGACACACGAAAAATAGAACAAACTTTGTACTGATACCAAAAGTGATGATATGTTTCAGGTTTAGAAGTTGCATGTGATTTAGATTGTCTGAAACACTAGTACATCAATTACCTTCTTGGAGAATAGCGTCATTGCTGGTGCAGTGTATGTATCTACAAATATTCGTATATTCTGAAATTAAATGTGACGGGGTCAGGTCAGCACTGTTTGCTAATAGTATAATATAGACATGATTATACAGTCTTTGCCATTGACAAAACATCGTGTGTCCACGTAATATAGTAACAGGAATTCCAATTTATATTAATGAAGCCTTTATTTTTAACATGAATCGTCATGAAGTAACGGATTAAGCAGACTGCAGGGGACTCCGGGTTAAGACGTTTGCAAGTCGGCTATCTGTAGCTGTAGTGTATGTCCTTGTCTGTAATACACATTTGTCTACATTTTTGTACAAGACGTGATACACAGTGGTATTGTTGAATAAATACAGTTTGACTGAAATTATCTAGAAGCTGCGATCGTCAATTGTTTGAATTTACGATACATTATGTCGTACGAAGAGGGCGTTTATTGCTGTACTTTAGAATGTGCGATGATATCGGTTATTTGGGTTGTATCGAGATTCGATACTTTTAATACTCTCAAATGCTTAATCGATCGAAAGTAATCAAATCGCACTAGATCCAGCTTTAACCCTTTACTCTATAAACAGAGTATGCCAGGTTCAGACGGTCCCTGTATGAGCCGTTTGATAAAGGCCTGCACCGTCTGCTTATGACATAAAGTAGATATAATTATACAATTTCTGTCATCGCCAAAACATTCAGTGTCAATGTGATATTGAAACAAATAATATAATATATGTTAATGATTTCATTATTCTTTACATCAATATTTGTGGAATAAAGGATTAAGCAGACGTACGTTGTGCAGGGGGTTAATGTTAAGACGTTTGCAAGTCGGCTAATTGTAGCTGTAATGTATTTACTGAAGTCTGTAATACAAATTATGTATCTTTTTGTACAAGACGTGATACCCAGTGGTATGATTCAATAAATACAGTATGAATGAAATGATCTGGAAGTTGCGATCGTCTGTTGTTGGAACTTACGATACTTTATGTAGTACCAAGAGAACCTTTATTGCTGTACTCTAGATACTATTGGTTATTCGGGTAGTATCGAGTTTCGTAAAAATAGAAATTACGATACCTTTAATTGAATGACGGTTAGTGAAACGGGCATATGGTATTCGTTTTATGGTCCAACTCAGAAACTATTCTAGCATACGTTTTAAACACAGCAGGATGTGGCATACATGTATACGGCGATCACAGGTATAATTTCATTGCATTATGCTAAATGCACCGTTGAAGATCGGCAGTTGAGTTTACGAATTGCATCCTCCTCATTTAAATGTAAATTTTTCTGGGACAGTATTGTAGATTCTTGACTAGATTGTTAGTTTATAAAATATTAAAATATACTGCAGATATTGCCGTAAAAACTCGATACTACGATATTTTGATAATGAAGAATATATGACTTTGTATGCAGGTGGCTGTTTAATGCAGGGTGACAGGTTTAGGAGCTTTCTGCATGACTTCCAACCTGCATTATGTTCCAACCTGCCTTACGAATCGATAAAGATACGGAATTTCTGTCAACCTGCATTAAGCTTCGAACTATCTTACAAATCGATAATGATACGAAATTTAGTATTCGAATTATCGATATTTTACCATAGTTCTCAGATGAAATATTAAGCCTATTATGAAAATTCGGAAATTGGCCTAATTGGGTCTATAAACACATCGGATGAGATTTTAGATTAACAGTCAACACTAATCTTGCGTTATAAGCGCATACGATTAGTGTACACGTTATACTACTCACGATTAAATATTTCTGGGCCTTCGGGATCATTAATTTAAGTGCTTTAAGTTTTGAAAAATTGAATACCGCTTAAACCGGTGCTAGGGTACTGCCCATGAACAGACTCAATCAAACCGGGTCTGCAATTTTCTCTTTTCGCGTTGCTGTTTTTGCTTTTGAAGGATCTCAACTTATCAGGATTTATACACTTTATACGTAAAACATGTTCCTGAGAAACAGGTACCATTTATTACTTGTAATTCTAGACATGCATCCTTTTCCAGTGACACTGCAGATAAGTATACCATGTGGACGTGTTCAGATCTTTATGATTCTATCATCTTTCTGTTCGCATTTGAAATTCTGTAAACCGCCAAGTCATTGGTATTCCCATGGAAAAAACTGTGCACCTTAACTTGTTTTGTGTATTTCCTTGAGCGGGATTTTATAATTATGCTTACAACAGGCCGATATCATGAGTGCTTTTAATACTACAACACGTTATTTAGAGGGTATATTTAGCATTGATTCTAGGATAACCTTAACCCATTTGCTCCCACGATCCCATATATGGGACATAGGCAAACAGTGTAGACTCTGATAAGACGCCGCATGATGCGGCGTCCGATCAGAGTCTACATTGTTTGCTGGTAGGAATTTCAATATAAAATAAAACAAAATTGAACATTTAGGCCAGTCACCCCTTAGATGAAGAATGGACTAATCCAATATATAATCATGGAAGAATCCACTGGGAGCAAATGGGTTAATGCAGCAAATAGTGTTAACAGCAGAATTCACTCTGCATGTAAGGATAAAATGTGCTAGACAATTTCAAATGGCAAACTCTGCAGATACTGATCTGATGGCTCTTCTAGGGGCCCTTTGATTTTGGTCTACATTGTTTGAAAATAACTATTTTCCGCATTCAAAATGTTTGATTGTTAACACTGTCCCTGGTCTATGCTTATTCAAAATTTCATTACTAACTAAATATTCATGTAAAAATAGTTACAATGAAATATGGAAGGTAGAAAGTCGTAGCCATTTTAGAAAGTAAAGAAACTGATCTTTCAAATTCCTTTAGCAAACAGAGCAGACCCTGATCAGAGAGATCCTATGGGAGCCGTCTGATCTGGGTCTATTCTGTTTGCAAATGTGTTAAAACTCGTTTATAAGGGGAAAGGGTTAAAGAAACACCACCGATTCAAGAATCCAGCGTAACGTAAACTTTCTACTATTATTGTGTCCAATTATTTCCGGGCGCTTTATTCTAGGGATTTGTTTAACTTGTCCCGTATGATGATCAATTGAAGACAGAGGTGGATCAACATGGTAAACACAATACAGTGCAGTAATACTACCATACTATGTACAAAACACGTATTCTTAATTGGCTTGTACAAATACCCTGTCGTCTCAGAATATTATCATCTTTGTAATTTATACCATCTCTTTCATTCATTCCGTATAATTAACAATTTGGATGTTGCTGTTTTGTTTCCTATATATCATCCAACCTGGCGGGAAGTTATCAGATCAGACGTTTTTGTTTTGCTCTTGAGATTAACGGAAAACATAGTCAAGTCATTACTCGCCAGCAATATTTTGTCATATTTTGGCACTTAACATTATTTTAATATTGCAGGTTCGTAAATTGCAACTTATCGCACTATTACTCTCTGGGTAAAGTTTAAATCTTAACTACATCGCCTGCAAGACATTGAATTTGAATAAAAAACGCTATAATATCATTCGAGATAAAAACCAGGGGTTTCAAAATATTTTGAATTAGTTACTAAATCACTGCGTTTGATATCAAGTGCACATTGATATGGTTTAAATTCGTATAGGCATTGATTAATCCCTATTATGCTGAATAATCAAAACTGGCTTCTAACATTCTGAATATCAATTAATCAAAAGTTATATAACCTTGTATTACTGAAGAAAATGATTTAAATGACAAACAGTGCAGATCCTGATAAAAAGACGCCCTCGGGGTGCCTTTGATCTTTATCTACTCGATTTGAAAATATCTTATATAATCGGTTCCCACACATTAAGAGTTAACCATGCCACTATAGTAATGATATAATCAACATTACAGTTCTTAGAAACAAATAACTGAATGCCCACGCTTTCCAGACAATAGGTGTGCTGAAATACAGACTCTCAAAGTAATAAGATGTCAGCATTAATTCTACAAATGAGATTTTATGAGCCATTGCACTAATATATTGCATGTTACTTGATATATATACACCAGGCCTCTATTAATAATGCTTGAGATACGGTCATATTTGAAGTTTCTTGTAGTGTACAACATGGACGTTCGTTGATTTCAATCTTTCAAAATTAGTGATAGATCAGAATGATCATCACATAAATCAATGTAAATGACTGCATTCCATCAAATTAACAAGACACACAGTAAAATCTCGATTATTCAAATTTTTTGTTTAGAATAATTTAGACCCTTTTAGGCAGGTGGCTGCTTAATGAAATGTGAAAGTAATGCAGAAAGCTCCCCCTGTTATAAAGATCGATAATAATACGTATTTTAGTGTAATACTATATTATGTTAATTATGTATTACAACGCAATACTTATCACCTGAATCGATGTAAAACATATATTCCGTGACATTCACAAGTCATATATTGAGAACGGGGGCTCCAATTACTATCAGTGTAGGAAATTGTTAGAACTGTTTCAAAACACTACACGGATGTTGTATTTGTTCATCTAGTGAAGCGTCGTTGACATTGGTAAAATTCTTTGCGACCGGATGCATAACACTGCCGATACTGGAACCAATGGGGCGCAGGGTCCGCGTTGCAAGTAGAGGCTATCACTTTAACTGACCGAAACAGATATGTTCCAGAATTATCGTACCTTTTATCGCAGTACAGTTGCACAATCATGTTCCTTAACGCTTACAGTGTGGGAGTGGAGTCAGTTATGACCTTTATAAACAGTGTAGATCCAGATGACATGACTAATAGAGGAGCATTTTCATCATGGTCTGCACTGTTTGTCATGTTACATTTTCCCTTAGAAAGATTCCCTAAATATTCAACATAAGCTTGACCTGTTTACATTTCAGAGTAGTCCATTTGACAAGTAAGAATTTTAAGGGTTCAATTAAGCATGGTGTTAAAAGTGAACTTATATTTGTAATGTTTTTATGAATTTTAGGTGTCAAGTACATTTGGAAGTTACGTCAGTACTTGTTTCACATGCACGCTCAATGATTGCACTTTTCAACATGCTCCTGAACCATGTCGTGTTCTGATGACGTGACTGAAATGCATAATACAGTACATGTATTTAGAAAATCTTAGTTTAATCTAACATACGACGGCATAATCAGTCGTCTTTAATTTCATTATTTGATACCGAATTAGTCTTTATAATATTATCATACGTATTAAAAAACCGAATTATTCTTTTTTATACTAAGTAGAAACCATATTATTACTTATGATATGTATCCTTTGCATGGGTACATATCATCTGAATGTTTTTTACAGAAACAGAACTCGGTTTCCTATGTACTAAATTCAATACACTGTAATACCAATATAATGCATCACTATTGCAAATAAGCATGCATTTAAGGGTGTCACGAAACGTAAAACAATACTAAAGAACGGATACAACGTAATTATGTAAAGACATACATAATTATCAACAAAATGGGAAAAGTAGAATCGAATCAATAGTGTGTTAGAGTGTAAATCCATTTAGAGGTTTTCATAGCCTTTGCAATGCTTCAATTACATCTACAATGTAAGTAAGTAGACGAGAACCCATAGATGTGTACCAGCATGGGAATCAATTAAAGACTGATAAATTACATAATAACACAAGGCGACATGATAGAGCGTAATCCGTTGCAAACAATATACTGACGCAAACCAGGAGAAGAAACAATACAATATATCCTTTCTTAAATATTGGCAAAGGATGTGAGGAATGTTACGAACGAATTGTTCTTCAACTTAAATTACTGGCCACACTTTTTTTTTCCAAACATAGAATACCGTAGATAAGCGTATTTCGAAAGATGGTGTTGCGAGCAAATGAACAACTGTTTTTAGTGTCTTGAAGCTTCTGCATTGATGTCAATGATAAGTGTTAAATATGGGGAATTTTACAACACGTGTTTACTATCGCACAGTATATCAAACCAGTGTATGAATATTTTTATATGATAAACGTTTTATATCTTGTTCGGCGTTTCGTCACGTTTTGCCTTGTAATTGTATTGTTTTGTGTTTGATGATGTTTGGTTCAATGCCCCTTTGTGGGTGGCGCTCCCTGTATGAATGGTGTTCCATTTTTTATTAATATATCGCAGAAGTTTTCACTTTGTATACTACGGTATAGACTTTACCTTGTAGTATTGAACGTTCTCGGAATTCTCAACTTATTTCCATAAATATTGTATTTTATTTGAGAAACATTTAATTTGAAAGAAATATTTATTCGATTTACAGTCTACTCTGGAAAGTTCAAACACCCTCGAAGACAACTTCGAATTTAGGAATATCGGGTGTTCGAATTTTCAGGAGCACAATCTGGCCACCTGTGTGGGATAAACATGTACGATGTACATCCTGTATGTAAAAAGTTTATTTTTCATTACTCTGTTACCTTGTAATATTGTCAGGTGCTTTTCGCATATGGGCAATTAAAAGCATTTGTGAAATACACGTATGAGTCATGCTGGAAACACCACATACACAACACGCAGTCGTCCGAACAAGACACTACAAAACAGAACAGCAAATGCACATGCGTATCAAGACAGAAATAGACACACAACGACAATAGGGGAAGATTGAAAAAACGCTTTGAAACGGTCAGTGATAATTGTAAATCGGGGTTTGAACCGGTTTATGAGTGTCTAACCTCACGCTTTTTCCGTCTCCAACCTAAAAGTCAAACAGTGTAAATAAATGTTTCTCCTCTCCGACTAATCTACTACATTCGCGATAGCAAAAGCAGTGGCAAATTGCATGCAAAACGATAACATGTTAAGTGATATATACAGTAGAATATGTTTTAAACGAGCATCAAAAGTGGTCTAGTTATTGGTATGTAAGGAATTTGGTAGATTAATGCATATGGGAGTTTTCTGCATTACTTCTGCTCTTCATTAAGCAACCATCTGCTTTTACGAGTGATGTGCCCACTCAAAATAAGTAGCTTAAGACAGATCCAACTACGTGTGCAAAGGTTTACCGTGAACCCAAAGTATTGTGTGGCAGACAACACTTTTCTCATGTCTAAAGTCTTTTACATGTAGTTAAAATTCAACAAATAAATGTACCTGCATATATGAACAGAAGTTTTGCAGCCGTATGTATAACCCTTAAAGTCAGAGAAATTAAGCATTTTAGGAAGAGATACTAGGGAAGATTCGCTTACTAGGTAGGTGCAAACATACACATACGATGGCGAACAAAGATCGGCTTGCACTGAGAATCGCTTCCACGATGCGAAATTCCGCTGATGACTGATTGAGCAGGTGCGAAGTACATTTTCGAGAATTCTGATTATCCGGATTCTGAATTGATGTAGTCAAACATATAAGTTTTTAGTCAGAAATAGTATAGAAGAGACGTTCTAAGAAACGTTACAGCTATAGGAATATGTTCTACAATACAGTGTCAACATACCACATACAACACTATTCAGTACATTCGAAATTTTACATTAGGAGAATTAATTTTATAATAGGTAGATTTTCGTAATAAAAGAGCTTCTTTACTTTGCCATTGAGTGTTTATTAATTTCTGCTGGAATTTGCTTTTGAAAGTGAGATTTTGTCGTATTAGTTGGTTTAGGTAAAAGAGTACAATGAGCAATAAGACAAGTTCCGAGTGATTCGTGTGATTACGGAAACATCATACAAAGATAGTTAATATGAGTGATACTTTATTACAATAATTCAAGAGACAATACAAATGCAGTAAGAACGGCATTGATGGGACCTGAAAAAGACAACAAGAAAGGATAATGCACATGGTGGACACTTTGAATGCATTTGTAAGCCATATTTTATGTTTCAAAGAGACAATAATTTGGTTTGGATTTTATCGGGTTTTTATCTCGTTTTAACAATATTTCAGTCATATCACGACGCCCAGCTAATTACATGTGGAAGAATACATAGACAATAAATATATTGTATTAAAGTCACAGTCCTTACATGTAAACCAAGCTATTGCCGATAAGGTTTGACCTGCCACTGTATGAATATTTCGCCTTTTTCCGTAAGCTGTTTTTATCTTTCCGAGCACACACTTGAAGCATGCGTCACTATACAATGACACTAGTACATTATAAGCTTTTCAATGTAATACAAGGGTTGGTAGCCCAGTGGTTTAATCACATCATTACCGATATTAGTGTCGCAGGTTCGAGTCCCACCGTAGTTGTTCTTTTTACATATATGTGTTTTTAAGATATGAGATGTTTAGAAGTCTTTTGGTTGCAGATGGACGTATGCTGGTCACGAAAAACAATTGTGTGAATTTTGTACAGTGGAACTTGTCTTAGACAAAATATTAACAGCGTATACGTGATGCAATCAAACAGTTGTGTTTAGGCAATCTACTGTACACGTCACACAAACCGCTCTTAGGAAGCGCTCTGTGCAAAGAATGGACAAAAGGAAGAAAACAATGTTAACAAATGAACAATAAAGAGAAATTTCAGAATAAACATATTGCATTAGTTTAATTTGGTTTTACCTAGATTTGAACCAACGACTTCTACCCTCAGAGTCAGCGACACAATCCACTGGGCTATTGCGACAGTATTAATATTGTATAGCGTGTGTAGTATATGCTGCTAAGCACGTAGCGATTTCATTGATACAGTCAACGGACATTCACGATTTTTCATCAACGAAAGCCGGCGGAAAGTGATGCGTGTCAGGTCAAACCTTACCGATAATATAAAAAAGATAAACAAACTAGGTCTGGCAGTTACGTCAGCACAATAACAATGCTAAAAATAGACGGGGTTTCCTCAATATATGATATGAATGGGATAATTAATAAATAAGACAAACATTACACCAGTGGATATCCGATTCCGTGGTCTAAAGGACACATATGCGGCTTTGCGTTCGCGCTACCCGAGTTCGAAACTCACCGGCGTTTATACTTTTATTTGTTTGTTGTTGTCATATTTTTAAATACTTTGTCAGTACATTTCTCTAAAGGATCTATTCTCTTTTTATCTTTTTTTCTGTTAGTGGTTGGTCTTGCTTTCTGTTTTTGACATGTGTTGTTGAGGCAAAAAAGAAAAGGAGTAAAAAAATGACTTATGTGGGTTTCGAACCAGGTACATTTTGATTCGACAGCGCCTTTATCCACTCGGCTACGGACTCCACATGCATGTCATCACAATCAAATAGTGACAGTCTTCTCTTTTAAGAAATAACATGTCATATGAATATTCAAGTAAACTAATTATGACTTAGCTGTCAGGAATTCCCTGTCGGACTTTTTTTTATATATTGAGACTTGTTGTTATTATGTTGTTTACATAAAAGCACACAGATATAGGACCAGACAACATAATGTAGGAAGTCGCCACATATTATGTACTGGGCTTTGGTCTAATGGATATGTACCTGGTCTTTCAATCAGGGGGTAATAGGTTCGAATCCCAAGCTATGCAGTTTCATTTTGTTTAATACAAACTGATTTGCTATTTGTTACATCTTTTTTAGTTTTTGGTCTTTTTCAATTATATATTAATATGTTCTAATTAATTGTTATATGTTATATGTATTGTTGTTTTGTATGGACAATTAATTGATAAAAACATATAGGCCACCGGTCAGAATCGAACTCGAGATCCCACGCATGCAAGCCCAGATACATATCCATTGCACCAAGACAAATGTTTTGAAGGGTTGCGGCTTGCGAGGTCTTTTAAAACTTAGGGAGCGCCATAGTCGCTTCATTTTGTTTCCATTAGAGTAGGTCATGTTTTGTTCCAAAGTACGTTTGTCTATCTGTAGTTGCAACGTGTTTACAAAATGCTACAACTACTTAAATTGTTTGTTTATATGCTCATTATAAAGGCGGTACTCTCTTTGTTACCCTTACTTTTAGGTTTGTCTTGTGACTTTGCGTCTTCGTAGTTGTTCGTTTGTTGTTGTTAAAAATGCCATCATTTGTGTGTATGTGTGTGCGCGCGCGTGCGGTTGTGTGTATGTGTCACGTATTCCTTATCGATGTTGTGGGCATGGTTACGTCTTGTGTGTGGTTTTACCTGTTTGACTTTATTACCGTGTCATTTATATATATTTGTATGTTCATATATATAGTAAGAAAACTGATCGAAGATGGAACACTGGCGATGACACAACTTGCGTGAGCAGTGCTGTACTTTTAATAACGGCGCATGAACAGACTCAATAAAAACCGTGTCTGCAATTGTCACTTTTTGCATTGCTACTTATGCTTTCGAAGGAGTTTCTACTTTCAGAATATATTCAATATGTTTGATTGATATAAAATTCTCCGATGGTATTCGCCGATGTATTTGTATTTTTTCGGGTTGCATTTCAGTTTCTCAGCTGTCCGACATAGGTTGATGATATTGTGTTGTACAACAACATAATTATAGTATACCTTATTCAAATACGCTCCTTCTTTACTTATGTAAACTGTATCGGTCACTAAATTACGATAGTGCCCGCTGGAACATTATAGTGCCCGCTATGCTCGGTAAGTTCCGGTAGTTTCCGCGCACACGGAAACGCACATACCGGTAAATGAATTGTATAAATAGTATACAGAGTATACAGAGACATATAAATACATATACATATGGCTCTACCTATCCACATACGCTCCTACTTATGTTAAACGTACCGATCCCTAAATTGCAACTGTGCCCACTGGGAGACTATATGGACCGCTGCGCTCGGTAATTTCCGGTGCTCGGTAATTTCCGCGCATACGGAAACGCACGTTGATGTATTACGTCATTCTAAATTATATATTAATTAATACATAAATACTTGAATAGCATGATCTAATATTTCGATCACTAAGGTCTCTTTTCAAAGATTATCGTGTCGAAATACACGTCACATTCTTGTTACATGCATTCAGCCACAAAGACATTGGGCAGTTTTTACAGATGTCATGACGTCATCCAATGACGTCATTAGCGCAACGATGTTAAGTACTGCCAAATGGTCTGTAAGGTTTCCATATCCAATCAATTTGATGGATCTGTCTTTCAATTCTACATGCATTGAACAACGGTTTCAAAACTATAAATCTAACATCATCACTGCTATGACCACCGACTCAAGTGATGAGTTATCTACCCGACCACGCTCTAGATTGAAAAGATAGATCTACTGGGTTTTGCACATTTCAATCCAAGAAATGTATTTAAACAATGCATTTTTCGAAAATAAATTCTGTGTAAAATAATGATTATTATTCAGCTTGAATAAATTGATACTAAAATGTTTTTAACTTTAGTAAAGGCAATAGATCTAATTGTAATTTGATTTGCAGATTAATACGACTGAAGGAAAACTTTATTAAACTGAGGTAATCACGGAGCGACACAGAACTGCTAAAATACATACGTGAACAAAGGAATGCGGTATACTATAAGAAATAGTACAGCCCACTTCGAGCGTAATTGCATTATAGTGACCTACCAGTCAGCCTTCGGCTTCGGGCCTTAAACTATTTTCGGGCTGACTGGTAGGTCACTATTTCTTATATAGATATCGACGAAATGGTTTGATGCACATGGGCGTATTATTCGATGTGATTTAAAATTGACAGTGTTCTTCTTCAGACAGGCCTGTTATATTTAAATTCATTTAAGCGGATACGTGCACGCGAACCACACAACTATAATGTGATAAGTCCTTTGGCATTGAACAATATAACATGCTTGTAGGTAAGCTGCATGACTTGAATCAATGTTAGGAAATAAATAATAAATAAATATGACCAAAATGGCTTAGAAAAGTAACATTAAGTTTACATTCGTTCGTTCATACTTTACTATATAATTATGTAATCATAAAGTTACACAAAATCTCTGCGACGACGTAGCAATATCCCCAGATAGATAGATAGACACATACGTATGATATAAGCAAAATAATTTACTTATCTGATTCAGCTACATTTATAACTTTCTATCCTAAATCAATAATGATGTTTATACAAAATATTTGTATTTGCATTCCCAGTAAGATTCCCGCGCAATTGTCCAACGTCATGTCGCCATGGAGTTAATACTAAACAGAACATATATGAACCATCCCCAGAAGTCATATCACAGACTTGACATGTACTACACTATTGTATTCTATATTAGCCTTTATTTAATGACGCCTGTAAACGGCATCTGATTCATAATTATGTTGATAATTTATTTTCTTCATTTGGATTTTTCATATAGTTCTACTTCGAAGTCTTCTACAGAATGTACCGACCTTTGGAAATATTTCAATTATAATAATGATGATAACATGCGCTGTCCAGTCTGTGTTGTTTATTTGAATAAATGGAAGATGGCTGTGTTGCGAAGGCTTATATTGCATATAGTGATTGTGATGAGGATGATATTGACAAGTTAATTATGGACGATAATTGTTTTAATGGGAAAATCAAACACACTGCAAACGTTGGTATAACACATACCCTGCAATCCTAGCGTACGTTCATTTAGATGGGGGATAACCTTTTAGAAAATTAATCAATATTTACTATGCATAGCAAACGATTGGAATATGAGAATGAGGGTGTTCTGTTGTTTATTTGTCTCTACAATCAGCGGTATACATATAGTACATGTTTGCACTGAAACATATAGACTACATTATTAGCACAGCATCAAACATACCAAACACCTTAACTAGATGCAATAGTTTATGGTACAATTAGGCAACAGTTTAACATACGATCTGCTTAAACAATGACACTATCGTTTACTTAAACTATAAAAGAAATGTTTTGATAATGTGTGCAATGGTTATTGTTTAAGAATGCCACATTGTATGGGTAACCAAGGTTGTACGCATTGCATTCTGTATGTACAATATGTGTTCAAAGTCGGTATATTAACTCGCGTGTTCATCGTGTATGTTGTGCAACGTTCTTGCCAAACATGACGATATTCCGTAGACAGAGAGCTATATGCCAAGACAATAAACGTTGTGCCATATCGATGTTTTGATATATTGGTCTATGTAAGAAGCCCATTATGACAATCAATGAAGACATGGACGTGTAGTTTAATAACTTTACATAACGGATAACCAGCATGGACACAGCTATCGCGTGAGCATACATTCAGGTATTTATTGAGAGCATGCAATAAATCAGGATATAGTTATAGTCCAACAGGATGTGACGATGCTAAATAAACACTATTATATTAGTAATATTAGTTGTGTATTAAACCATTTACCTGATTGATGCCCTTTTTGGTCTGTTTCAAAACAGAGAAGACCACGTTTAGACGTAATTTGTGGAAATCGTCTTATTTGTTTGTTTGTGTGATTGCTTAGAGCTCATTCTATAGTTTCCACCATGATCAAAACACAATGTAATCATAAACCGTTCAAATAAATCAGTTCATAATATAAACATTAATGATGTTACTATTGTACATATACGTTGTATATGCAACAGGTAAAAAGTAACCATGTGATATGTTCTTTATCATTCATACAAATGTGATTATCTACATAATAAGACAAGGGTTAGACACATACGCAATGATGCGGGGATGATAATATATATTTCATAATTAAACATATCGAATTAGTTTACAGTAGTATACACGTGCGTTATGCATATATAAACACGTGAGGTATGCGTAGATACGCACATGAGATAAACATAAAAACACACTTGACTTATTCATATATATACGCGTTCGTTATAGATGTATACGGTAAGTAGACGTATATACACACGTGTGTAGATACGCATGCGAGTTATACGTAGACATACGCGTGAGTTATGCGTATATACAAACATGAGTTAAACGTAAATGTACACGTGATGTATTTTTAAAGGGGATACCTTTATTTACACTGTTTGTAAAGCTAGGGTGACTTTGAGAGAAGTGTGAGGTTAGGACGTCCGTAAACCGGTTTAAACCCCCAGTGGTTATTTTGCTACTGACCGTGCCAAGGCGGTACTCTCTTTGTCACGCTTGCTTTTATTTGTCTTGTGTCTTTGTAATTGTGCTTTTGTTCATGTGTGGAATGTTTGTCTCTAGTCCTTGTGTGTTTGTTGGTGTTTCCTGTGTTCATATCGTGTATGTGCGTGTGTTTGGGCGTAAGTTATATGTCGACACATACTACATTGGATGTATAGGCAGCGTAATCAACGGTAAATAAAAGGACACTTTCAATATTTTTATATCTTAAAAAGCCTCAATTGCAAATAATGCATTGCTCACTTTATTCATTAGACATGTCTTATATCCATGCTAACATTGAAATTCAACCAAACAATAAACGTTTCAGCTCTTCACCGATTCAAATCATCCATTTTGTAAACGGTGTTTTGGAGGTAGAACACGTGTCAAGCATTTCTATCTAAACGCAAATACTGTCTTTAAATGTTCATACAACTTTTCACGACATTTTGAAAACTCTTTATAACATTGTTATCAGTTAATACATGATATGCTACCTTGCTCGTATGTTTCACAAAACCGTACACGAGTAATTAGATATGGTTTTGGTGATACATGTATATAGGAGTAAGTTTGTCGATCAGTCAATCTATAATCTTCGTGTAAGCAATTACATACCCAATTAGGTGATGTTTTATATTTTGGTCAGTTCGCTATAGTCATCACAATGGCCGTTTACATTTTAAGTGTCCCTGTGTGTTTCCCGTCTGATTGTGTCTGAACCATAACACCAGTCTTTTAATTACTACTTTTATTTGTCATGGTATATTCATGCATACATATAATATCGCAAGGAGGAACTATAATTTTCGCATCAGACTTCGTTGAACTACGTGTTGTTTTTATTGTTGTGTTTGTTTGTATGGGTTTTATTGGCACTAGCACTTGACATGCTGCCCGCGGTCATTTAGTTATAGGATAGATAATTATTGATGTGTGACTGTTTAGAATATTTTGTACGCGTGGTGTTAAAGACGATCGTTCAGCTTGTACATTAACGGAGACTGGCTAGACTTCTGATGGATGCTATTTCAGCATAATATCTAATTAACACGCAACCCGTCAATACACTTCAATCATGTGCACTTTCTGGGTTATTGAAATAGACACATTGATGTATTGTAGATCAACTTTAATACAGCATAATTAACTGATAAAAGTAAATATAGTTATATCGATGCAAGTATTAAATCATATTAGTGAAGATCAAACGTGGAAAATAAAACAAAACAATATACTTTCAGCCAAGCTGAATGTTCGTAAAATATGTTTGAACAGCATATGTCTTGTGCGTATTATTCAGAATGTTATGCCGAAATTACACTCAGTAATTCATTGAAAAGACACTCGGGACAGAACGTTTATGACGCAATTACGTGTTTGCCAAACTTGTGTTGAAACAAAAGGGGTATTTTTGTACAGACAAACTAGTTAATCATTGAAGTGTTTACTGGGTTATATATGTCAAACTGGTGAAGTATTCTATTTCACTACCGATGTCATATCTCCGATGACCTATACAACCAGTTTGGATCCAGATGAGACGCAAAGTTACTCGGCGTATCGTCAGGATTAAAACCGTTTATGTGGTAACGCGTTTTTGAAAGAAACGAGAACAAATAAACATAATTATCATGTTGGCAGCGTAGCAGTTAAATGTACTCCTGCAATATCTAGCTTTTACATCATTGCATCTTTCTTTCCAATTCTTTTTCTACAATACATCATATGTCTATTCACCTGTACGATGGTCATCATAATGCACTATTTAAGTGGAATATTTGAAAACTATAGTGTGCTTTTATATACAGAACGATGAGGCATACTTACCACCTTTATATATTTGCCTCTTATTATTCCATGGTTCTTTTTTAAACATAAAACATACGTTAGGAAATGTTTAGAAAATGATAGAAAGCTCATATAGGTTAACTGGTTTAGAATACATGTCAGTGAATTGCACAACATTTTGGACATAAAGGTACCTCTTGATGCCTGACTATATCTTGGTTATTTCATATCAATTCGTTGGGGCTGAACCTGATTTTATCTTGATTCACTGTAAATACCATTCTACCACTACTACGTATGAACAGACTAAATAAAACCGAGTCTTCAATTTTCTCTATTTGCATTTCCACTTTTACTATTGAAGGATCAACCATTTTTAGAATATATGTACTTCACAACAACAGGTGTTAAGTGATTGTGTGGCGGCCGTAAAAAGTCGCCCCGTACTTCATTCTCAGTGTTGTTATATTTTCCGGTCCTTCGGGATCATTAGTTTTGATGTTATTAGTTTGCAAAATTGAATACTGTTAAAGCCGGTGATAGGGGGCGTGAGTAGTGTTGCACTTTTAATTACTACTCATGTACAGACTCAATAAAACCGAGTCTGCATTTTTCTCTTTTTGCATTTCATTTCTACTTTTGCTTTTGAAGGATCAACCATTTTCAGAATATATGGTATTGCTTCGTTAACCTGAAAGTACATATTTATTCAGCTTGATCATACTGCAACTACGTTAAAGTAGAAGTAAACATTTATGTTGATATTGCAGAAGTCATCACTGCCGTAATTGGTACATGTGCAGGTCTGCCATCAGTTGTGCATTAGCTGTTGTTTGGCAGGCGTTACAGAGTAGATTTTATTTTTGCAAACCAGTTCGATTATCTGTAACAATATGATATCGTTGTTCCAAAACGGTCAATGGAAATACACCTTTGGACCAATCACTCTTCATTTTGTGCCACGAACATCTCTGTTTGTATATTTTATTATATTGTTCGCAAACAACTATGCATAAAACACGACTGGCATGTGTTCTTTAAACAGTTTACATGCACCTTTAAGAGTTTTAATGCTTACTTCCTCAAGACGAGCGGGGGAATGTCAAATAAAGTGTGACTAAATTATTATGTCTGTACCCATTAGAGATTTAATTGATCTGCCATGATGAACATTGAGAGTATGTGCTAAAGAAAATGCGTGACACTGAATACAGCATTCCGCATGTACAAGAGATTTCTGTAAAATGAAGCAAAACAGACGATTTGCTTTTTACGACATTCTGAGTACTCTCCAGGCTTGCAATAACTTATAGCTGAAATATCTGTTTTGCCATTCCATTTGTCAAACCGAATTTCCTGTGTAAAAAGCCATTTATATCTGCAATTAAAATCTCGAATACTGCATCAGTCGTTCTCCCAAAGGCAGAGACATAACGATAAATCAAATAATCTTCAGCAAACGGTTTGCTTCGTTTTGAATATTTAGCTCCTTTGGTGCCAATCTATTTACCCTTACCCCGCAGAGAAAACCTAGTGCCATCTCAACTCTCTCGCTGCCAAATATTGTCTTCTGCAGAAATTGTCGTCTACTACAGTTTTGTTTAATCATCTCTAATTATAAAACAAAGTTATCAGAGTAGCAAAGAAGTCCTATCTTAATAAGACAATGTGTTACTTAGCGTCACATCTGGATACAAAGGTTTGCATAGGTCAGATGCGACATTGACAGCAAATGAGTTACATTGGGATTTTGTGCAAGTTTTACTACTTTTACTTTGAAGGTGATACTTGAGGTGAATTATTGTGTATCATAATTCAGCTTTGAGTAATCCCTAAATCCATGTGCAACCACAATGTTCGTGAATGGCATTGTGCGTTAAGATTTAGTTAAGACGACATTAGCATTATATACAGTTTTCCAAACCTTATAATTGTCAAAATCACAAGAGTATGCATTTCTCAATAACACCACCAGCTATCCCTGCTATTTGAATAAAAACCACCCAAGTAAAACCGCAAACTGATCAACATGTACAGCTTTCATCGGCTAACTGGCACTACATGACACTACATGACACAACGTTTTATAAGTGCGTACATTTTACATTTATGTTGTGCGTGTTTTTAAAGTCTTTATCACAGCTGAAAAGTGATGCTCGTATAACAATTTCAACTTAATAAAACGTAAAGGTCGAACAAGTTGAAATATAGTGTAAGGCTGCGTTCACATTTATTATCATTTCAGATGTACACATGCATGTGTGGTACAGAAAACAAATATAACGTTATCTGTATTCCGGTCGTGCAATTGTCAAACGAGGTAAATCAGATCCTTTGCAGTGCATTATTTATGCCTTGCTAATAATAAGTTAAATTCGTATAGATAAATCGCTTGACATTTACGACAATGATATAATTATAATAAAACTGGAATGGCTGTTGTAGATATGTGATAACGTGCACAGTGTTACTGGAAATAATCCCGCGTAATAAAGAACGCATTATTGCATGAAATGTATACACATGCAATAAGTTGATGGGAAGATTACAGCTATCAAACATTGATTTTAAACAATGTTACTATTTATTGTTCTCTTCTACAACCTAGGTGTTTTCTCAGTCTTAAATAGGTGTTTTCTCCGCTGGATGTTTTCGTAACCCTTTATTCTATGTGTACACCTTTAACGCCGTTCCAAACAACGTAAACCCAGGTGTGAGTGTGTGAACGTTCGTGCGTGCATGCGTGCGTGTGTGCATGTTTGTGTGTGTGTGTGTTCAGGTTTAATTAAGCATTTAAGTCTTAATTAGTTCATTTTACAGTACTCATCAGCAGTTGTCCTAATCAGGCTTTTTCTTAGTCTCAAATAAATAGGTGTTGTATTGTCTCTATTGGTGGTTTCACGAATGCATAAATTATCATTTCGTGTGTTGTGAATTCCAACTCACTCACTCACTCACTCGTGTGTTGATGTGAGATGTTTCTTGCGCTCAATAAATGAAAGCCACTTAGAACAGGTTCAACAGAATTTTACTATTTGCTGTGTTAACGGGTAAGGGGAAGAAGAGGGGCTTAATTGCGTTCTTTGAAAAGTTGATGTAAGGGACAAGTGGTCAGAACTAAAAACCCGATTGCATATGTGTGTAGGAATTTTTATCCCGTTCGAGAAAAAATCATCTGTTACAAATATTACTTTGGAAGTATGTTGGTAACTTCATGAATCCGATCACTATGGCTTTAACTTTGACTGCAGGTGAACTTGCTTTGCAATCTCTATTATTTTCGCAGCGTTTTCGCTTGGTGTGACTATATTACAACACTTCTCTTGGGATTTGACTCTTGGTATACATGTTTATTAAATACATAATATTATTATGTATATGTAAACCTTGTTGTAAATATATTATTTAAATTTGTCTTCGGGTATTACCAATGGCGTTGACGCGGTAAGAGATCAACGGAAATGATGCTGAATCGAAAAACAAGCATATCCGGTATCCCAATTTAGGAACATAATGGTGACAACTGTATGTTAGACACATCTATACTACACAAAGAACGAACTCAATGTTTGTCGGATTTGCAGTAAATACATGTACGACACAACGTTCATATTGGGTACTGTTATGTGCGGGTAGCTTACACATTGAAGTTGTGATATTTGATATCGAAAAAGCATTAATATCAGCAGTTTGGATACAGACAGAGAAATGCCCCTACTACAGAAATAGTCCATCTAAAAATAGACAGAAAAGACCTTCCAAGATGAGTGACGATTGGTGAATGTTCTGATACGGACACATAGGTATTAATTTTTTGTTTGTTTTGTTTTACTTTTGGTATTTGTTGACAAAACACAGGAAGGGTTGTGACTGTTTATATTACTTGACCATTTTAAACTGAGACTCATCAATTTCCGTTAGCGTTTCCGGCTATATTCGGATGAATTCGATTACCATACATCCCAAGATATGGGTTATGCGTTGAAACCAAAATAGGTCTGAAGTGTGGTACAGTGAAGTACGTTTTTACTTTTATGTTTGTTTTGTATTTTTCAACATGTATATTAATTCATTTTGTTCAAGTTCATGACATAATTGCACATAAAAGCGTCATCCTTCTTCGCTGGCGTGATGCCCCTTCACTGTGCATGTGGTGTCATCAGGCAGGCTCACGGCCTCTCTCTGGAAGTGCATGTAACTGTCTGTCTTCTTCATTTAGCTGATGAGATTGTCGGTGTGATCACACGTATGTCTCCATCTATTTTTGCCAATCTCCTAAAATGCTGCATTCGTCAGATTCAGTAGACCATTGAGTCAAAAACAAGGAAAATGTAATGTAATGTACACACGTTCTTTTCGAAGAAAAACAATCTTCCCGAGGTGAAGCTCGAATCAGCTGCCTTGCCCTCTGTATAGAACACCCTTATCTACTGAGCTATTACAGGGACTGAACAAAATTACATACCGTCAATGGTGAATAATGTTTGAACATTTTTTATCTTCGGAAATCTTTATATGGAACTACGAATATATAGGGAATATGCACGGAGTCTCAGTTTAATCTGGTCGAGTAATACATGCATTTGGTGATGTTCTCACTGACGTTTAATAAAGTAATCTACGTCCTCACAATGTCCTCCCTTTCGGGTCGAACTTACTTTCGTTTAGACCCATGGCACATGCAGAGCGAACGCATATGGAGAAACAAACTGGCTGCGCAGAAACGCTAATAACCAGTAACGTAGATAATATATACAGTGCAAAAAGATTCTTTTCAACAATTATCGGCGTTATAGCTGTGTTGTTTTGTTTACAAAAGAGTAGGAAATAAACTGACAGACGAAGAGTAAAACAGCTGATGCGTCCTCGGCCAAATCCACCAATGCCAAAATACGTGTGTAGTTCCCACAAACTGGCTTTGTACCATTTATTTCATACCCCATATCTATATGTTACCGTAACTGTTTTCTAATGTGTTTTAATGCAATCGATACTATTGTTTTCCTTAAAAGTGTACTAACGACAATGACAGACGGGGAGCAGAAGTTGCTGAAACGCCCCTGGGCCAAATCACCCTAGCTCGGCCCAGCACCTAACTGGTCATAAGGTTGTCCCTGGTTTAGCAGACACTGAGACTGGCACAGTACCATTTTTGAACATGCATACAACACAATCCGTTACTTCATTTAGACGGATTTTACTCGTTCGACAGACTTCGAATCGACGCGTTTTCATATTATCAAATACTTATGATAACACATGTTATCATAGGTTTTTGATATTATATACTTTACAGAGTCATTGATGAAAGTGCATTACTGTCGAAAGCTGTTTAAAGCATTTATTATAATCTGGAAATTGTGGTATACATGTGTACCGTTCTGAAAGAGAAATTATTGGTGATTAAATGTTTTTTGTTGAAACAAGACATCCTTACTTAACAGATCAGACTAAGACCTGGATCAAACCCAGTACTATGAGAAGTAAAGTAATTGTCATTTAGGGACTGCAACTACTTGACCACTAAAGCCCTTTTGATTTGAATGTTATATGTGTGTTATATACAATATATGTTAGTTTAAAATACATCTGGATATAAGCAGCACTTGAGCGGGTCTTTTTCTGTTATATTATAACAATATCTACTACATAGTGTAAAGAAGTCTATAAAATAAAGTGTTTACCCTTACACGAAGTATGCTTTTCCGATATTTGTTCTGTACCCCCCCCCCCCCCCCCCCACACACACACACTAAAAACAAAACCCACTAAAATACATAAAACTTGAGATCACACTATAATTAATAACGATATGGCAAAAGCAGTGTAGTGATTTTACCTTGCAATTCACCAGAATGTACCAAACCGTCTGCCCGCGCCTGCGCGGGCTCTTTTCTAGTTTCATATAAAACAATGGAGACGATTTTAAATTTAGAAGTTATGTGGTTTGTAAGCGACATGCTGTCCTCTCACGACTAAGATCTGTGAAATATAGTACAATGCATATCTGATAAATGTTTCCGGGACTCACAAATGAAAACGATCTTATTTTTAGTCCGCAATGTCCGATACGTCTTTCTACTGGACTGCCACTTTGGTACACTCCCCATGGTAAGTGGTTCTATTATAAAGGGCGCGATTAAAAGGGTTCATCTATCATTATACTGATCGTTGGTCCGAAAAATATATTATCAATAGTTCATACCTATCGTTGTTTGCTTAATTGTTAATGTGCCTCAACCCTTTACTCCATGAATATTCATGAAATACACAATGACAACATGAATATTAATTAGATTAATTGTTATAATAGCATGGAGACAGATACTTTGGTCATGTTACAAACTATAGAATCATATCTACATTATACCATAAGCAAACAAAGCAGTCCCTGATAAGACGGCTCCAAATGTTTGCAAACGCGCATAAAAGGGTAATTACGGTGTAGAGTGTTAAGTCATTTTTGAGATAATAAAAGATCCGGTTACTTTTGTGTACATAACAGAAGTAACCAGATCTGCTGTTTCATACACAACTAGAAACATAAAAATACAAAATAGAAAAGAAGCAACGCAGGAGACGTCGCTCGAATGTGCACCGCATAGGGAACAGTCGTTTACTAATTGTGCTCGAATTAAACTCCGTTACAACGAACGCAACAATGAAACACGTCGCATACTAAATATATACGCAGTTCATTCATTCTTTGAAACCCCTTATCGTGTGTATTCGTGGAATGCCTGTCTTGGATTTGCGTCTTTGTTGCATTATTTGTAGATAACCCTTTACGCGCTGTCGGTGTATATCCGCCAAAATAAAACAAACAGTTCTGGGACGGAACAAATGGCCGAGAGTCCCTTATATACTTGTTTCAAAGTGTTAATTTATATCGCTTATTACATTCAACAATGGGATTAACTAATACAGTTTCATTAATTCGATTCCATTCACGTTTTTGAAAGAAAATCTGTTCTTCTGGTCCAGAAATTGCCTGCAACTGTTGTGCCCTCAAACCTAGCTCCAGGCCCCAGTGGACCGTATTTGCTACTGACCCTTCCAATGTTGTGCTACTGCTTTCCCCTATGGTTTACTGTTTTATTTGGTAAATGTTTTATGTATTGTTGTGCGTTTGGTCTCGATCTATCTTGTGTTCCCTGTATCATGATGTCTAGGTGTCACGCCCTTTTGTGTGTGGCGTTCCCTGTAGAACTTTGTTTTTTTTCAACAAATATAAAAGGTATAATTAATATGTGGTTTTATACGGACTTTGTATAATCTGATTACTACATTCTATTTGATTTCCTTACTTTTAAGTAGGACATGTATGATAGGTGCACAATACTACTGTTTTCTGTATATTCAAGAGAATAAAATACGACATGAGTGTCAAATATATGCAATATTTATGGTGAAAATTACCCAATGGGCAGGTTGAAATATAACACCATCTTTTATATTGATCACCAATAAGATAAGGAAAATGACCACGGACATGCTGTATATAACCTTTTAAATATACAACAACACATGTTAATGCATGCATGCATATTCGAAACCGTTCTAGTAAAATGCATTTTAACTTTTTGAAATGCAAGTACGAGAAGAGACGCGTCATTCCAAATGTACTTCCTCAAATATCCTCTCCTACTGAAGCCTTTTGACGCCTCTGTAGTAAAAATCATTTTTGCAACGGTCGAGGTAATGTTCTATTTATTACAATGGTTTCAAAACTAAACCATTCTATTGTTTCCTTTTCTCTTATAAATGCTCCATTTCGGTAGATATAGTCAAAGACGTTGGAACTAAAATTGTCTAAGGGAGAATGGGTTAATGCCCGCTTTTTTCAAGGTGTGCCGGAGCCTCGTCTGTGACAGGAGTTTAATTTTGATGGAACATTAATTGGATAGTAAATCCAATTAGAATGTTTGTCTGGCTTACGATACTATATCACTTGGCTGGGAAAGGCCAGCGATTTCAGGAAGGACTCTAAATGTAGAAAGACACGTTGCTCAAACATGACTAAATAGGATGTAACTGAAAGAGATGTGGGATGAAAGTTGAGTGTCACGGTGTTGCACCATTAACCCATTACTCAATATAAACGCTATCTACGTCTTTGCCAACAGGGCAGGCCCAGATAAGTCGACTCCTGTAGGAGCGGTCTGATCAGACCCTGTTCTATGTGCTTATTGAATGAAATAGATATGACTACAGTTTCTGTCACGACCAAATATCCCGTGTTCATGTGGCATTAACCCGTCACTTGCTGAATTTTAAAATACATTTCACATTCTTTACCCATGCTCTGTTGTATAATTATATATATCGTCACTGTGTACAAGTATATCGCTGTGCAATCACTGCTGTGGAGTGCACTGGTTGCACAATCAACTTGTAAATAGTGCAGACCCTGATGAGACAGCTCCTACAGGAGCTGTGCCATCTGGGTCTTCACTATTTACCGGTAGGTATATTGACGTGAATAGCAAGCGAAAGGTTAACAGTTAATCTAATAGATAGCCATGACGTCGTCATTTCTTTCATCAATTGTCATGGAGTATGAAATTAAATCAATCAAATAGCAATGACATTTAAAATACAGTCAAACCTGTCTTAAGTGACCTTCAGTGGGAGAAAACAAAGGTCACATAAGACAGGTAGTCACATAAGACAGTCATGCAGTTTTTCCTCCAATTTTATAACTTCATTTCAGTGGTTCTATATTATAAAAGTGAACATAATTATGCATGTGTCTTTTGAATAAACTACACATAAATGGAATAGATGTTACTTGTTCTAAATAATAGTAATAACCTTGGACATTTAATATTTGATAGTTTTATATACAGTGAAACCTGTGAAAACTGGACCCCTTCGGGAACAGATCGATCGTCCGGTTTTCAGAGGTATCCGGTTTTTTCAGATTCGAAATTTTGCCGAGAAAACCAGCAAAAAGTGTGTGCACTGTTCAGTTTTAATTCACCCATCCTTATGAGTTTCCTAATGTGAAATTAGATGTAACAAATATTTGACTGATCTGAATTACGACAAAAGTAAGAGGAGACATTTTTTACAAAAGAAAGTAAGAAAAAATGAACTGTACAAATATTCTATACTGACTTTTGGTGTTGCGTATGTATTCCTCAATTCCGTGGACATAATAATAATACATGAGTGTGTGTGTGTGTTTGATTCACTTCCAGCACCATATACACATCTGTAAACGACTAAACGTGTAACCCATCTTGTTTGGGTTTTTTCACTTGTGTTACAGATAGGTGTGGTGTTTCTCACCAGGCTTAAATGACCCTTTTAACCCTTAATCTGCTTGCTGCGAGCGTTATATCATATATGCAAACAAACTGGATCCGGATGAGACGCCGAGTAACTCGGAGTCTGATCTGGATCCAAGATGTTTGATACTCAGTCAACATTTCTGCAAGAAATATAAGCGAATTTGTGAAGTTTTAATAAAGAAGCATGTGCAAACTTTCGTAACAGGCAAAGGGTTACAGGATGTAATACCTCCATTCCACTGGGCGGCTTTTCCACTGCGCTCATGGCGATCATGGCGCTTCTCCAAAATCTTCCAAATCGCCGCAGAAGCGCCGTCATGTGCCTAATTTTGGGACTTCGGCATTTCTAGTACGCTTATAGTACGCTTCAATAACGATCTCGCTGCGCTGTTTACGATCCTGTCGCGATGTTGCTGCGCTTCTACGACGCTTGAGGTCTATCCAAGTCGCTTCTACTACGCTTCCACTACGACACGGAATTTCGGGCTACGCTTCTTCTACGCTTAATACGTTGCTGTTACGACCTTGCATCGACCTAGGCGCAGGAGCTGCACTTCTGTTGCGCTTTTGGATATTTCTATATAAAATGGGTGATTAAACTGATTTCGAAGTAGTTGACCATCATCCTTCGAAGAAAATTGATCAAATTGTTTTGAAGACCAAGATCAAGAAAAGCACAGTGTTGGGCCTGATCTAGGTCTTCTTTTTGCTAAGTCTTTCATTGGGTGACTCAATCATTAATGTGCAATATCTATGTAAGAAAAAACGATCTTATAAATATTTATTAGCTACATTTTTAAAATTTAACCTTTTTAAGAAATGTTTTTGCTTTGACAAAAACTGTAGAATCATATCGATATCATGTTATAAGCAAACAGAGCAGACCCTGATCAGACGGCTCCAATAGGAGCTTCTGATCTGGGTCTACTCTGTTTGCAAATGTGTGAAAAAGCATTTGTATGCGGACAAATATCTCGGCGATTTTGCTGCGATGCGACTGCTATTCCGCTACGTTACTCACGCTGCGACTTGTATATTACAATGTCAGTTTAAGATTATCTTTACGGTGTTTATGCTACGCCAATTTGTATTATTCGGTTTAAATTAAAAACATATGCCAACGAATATCCAGGGAAACATATCTCAAACAAACAAAGCAGATACTCTTAACGAATATTTGGTTTGTAATAGTAGCTTCAAAAACCGTCATAAGTAGATATCAAGCTCTGAAAAAAATAGTTTGTTATTATAACACATGTATGTTTATTCAGAAGAAATATTTATCACTTTAAGTGGTTTAATCTTTATATTCATTTTATTATCATAACACATATTCGGTCATGGCATTATTCATCATCATCATCACAATCATTACAAAAAAATAGTCACAGTCACAACTAGAGGTTTTTGTCACAAAAACGGATGTCTCCCCTCTAATAAAAACAATATGTAAAGGGAAATCACTAAAAATGTTATGGACTTGATGATTGATACTTCCCCTCATTATGCGCTTTCCACACCACATTTTTCAAGAAGAAAATGATAACAGCTAATAACTCCATAAATGAAATGTCATTCCAATAGCATCAGTCGAACAGGAGTTATTGATCGGACAAACATGTAACAAAGGGCAATAACTCCAAAAGTATTGAAGCCAGAGTTATGGCCCTTGTTCATGACACTTTCTCTCATCATGCTCTTTCCATGTATGAAGTTTCAATACAATGGCAAGAGCCATGTAGGAGTTATCATCCGGACAAGAAAGCGTTAAACAAATGTACAAGGGGCAATAACTCTCAATTTATTGAAGCCAGAGTTAAGGACCTTATGCATGACACTCTCTTATCATGATCTTTCCATGTATGAAGTTTCAATCCAATGGCATGTGCCATATAGGAGTTATCATCCTGACAAAAAATTGTGATTTTTTAACAAAGGGCAATAACTCCAATATTAGTGAAACAAGAGTTATGGCCCTTAAGCATGACACTTTCTCTTATCATGATCTTTCCATGTATGAAGTTTCAATCCAATGGCATGAGCCATATAGGAGTTATCGTCCGGACAAAAAAATATGAAAAAACATTACAAGGGCAATAACTCCAATATTAGTGAAGCCAGAGTTATGGACCTTGTGTCTGACACTTCCTTTTGTCATGATCTTTCCATATATGAAGTTTCAATCCAATGACATGAGCCATATAGGAGTTATCGTCCGGACAAAAAATTGTGATTTTTTTACAAGGGCAATAACTCCATTATTAGTGAAGTCAGAGTTATGGACCTTGTGCATGACACTTCCTCTTGTCATGATCTTTCCATATATGAAGTTTCAATCCAATGACATGAGCCATATAGGAGTTATCGTCCGGACAAAAAATTGTGAATTTTTTTTACAAGGGCAATAACTCCATTATTAGTGAAGCCAGAGTTATGGACCTTGTGTATGACACTTCCTCTCGTCATGATCTTTCCATATATGAAGTTTCAATCTAATGGCATGAGCCGTATGGGAGTTATCGTCCGGACAAAAAAGTGGTTTTTTTTTACAAGGGGCAATAACTCCTATATTAGTGAAGCCAGAGTTATGGACCTTGTGCATGATACTTCCTCTCATTATGCTCTTTTTATATATGAAGTTTCAATCAACTGGCATCAGACATATTGAAGTTATCGTCTGGACAAAAAGTGTGACGGACAGACAGACGGACAGACGGACAGACAGACAGACAGACAACTCTCACGAAAACAATATGTCTCCCCCATATAAATATGGAGGGAGACATAATAATCACCAGCAATACCAATGTGTTTCATTTAAATAATGAGGTTTACCTTCACTCTCATCAACATTTCAATCTGCATCATAATATGTTCCGCTATAAGTAAATCGCGTAAGAATATGCAAGTTAAATACAGTACGAAACCTGACCATTTGAAAGAGAATTGTGGTTTTGTTACAACCTACATATATGTATTTGGCTACTTCTGTATTTATGATAAGTAAAGAGGTAACGAAAACTTGCAACTATTGCCAACACTTGTTAACGTCACTCGAATAATATTCATTATTGGCAGTGGAATATAATTTCGATGTTTTCAGTTATGCAAATTGAATACCGCTTAAGCTGGTCCTAGGGGCATGAGTAGTGTTGCTCTTTTAACAATTGCTCATGAACATACCTCAATAAAACCGAGTCTGCATTTTTCTCGTTTTGTATTTCTGTTTTTGTTTTTTGAATGATCTCCTACTTTCAGAACTTTGTCAAAGTGACAAATCAATTTTAAAATATCGCTATGATCTTTCAGATAGTTTTTGTGTGTATAGCTGTGTTCTAAGTGGCTGGGACAACGCACAACATCGATATTCAAAACTGACTTTTATAAACGTGTATACGATGAATCATCTCAGATCCGAGTCAACGCTATCATTGAGAATATTTGACAGACATGCTGACTACAAATAAAACAATTTCTAAAACCATGTCATTAGTTACTGTCATTTGTATGTAATGTTGAACATGTATACACGGTTAACGTATTGGTTGCAGAATATCTACAGTGGAGCAGTCCATTGCCGTTTAAAGATATAATCCATTCACTATGTAGTGATAAAAATGTTTAAATGACAAACGTTGCACACCCTGATCAGAGGGATCCTAAAAGAATACACCGTTTGCAAATAACTAATACGTTAAAGACAACGTGGTTAAATTACCGGTTTACGTGTTCCATCGTATCATACACGATCCCAATTATTCAACAAAATGCAGTGAAACCGCTCTAAACTGGACGTTCAATTAAGTATTAATATCGGTCTAGGATACCGGTGACAGCTTAATGCAGGGTGGAAGTACTGCAGAAAGCTCTTCTAGGAGCTTTCGGTATGACTTTCATCCAGCATAAAACAGCCACCTGCCTAAAAGTATGTTATTTTTTCCTACAAGAATTCCGGTTTAGAGAGGTTTTGCTGTACCAAAGACGTCTTACTGCAGTTCATGGCGTATCGGTAGTTAAGAGTTAGGCAAATGTAAAGACGGAGTAATGTGATTACAGCTGGTTGCCCTGCAGACATACGTCCAATTATGCGACAAATTAGTAAAACCTGAACACACCAGTGAATTCCTGCTGTTTGATTTTCACAGCATTTTGTCCCTCAAACCGGAGTCTTCAAAAGGTCGTACTTATTGAAAAAAACATCTGGATATTTAGTTGATCAGCCTATATTTTTACTGGTTCGTTGTAAAGGAGATTGGCAAAGTGTATAGCATTTTATTCCAAACATTCACGAAATTTCAGTAAATGCATGCATTGGAATCTTATTCAAGCTTTACACTCCTTGCATTAGCATTGTCTGACATGTAAATTTGATTGCATTGATATATAAATAGCAAACGTATAAGCCTGTATTAATGACGCCATTGTGTGTTCTCGATTCAATATATGCATGTCTGTCTACATTTTCAACTGATTAATTTTTAGTTTATGGTATTCGTACAATAATTGTGAAACTAAATAGCTGAAATTTGAAATTCATTTCTCGAGGAATGTCTAGATCAATTTATCAGAACTTCTCCGCCTCCACGTAATCTGTCACTGCAAAGCCAACTCAGCTAATACGATCAGACATGTTACACTGCTGAAGCTAATGGGTGAGTTTTGGTTTTGTTGCAACACAGTGCTAAATAGATCTTGTGGCACCGGTTAAAGATCATTTAAAATTCCAATACATGCTTAATATTCACGTACACAATATATATAATGAAAAGGGAACATGGAACATTGTAGCCATTTAGAAACGAACGAAACATATATATAATATCTAATTCAATTAGCTAACAAAGCAGACCTTGATCAGAAGGTTCCACTAAGAGCCGTCTGATCATGGTCTTCTCTGTTTGCAAATGCGTGTAAGGCGCTTATATGATGGAAAGAGTTAAGACGTTAGCAGACATAGTTCGATTAATCCCTCTTGTTACCAAACAGAGACTTCTGTAAATCCATAAAATCCTCTTTCCATTGAATTCTTTCCAGAAGGGATATGCTGGAGAATAAACAAATACTCTGGCTAAGTATGAAGGAATGTGGATACATTAACTTCCTAATCACTCATATGGTGAAATGTTTTATCACCCTAGGGGTGGGGGTTAAATTTTCATCAATGGATTTAAACTTCATGGTTTACTAAAAAACAATATTTGCGATGGGTCATTTACAAGTCATTTACAACAGTTTTCTCGGTATATCATAACATGGTGGCACAGTAGACTGTCCCATGGTATGGAGTCCACTTGTTTTATAAAATGATACATCACAATAAATGGATTCCTTAAGTGAGAACATTTTCTCCGCTGTAGACAGTGTAATGGGCTCGGAAAGTGTAGGAGATAGCGTTAATACTAATGTCTTACGCCACATATCCTAATGTACTTTTACTACACCTTAACCCTTACAATGCTGATGTTTCAAACTTATTGTGAATATTTAAAGAGTGTTCTTACGGCAAGTGTAACATGGTCAACAGCGCATATCATGACGAGTGGCTTTCTTTAGGAACCCTTTCATCTAGGTCTACACCGTTTGCAAATAAATAAGTGACTCGTGTCCCACACTGTAAGCATTAAGGTTGTCATCTAGCTTCTAGAATACAACTGTGTTTTTTATATTTTGTCATCATATGGTTGTGGCATTCATCAGCAGTCGCAATATGGTTTGTTAACTTTGAAAGGTACTGGAAATACTGATCAAGTGTTGTCTGTCTGACACAGCAGCCGGAGTTAATATGGGACTTACACACACTCATCTTTGAAGTTATAAATATCATTGAACGAAACAACTACACCAAAAAATTGATGTCACGGTTGATCCTTGCTATACAATGGGCATCGGCAAGCATTTTTAACTAATACCTGAGGGATTTAGGGGCTGTTCATTATCCTAATTCATGACTGAAATAAGCATACAGTCAAATCTCGATTATTCATTTGGTATAGAAGAATTTAGATACTTTTAGGCAGGTGGCTGCTTAAAGCATAGTGAAAATATATTCTGAAAATGGGTGATCCCTCGAAAGCAAAAGAAGAAATGCAAAAAGAGAAAATTGCAGACTCGGTTTTATTGAGTCTGTTCATGAGTAGTAATTAAAAGCGCAACACTACTCACGCCCCCCTAGCACCGGCTTAAGCAATATTCAAAGCCATGCAGAAAACTCATAGTGGAACCTTCTGTATGACTTTTACCATGCATTAAGCTGGTACCTGTCTTAAAGATCGATAATGATACGTGTTTTAGTATTCGAATATTCAAGTTGTGGGGTTTTATCATTTTCTGACAAACTGATGTATATGCAATCGATTTTTATTATTTTTATGGTCATATGACGTCTTTAGATATGTTTTTAGCCATTTGAATGATGTAGGTGTTTTGCGAAAATTTGCTTCATTTTATGAGTTCAACGTCAAGTTGACATTGTTTGCACGTCGTTTTATATAACTAACCTTCCGATCTTATTCGCCTGTAGTAAACATAAAATATGACAGTAGTTACAACTACACATTTATCCAGATCAAAAGAATAGTTTTATTCTGAGTGTTTAAATTCGTCTAAAATGAAGGTGAAATCACTGTCTCGGTACTGGACAAGTGGCGTCCTGGTTTGCGACGCTCAGGTATATACGGACAACATTGTAAAGGTATTGTTGTCTCGTATTACTTGAGCCACCTGGTCCTATTATAATGGATAATGTGACAGGGATTTCATCTTGCACGGAATTCCTGATGTTGACCTCGCGTTGGTCAGACCCGGCTGACCGCTGCTACTGTGCCTCGCTCTTCCCGTCTTATACAGAAGTACTGGAACTTGCTGTAAATATGTCAAAGGAAAAAAAAACACGTTATGAATTATAAGGTGCCGAATATCTCAGTATCTGATACCGCTCGACGTTTCTTGAAAGCTGCAATATAAACGGCGGCAAATGACAATAGTAAGTTTACACACTACATGTACACGTAATTACTGTTTGTAGGTAATTCTACCGTAATGGGAAATGATAGCTTTCCCAATATATGAGATCCTTTAAGAGGTGAGTTTGAGCATTATTAAAGTTGATCAAATTCCTCCAATTCAAATAACGATCAAAAGTTTTTGAGTCATATACATTTAATGTCATCTAAAATGACATCTAAAGGTATTACCTAATTCCATGCATTTGCTTAAACAGTGGTGCGAGGTAACTCTTCCAGTTTCTCCACAGTTTCTAACGCATTGGAACAAATGAATTGTCTCAGTATTAATGAAAAATTTTTACTCCACAAAGTTAAATTCATGTACAAATCTTTCAAAGGGTGTGCCCCTAATTATATCTCTATTTTACTCCACAAAGTTCAATTCATGTACACATTTTTCAAAGGGCATGTCCGTCATTATATCTCTAATATGTTTAAAAGTGCTTAGCAATTATTTTTTTAAATTTAAAGTCTAACTGCAAATAATTAAATGTTGTGATGCATAGTAGACGCTGTTAAAGTATCTTGTCCAAATCTATTGAAATGGTTTGATTGCATTATTGAAATGGCGTAATTACTGCACTGGACACATTGTTGTTTATTGATATGTTCTGTGATTGTTATTTTTGCTCATAAATGTATGAAATGTACCGATTTTAAATGAGGTCCTCGGGGTGTAGATTAGCCATTTGGCTAATCCGAGCTATAAAGTATTGTATTCATTCATTCATTTAGATTAATTAGGTGATTTTAAAGCCTTTCATTCATTCATTCAATTCGTCATACACTTTGTGCATACAGTTTGGATCCAGACGAGACGTTGAATAACTCAACGGCTCATCAGGTTCAATCAGTTTACACTCTAACTGCATTTTTCTAAATGTGAAGCAGAGGACAATTTATTTTAACTAATACTGAGCAAAAGTATGTTCTCGTATTTATAGTTATGACAGCATGGGTAACTGACGTCACAAATATGTGGTTTTAATAGCGCGTGCATTCATCCACCTGGGTCGGGGTCAAATGGCATTTAAAAATGCTTTTCATTTTTTTGTGCAACACTTAATATATTATAGCTTTATATTAACTATATGGATGCTCAGGTGGTAAATCAAAACTATTATAACAGATTGGATCCAGATTAGACGCCAGGTTACTCGGAGTTTTATCAGGATCCAAATGGGTGTCCTTAAAGAATATATCTACAAATTGAAGCAGACAACACTTATTAATTATCCAGACGTAACATTACTGAATTTCTGACCATTTATTTCTTATGCATATAGATCTGTGTTTTACTGTTTTGTATTTTGTATGGAATGCTTTTGTTTGAGGGCCTCGAGGTAGATTAGTCATGACTAATTGACCTACTCTCGTTAAATAAAGTATTCCATTCATTCATTCATTCACTCCCATGCCAGGTACCGGATGGCTTCGTTGGGTGTAGAAGACTTCTGTACCACATCTCCCAGCTGGTCTATCGTGTCTACGTTATCTAGAGCGCCTGTAGTAACAATTGAAAGTCTTATTTCAGCGTTGTTACTGATACAAGATATAGAATACCGTTTATTCGCAGTGTAATAGAATCTACATATTAAAAAAATCATGAATAATACTTTCTTGAAGTCCAACTAGTGCAAATATGTAGGGTATCAAAATCAGGTCCGATATCCGCAAAAGTGTTACATTGTAGATTCAGACTGTTGTAATACGATCGCAACTTAAAGTTGGGATCGTCGTACATTAAAGATAATAATTTCAATTTTATAACAATGTCACATCTTTGAAGGCAAACCATGATTATATTCGGGTTGATCTAGATCTAATTATCGAATAGATATCTACGCGTTTCATTTGTTGCATGTTATGTAGATTCAAATAGAGTAATGAAAATTTCTGGCATAAAACATTTCCAACACCCGGTATTATTTTCAACCAGAACATGACGCCATAAATGCAAACAAACACTGTGTATTTCAATGCGTTTTCAACATACTACATCCATTTTATATAGTCTTATCATGTAAATATAGGAACATAAATATCTTACCTCTAAGTCACTGTCCATTTGTTATCAGTTTAAAGCTTACAATCTTTTAACAATTAAACCGCAGTTAGTGATTGCCCTACTTTTCCATCCAATCAACGAGCCGCATTCTTGATATTTTTCAGACTCTAATTCTCATAAATTTTATAATATGGAAAAATAGTCAAACAGGGAGAGCCACACACGGAATGACACCGCATCAAACACCATCTAACGAGAAACGGTAAAGCCACAAGACAAAACATAACAGGACGCATATCAAGACGAAACACACTAAACATTAAGCATATTAAAAAACAAAATTGACCGTAGGCTGAAAGCAGGAGTGCCGCCTTGGAACGGCCAGCAGCCAAAAGCAATAAAAAAGGGCTACTGGGGGACTTGAACCTGGTTTACGGGTACCCAACCTCGTCCTTATCCCACTTTCACCAAAGTCAAAATGTAAATAAAATTCCCCCTCCAGACAACACCACAACATGCGTAACGATGTATGCCAAAATGAAAATGATTTGAAAATGAACGCTATTAGAAGTAAACAAGCGACGTCATCATGTAAATGACGTCATAATTTAAAAGTACGGGAAAACTATTTGAAACACTTCTACACCGACATTTAAAAGATCAATCGCAAGAAAATACAATTACCAGTGGATATTAATCATACACAACTGTTTTGTTTGAAAAAGAATAAACTTGACATCGTAGGCATGTACTCGATGACTATTCAGGTCAGAGCAGCTGTGGAGTAGTCATTTGGGGTACGACAGAACTGGCAAAATACAAATATCTAATTTCCTCCCTCCGTAAACGGGTTTCAGAGGGAATCTTCATAGAGTATTAAGCCTTTTCCGTCGTCGCACAAGCAAAGAAATCGACTCTATCTTTCGAAGACGAACTGGAAAGTGCGCATACGCAACAAAGCTCCGCCCACGACTAGAAAAAACGAACAAATTATGTTATGACGTTAACGACACGCGAACGAGTGTACGCGAGAGTGTCCATGTGTATAAAACATGGAGAGGAAGACTATGTAAACAACTGAGAGGCAGAATTGGGCTGTCGTGGACTAAACTGGACAAATAAATCACGAAACACCCCACCTGTTGAAGCAGGATTATTGAAAAAGGACTAATGTAAATACGCAAATAAATCAGGAAATAAGTACAAACCTGTATTTAAAACCGTAATCCGTTCAACAAAACGTAAACATTCAAACCTGAAATCTGTTTAAGCCTTTACTTATTTATTCTTATTCCAATATTCTGCCCATAATTGATGTTTAATATTAATTAAGCTGTATTTCTATATGGAGTTTCGGTGGCATTGAAGATTTAAATTTGTGAAAACCGAGTAGACCCTGATCAGACAGCATATAAGCTGTAAAAGTTGCTGCCGGCCATTATTATTTGGACTACATAAATTTGTGTAAAAAATGTTTTACCCACAGATGGGGATCATTTGACTAGGCCTACGCGACACAGTCAAATAAGGCAATGTTTACAAGAAAAAAGCGCGAAACCAGTTTCACTGTGTAGGATTTTCAAAACATAAACACGTGAGAGTTTTAATTTTAACGACGTTTGTTTGATTGGTGGGTTTTGTGAGTTTCGCTCGCGTTACCGACCGTCTTATTTTCGAAGACTGCAGTTTATAAGCTCTAGCCTATACTTTTTGAAATCTCTGTGGCATTGGCCAATCCGAGCTGGTTATTCAGTGTTTCCTTTTTCGTGAAGACTGGATTATTGCCGCGAAATGCATTTTGGCGGCAATAATCCAGTCTTCTCGTGAAGAAAATTTGATTGGCTGACTATCGTTTCTGACAGCTTAAAACATAGACTCGGCACGTGGACAGCACTAGCAACCGTGACGTAGTGATGTACACAGTGACGTAAATTTGGAAACAATAACCCTTATTTGGATCTAGTGAACATGTTTTATGATTAACCTTTTACTCCACAAATATGTCGTTTGTAAATAGTGTATAGGAGCCGCCTTATCAGGGTCTGCTCTGTTTGCTTATTGAATAATATAAATCTGATTCTACAATTTCTGCGTTGGTAAACATTCACGTGTTAATATGCCATTTTAAAGATTAGGCTGATTAATATTCATGACGTTATCATTTCTAAGATGAGTATTAATGGAGTAAATGGTTAAGCGAACACTAAGGAACATTATCCCTTTACCTGGTAATATCGGCATTTTCAGTAAGTGCCTACAGGAGTTGTCTTATCAGGATCAACTGTGTTGTTCATAGAATAATAAAGCTGATTGTATTTAAACCGCATTTTTAATAAAAACATATACAAATCTACTGACATAATGATGTACACAGTGGCGTGGTGGGTGGTTTAAATCATCCAAACAGAAAATTCCCCAAATTTCGCCGCGGTCAGACATTTTCCGCCAAATAGCAGAAGTAAAGACAGTGACGTAGATTTGGAACCACTATGCCTTATTTGGATGTAGAGGTCGGTTTAAATCGGTTAGACTGCAACAGACAAGTCTTCATGAAATAGACGGGCTTCGCTGTCGCTCCGCCTTAATGCAGTCTAACATATATAAACAATGCATCACTTCCGTCTTTCAGTGTGGGAAAATGTGTAAAAATTATGACGTCAACTTTAATAGATCGTAACGTCATTTCGTAGGCGATGTCACTATTACAGGTTTTGTCATGGCACTCCTCATATAAAAGGTAAATTTTCCAATTAATGTTGACAGTGCATAATGTTTTCAACACGTTTAATGATTTTAACCCAATGAGTGTATGAGAAGTCTACTAGAATTTTCAAACAGCGTCTAGAGGCATCCGATCAGAGTCCGCATCGTGTGTGGTTTAAATTATTCTCGCAAACTATTCTCATTCACGCATTTGAGGATTAAGGTTTACACTTAGGCACTTTCTTTCGACGTAAATTCTTAAAATTCAAATGCTCGAGTCTTCTTGTCTAAATACCAATCTAAATGAGTATCAAAGTATTCCCAAATCTGATCTGGACCTACATTGTCAAGCATCAAGACATGCAATATGTTGTTATAAAAACAGCGTGCCAAAATACAAAACTTGTAATTCATGCATATATTTCGGTTGAGGTATAAAAACAAGCCCGAGGTTATAAAACTCTCTGTTGGAGCATCTGGTTGTTGTTTAACACCTTGTCTGATTAAATAGGGTTTATTCCGAAGGCTTATGTTACCCATATAACATCAAATCGCACATGTTCCATGCTAAACGTAATGCATACTAATTAGTGTCGGTTATAAACGTTGTTAAATATTGTACTTTTATTTACTCTAGTTTTCTTCAAAACAATAATCGATTACGTGCGGCTGAGGTTGCAGATGAAGCAATATGCGGCTACACACATAATTGTTATTGTCAGAAATAAGCTTTTTTTCCGCAAGCGTACTAACATACAACCATGTAGAACCCCAGCATGGAACCTAACTATAATGTTCTAGGTCACTGAACATTATTTTGGCAAATTATAGCAGTTACTATGAAGAAACAACACTACATTCAAATAATGTAGATATGTTGATTTTACCATCTATATATCACTTCCATATACATCTGATAAATGAATAACCAATAGCCAGTGTGACGCAGAAAATAATCAGCCAAAGATATACCTCAGCAAATGGTATTGCAATACTGAACTAACAGTCATATAATGCGAAGGAATATCAATGGATATAATAATATCAAATAAAAATGTCTTACCTCCCTTGAACATTATTACATACACTACACATCCACACATACGAGGGTCTCGACACAGTGAAACCTGGTTCACTCGATTTTTCACTAAAACAATTGACATTTTATGCATGCGGTTGCTTAATGCAAGGTTAACGTAATGCAGAAATCTCCTAGAAGAGCTTTCTGTCCGACTTTAACCCTGCATTAAGCTGACACCTGTTGTAAAAACACTTTATAATACTTGTTTGATATGTCGAGTTATCAGGATTTTGCTGTATTTATATTCCGGACACAAACGAGATATATTGAAGAGCTTTATTTTAATTTTTGTTCATCAATACTTTCTCCAAGCTACCCTTAATTATCTAGTGAAAGTATCACCGTATCTCTAATTGGCGGATTTTTCCGATACTGAGCAAATATTATATGATACGCTAAAATGTTCACATGCCCAAATGTAAATTTATTGTATAAATGTCATGAAAACATAGTTTTGGAAATCAAAACCGAAAGCATGTATATTACCGTCACATCAATTGCAGTCCGATATCGTTCCGACCATTATCGTTCCGACCATTGTTGATAAGCCATTATCTCGCCTGAATGTGGTCATATTTACTGGAATTGTGCCAGAAGTCAAATCAAATGGAGTACCAATCAATCACATCGCTTGTACTTGTAGACGAACGTAAACATTTCAGACTAGACCTTAACGTGTAGTCGGCTTCGGTGTCAATTTGCTCAATGCAAACAGTTATTCAGTTAATCATTTACATACCCTTTGTGATAACGTAAGAGTTACATTGTTATGTATATTCACATTGACAGCATGCTCTTTGATCAATCATAATCTAAATAGTTACCAAAGGTAAAACCAAAGTGCATGTGCTCGTTACAATAGATCATAAAGATGCATATAGAGAAACGTGTTTCATTTATCCTCAATAGCAACCGATGTATTAACACATGGTCGCATTTCACCATTACTGTAAGGAATTAATATGGACTGCTATCGATGTCTCACGAGACCCCATGTTAATTAGCTTAAGTAAAGCAATTACCTACCATGCCAGTAAAAGTACAATTCACTTTTGGTGTTTTTTTGGTTGATTTGCTTTAACTTTTTGTTTGTACCCTCATACGGTTTGCGATAGGAATAGGATACAACTAGCTAAATGCAATAAATGAGGTCATTAATGAAGCTTTTACATATTATTCAAATTGGCAATCAGGAAATATATCGCTGTCGTTTTGCATGTAAATCGTTTTACTGTGATATTTAAGGATATGTATAAATTGACTTGTCTCTCAAATTTGACAAAACCAGCTGACCGTATTAGTTCAAACATAAACTATAAACTAAAAAACACTCACATTTTATTGCATTGTTCTATTGTCAAAAGGATATTGAGTACGAAATTATGCGATTTATTCAACACAATTTTAGTACTCAACATCACTGGAATTTTGCTGCAGACCTGAGTGCTATTGTATCATATAACTTTTGAATCTCATTAAACTTACATATTTCTTATTTTGACATATCAGTGCCTAAACATCTATTTCAAAACGTTATGCTGCGGCAAAATAACGCATGCTCTATAAAGTATTACCACATATAAGTTGATAATACTTCATTACTGGATTGATGTACCAGTCTGGTTTGGGGCAACCCTGAATTGTTTTATAGATACCCTATCCTATAACATACCAGACTGATTGCAAAATAGTCTGCATCAACGCCGAAATGTAATACTTTCGCTGCCAATGTCTCATATGTGATTAACTATGCAAACATATTAGATTCAGATTAGACGCCTAGTAACTCGGCGTCTCATCAGGATCCAAACTTTTAGTTACTGTGACTTTATTATAATAAAATTATTTTGTTTTTAAAAAATGTAGCAGACGTCAAAGATAGCAGACGACATAACTTGGTAGCGAAATAGTTACAGTTACGAATGCGAAAACATTGCAGGAAGATTGCTGTGTTAATCATTGTCCTCCTAGAAACTAGTGTCTGCTCAGTCACAACGTCTGATATGATGTCTGTTTCACTTAGATCCAATTCCTATATGCATGTAGAACTTGATTGTCTGAGTGACAAACAACTTGGACTTGGTGTCCCATCTAAATATAATCTGTTTGCAAACGTGACCAACTGCACCTGTGCGAATCTTGCAGCCGGAACAGCACCATGACAAACAAGAACAGCAAATGTATATAAAAAATTAAAGGATACGCACAAAGACATAACAAACAGACAATAGGATGAGATAGAAATACCGTCTTGGAATGGTCAGTGACAATTGTCAGTGGAGGTTTAAACTCGTTCAGGACGCCCAGCCTCATAATTATTCCATCTCCACCCTAAACGACAAACAGTGTAAATAACATACCCCCTCTCCGATTAATCTACAACAACCTCGATGGCAAAAACAGTGGTAAATTGCATGTAAAACGAAAACACATTTAAGTGATAGAAACTGGTTCCAGTGTATATCGCTATTGTACCTAACTTTGGAGATGGAAATTGATAAACTCTAGAAAAGTAAAGTAAAGTACCTAGTTATAGTCTACTTTCAGTCCGAATGACCGCTCAGCCGACTGTACATTTACTCCCCTGGTCATTGAGTCATTGGCCTACAATATTGAGCACTGCTAACATATGGCGCAATCATGCAGCCGCAGTACCGGCGAGTGCAGGTACCCATTTTAACCCCTGGGTGGAGAGTATGTGCGGGTGGGAGACACGGAAAAGAGTCTCTGAAATTTCCGGGTGGGACCGGGATTTGAACCCCGGACCTCCTGACTGATATTCAAGCGCGTTACCACTAGACCACCGCCACCTACAAAAGTAATAAAGGTTACGACTAAAACGAGATACAAAGTACAAATATTTAGCATCCTCCTTTCGTGTCCGAAAATGAGAGAGTGCGTCTTCATTGAGTTATATGCATTTGACATAGTAAGGGATATGTTGATGGTATTCATAAGCGAGTTAGTGGGTTGTGTTTTACCATCAGCAGTACTATATAAGTTATAAGGAACCTTGTAAGGAGAATGTTGCTGGACACTGATCGCATTTCATAATTGAAATAATGTAACGAATGTTTTTAGAAATTATGTTTCTAGTTATAGTAATTGAATACTGCTTTCCACTTGACCTGTATAAAAGCGACAATAATTATGAACAGTGTCGATGCACAACTGGAAGGTGTTCCGTTTATCCAAGGCTAATCACTCTGCATCGGTCGCACAAACAGGTTTGTACAAATATACACCATGAAAACATTTAACCCGTCGCTTACTATTCACGCCAATATACATACCTGTAAATAGTGAAGCCCCAGATGAGACAGCTCCTGCAGGAGCTGTCTCATCAGGGTCTGCACTATTTACAAGTTGATTGTGCAACCAGTGCACTCCACAGCAGTGATTGCACAGCGAAATACTTGTACACGGTGACGATATATGTAATTATATAACAGGGCATGGGTAAAGAAGGTCAAATGTATTTTAAAATTCAGCAAGAGAAGGGTGTATGTGTTTTGGTGATTGTGGCTTTTTGTGTGTGGCTTTTCCTGTTTGGCTTTACTACTCTTTCATTAATACTTCCCCAAAAGTTACCTGCATCAAGTAACAATAATTAAAGCAACAGAAACTAAATGAATCTACTAGAAAACGAACCTGTATCTAGTTTCTGAATGGATACAGGAAAATCATTGATGCAAAGCATCAAAAAGCGCCTATTACTAAATAATAATCAAACCTTATTTTATGTAATATTTAAGAAATGTCAACAAACTGTCTAAATGTTTTAGATCTACTCATAATTCGTTTTATTTTACAAGCAAATCATGTCAGTTTTATTTGCTGCTCCTCGATGCATTAGTGTCTGCCGGATTTTATTAATGCTACCAGATCCACAGGCTGTGACGCAACTGGTTTGGTCTTTATTTGGCAGACATAACTATTTTTATTCTGGATAATGTAACGCTCACAATTTTTTGAATATGAAAACTGGGGAGATGTCGAGAATACTTATGCCCTGTTAAGTGTTTCCTTATAAAGGACACAAATGCATGCAACCAACTACCTGTCAACCAACTGCCTAGTGTGGCACTTATAGATTTAAGTCACTATCTCCGAGTAACTAGTAAGGTCATATGTGAGTGAAAGTATTTCTTCGGGTTATTGTCTTAATTATCACTTTAGAATAAATATGTGGCGTCGGCTGCAATACATCGATTATACGGGTTAAGGTAAGACATGTATGCTGTTCAGTTGTATGTGTGTTTATTTTTGTAATGGTTTATTTCAGGCGCTGTCCGTATCAAATAAATGCTCTTAATTGACATGTGATTGAGAGAGAGAGAGAGAGAGAGAGAGAGAGAGAGAGAAAGATTGTATGAAAATTCGGAGACTAGCGGGTATGACCATGTGTGCAAGCATATAAACAGTGGAAAGCTTAATCAGTTCAAATGTATAATATGAAGACAATGGACAGAGATTCTTTATTTTAAAATTCTTCTCAATAATAATTGTTTTCTAGACAAAGGTTGTGCATCTTCAAAACTGTGACATTATGCTGTGAAGCGGTTTCTAAGAATCTATGGGGAAAAAACATACATTATATTACATTTGTGTAATATTTAATTCCACGATACTTATCTCATTAACATTTGAAAACCCTCTTAACCCTTTACCTGATAGAAGCGGCTTTAAGCGAGTTTAATATATTCCTCCGCTGAAGAAAATAGTTCCAATTTTTACAATAATGAACATATAGCATCATAATTAGTTTCTATATTCTAGGAGGTGGTAGCTTAAAGCATATTGAAACTGCAACGGGTGTCCATGTGCGTATATCTCCATCTAAGTACTTATTTTGTGCCCGGTCTCTAACTGTATTCAGCATTGCAGGGATTTGCATTTTATTCACTTATTATAGCCGTTGACCACATACAGACAGTGTGCCGCGTGTAAGTCATTTGTCCCCACAGTCAAAGTTAAGTCAAACTTGTAGGTCAAACAATATGGGATAATGAAATCATCTACACGAACGTGTCCAAATTTTGTCACCAATACGAATGACAGACCTGGTAACCCATCCAACGCTGTAATCGACTATTCAAAAATTCGAACAGGTTAAATTTACCGTTAGCAATTAGAGGTGTGACGAAACGTGTATCATGACAAACAGTGCAGACCCTGGTGACAGGGCTCCTCTAGGAACCTTCTCATTTGGGTCTACATTGTTTGTAAAGGACATCAGTGACTCGCTTCCGAAATTGAAAGGGTTACCTAAACATACAATTTTCTATTTTTCACGTTGCTGCGTTTGCTTCCGAAGGATCGCCACATTTCAGAATTAATGTATTTCACAACAGCAGGTGTTAAGTGCTTGTGTGGCGGCCTTAAAAGGTCGCCCCGCACTTCATTGTCAGTGTCCTTCAGCATCATTAGTTTCGATGGTATTAGTTATGCGAATTGTATACCGCTTAAGCTGCTGATAGGGTAACAAGTAGTGTTGCACTTTTAATAAATGCTCATGAACAGACTCAATAAAACCGAGTCTGCATTCTTCTCTTTTTGCATTGCTGCTTTTGCTTTCGAATGATCTCCTACTTTCAGAATTTATATAACTGATACATGCACTGGTTATGCGTTTCACAAATGGTACAATTATAATGAGCCTATACAGAGTTTCGCTATAGAGTTATTTCCTTTCAACCTGACACTAATCAAACAACCGATATTTAAATCCGTCACTCTGATTACGATATGTACGAATCTAACTCAGTCGCTATGTCTGTAAATAAAGCGTGTTCGAGCTAGCATAGCTTCGTTTAAATGTGTTTTGAATCCATGAGACACATTCCTGAGAACAATAAGAGATTTACACCATCCTTATAGATGTAGTTTAATATACTAGATAATATGATTGATATGAATTAAACTAAAACAATAAGAAAATATCGCTCATTTAAGGAATACATATAGGATGTTTGCTGTACTTGGCAGCTATAAATAGTATCAGTTTCATATGAGTTTTGCATTTTCGTTTGTTTGATTAAACAATTTATCAATATGCCTTATCTTCGGCCACATTGAATATCTTTTGATGGATGGCTTGTCTCTTATATCACAGTCAGATTGTATTTTAGCATCGACCAGTGTTTCCTACTAGAAAACTAAATGATCTCCCCCGAGAATATATTTGAGTATCACATTACATAAGGATTTGTAAAAACAAGTTCGCTCACACTATCCCATACCATGTTTAAAACACGGGTAGGTTAAAACCTGTTTAATCATTAGATTAGATGAGATCGTCTATGGCATGCGTGTTCATTTCAGATAACTGTATTGCCATGTGCAATATTATACTAAACTGGTAGGATCTGGATAATACACTAAATCAGTGTCCGAACTGTTTGTTTAACAGTCCAGTTTAGAGGGTTTGATGTATTCACCTCTTTCTTTATTTAATTATAATTATATTGAATACCAATGGAAAGTATTGTGGGTGTATTCTAAAATGTTTATCAAAATAAATTCGGGGAGGTTGGAATTAGGTTGGCGTCGACCTTTCGAAATGAGTGTAAGACTCCTTGCGTATTCAAAGGCATGTCTCTACCTTTCATTGTGCGATGCTTGCCACAGAACAACTGAAGCGTGACAACCACTGACATCACGAATTTATAAATATACATACGTGCAGTCCTACTTTGGTATTTACATGTAGAGCTTGAAATGACAAATAACATGTTGTTTCACTGATTTCAATTAAATATATGATTATCCAAGTATAGTGGCAAACAAATTCACGGAATATAAAACATCTATGAACAGCGACATAAAACACAACTAAAAATATATTTATACAAATAGGTGGCATCAGCGTTATTTCAAACACATCGTGTACCTGGGCACGTTTAATTACGAATAGCAGTATTAGACGATTGGTCTTAGGATACTATTACTCGCGTCCAAGGTACATATCCCTACGACTCAAGGCGTTAAAAGTATCATCTAGATCCAAAGTGTTAGCATAGGTAACCACTCAATCACCTGCAGCAAGCTAAATCTTAAACATCTACATATGGTCTGCACTACACTAAAACAAGAAAATCGCCGCTACATTTGATTTATCAAAACAATCTGGTGAACATATTCCTTTGTCACCGACAATGGTTCAGGAATGAATTGTTCACCTACTGACTGACCGTATTATAATAAGATATCTTAAGACGAAGAATGTACTAGATAAACATGTAACATGCATCGGTTTCAAGAGTTCTTGAATGGATCGTCTATTACTGCAGTTAGGGTTATATAAACATACGAGTCAATAACGGGAACAAAATATGTTCCATTGCAAATGTAAACAGCAGTTAATTGCTACCTGTTGGAGTTGTAAGTAACTGGGTGTATTTAATCTATTTGTACTACTTGACAAAAGATGGTCGCGTATTTAAATGCTTTTGTTACAGAACAGTTGTTCTTAAAAGCTTCATAGTGAGTTGAATGTTATTGATCAATTAATATTTGTTAAACGAACTATTATCAAAGGCCTGTAGGCAAATTAGAATTGCTTGGCTATACTTTCGTTTAATACGTAAATGTTTCAGCGGAAGTCTCTTAAGGATCAAAAGGAAATATCAATGAAACGTCTGTGAAGGTCCATTTATATTTAACCCTTTCAATACGAGAAAAACGACTGGTGTACTAGCGTTTGCAAACAGTGTAAAGCCAGATCAGTGCGCTCCTACACAATTTGCTTGTAATTCAAACTCTTTTTGTCAACGTAAACTATATTATAATGAATGGATTATTTCCTTAAACTATGATAGACTGTTCCATTCAATAACAGTGTTGTTTTGCTATACGCATTCCTTACAGCGATAGATGACCTATTTTGTTGACTGTTATTCAATTGATTATTTGCAATCAATATTGGTGTCATTGACTATCGTTGCCCTCTATCTTAAACACAGATGTTATGGTAAACGACTTAATTCAAGAAACAGATAAATTTATTAAGGCTGTTTCGTGTATTTTCTCTTTGTGAATATTTGTATTGTATTTCATCAAGGATTTGTGTGTTATGTTACGAGTTTCAATGTTGTTGTACGATGTTCAGTACTATTGTTCGACTCCACGTGTTCTTGTACGACTTTGGGTGCATTGTTACATTTTTGTCAACTATCTTGGACATTACTAAACGATCATGCTATTTCGTTAATGAATTCGTCTTCCTAACATTCATTCTAAAGCCAAAAGAGTTTGCCTTTTCCACATACATGCAAGTTAAAGGCGTATATCACAATTACTTCTAGTAGATAAATTTGTTTTAAAACTTTGCATAATCAAATATTCTGAAAATGGGTGATCCCTCAGTAGAAATGCAAAATGAGAAAAATTGCAGACTCGGTTTTGTTGAGTCTGTTCATGAGAAGTAATTAAAAGTGCAACACTACTCACGCCCCCTAGCACCGGCTTAAGCAGTATTCAATTTTCAAAACTAATAACATGAAAACTAATGATCCCGAAGGACCAGAAAATATAACAACACTGAGAATGAAGTACGGGGCGACTTTTTACGCCACACAAGCACTTAACACCTGCTGTTGCGAAGTACATATATTCTGAAAATGGGTTTAAGCATTTCTCATGCAAATGACACCTTAAAAATATAGGGACGTCTTGCTTTTTTGTAGTTATGTGCTTCAGAAAAAAACTGTTGGAAGAATTTGGCACAATACATATCAATATTTAACGTTGTGTATAAACAAAAATAATGAAACTTCAATATGCAGATATAAATATTTTGATTGAAATATATCAAGTAATTGTCAAAATACTTAAAAACTGTCATTTGTAAAATGTATCATATTTCAGAAAAATAAAAATTTGAAAAGGGAGATATTTGTTTCAAAAAAAGCAAAAATGTGAGAAAAAATTGGGTCACCGTGCTTTTTTGTGAGCTATTGTCTCTTAAACATGAGCACCGCCATATAATTTTGACTAAATATGCATTGTTCTTAAAAGTGTTGATTTAAACTATAGAAAATGTGCCAAAACGTATACATATATATATGTCATAGAACTACAATAAAGTTAATTTCTGATGACAAAATTCCAATTTTCATTGGAAAATGTATTTTCCATGACAAACCATGTGAAAAGGGATGCAATTCTATCAATCAAGTCAGACAAGAAATGTCTCCAAGCAAAGAGAATGCCACAATCTATACAGTATTGTCTCTATAAACCATTTTCATTTAACATAGTACCATTTACATGTAGATCAATCACTGTACTTGAGAAAAAATGTAAAACGAGAATGACTCCAAAACAAGAGCTGTCCAAAGACAGCACGCTTGTCTATTTACGCCATTTGGTAATCTTTTCTGCGACAGTTATTATGATAGCATACGCATGGCCGAAAACGATGCGCACAAACGCTATTGTGATATACGCCTTTAAGCTATTTTATGTTTAATAGCATCTTAATATATTGTTCTAACTTGAAATGAATTTACAATAAATTGCATGTAAAACAATATTTCGAGCAAATATAATTAGACAAATTACATTTCGTAATCATTTTATGTTTGTTACATGGGAAACATACCATCTACAAGTTTCAAATAATGGTTCAACATGTTTTGCCCATAGCATTATATAATAGTAACAAACAATTGATAGTCACTTTTACCTTTGTCGCATGTATTCATATAATCGATATTAGCTTAGTCCTGATTAATTGTTTACTGAAGTGCATGACTATTATAGAAAAAATAAATCGCAGTTTCTGGATAGATCTTAACAAATAAAACAATCAAAGGGTTGTTTTCCGGATGTTTTCACAAACCATTTCATAATGGAATATATACATATCAAAGTGTTGAGGTCATGAACATCAATACTGGCCAAGAGCTGTCATAGGATAGTATACTCGACAAAAATACATTTTATAAGGGCATATTATTATTACCGGTATTGTTTCCTTTGATATCATAAAAACACAAGTCACACTCAGGACAGTTCGTCATATTGTATAGTGAAATGTTTAAAAAAGGTCTACATTTTTCTTTTCCTACAACATCGACAATAATGACAAACGACTGCCCTTTATCGCTACCCGTAATTAGCCAACGGACCAACACCTTTGTAAGCTCGGTTCTAGTCATTGTTACCGTAGTACCCCCAGCTAGACTGTTTTTCATGGGTACCAAATGGTTCGCATGGGTCAAAATTATTTTTGGGGCATGCTCAAACTGTGTTCTGAGGACCCAAACAAATCATTTGGTACCCATGAAAACAGATCTAGGGGGATACTACGGTAAGCATGATTAGGATCCAGCCTATATTGTGACCAAAATCACAATTAAGGGCGGTTACTTTAAATACGGTCTAATCAGGGTCTGCTCTATTCGTTTATGAAATAATATAGATTTGATTCTTCAGTTTTACCATGACTAAACTTTACTGTGCACATATGGTATTATTTAGCTTATTAATGTCCATTATGTCATTATTTCTTTCATACATAGTCATGGAGTAAAGGGTTCACAAGATAAAAACATTGGTTTACTGATCTGTAATTGGGATGTTCGTTGAAACCCTCGTAAGAAAAACATAAATTGTTTACAGTAGTAATACTCTCCACAACGTCCGTCCTGCTCTAGGTTACCACCTGTATTAAAAACCAAGTATCATACACAGTTTTAATGGTCGCTGTATACAGGATTTACTGTACGTGTTTTAACGTGTATGATATATGTCGGTGCTATAAAGAAATTTATGAATGCATTGATCAGTCCCTTATTAGTAGCTTCAATTTTGATAATGTAAAATTTGCAAGAGAATTCTTTACTTCCACCAAACCTGTTGGATCAGATCTATACAATTACTTTAAGTACCGTAGCCGTCTGATTTGGGTCTAATTTGTTTGCAAAGGCATGAACAGCCTTAAAAAGGCTTTTAATTACTACTCATGAACAGACTCAATAAAACCGAGTCTGCAATTTTCTCTTTCCGCATTTCTACTTTTGCTTTCGAGGGATCACCCATTTTCAGAATATATGTACTTCACAACAGCAGGTGTTAAGTGCTTGTGTGGCGGCTGTAAAAAGTCGCCCCGTACTTCATTCTCAGTGTTGTTATATTTTCTGGTCCTTCGGGATCATAAGTTTTGATGTTATTAGTTTTGAAAATTGAATACGGCTTAAGCCGGTGCTAGGGGGCGTGAGTAGTGTTGCACTTTTAATTACTACTCATGAACAGACTCAATAAAACCGAGTCTGCAATTTTCTCTTTTCGCATTTCTACTTTTGCTTTCGAGGGATCACCCATTTTCAGATTAGATATGGAGGCGACGTATAAACAAACAATGTTTTAGTGTTTTCAATCACAAACGTACCCTGTACTTACGTAAGTCAATATCATCACAAATCATATTCAAATAAATAGTGTAAGACATTCAGTCTGCCAGAGGGCATAAATAATACCGATGTCATGCAATTGTCAGAGCATCAACTATTATAAGTACATTATAATCCAGCAGAAAAGTACACACATCAGTAGACATTACATATAAATGCTTACGAAACACTTTAAGAAGATAAATCTTATTTGGGTTTGACATGACATAATTTATCTTGCGATTCAGCATACTATTTACCCTTATTCGAAGTCGTTAAATATTTTATTAGTTTCGTTTATTTTCATCACGCTATAAACAGAGAGTCCCACTGTTTGGATTCTGACCAAATGTCGTATCAATTGGACTGTCTTTGCCAATGACTGTCACTATGCGATTAGGAGGATTAACCTTAAGTACTATCATCTTCATTTCATTTATGATTCGCTAACATAGAACGAAATGAATTTATATTTATTTCCATACGCCATAGACATATAAAATGCATCTGTTATCCATTTAGAATAACGTTTTCATTTCGTGATCTGGGAGACATTAATGCAACCTGCCCATCAGTAAAGGGGGAAAACGACATAAATAACAGGCTGACTAGACTGTGGATGGATGAACATTAAATTAATTATGAAAATAGTCATACCTCACGCTTTCAGGCACATTTAGTTTCAGGCGAAACGATGAGAATCTAAAACGTGTGTATATTTTAAGCACGTTTATCAAATGAATTAACTATATCCTGTTGACGAATCTTTTGTCAAGTGTCATATTAATCTTAGTCAACGATTTTAATAAATGTGGTAAAGACAAGATTGTGAGATTATACCTATCACATATAAGAGAAAGCATTTCAATACATAGACCAGCGCTTGCATACAAACGTTATATTTGCAATACATGATCTTGACGGGGAAGTTCCCCGTGCTCCATCTTACGGGGTTAATATATCTGAACTTATTCGTTTTGCTAGAGCTTGTTCATCTATTGACGATTTTAACAGTCGAAATCTCATTTTAACTGAAAAACTGCTTAAGCAAGGATATAGATACCATAAACTAAGAAAAACTTTTTCTAAATTTTACTATCGAAATCTCTCGCTTATTGGCAAGTACCAATCTAATCTCAAGGAGCTTCTGCGACACGGTGTTTCACATCCTGAATTTTATGGTGATGTAATTTACAAACTTCGTAAAATTATTGGACATACCCATTTTCTCACTTTGTTCATCAAATATGTTAAAAATTCATTAAAAATGTAGTACTACAACATACTGCATGTTTGGTTGTCAACCCTTTTACAGTTGGCAATCATGCTGGCATATTTGCATGTACGCCGACAAGAAAGGTTTAGTACTCTATGAAGGCGACCTCTTAAATCCAGAAATGGAAGGAGAACGTCGGGTATCTGTACTATTTCGTTTTTGTCGTACCCTTTATTACTTTTCTACAGTTACTCTGTTTGCAGCTCAATCATTGAGTACACTAGCGATAGGTGGATACAGTTTTTTCACTTAAATGTTTTCGTTATACATGCACTTTACCACTGTATTTGCCGTCGTGGTTGTTGTAGATTAGTCGGAGAGGGGATACGTTTATTTACACTATTTGTCTTTAGGGTGGGGATGGAATAAGTGTGAGGTTGGGCGCCCATAAACCGGTTTAACCCCCAGTGACTTTTGTCACTGACCGTTCCAAGGCGGTGCTTCCATCTTCCCCCTATTGTGTGTTTGTTTTGACTTTGTGCGTCTCTTGTTGTTTTTATAGTTATGTACATTTGCTGTTTCCTTGTGTTGCTGTTCTGGCGACTGTTTGTTCTGTATGTGGTGTTTCCTGCATGACTCATTTTTGTACTTGTAATAAAAGCGATGCATTTTGCGACACTTCCATGCCATTAAAAATTCAAGTCCTAGACTGAATGACAAATAGACGTATTCGACTGGAATTTTTTGTTGAGTAAATATTAGCTCCGCCCACATGCGCAGTGGCATAACATTACGTATAGTTCGTTGCCCAGTCGCATATTTTTTCATTTTATTACTTATCGCTGGCCGCTTGTGAAATCAAAAATCAAAATCAACATCCGGTTCAGAAAGTCGCTATTGTGCTACAATGAAAAAGCAAGTTGTTTGTTTATTACAAGAGTTATGTGATGATAGTTCTTCGAGCTCTTGTGAGGATAAACTTGACCTACAAATTGCGGATGGTGCTTCGATTTCAAAGAGGTTAGTTATTCTATTTACATGTATCCAGTATTAAAAAATCAGTTTTCGTAACCAGTTGATAGCTATATTTCTATAAACTGCCCTTTTTCAGCCAATTAAATGCATTTAGATAGATAGATAGTTACACAAATCGCGAACAGCAGTACTTTTAAATAGATCTACTGTCTGTCCATAAAAAGGGCCAAACCCCGCCCCTATATCTTTTGACGAATCCCGCCCCTATAATACAGTATATGTATATAAATTATTTTATATACATATATTATAGGGGCGGGATTCATCAAAAGTCAAAAGGGCCAATCGCCTGTGGTCTAGTTTTGATTCACTGTAGCAGTATACTGTCGGTTCAGTCGGGTTTCTGGGGTTAAGGCGGAAGGGGTTCAGTGAGATGATGTTAGACTATCTAGAAACATCTACAATTTATAGACTGTATGCATTCCATATACTCTAAACTGTGTTACAGGCTTGTTATATTGTTCTTTAACCCATTCCTTCATATAAACGTGTTTTCACTTTCCACGCATCTGCAAAGCGAGTAGACCAAGATCAGACAGCTCCTATAGGAGACAATTGATCAAGGTCTGCTCTGTTTGCTTAATTCACCGGGGTCTGGACCGCTTCATGGGAGTCTACATGTACTATATAAAGTTATTATATAATGCATATAGACCCCAAACAAGCGGTCCAGATCCCTGTGATTTAATTTGATAAATCTGTTTTGGTTTCTCAAATGGCTACAATGATCAACCTACCATGTTTCATTATATAACTGTTTTGTTTATGAATAGTTTGTATTTATAGGTATTGAACTGGCGCCCATAAACCGGTTTAACCCCCCAGTGACTTTTGTCACTGACCGTTCCAAGGCGGTACTTCCATCTTCCTCCTATTGTATGTTTGTTTTGTCTTTGTGCGTCTCTTGTTGTTTTTTCTAGTTATGTACATTTGCTGTTTCCTTGTGTTGCTGTTCGGGCGAGTGTTTGTTCTGTATGTGGTGTTTCCTTTTTTTGCATGACTCATTTTTGTACTTTTTGTAATAAACATAGAACAGGGAAATGGTTAAAGGCATTTCGAAAGGAATGTTGACCCATTAACCCCATGCTGTGTATTGTGGGCGATTTATGGTGCCACACTGGGAATTTCACAGCTGGATGTTATCATAGGTCTTTGCATAATGTTATGTTTGTCTCTGCAGTTAATTTATGTGATTGAAAATAAAATTAGTATCATTATGATCATTTATTTTAATAAATTCTATTAGGCGAGTCATGTATAAAAATAAGTATGATCTTTATTATTTGCATTTAGTTGAAATTTAGGTTAACACAGGTTACAAAGTGTTGTTTTTTTTAAAAAAAGATAAAAACAAATCCTAACAACAAAAAAGGGTGGCATTTATTCCAGTGGCGTTTTTTCCACTTAGCGGTGGCATATTTTCCAGTGGCATTTTTTCCGTTGGCATTTTTCCAGTGGCATTCTTTCCGCACATCCGTACAACACCTATCAACCCTTTTCTTGTTTGATTTGACAAAAACTGATCTGGGTTTACTCTGTTTGCTGATGCGTAAAACACGTTATTTCCATAAAGAAAAGTTTAGGCTGTGATAAAAACTGTAAAAACAAATCTATATCATGTGTTAAAAGCAGACAGAGCAGACCCTGATCAGACAGCTTCTATAGGAGCCGTCTGATCTGGGTCTACTCTTATTTTTAATGCGTAAAAATACATTATTTCTACAAATAGAAGTGTTTACTTTGACAAAAACTGTTGAATCCGATCTATATCATGTCAAAAGCAAACAGAGCAGACCCTGATTAGATGGCTTCTATAGGAGCCGTCTGATCTGGGTCTACTATGGTGGTAATGCGTAAAAACAGGTTTATATGAGGGAAAATGTTAAACGATTTCTAAAGATATTTTTATTGGTCATTTCACACAAAAACTGGCATTATGTACTGCCTAGCACTTTATTGGCAAAACCAAACAGAGCAGACCCTGATCAGACGGCTTCTATAGGAGCCGTCTGATCCGGGTCTATTTTGTGTACTAATAGTTATTGAGAAATGTGCTTCACTTCTGTGTTTGAGTGATGTCTGGACTTAACTCATTCCCTCCTTAAACTTCCATTTCATATTAAGTCACTACTTAGGTTTGTTGTATACAATATATTGCAAATGCAGATCAGAGGCCTCCTTTAAGATCCCTCTGATCTAGGTCAACACTGTTTGCATAAGGCAAGTGTACTCTTCACATGTACACTGTTTATAAAGGTTGAGTATACTCATTGCAAGGACTTAATGGTTTCAAACAAATTCAAATGGATAGAAAGAGCATATTTCTCATAGGCTATATTATCAATTACATGTAACACTTATCTGTAGCCATTTTACAAAGTTTTATAAATGCTTGCGGAGCTTATGTTATCAATATTATCTTTTGTTTTAATACAGTGCCAAGCAGGCGCGGCATAATACAACATACTTATGTTCAAGATGTATTGTCAGCATTTAGACTGAATGAATTCAAGACATTTTTAGAGTAAGCAGGTCTACTGTGCAGATTCTACATGACAAGGTCTGTGAATTATGTCAGCAGCAGAACATCACTGGTATAATGAACAGGGAGGGGTCTGGAGGCACTGTTCAGTTTGACTTAAGAGACCGACTTCTTATTTGTTGTGGTATATGGCTAGCAAAGACAAATATGCATCCATTGCTGATCGTTTTGGAATAAGCGAGTCAACAGATTCATATGCGATACGGAATCTATTGGCATTTACTCAACAGTGTCTGGTGGACAAACCAGTTTGTTTGGCCAACCCATGATGAGCTGCAGGAACTGCAGGACATGTACTTGAATTTAAATTGTGGAATGATAGATGGAACTCATATTCAAATACTCAGACCAAGCATCCGTGGAGTTGATTACTACAACAGGAACGATTTTAAGGTTATTTTATATCCATTCACAGTTAAAATAGTTACAGAAGGGACACGCAATTTTGGACGGATGGAAGGACAGACAATGCATTTACTATGTGCCCGCCGTTTGGGGGCATAAAAATGGACCAATGGACCCCAACTGTGTTTCGAACCTTTCAACCATGCTAAGCATGAAAAAACTCTTAATACTTTATTAAATCAAATCAGAAAAATATAGAATATTAACATAAATTGAAAAGTGTACCACATTGAAAATGTTCGACAGCTCTGGTCCCTTCGGCTTATGCAAAAGCCACGTGCACATAATAAACTCACATGATTATGAATTTTTATGTTCCAGTAATTAATTTCTAAAATAAAGGTTCGAAAAGCACGTGCTCTTTTTCTGGCCGCCATTTTTGTTATGCGGGTGGTGGGGAACACTGGATGGTTTGGGGATTAATAGATGAGGATAAAATTACTTAATTGTTTCCTGGTATGTATAAAATATATTTTGAATTGCTCATTTACTATTTTCTTCAATTGTCACGGTAAACGTTTTCTGTTCCTGGTCAAAGATCAAGAGGTTCGAAAGACGGGGCGACCACGCTACAACAAAGTGCACGGTCAGTTTACACACCCACTCACGAGCGCCTAATGGAAAGCAGATTGTAGACTGTGTCGCTTTTCCAATCAACTGATCTGGGTCTACACTATTTGCAGTTTGCATATGTCCTTTAGTTGGGGTCCACTCTAATATACGTATTCCCGAATTGCTGTGCAGACCGACACAGTACAGTTCTGCCGATGAATCGGTTGGCGGACAATTCGAAAATTCATTTGCATGCATGCAATTTGTACATTTAGCATATCTACCAAATATCAAGACTATATCCAAATATCTGTGGATAGTTCATATAATTTTTGAAAAATGTAGCTTCACATTTTCAGTTTATATGTGATATTTTGTTGATAAAAGTGTTAAATATTCAGAAGAATGGGAAATCGTTTTGCCTTTCAGCCATCTTGGTTTAATCACGTGACTCTACTTACAGCTGGCTAAAATGCGTTATATAACGTTGGCCGCAACATTTAATTTTATGACGTCACGAATAGAAATAATTACTCAACACATGGAAATTACTTAATGAATGTGCTAGTCGAATACGCCTATTGTTACGTGATAAGTACATTTTACGTATTAGTATACCGCAATATTAAATCAATAACAAAATAACATGCGTTGTGTGGCGGCCGTAAAACGTCGCCCCGTACTTCATTCTCAGTGTTGTTATACCTTCTGATCCTTCGAGATCATGAATTTCAGTACTTCTTGTTCTGAAAATTGAATACCGCTTAAGCCGGTGCTAGGGGGGCGTGAGCAGTGTTGCACTTTCAATTACTGCTCATGAACAGACTCAATAAAACTGAGTCTGCTATTTTCTCTTTTTGTGTTGCAATTTTTGCTTTCGGGGGATCACCACCCTTCAGATTTTATTATAGAAAACGCAAGGATTGAAACGTTTGCAATTTCAAAACAGTCACTGTCCAATGGCATGCATTCTATACAGCAGACTTCACTTGTTTCAATTGTATATCGTCAAAATATATTATCGATTTCAAGTCATTGATAAGTAAGGTGCGCGGTAATACGATCAAAACAGCCCAGTTTAACGCCAAAATGAATGGTAAATTACCATTGTTGAAAGAAAGGTTTTGGATGAGGCGGAGGAAAATACCAGGAATATGATTTATGCTAATATCACATGCTTCAAATACAGTGAATAAGTTCAAAAGCATCGATATATTCATGCAGCAATGTGTTTGTAAAGATAATATATTCACATGAGATCTATATTATTCTAAAAGATAACTGAAAACCAGAAATAAATAGTTGTATTCTGTTCGTAAACCATTATATTATTGATACCTATTTTCTCCATGAATATTAATGCAATACAATAATGCTTCATGACGGCACATGAACATGAAAAGTTTTGGCTATGAAAGAAACAGAATCACAGCTATATTATTACATGAACAAGGAGAAAGGATCCTGATCGCACTGCTCCTACAGAAGTCATCTGACCTGGATCTACTAAGGTGTCAAATGTCTATAAGTGTTAAAGTGTTAGGACGTCAGGTTAGGACGTCGTAAACCGGTTAAAACCCCGGGTTGTGATTTTGCTACGGACCATGCCAAGGCGGTACTCTCTTTGTCACCCTTAATTTTGTTTGTCTTGTGTCTTTGTACTTGTGCCTTTGTTGATGTATGGAGTGTTTATCTCTAGTACTTGTGTGTTTGTTAATGTTTTCTGTGTTCAAATCGTGTATGTGCGTGTGTTTGGGTGTGTAGCTAGGGTTTAAGGTAAATGCGACTTAATTAACGAATTAGCATTACAGATACTCACTTTCCATCATTGATCAGCGGTAAAGTGAATTAAATTTGAAATGTTGTGTGACTTTGCGAGAGGAATTTGAATAACAAACGCTGATTACGTTAATCAGAGGCCCTCTTTCAGCCCTCTTATCTGTGTATACAAGTAGCATCGAGTCCCGCATTCAAAGGGTTTAAACATGTCCATGTTCTAGGAACAGAAATACAAAAACACCTCTAAACCGGACGTCCAATTTAGTATTTATATCGGTCTCGGACCGAGACAGACGGGAACATAATGCAAGGTTAAATTCATGCAGAATCATGTAGGATTTTTCTGCCTGACTTTCACCCTTCATTAAGTAGCCACTTATCTAAAAGTACATGTATCTAAATTATTGTTTACTGTATAATTATGCTGATGCAATCATAAGATATTAATTGGTATATCAAACACAGTAGACCCTTATCAGGGGACTTTGATATGATTATGATGCAATTATGATATGATTACATTGTATTGCGTTTGTCCCATTTATTAAATCACGAGTTACTTTGTTATTAAGTCTTTAATTTGCAAAACTCTTTGTACATTACAAACTAATTTCTCAAACATTTTTCTATTGAATTATCAAAGAACATGCACAATACTATGAGTTCTAATGAAGTTAGAACTATTGCACAATTACATCTAAATACTTAAGGAAAGACATCGATACATACAAACACTTATCCACTGAGTTACTGTAAGATTGATACATTACTGAATAATACAAGATGACATGCAGGATAGGTGAAATCTGCTTCACAATAGCGGCGACTAAAACAGAAGACGTTATAATGTCATACAAACATGTAATTTACCAGTATATGCAATTAAATAAACTAGGAAACAAGGATACATGTTTAGAGCATTTAATCTACTTTACGCGTTTACCTGATAAACATATAATAACATGTGTTGGCATCATCAGTCTATATCAAATGGTGTCACGGGACGGCAAGTGGGATTGACCAAGTTCCAAGTATAATTTTTTACAAGTTACAAAATTAAACAAGACATCTTAGTACACACATATAATGCATAAATAGATGACATAATGCATAAATAGATGACACAATTAATTTAAATCATCATTGAATGGATACGATGTCCCTGTTTAACAAAATAGTGTTTACAGATCCATTTGCTTTTTTGCAGTCCTGAATATCGTTTTAATAATACCCCTCCGACCACAGTCAAGCGCCACATGCCATGACATATCTGAACACGTGGCTACACCATATCATCCGCAGCCGTATTGTCTAATACCCGAAGAGTATCGACACCCACAGCCGAATCATCGAGTAAATATCTAATTATTTAGTTCTACTATGGCTGCATTTCCTGTATTTATATGATATTATATAATTCTCCAACTGATATTCATGCCATTAATTATTGCATGCACATCATCCAGGCACAGTGTTTTGAAACATATCTGACATGAGGAAGTTAATCAATAGTAGAAAGTGAATTTAGTTTGGATGCGTGGTGATATTTGAAAAGACAATTTCTATATATTATGGTATTAAGTGCTATAAAGAAGAAAAACCTGACGACTAGTCAATATAAGCCCTAAAGCCATACCGGTTCTCCACAGACAGACATTAATTCCTACTTAATCGTTTATGTTGATAGCTGTATTGTCAACTAACCTGCGGGAAAACAGTAAAATAAATTCAAATATCGTTACATATATATTCAACCAACTTTACACATTGGTGCACATATGGCAACAGTTAGAGATTGCTATATTTAACCAAGTAGTTGCAGCATTGTATTACTGCATGTTGTTTTATTCGTGTGGTATGCGTAATTCAGATGTAATCAAGATCCAGATTTATGTAACAAAAATACCATGCTTTCACAAACTTAATACAACTTGTTGTTACATATCAATACATATTGATACGTATCTCAAATATCGATACAGCATATTGCAAGATTATAGTTGTTGCATATAATGACCAAATAATGTACCAACGCAGTATATAGGATCTCTTAGATAAATACTGATTTTAACAATTTTTGTCAACATGTGTCATTCAAACAGAGAAATGAAATTGTGCCCCATTTCCCTCATTCGCCACTATATCCCGAACAATTCAAAAATGAAGATCTCACAGTTAACCATTTTATGATCGCAGTTACACTCAGCTAAACCACACTATGTGCCATGCATACTGGTAGTGTGTAAGTAAAATGTCATTTGCATGCTATGATAAAATATTTCCGTGTCATCCCATCCCCATCCCTTAAATTGAAATAGATACTGACACATTTAGTCATGATGCATATTAATGATTTATTATACAGGAACTCTACCAGTTCAAGCATATGTAAGTGTGTATACTTTACACAAGATACAAATAATGCAGGGGTACCCCATTTTGATTAACATTCTGAAGTGCATGACAGCATGTTCGATGTCTTGAGCTGCCAGTGATTATATGTAAAGATAGAGCATCAATACACTCTTTTTCAAATATATTCTACTTTATTGACTCGTTCGCCAATTTCCCATTGCTATGTGTAGGCGGTGTAACATTGGAATACTATGTCAATACCCATTAAACGGCGATATATTTTGCAAACCCATAAAAATATGTGTAATCACCTATGTTATTAGATTAATATGTCAGCGCCATTTTAGGTAGAACGTTCCTAGTCTTTTACGCGATGATACAATTGCACGATTTATTACTCAGCGCTAGCTTAAATATTCTCAGCATGAGTGATGACAAGTTAAGCTACGGAGATTTTACAACACGTAGTACTAAAAATTTGGACAATTTTAGCTTGCATTATATACAGGAAAATGCGTCTGACAGAGGACGTATTATAACGTTTGAGCTTCGTTGCAGAACGTTTATGGAAAAGTTGCTTTCGCACAATCATACGCGAGTGTTCTATATTTAGGCTTCATATTTTAGAACATTATCCATACAGCCCAGATCTGTATCCATGTGACTTTGGCTTTTTCGACGACTAAATGAACTGCTAGCAGAGCACCGCTTCGAACACTGTGGTATAGGAAGTGCGGTCTACCAATGTTTTAACCTCCCGGAAGTATGTAGATCGATGTAAAATGTGCGAAGGCAGACGAGGCATACTTTACAGGGCTCAAATAGATATAATTTGATATTGTTTAATTTTAGTACCGCATCGGAACATACAGTGGTACAATTATCACTGGGGTTAAATGAAAAGGTAGTAACGTCAGACAGGAAAAGCCACGCACAAAACGCCACCATCACCACAGATCGATAGAAAACACGTAACACACACACACACTCGGCCTCTTATCGCGCAAGCAAAGCGACAAGCGTAGCGTAGCGACCGACTGTAAAGGGGTCGATAACTAAATATGCACTGTGTTGCAATATAATTTGGTAATAACCTTTCTTCCTAGAAGTATTAATGTGTGTAATTAACAAAGCATGAAAGCCCTGTAGATAACATCACCATAGAAATCTGGGTGAGAAATACATTGTTGCAGTAACGTCCGTAAATCCGTTATATTTACTAATGAGAGGTAAATTTAGATAATGAAATATTGAATAAGCTTTCCGAATTTTATGATATTTTTAACCTTGCTTAAGAAGTTTATGATTTATTACTAAATTTTGACTATTTAAATCTTCTTGCAAAGAACAGGCTCGGACAAAGTGGATAAGTTGAGACATGTAAACCCCATAAGATGTAGACCGGGGGACATCTCTATCTAGAGAAGGATAATTAACAATTTTGGAATGTTCCATTTTTGTATAGTTATGACAAAACCTTATCTTATCACGAGTGAAGGAAAACCTCAAATCTAAAAAGGAAGCCTGAATGTCAGATCGATTCGCTTTGTTTAAAGTAAGTTTTATTCTTAACAATTGTCAGATTGTGTATCAGGTTTTTAAGCTAAGAGTGAACCCCCCCCCCCTCATTGCAATACAAATCAAATCTGCAACAAAAGGGGTACAATTTGTTCCTATGGTATACCAACAACTTGACGATATATGGCATCCCCATTAGCGCACCTAAAAAGATCTACAAACACCAAGGCATGTTCACATTGTGTAATTTTCAACTTCTGAATTCGAAAAAAAAAAAACGTTTAACATTACAACAAAAGAACATTTTATTTTATCTGGCAAAGGTTTTTTTTCTATTAATTTAATAAGTGTATCCTTGATAAGATGGTGAGGTAGAGTAGCATAGAGTGTAGAGAAATCTTAAGAGCTCAAAGAAGAATTACCGTACTGCTCATTTTCAATGAAAAAGTAGTAAAGTCAAGCAGGTAAGGCCATATACAAGACGCAATCACTACCAAAACATCGATAGATAGCATGACACACACACACACATACACAACTACACACCCAAACACATACATACACGAGGTGAACACAGAAAACACCAGCAAGCACACAAGGACTAGAGATAAACATTCCACACAAGAACAAAAACACAAGTACAAAGACACATTCAAGACAAACAAAAGCAAGGGTGACAAAGAGAGTACCGCCTTGCCACGATCAGTAGCAAAATCACCACGGGGTATTTAAACCGGTTTACGGACGTCCTAACCTTGCATTTCTCTCAAGGTCACTCTAGCTTAGGTTAGTTAAAACACCATTTGAATTTTTATGGACCAAAAACATTAATACCAGAATTATGATATATTTTATCAAAGTAACGTTTAACATGTTATTTGATAGTTGTAAGACACGACATTAAAAGTTTAGATAGTATAGTAGTAAAACAGCAACTAGAGACTTTATATCATATTTAGGGGTTTGAACTGTAATATATGCTTGTGAACTAGTTAATTCCTTCTTCTAAACATCAACATAATACAATCTTCACATAATTACATTATTTGATGCCTTGTCAGCAAGAGCAAGATCAGATTTCGAATGAAAATTCGAAATGTTTTCTTCAGATATCGAAATGTAACTCTAGGTCGAGGTAGTAATAGATGGTAATTAGATTTGTTAAAAGCAATACACGTATCAATAAATTCTATATTTCAAAAAGCAGACAAACCAGACCCTAATATGGGTTAACTCAGCAAAGGTGTGATACGGCGTCTATATTGAGAAACCGGTGACATGTTTGATGCAGCTACGAAACACCGATGACGTCGAGGTACAAACGTACGAGCGTACTGCAAATTACCAAAGTCTGTTATCATCCATGACCTATCAGTACCACGTTATATTCTAAATTTAATATTTCTACAAGGGAGCATGTTTTAGCTCAACCCTAGTATGAACAATGTTTCCTGAAGCTAAATGTTTCTTATATTTTCAAATTATTACATCTAGTCTGTCGCTACAAGTATTCAGAAACAAAGCCAATTAATACATTGCTCGAAGAGAATTTCGAATTAGGTTTCATTTTGCGGAATAGTCGAAGCTGTTTGCAATTATGGTAACCTTATGTAGATACGTAAAATAAAAACGAAAAACGTAATTTGAAAAAAACACTATTTCAAATTGACTGAAGAATTGGGGCACTGTAACGCAAAATAAAAAACATTTTCAAACAACGTTGAGGATTCGGAGAGGAATAACGTGATTTAAAAAGATCAAATTACGTGGATATTGTCCTGATTCTGTGTTATTTAACAATGCGAAAAAGGGCAATATAAAAAAACAAATTGCAATACGATACTTATAGAAAATACCTTATATATATTAGTATCCAAACATTATACTTTGTATAAGTAATACTAAACTATAGACCGCCTAGCATTAAGCGAGTTTTGAAGACAGGGTATTACCTGTTTACCTTTTCAAGTCATTTTTGAAATATTTTGAATGAATTTAATTTCTCTTTATTTGAGTTGTTTTTGAAGAACTGTGATTTAATGTCATTAATACTGCTCTGACTCCTAGCTATCTTCCCAAATATTTAACTTCTGATTTTGCTTCAAAGGAAAATGCTTCACTGTTTATTGTGTTTACAAGGGATCTTTTTTTACAACGGTGTTCTTTTAGAAACTATTCCCCAGGCGAAGAATTCGAATAAATGGCCTGTTGATAACGAGTTAACAAACTATTGCATTACGTTAAGGCTATGTTGTACCTCAGGTCTGTATCAAGTGTCGATATACTGGCATACACCCTGTGACGTGACACATACTAACTAGGAACACTCTAGATCTTAAAGTTATTCGTATATATTCTATGTAAATTAGTGGGCCCCAGGTCGGGGCCATTTTGACCTCAGTACAAATATTTTAACAATCATTTTTAATGGAACATACGCACATAATACATACAAAAATTAGGCCATAAACGGGATCAATGTGTAGTGCCGGAGACTACCGACACCGATGCATCGACCCAGAACATCGTGCAGACATCAGTGGATGAGCAACCCGAGTCACACGTGATCAACGAGCCGACACAGTCGACCGATGACCGTGAGACAGGTAAACGTAGCCGCCGCAACAAGAAAATTGGCAAGGTGGTCAAAGGTCAGCCAGCGATAGACGCCTTCTGCAAGACATATACTCCGGGAAAAGACAAGTCATCTGGCAAAGTGGCACGTTCACCACCGACTCCGTCAGAAACACTGAACGACCAGAGCAAGAAGACGCGTATTGCAGAAGAAGCAACCGCTAGTGATGCGGACACTGATTCGTCCGGCGAAGCTTAAGTTATGTACACTGCCGAACGCACGATTTCGAACATCTTTGCTTTAATTTACGGACTATGAGACTGAATAGCGATCTAAATATTTTCACACAGAACTCCTCATGTCTATGCGGTAGACATATATTATGTAAGTATACTTACACCGATTGTGTTCTAGCTAGAGAGACATTATCGTACATAGATTGAACTGTTACAACGATTGTCACTGGAGGATCTCACGGTTGGGTCTGCAGTGTAGGTCTAATCGGACTTGCATACCCAAATCTTTCGGCTCAATATGTCGAACGACATGGTTATCCAGGTATAGTTAAGCCTTCCTTAGGTTTCTGACGCACTTTTGTGTCCTACTACAGTGGATCGATTGTTTTAAACACATGGTATCAACTATGTACACTCAGACAAACGGCTCTTGCGAGAGCCGCATAACAGTCCACATCGTGCATTCACGTTTTAAGTTTTTCTTTGTGTGTACGGTAATCGCGAAAAGTGTGGGTTGTCGGATTAAGCGACTCCTTTATCCGAGGATGCACTGTATGTGTACTGCTAGTCTTTAGTTGTACACTCCACGTGGTCTTGTCATATATGTATATCGGTTTGATAGATACGCATACGCGGATCAAACCAGTATGGCCTAGGAGGTTTTGTCGCATGTTCTATGTCTATGTACATATCGTTACTTAATGATACATTTTAGCTCATATTAATATTACAGTAACTGTACTGCCGCCGATATTGCATCCTGTACAATACTGCCTTGAGTCTTTCAGTGTTGTGCATACGCGGATCTAGCGACCCGATATAGCAGGCCCAATCCAAGACTGCCTCGCGGTATGTTTCAGATTCTGAATATAGTTCTGTATACTCGAGTTAAGCGACCTCCGTGGGGGTCACGCAACCCGGATCTGCAGTGTTGTAAATCATTGAATTATGCGGTCGATATGTACTTCATTGTACAATTGTTCGTAAGTGTTCATGTGGTGCGTTTTGACGAACAATATGTGCCACTGGCTCTATGAGGTAATGGCTGAGGCAGATGCCCTAACTGGGCGACTCTCGACGAGATCGCCCAGCTACGGTATTTGTGCGCCCGTTCTTTGTTTCAGTCGTACAAGAAAATTGTGCGGAGCATAATTTATATGCATGCAAAATGTTATCTGTATATTTTATTGCACAAGCAATTCTGTATATTGTCAGCCATAAGTAACTGCGTGATATTTTCGCGCATGCACCTTGTATCCTTTTCTAATTGTTAAATGTCCGCTGATATACATGACACATTTTAATAAGACTGTGCATGTATTATCCCTAAATGCACAAGGTTTAAGAGATAAAATGAAACGCACAAGACTAAAAGTACGGCTGAATCAACAAAAGACTGATATTGCTTTTCTGCAAGAAACTCACTTTTCTACGGACATGATCACGATTTTAAATAATGAATTTAAAGATTGGAAACTTTATCACTCATTCGGAGACAAAAATAGTAAGGGATGTTCTATTTTCATAAATAAAAATCTGGATTGTAATGTTATTGACATACATAGTAGCGATGATGGAAGATATATACTTACCAATGTCGATACAGCAAATAATACGTACTCCTTTTTAAATATATATATAGTCCAAACAATAGGAACACTAGAAACACATTTTTCAACAAGGTATCGTCATTGCTTCTTGAGCAAAGCTCAAGGAATAAAGGTCGTAGGCGGAGATTTTAATGAAACAATTAATGATGAATTCGATCGCAAATCACGATCTAACACCACACAAATAAGAACAAACAAGTCCACAAATCTTAAAAAGATGATAAAGGAAAATAACGTATGTGATATATGGAGAGACATGAATCCAAATACTCAGCAATTTACATGGCACAGGAAAAACAATACCGAAAAATGTCGAATTGATTTTTGGCTGACAGAATATAACTTAAGACCACTAATTTTAACTACTGATATTAGACCGGCTATTATTCAATGTACAGATCACATAAGATAAAGAACCCTATTAATAGAGGGCCTGGGTTTTGGAAACTGAATAACACGTATTTAAAATATGATAAGTACTGTAAACTCGTTATCGATATTATTAACCAATGTCGCCAACTTAATATTGAAAGCTACATGACCAAGTGGGAAATTTTCAAACATGAAATAAAATTGATGTCGGTATCATACTCTAAAAGAAAATCACGTGAAAGGCATAATAGACTACAACATTTAGAAAAACAATTAAAACTGCAATACGAAACTAATACAAATAATATAAACTTGGCACAAATACACGCGATCGAATCTGAAATACAATCAATATATGACATGAAAGCACAAGGGGCACAAATAAGATCACGTGTAAAAATTCTCGAAGAGGGAGACAAAATACTAAATTCTTTTTAAACCTTGAAAAATCTCGCCAAAATCGGAAAAACTTAACCTCAGTCATGGTCGATGGAAATCGCATCACTGATATAAATGACATTTTATAAACGACTCTACTCCTCAAACAGTTATGACAACGAAGAATCTCAGTATATTAAAGTTTTAAACTTAGAAAACGTTTTGACAAGAAATAATGCAAACAAATGCGAAGGTCCAATCAAAGCAGAAGAATATTTTAACGCCATAAATGGCATGAAAACAAATAAAAGCCCCGGACTAGACGGATTATCAACAGAATTTTACCAAAGATTTTCAAACGAACTGGCACCTTTATTACTTAAAATATTTGAACAGTGCTTTGAACAATAACAACTGACAAGATCCCAGAAACAAAGTGTATTTTCGCTTCTTTATAAAAAAGGTAACCCAGAAGATCTAGAAAACTGGCGACCCATTTCCTTACTTAATGTAGACTATAAAATAGTCGCTAGAGTCCTTGCACTTCGTTTACAAAAAGTTTTGCCGGCAATTATAAATATGGACCAACAGGTTTTCATTAAAAATAGGTTCATTGGTTTTAACATTCGACAAATTCAGGATATCATTGATTATGCTGATATGTTTAATATTGATGGAGTCATTTTATTTTTAGATTTTAAAAAAGCATTTGATACCTTAGAATGGAAATTTATGATCGATGTACTGGATAAATTTGGCTTCGAAACAGGTTTTATTGAATGGGTTAAACTATTGTACAGAGATATAAACTCGTCTATATTTAACAACGGTTGGAAATCACAAAGTTTCAAACTCGAAAGGGGTGTTAACCAAGGTTGTCCCCTTTCAGCGCTACTTTTCATTATTGTAACTGAAATTGTATCAAGTAAAATACGATCGAACCAAAATATTTCGGGTATTTGTGTTAATTTGGAAAATGGGTAAAAAAAAGCTTAAAAATAACACAGCTAGCAGTTGACACGACATTATTCTTGAAAAATATCGATGAAATTCCCACGGTTATTAAAGAAATAGACGAATTCGGCGCACACTCTGGATTGCGACTTAATATTAGTAAAACAAGTGGTATGCTCATTGGAAAATCAAAACAAAACAAAGAAAAGGTTATTCACGGTATAAAGTTCGAACAACAAGTTAGAGCTTTAGGCACCTTCTTTGGAACCGACAAAGCTGAATGTGAGCGGCTTAACTGGCAAAATAAACTAGATTCATGCCAGCTTCTTATTAATACATGGAACAAAAGGACCTTGACGTTTTATGGTAAAGTAACTATTATAAAATCTTTACTTTTACCGAAACTAGCATATTTAGGCCAATCTATAACAATGCCAAAAGAAATAATCGATAAACTGAACACAATGATTTTTAAATTCCGTTGGACTAATAAAAACGAGAAAAAAAACGCAATACATTTATAGGTTCAAAACATGATGGTGGACTTGGAATGCCCGAGCTACAAACATACATTAACACACTGCAACTAAAATGGATAAAGGCGCTTGGTGACAATTCCATAGCAAATTGGAAAGTTCTACCTAGCTTATTTCTGCACCAATACGGTAATAATATTTTGATATTTAATATGAATATTGACTCGTTTAAATCATTACCAAAACCTAAACTAAAACTTCCAACATTTTACAAAGACGTAATCGAAGTATTTATAAAATTAAAGAAATGTAAGAAACAAACTGACTATACACCATACCATGAAATACGAAATCAAGTCTTATGGGGAAATAGGTACATTAAACACAAAGGTAAATGTCTTTTATTAAAAAAACTGGATTAATTCTGACATAATTTGTATTGATGACATTGTGATGACATTGTGAAAAATGGTAAAATATCCGAGGAACTCGTCTACAACAAATTAATGAATAGATCAAACTGGATTTCTAAAATTGCTTTATTAAAGAAATGCATTCCGAATGAATGGAAAAAGATACTCCGGTCAGAGGATTCGATAAACACTAAAATCAAACGTAATCTAATAATTCCAGTAGGCAATATTCTTTTGAGCGAGTTGAACAACAAACAAATAAGAATGCTGTTTATTTCAAATACATTTGTAAAACCTTGTGTCCATGGTTTTGGGGAAATTTTCATAGGTCATGCAATCAACTGGAACTCAGTGTATCATATAATAAATCATGTCATTACTGATAATAGACGCAAACAACTTAGGTATAAAATAATACATAAAATTGTACCTACAAAAATCAAAAACTCACCTAACTACATGCTTTGTAACCATAAGGAAACACTCGACCACTTTTTCCTGACATGCCGTGGTGTAACATCCTTTTGGACTACATTGTCCACTTGTTTTAAACGTATTGGCATACATAAATCCTTACAGTCGCTATACTACATCGTCATAGGTTACAAAACTGCATATCAAGTTTTGTTTTTTAAATACATACAAGAAAACAATACCCTCTATGATGTTAAATACCTATATTACATACCGTGATATGGTATTGTTTTAAAGTTCCAACACTCTTGTTATATGTTGAATGTATTATTTGTACTGTAATTTTACGTAAATAAATGGACTGACACTTAGTTGGTTCCAAATAGAAAAAAAAATACACAAAATAGATGAGCAGGGTAATACGGTTTTGAAAAAACAATAGTTTTGAAGGTGCATATATAAATATGCCCGACCCTGGCAGACACCTGTTTTCAACATGGTTTAAACAATATTAGTAGTAGTAGAGGGTTGCCTCATGACTGTTACTGCAAAATGCTTTTGGAGATTATTCTAAGATTTCTACAAAAGTACAAATATGAGTCATACAGGAAACACCACATACAGAACAAACAGCCGTCCGAACAGCAACACAAGAAAATACAGCAAATGTACATAAATTGAAAAAAAGAGACGCACAAAGACAAAACAAACAAACACAGGGGGGAATATATTTATTAAGACAATTAGCCCTGTCGGGAACTATGTTTTTTCTATATATTCGTATATATATTCGTATGATTGAAGATTCGTTATAGAGGGTCATTTAAGGAGTATGTATGCCTATTTATTGGAAAGTTCGCATTCGTATCAGAGGAAGAACTAGAACAATTACTAAAGGTAATGGAATAGGTAACCCTATTGTAAATGGTAAAGGTAACCCTGCATAGTAGTCTTGTTCGCAAACCCAAATACTCATGTTTCAAACCAAAATTATAAAAATACTCAAAGGGACAAGTATGTAATGCTAAGGAGTAAAAACGTGTAAATTGCGTCTTGCACATCTACTAGTCGTGGTTATTATGTATACCAAATATAAATACAATAACTTTAAAACTGAAGGAGGGGTTCGCGACCCCAGCTACAAATGTTCACATACGGACGAATGGACCGACCGACCGAATGACCGACCACCCATCCGACTATCCGACCGACCATTAATAATCTTAAACATACAAACATTTTGTAGCGAGCATATCTTTAATCTTTTGCGGGCGGATGAGTGATTATCAATGCGAACAGTTTGGATGCAGACAATATACTGAATAATTTGACGTCCCAAAACGTCGATTATTCGACTGTTTGTTAGCAATTGTCATTCCATAAGAATTGTCATATTGTCATATCATAAGAAATGACCGGTTGTTTTCAATTTCGACAAACTCAATGATATATGGCAATGCTTCCTATCATTTCCATAACCGATAGTCTTGAATACAATACAGTAGACGTAAACTTGAAGTATAGTCGATGGTATAATTTGATAAATCAATAGATGGGTGGGCTTTGTCCTGACAAGGAGTGAAAGTTCTTCATAAATCATTAACTCTAATCAGTGCGTTGGTTGAATATCATTACGTTTCATTTACATGATTAAATGAAACGAAGTATTGTTTTGCAATTAATGTTTAATTCAACTGATGCAGTATAATTCGTTTATGAATTATGTAACCACAATTACTAAAGCAGATGGTATGCAATGAGGTTATCGTTAGGCAATTAAAGTGTATTTCCCTGACACTAAAGTTAAAGTATACGGTACAGATAGAGAAAGTTTTATATACAATAGAACCTGTCTTAAACGACCTCATATCGACTGGACACAGTAATCTTTAAAAGCATATGGTTGCTCAATGCAGGGCAATAGGAACTTGCTGCATTACTTTTTACCTGCATTAAGCTACCATCTGCCTTACAAACCCTTAATAAGACTTCCTTTTAATGGTCGCTTAAGAGATTGTTTCTACTATATGTAAGAATATATTGATATTGTTTACAGGACACACATGACTGAAAGTACACAATATCCCTATACAACAGGATAAACGCCACTGTGAAGACGTTAATAGGTCCACGAATGTTCTCTGTTTTATATGAACAACATATATTATGGTCTCATTGTTCATGTTTAAGACGTTTGATTAAATCCATTCCTGAAACAAGATTTTAAATAAATTTAACAGATCTCAGCTGTTAATTATATTGACCGACAATGAAGGTAATATCTCATTTTAATGCAATAGACAACAAAGTAAATATCAGACGGCTTTTGGTGAAGCCCTTTGATCCAACTGGCAAAATAAGAACGTCATACTTAACTAAATGAATTGTATGCATTGTCCAACAAGGACTGAATATTACAATCCAATTGTAGCATTCAAAAGTTAAAATATATCCCTATAGTACATTTATACGATGACAATGTGTCGTTGACGATTAGGCATGTCGTGACCTAACTTTTCCATTTCAGTGTTCTAACGTTCTAACGTTGATAAACCCGCTTTGAAGGTTTACTGAAGAACATATAAAAACTAGACTTTATGGGCCCGTCACACCATGACGTTCTGGTCAGCGTTCTATAACGTTTGAGGACAGACGAGCATTGTATGAACGCTAGTGAACGTCGATGATCGCCGGGAATCTGCGGAGAACGCTGGTCCGGAAAAAAGTTTCGAACATGCACAAAAGTTCTCACCGAGACCAGCGTTCTTCAACGTTTAATTTCAAACGCTGAATAACGTTTAAGAACGTTCATGTAACGTTTTACTAACGTTCGATGAGCGTTGCACTCGTTCGGATATCGTTAGTCAGTCGTTACTCTAGCGTAACTTGGTTGTTACTAATCGTTTGCTTTGCAGTGAACGACTCTTTGGCGACCTGTCAACGACCGCTGAACGGTCCCCCAACGCACGCAGCGTGTGACTAAAGTCAAAACGCTATTCTGTCGTTATTCACACCTTAGTCACACGGCCAACACGCTCGTCTAACGTTGACAAATCGTTCGTCGCCCGCAAATGGTACGTTAGCACGCGCAAATGGTTTTCAGGGGTATCTTACTTTGTCGCTGTTACACGCTTCTCGCGCGTTAGACACACGCTAGTCATGCGTTAGGCACACGTTAATCACACACCAGATGTGCCATCCTCATTCTAGAACGCTCGAAAATGGAACGATTGAAATGTTCAGAGAACATTGACCAGAACGTTATGGTGTGACGGCCCCTTAAGCCTTTGTAAGTATGCATTTGTTCATGTCTAGTATTTTCATCGTGTGGGTGTGCGTGTGTGTATATATGTATGTGTTTGTGTGTTCATCCTTACATTTATGTGTGTCTGGTGTCTTTGTACTTGTGCGTTTGTTCATGTTTTGAATTCAATCACGTACGTGCGTGCGTGCGTGTGTGTGTGTGTGATGTTTTGGTGGTGGTTGCGTCTTAAATGTGACTTTGCCTGCTTGAGTTTACTACTGTTTCATTTAGGTAAGGACAATGTTACTAATTTACAGCTCTAGAACTGCATGCAGAGAACTATATAACCTGTAGTTATAGACATGCATGTTTGCCCATCGATACACACATGATACAAGTTGTGTTTATTTTTGCATTTATACCAGCCTGTGCATTTGGAAACTAGAAGGTCAATTCTCAACTTCGATTACAACGTCGGTACTATTTATCGGAATGCTGAGCTTTAACATGCTAATCACGATCCAACTGACATGTAGATGTGACATTGTGTAACACTATATCTTATATGGATAGAATATTGTTGACACTAATGCTGTTGTTTCTCAAAAGTGTTAACACGTAGAACGAACATAAAACTGAGCAATAAATAAAGGTGCGTATTCAGAATTGTCATTTCTCTCCCCCCCCCCCCAACCCCACCACCACCCCCATCCCAGAGACCATAATGTGATCATACTAAAGAATATTTTGAAAGAATTGATTCTAAAGAGCGATCACAACATACGGATTGGCGGAGAAATCAGGAATTAAACAAGTGTTGAAAATGTTTTGATTTGCGCATTTTCGTAAGATCTGCATCAGATTAGAGCTCGTACAGACGATATTCAGCAATATAACAGTTTAAGCAGATAGTAGCACACGTTAAATAAAGATTATATATCTATTTCTAAAGAAGATAATTATTCATTCTTTCTTATAAATGGTGCGCATGTGTGATAGACTAATACGGCATTTAGTTTGTAAGATATTGTCGCTGTTATACAGTCTACTTTCATTTGTTTTACAACGTGGAAACGAATTAAATAATACTATTGAACGTTTGCCTTGCGGTTCAATAGGATCGTCTGCCACGTCAGAATAAAGCAATATTCTAAAACAAGACTATATAACACATTTGACAGGACACAATGTATCTAATTGTCATGTGGCTACATCCCTTGTTAAATATGTCAGTCCACAAGAAAATGCACATTCACTCCAATGGTACTATGGCATTTTGTCTGTCACTTCAAGTTTTGTTAAATAATTTGGTACAATAAGGAAATGAGATAAATACATGCAAATTTCAGAATTTCAAAAGAATAAAGCACATATATAGAAATAGATAATGAGACAAAAAGTGAAGTCCCTGATCAGACGCCGCCTTTTTAAGGCGGCGTCTCATCTGGGACTGCACTATTTGTGGTGATGTATTTATGCGACTTCGGCGGTGAAAGGGGTTAATGCTTTTATCTTAATTGCTCTGGTTGTTTGACAAACCATCCAGAAATAGGATGGATAAATCTAATTTTATTTCTAGACTAAAGCAGTTTCCATCATTGTATTTATCGACGTAACAATTCATTGGTGCCTTATACAACAAACACTAACAATAACTCGTTACCTTAGACGTTAATCAAGGGCTTCTGTAAGACAGGCGGTCATGTCAACCAAAGTATTCTAGTATCCATTAATGCGAATTTTGATATGCAGCAGGTGCGGATCCATGATATTTCAGATTAAGGGGAGGGGGTGGGTAGATTGGATGTCGCCAAAGTGTAGTTCGGATATCAAACACATGCATCAGCTGAGCCATGCCAATATTATACAAACAGCAGGAAACACGTCTCTTATCAAACCCTATCTAGATACACTCGCATTCCTCAACTCCTTGCCAGCGGAGCTACTAGACAATGTTGAAATATAAATTAAAGTCAATGAAACACAAAAGCCCTAAAGACTTTCGCTTTCCATACCTGCCAGTATCGCTAGCTATGCTACACCTACATGTAGCAACAGAAAACACTCTGGAGAAAAACGTTTTAATGTAGATTTTGTTTCGAATGAAATATATCCATTGACGGAACAATAATGAAGTGCAGTACAACAATGCAACAGCTTCCAATACCAAGTATTGCAAGAAAGCGTTTTGCCCAATATCGGTATAGGTGGTTTTATTTGAGATGTACGAGTATATGCATGCGGTTCTTTTTGCATGTAGTCATACGTTCATGTCAGTACTCATGTGAGGAAGCCTTCCAGCTGGCTTGCGGTATGTCGATAGTTCTACCCGGATGTTCTTCAGTACACGAAACAACGCAATTTGTTCCTTGCACAGAAGAACATCAGGGGTCTACCTCCACCTGCAATTAGCTGGACGTCGTGATATGACAGAATAACTGTTAAAGCGACGTAAACCCCGGTAACAAACAAACAAATCATATCAGTTCCTTTAAGCTGAATTAATTGCTGTATAATAATAATATTGATAATACTAATAACAATATTGATAATACTAATAACAACAACTTTATTTAACGAGAGAACTCATTTGTCCAGGTCAGGCTATCATGGGGACTTTAGGATTGATAAGCATATCACCTAGTCAAATTTATTACATGTACTTTCACTTACGGACATTTATACACGTGCGCATTATATATTTCTTAATTATATACTAAAGTTCAGATATTAACATTCACTATTCCATGTTTATTATTCACTATTCCATGTTTATTGCCAGTAAGAAAACGGACTTTGTCAAACTGGTACGAAATATATCACTATTTCACTTTAATATGCCATGTTTCATCTCACTTTGTTAAATTCCCATTGCCGTGTCAGCGGGTAATTTACATATCTAAAATACATTCCCAATACGGCCCGAGCCAAAGTAATACAGTAAAACCCTCTACACCGGATGTCTTATTTAGAATAAATATCGGCCTTGGAGAGAGGTGTTAGCTTAATGTAGGGTGAAAGTCATGCAGAAAGCTCCTCTGACTTTCACCATGCATTAAGCTGCCACCTATCTAAATTATTTAAATTCTTCTGTATTAGAATTCCAGTTTAGAGGGGTTTACTGTATTAGCATGTCGATCACATTTCAAAACATAGTCTGATTTTGACATATGGTGCCTAGGCCGGTCACGAGGTCAGATTTTGACATGCGACTGTGTTTTAGTTTAATTTGTAGAGTATATCCTTCGAGAAAACAATCACTGATGGATATTATTCGAGATATTGGCACACTCTTAAAGTCACACCGCCCTATTGAATGTAGATGTTTTAACACAGCAATGGGATGCCGGTATAGAACGGTGTTGATATGGTGAATGTATGCTTTTCCATTTTTATGCCCCCGTGACGACAGTCAGTGGGCATTATGTTTTGCACATGTCCGCCTGTCCGTCTGTCCGTTCGTCACACTTTTACGTGCAGTTGGTTGTCACAGTTTTTTCATTGACTTATATCTCCCTAACCACTGTAGTTATTGCCTTGGAATTGCATATACACATTAAACGCCATCCATACTTTCATTACGCACACAGCCCAGGCTTCCCGCAAGCCCAAGGTCATGTTCAAATGACTTTGAGATTCCACAGTTTTTTATCGTCTTATATCTCACTAACCGCTATAGCTATTGGCATGTAATTGCATATATACATTAAACACCATCCATACTTTCATTTCGCACCCAGCTCATGCTACCCGCAAGCCCAATGTCAAGGTCAAATCATTTAGAATTTTACGTGCGGCTAGGCAAGCACCACCACGGGGACATCGCTGTGTCCTACAGATACTATTTTCTAGTTCAGATTAAGATCGACTGTGGATATGTTTCATCTTTACTATTCAATAATGTATTTAGCGTATCCTCAGACTGTGCTTTTCATAGGTTAATATGATGTAAGGGGAAGACTCGAATAACACAACAAAATAGTATTAGGGCGAAGTGTTTAGGACGAAATTTCTCGAGGGAAAAATGATTTAAAAAACGTGTCTTATTTGTAGACTTGACATTTCTACAAACTCTCTTGAAAATCCCTTTCGGTATATTAAAATACTTATTACATGGCCGTGCTGTCTTACATATTGACATGTGATATCCATATACAAGTATAGAATGTCAATGCGAATACTTTTCAAACATCAATTCATGACTGTCCATATCGAAACAGCCATCGTGGGGTTTCTGGACATGTTACTACAGTAGAACCCCTCTGATGAGACCATCAAAGAGGGGCGTGATTTTTTATGACATGTGCAGGAGGTGACTTAATGCAGAACGACAGTTATGCAGAAAGCTTCTATGGGAGCTTTGTGCATTGCTTTCGTCCTGCATTGAGCAACCACCTGCTTTTAAAGACAGTTGCTATTATTCTTTAAGTGGTTGCATTAGATTGGTTCTACTGTACACTAATTTTGTTAAACATTTACGAGTAGTCGTTTACTGTCACAAAGCGATAGAGATAAAAGTGCGTATCAACTAAAATCGTTATTTCTCCACTAAACTCCTCGAGACGTATGGGTTGAAGGAGCTATGCTTGAATATGATGTGATTTAACTATGTCACCGCCAACGTCTCATCTGCGGTTAATTATGTAAACAGTTTTGGTCCAGATCAGACGCCGAGTAACTCGTCGTCTCACCAGGACCCAAAGTGTTTGTTACTGTGACTGTTTCCTGAAACAAAAATAAATAAATATATATATGGACAATTGTAGCAGACGACACAATTTGGCAATGAAAGAGTTAAACATCTTATCTAGGCACCAGTCAGCATGATTAACCTTTAGCCTGCTGAGCAAATTATTTTTACAGACATTTTTACCTACTTCATTTTCAAAATTCAAGCTATAATCAATTTGTCTATCAAAATCCAATCAGGGTGTCAAACAGTTTGGATCCTGATGAGACGCCGAGTTACTCGGCGTCTCATCTGGATCCAAACTGTTTGCATAGGTATTCACTCATTCGCCGATAGCATGCTAAAGGTTAAAGGTGGCTTTGCAATTCAGACTTTCAGACTTTCGACGTTAGGAAAAACTCGCACGGCCGTGATTTCGCTAAATTACTTCCTATTGTTTTTCTGCCATCGCATCCATTTCATTAGCATACCCATTGTTTTACGGATTTGTACCTTCCGAACGGTGTTACCTGTCATGAGTGTCATACGGTGAGTAATTACATCTAAAACTGTTCACGGCATATAACGTGTGTCACTGTCCAACGACTCTGAATCAGTATTAGACGCATTTAAATGTACCAATGCGTTGGATAAAGTAAAGATGGTGATAGGGTTTCTACAAAGAAGGCTTTATTATAGGAATAAAATTAACCATTAATGTGTAAGACACGCGTAACTAATGTCATTTGCAAACAGTGTAGACCCAAATGAGACGGCTCTAATCAGGATCTGCTCTGCTTGTCGTGTTAAACTTATTTAGGAATATCCCTAAATATTCACCATACGTTTGACCTGTTTGAATTTTGGAAAAGTTCTATCGAAAAGTCAGTGTTGTAAATGTTAACCCTTTCGCTGCCAATGCCGGATCTGTGATTACCTATGCAAACAGTTTGGATCAAGATGAGACGCCGATTAACTCGGCGTCTCATCAGGATCCAAACTGTTTGTTACTTTTAGTATGTTTTTTGAAACAAAAATGAAGAAAATGAAAAGAATGAAAATATTTAGCAGACGACAAAGTTAGCAGACGACAGCGTTTGGCAGCGAAATGGTTAATATTTCAGTAGTATTCACAGTAACTAAATTGAGAAATGGAAAAAAGAAGAAACACGGACAGTGCTTTATTAACTGTTACGTGTGTTTCATATGCAGTTATTAACATCGTCAGGTTGCAAAGTACTCGTATTACAAGTTTACGTGTACTAAGAAACCGGACTTTTTATTTCAACCAACATAATCTACGCTATTATTATTATGTTTCCCCCATTTATGGGGAGATATATTGTTTTTGCCAGAGTTGTCTGTCTGTCCGTCCGTCCGTCCATCCGTCTGTATGTCTGTCTGTCCGTCACAAACTTGTGTCGCGCGTATCTCTGAAACCAGTTGGGCTAGAGTCACCAAACTTCACAGGAATGTTCACCAGCATGAGTTGTTGTTTACCTGGGGTTTTTGAATTGCCTCCCCTGATAACTTTGGAGTTATTGCCCCTATTGACTTAAAATTAGAAAAACTTTGTGTCGCACGTATCTCTGAAACCGCTAGTACTAGAGTCATTAAACTTCACATGAATGTTCACCAGCATGAGTTGTTGTGCACCTATGGTTTTTGAATTGTCCCCCCCTGATAATTCTTGAGTTATTGCCCCTGATATGAATACTTAAATTTATACAAACTTTGTGTCGCGCGTATCTCTAAAACCAGTAGGGCTAGAGTCACCAAACTTCACAGGATTGTTCACAAGCATGAGTTGTTTTGCTCTTGTTTTTTTAATTCTCTCCCCCTGTTAACTTTGGAGTTACTGCCCCTGATAACTTAAAATGAGACAAACTTTACTTAGTGTTGTGCATATCTCTGAAACCACTAGGGATAGAGTCACCAAACTTCACAGGAATGTTGACCAGCATGAGTTGTTGTGCACCTGGGATTTTTGAATTGTCTCCCCTTGATAATTCTTGAGTTACTGCCCCTGATATGATTACTTTAAATTAGAGAAACTTTGTGTCATGCATATCTTTAAAACCACTAGGGTTAGAGTCACCAAACTTCACAGGAATGTTAACCAGTATGGGTTGTTGTGCACCTGGGTTTTTTAATGGTCTCCCCCTGATAATTCTTGAGTTACTGCCCTTGATATGTTAACTTAAAATTAGAGAAACTCTGTGCTGCACCTATCTCTGAAACCAGTAGGGCTAGAGTCACCAAACTTCACAGGAATGTTCACTTGCATGAGTTGTTGTGCATTCGGGTTTTTTAATTGTCTCCCCCTGATAACTTTTGAGTTACTGCCCCTTATGACTTAAAATAAGAGAAACTTTACTTTGTGTTACATGTATCTCTGAAACCACTAGTACTAGAGTCACCAAACTTCACAAGAATGTTGACTAGCATGTGTTTTTGTGTACCTGGGGCTTTTGAATTGTCTCCCCCTCACAATGTTGGAGTTATTGCCCCTGATGGCTTAAAATTAGACCCTGATAAATTAAGTTTGGAGTTACAGACATTACACTTGTGTATTGGAAAGAAGATGGGAGGGGGAGACATCTGTTTTTGTGACAAAAACAAACCTCTAGTTACAATTTGATTATATAATAATTCAAATATGTCGGTTTATCATAAGCACATTTAATTTCATTTTGAATAATTGATTGATGTTTCATAAGCGTGTTCATTGTGATTTCAGTATCAATTGAACCTGAGAGAGACATTAAAATTACTGTATTCACATGTTGCATGACAGTGTTTCAATTTTGTAACCAGCAGAGCCAGTACTTACTGCCACTGTTTGTCGGCCATTACATGGTAAACACAAATCATTAATGCATTGAATTAGCATAAAAACTATATTGAATCACACTGAGAAATGTATATGCATTAGCAACTCAAACAGTGTCAATTAATAGTGATTTCGTTCCAATTAGTATACTGTTTATAACGTATTTTTTTGAAAAGGACTGCTTCAAATACAGCAGCTGCCCATTCATGTAATACAGGCCAGCACCAGCATCACAACTATTCACAGCGTGTTGCATTTTGTCACATTAATTACATCGTATATGTCTAGTTCTATAAGTTACTTTCCTACTTGCCATTAAATACTCGTATAGGGAGAGGCAAACGTGGATGTGAACATACTTAATATATCAGTTTTCGAGGCAACACAATAAGTTATATTATAATATGATAAAAAAGAAACTGCTAAAGAAGATAACCATCACCTTTTATTAGCTTTTGAATATATTAGGTACATGTATGAGAAACTAACACTGTGACTGAAACACATCTGGAAAGCAAACGAATAGTCACATGTATATATGGTACATGTATATTAAACCACATACTAACACTACACAATAATATGCATATGTAGTAATGCTAACATAAACGTCTGTGCAGTTCTATATCTATTCCGAATTGCAATACCGTGGACAAAATAGTTATAATGAAATATGGAAGGTGGATCATTGTAGCCATTTTAGCAAGGTTTCATATTCCATTAGTAAACAGAGTAGACTCTGATCAGACGGCTCATATAGGGGCCGTCTGACCCTGGTCCACTCTGTTTGCAAATGTACGTCTGTATGAAGGAAATGGTTAATACCTATTGCAGTGTAAATATAATGCCTGAACAGTCTGATTTGAAGCAAATTTCACCTTACTTCCGAGTGATTCACGCTGTTGAGACACTACCGGTCCAGGGCTCTGTCTAATACATAATGTACATGCAGGCTATTTCCTCATAGCCACCGAGCAATTTCGTCTTACTGATAGTACTGGCGAGACATGAATAGGAGCTAATGAGAAAAGTTCAGATGAGGGTCATCTACGAATATGTAATTAAGCATTCGATGAAGTCAATCCCCTCGCATGCATTCTTTCTGATACAACTATACATCATATGAATAATCAAGGAATACATGTGCATTTCCAGAAATATAGGTGTCAACCTTTCAAAACATTTCACCGCTGTAAAAGGATAACTTTTGCTAAAAATCGAGCTATTGCAGTTATGACTTCTTTCGATTTATGAAGATTCTGAGAAACTTTTGACCAAGTGTCAAATCGATTAGATCCCGTTGAGACGCCGAGTTATTCGGTGTAACACCTGTGTCTAAGCTATCTGTAAATATAATCGGGTCGGGGATAGGGGTATGAGTTAACCCTTCGCTTGCTAGTCACGTCTATAGGAGCTGTCTCATCAGGGTCTGCACTATTTACAAGTTGATTGTGCAACCGGTGCACTCCACAGCAGTGATTGCACAGCGAAATACTTGTACACAGTGAATATATATGTAATTATACAACAGGGCATGGGTAAAGATGAAGAAATGCATTTTAAAATTCAGCAAGCGAAGGGTTAACTGTGAAAGTATGGTATTGACATAAAATTAATTATAGATATATCGTTATAAATTGTATGAACATTCTCTTGCGGTATGATCTACAGTAGAACCTGTCTTAAGCAGCCATCAAAAGAACGTCTAATTATGGGCATGTAAGGGAGGGAGTAGCCTATTGTAGATCAAACGTAATGCAACAAGTTTATATAGGAGCTTTCTGCATTACTTTTGTCTTGCATTAAGCAACCGCCTGTATTTTAAGACTCCGATTTTCAATAAGTGACAGGTTCTACTGTATACACTACGCATGTTTCAAACGGCGTCCAGTTGTTGGTATATAGGGCATTAGGGCATGTGATAGACTAATTCCTGACATAGGTAATGCAGTAAGTTCTCAAATGTGGTACCTTCATTAATGTTGCCATGCAATAAGCAATACAGTAAAGCCTCTATAAACCGGAACTCTAGTTGAGACAAATCTGGTGATGATAATATATTTTATGCTGTTGAGTTTAAAGTAAAACGTAGACACAAACTACATATAAAACAAGTCAGTTCTTTTTTATTACATGTCTGAGACAAAACCGGAGTCTGAAACATGTTTGTTGCATTACTGAAAGAATTAAAAGAAACCAATCTGATGTAAAGAAAAATCTTGAAACAAATTGGCTTTATAATCACGAGACACGAAGCCGTGTAGCTCAGTGCAATTCCTTGGTTCATTTATCATCCGTCAAATGTATGATGACAGATCCTTTATTTGTTACTTAACAGTCGAAGAGTGTTACCTCCTCCATTAACCCATTTGCTCCCAGTGGATTCTTCCATGTTTATATATTGGATTAGTCCATTTTTTATCTAAGGGGTGCCTGGCCTAAATTTTCAATTTCGTTTTATTTTATATTGAAATTCCTATCAGCAAACAGTGTAGACTCTGATCAGACGCCGCATTATGCGGCGTCTGATCAGAGTCTACACGGTTTGTCTACGTCCCAAATATGGGATCGTGGGAGCAAATGGGTTAAATTCGCGCATTGGAAATCACTCTGTGTGTTTTGTCTGGTGAAGTAGATTTAACCAGGTCGTGTTCCACTGCCTTCCAAAATCAAACATTTTTTTTGCTTATTATCAGAGAAATTGCAAAGCCTCTGTCCACTAATTTTCCCCATTCATTTCACTGTCGGTATGCATGACGTGCGTTTGCACATGATCCAATTTAGCGTAGTTCAATGTTTGAGCCTTGTCGGTCGGACATGATGAAAGCTGACATGATTTACAAATATCAGCAATGCCACTAGGGCTTGGTTGGTATCTTAAATAGATTAAATTCAATTTAATTTCGACTGGCTGCATTGATTTGTCATTCTAATGTTTGTGTACGCGAACTTGGACATTCATGTCACATATTTTCTCGATGTTGAAACAGCAGTATGATTTTGGAAATGCATTGTTTCACAACATGAGTTAATAACCCGCATGGCTTCAGTTTTTACGAGAGAACGAGAAGGGAGAGATTTGAAACATGTCGATTTTAGTTTAACGAGCTTGTGAGTCATTTACTATTGGTTTGTTAAATAGTGTAACTTCTTTCATTTTAGCCTATACATTAATCTATTGATTAGAAACTCCAGTTTGATAGAAGTACGTGTAATTGATTTAGTTGTAATGGACTGAGGTAAGGACCTCATATAAACGCCTTTCCACGCATTGGCAAATAGAGTAGACCCAGATGATAACAGGGTTTGCTTTGTTTGCTAATTGAATTTGATAGATTTGTCTATTAAGTTCCACCTTCCATATATCATTATAAATATTAAGCCCATGAATATCCAGTACGTATTGAATGTTTTATTGGTTTGATTTTTATCAGGTTTTACGTCGCGTATTTCAATCATACCGCGACGTCCATCTAATACAGGGGCTGGGGGTATATTGAAATTTTGACAAAATATAAAACAGTAAAAGGTAAAGCACCAGGAAGACGCAAGTTAAATTCATGGCCAAAACACAGCACAACATAGGCGTTGAAAAGGAAGTAGCATCTCCCTTGTCAACGCTTGGCATAATATTGTGAATGCTACGAAATTTGACTGATCGATCCAGTATCAGTTTATAACGTTACTGGATGTGGCAGCGCTAAATCCCTTTTCTGTTTAACTGAAATCCTGTTGAGTGGGAGCTAAACTCAACACACACGCATGCGCACGCACACCCACACGATACACGCACACAATAACAACACACATAGTACACACGCGCACCTACACACATGCACATACGTGTCAGAATTGGCTGGGGATTGTTAATTCTTGTTTTAGTTTTAGACAAGTAGTATCGTAAAGCAGCAATAGACACGTGCCCATTGTTATAACACTTCTCATTCCTAGTCTGAGATCATTCTCAAGTATCTGATTGGTCATATTCTGAGCAAGCTCAGAATCTGACCCGTCAGATGCTTGAGAATGATCTCAGACTCGAACAAAATACTCTGTAACCTCGGGGTATGGACTTTACTATTTCTTTGAAACAGCGGTCGTACAAAATTTGTGAGATTCGAACATAAGTGAAAATTGGTGCTTGAATATAATACCATGGACCAAATACAAATCAATTCTAACACATCATTGTTCAGATGAGTCACCGTATAGATTTGTCGCAACAGAATAGTTTATTAAAAGTATATGGCGTGTGTTTACAGTCGGACATCAATACGAGTACATGTATATTTTGAATATTTAACAATACCACATGAATATTCATGCAATAAGTAATGGCATCATGACTGTTTATTTGCTCCATTATTATAATGGTTACTATATGAATAAATGCACGCATGCCATAAACAATAGAAACAGACCTATACAATTCTTAAAGAAAACAGAACACATCCTAATCAGAGGCCTCCAACATAAGTTGTCTGATTTGGGGCAAGTCTCTTTCTACTTGCATCGCAATGTGTTTTTATCAGGTAAAATGTTGCGTACGAATAAATGACAATATGGAAATATTAGTAGAATATAACCATAGAAATTATTTAAATAAACACGTTGGTGTATTCAAATGCATGTGGCTACCTTTAGGCGAATAAAAAGGAGCGTAGATTCTGTGGGAGATACTTTCTGAACAATGTTCTTGCTAACAAATTAAAGTCTTAGAATGTTAGAATGATGCTTTGTGTTAAAGGGGACGTCCCTACATTTGACACGTTTCAAAAATACCTGAATTATACAAAACTCATTTGTTTATATGCTGAAACGTAGTATATCGCATGAAAACCAATCCAATTACCTTTTACAATGCCAAAACATCCATGTGATTGATATCGCCGATCCCGATTTTAAACCCCGATGTTTCAGTCTTATTCGGGTTGGGTTTTAGTTTCATAACTGTACGCCATATTCGCGCTTCTCCGACCAATTCCGAGAAAAGCTATTGCGTAAACAATGGAGGGATCGGGTGATCATCGGCAAAACGCGGAACATTTTGACGGAAAAGGCCGATAATATTGTGTTGTAGAACAACAATTATAAATATTGATGAAATCGGTTCATTTGTATTACAGGGGCATTTTTTATATAAGTTCAAATTGGCAACCTTCTTAATAATGATTGAGCATAACAAATACCAAGTTGTATGATATTATTGAAAATATGCGTTCATTGTAGGGACTTCCTCTTTAAGTTACCCTTGTAAATGGGATTTACTATTCTTATAAGTTATAGATATTACCTCTAAGTTGGTGATATAACATGGATAGTTTTTGGATACTTTGGTCAGTTGAAAAACTGATATGAACAGTGATAAGCATTGGTTCACTCGTTATATGTCTTAAAAAGACATATGATATTTACTTTGAATAAAGCAGAACCTCTCTACGCCCATTTGACCATATACATGATAAAGACGCACAGTCGCACCTTTGCAAGATGTTTAGACCCAAATCAAGTGGCTCCTGTATGGTCTGATAATTGGCTAAAGGAATAATATAGATTTGATTCTGTTGTTTCTGTCATGATCAAATCTTAAGGCTTAAAAAGCCACTATGAAACAATATCTACTCAATAATCGTCAAGTTAGGTGTTAGTGAATAAATATGTGATCCTTAGAACCCTTTCTCTGTTCTATATTTATTCCAAATTCCAATACCTACCTACTATTCAGGGAAAAAATGGCTGTAGTGAATTATGGAATATGGAACATTATAGCCATTTTAAAAACTAAAGAAAGAGAAATATCAAATTCAAATAGCAGACAGAACAGAACCCCTGTAGGAACCGTCTAATCTGGGTCTACTCTGTTTGCAGATGCTTGAAAACCGTTTACATGAAGGAAAGGGTTAATGCAGGAAAGAGATACAGAAAATACCTAAGCTACTACCGGCATTCAAGACCTATACTTATGTCTGTTATCGGTTGTTGCCTTGAGGCCAAGTGAAATTAATGACCGGCGAGAATTAACTTCTGTTTTAACAGTACATGCTCTGTGGTATTCTTTATTAGATGAGACTAGTATAGAAGTGAGACACCACTTGAGGGAAACACTTGAGAGAGAGAGAGAGAGAGAGAGAGAGAGAGAGAGAGAGAGAGGGGGGGAGGACAAATTATGTTAGGTTCAGTTGAACTTGTCTTCAGTGACCATGTAGAATAGGTCTAAATAGGGGTCTGTCAGACAGGTGATAGCTTGGTGCAGGTCGAAAGTAATGCAGAAAGATCATGCTGGAGAGTAAAATATTTGTACCCTGCATTTAGCAACATCCTGATTTTATGCATATTATGATCACTAAAAGATTGATCGATTGAGACAGGTTCTATTGTACATAGTCTCTGTCTAATTGTGTTCTCGCGTGAATTATTTCTGCACAAAACCTTTCAATTCCGGTATGATGGTTTATCGAACGTCTGTAAATTGTTCCTTTGTCCTTCGTGTTTTTGTCTAAAGATTCAATGTACGTGAGATAGCCTGTATCCCCGAAAGACGCCGATCCATCTGTTTTTTAAATTAATTTAGACAACGCTATTCCTATTTAGACAACGCTCTTTACAACTTCAATAGCCTTGCTTATCGTTTAGACAACGCTAACGTTGTTTACTGCTTAGATAATGCTAAAAGCTACTTAGATAAAGCTGTTCACTTCTTAACCCATTACCTCATAGTCTAATTTTAGATACAACCTCTTTGAATCAATCTACCGACACGGAGCATTAATTAGAGAAACGGATTTTTTTAGAATTTTGGTAGTTTGAAACCTATAGGAGCAAATGCTCTATTTATCACAATGGTTTCACAAAGTGACTTTTACCGAGTTATAAAAAGTCGTCAATATGATGGAAAGGGTTAACTAACGTTGTTTACGACTCATATAAAGCTGTTTACTACTGGTCTCAAGCATGCATTAATTGCTTGGGTAAACAAACTGGAGAAAATCGCCTTCTATAGATATACCACGACCTATGAGTAATGACATTTGGATCGTTTCAGTTCAATAGGTTGATCCGGAAGGCATGCCATTTTTCGTTAGACATTATAATTTAATTTATAATTTTATCATCACTATGTTTATAACCAGTAGTGGCGCAATGGGCAGCACGGAGGACTTATAATCAAAGAGGATTTCTAATTTTTACAAAAAAATAAAATAATGCGAGTTCGAATCCTGTCGTATGCACATATTTGTTATCAATTGTTGGGTGATATTTTCTATTGTAAAATGTATGAGTTTCAAAACAGTTTAGTATGTTGGGTTTTTTGTTTTGTTGTTGTTTTTATTTTTTATCTTTTTTTTGTTTCTTTTTTTTTATTTTCATTTCAATAATTTTATACATTTTCGTTTCATTTCACATCAGTATATCTAAAACAAATCAATTCAAATCTCCTCGAATTCAAACTTAGTTCGTGCAATTGAAAGGATTAAAAAATACATATGTCACTGATGGGCTCGAAGCGTGACCTGTGACTCATTGGTAAAAATACGATTACTTGCCTTCAACCTAACCGACTGAGCCAGACGAGCTGGAACATAATATGTGACAATCAAAAATATTACGTTAAAATGTAAGTAAACACCTGTCGCCCCCTTTTTCGAGGAGTGGTTCAATATTGTAAATACCGTCACGCCTCAAAGCTTTTTGTTTATCTATAGTTCGGGGCCAAGTCATGATTTCATATGTCATTATAAAATGCCGTTAATGAATATGTATGTAGTTTTTTTTTCTTTCTAAGTGTTCAAGCGGGTTTAACAGCGTATCTACGAGGTTAACCCTTCGCTTGCTGAATTATAAAATACATTTCTTCCTTTTTACCCATGCCCTGTTGTATATTTACATATATCTTCACTGTGTACAAGTATTTCGCTGTGCAATCACTGCTGCGGAGTGCACTGGTTGCACAATCAATTTGTAAATAGTGCAGACCCTGATGAGACAGCGCCTGCAGGAGCTGTCTCCTCTGTGTCTTCACTATTTACAGGTAGGTATATTGACGTGAATATCAAGAGAAGGGTTAAGAGCTATATGAAAACTGAGACTCATGTGGGATATTCTGTACGCATCCAAACTTTCTGTAAGTATAAGTTCAATATCAACATCTGGGAAATGTTATATAATAGATATATAAAATAAAATAATATATAATATATAAATAAGAGAGAATACTATCATTCTAGAAACATATTCAGCCTTCTATCGTATTGTACCATAAACAAAACAAATGAAACAATTAAACGTCAAAATGAAGTCATTTGATCTTATTATGCCCCCGTTGACGATAGTCAGGGGGCATTATGTTTTGCACCTGTCCGTATATTCGTCCGTCCGTGAGTCACGCTTTTACGTGCAGGTGGTATAAACCACTATCCATACTTTCATTGCGCACCAAGCCCATGCTGCCCATAAGCCCAAGGTCAAGGTTGGTATGTGCAGTTGGTTGCCATAGTTCTTCACTGTCTTATATCTCACTAACCACTATAGCTATTGGCATGGAATTGCATATACACATAAACCACCATCCATACTTTCATTGCACACCCAGCCCATGCTGCCCGTAAGCCCAATGTCAAGATCAAATGACTTACGTGCAGCTAGGCAAGCACCACCATCTCTGTGTCTTACAGACACAATTTTCTAGTTTCTCATATATAATAGAATAGAAAACAGAATATCATATTGTTAGTACCTTTATAGTATACATGTATTGCTCTTGCATATTGTATTGGAGAAACTTTGATGATCTGTTCATGATTTTTTTTTAAACAAACTTATTTTTCATTACAATGCCTTTTTCTAATTCGATCTGTTCAGCTTTATCATATAGTCAATGACATGCGGTTTTGAGACGGGTTTGAGACACGTTTAATAAATCATGCTTAAAACAAAATTCAGTGTAAATTTCGTATTTAGAAATAAAGGATACCCTTTTGCCTGACGAATAACTGTACGAGAGAATATGACATCATGAATATGAATTACATGTAGTTAAATTATTACAGTGGCATATAAACACGGGCGTTTTTGCTTTGGCAGAAACGTTAGAATCAGCTTTATAATTGTTCGATGAAGATAGATAATTGATCGTAAGGATTCTACAGGAGCCGTTTGATGTGTGTCTTCTCTTTTTGCAAAGGTATGAAAAGTGTCACTATAAGATAACGGGCTATATCAAATCAATATACTTTGGAGCTGAGGAAACTCCTCCCAATTAATGCCACTGCTAACTATAAATCAACATTTAGAGGGTATAAGCTTACGAACAACTAATATTGTGGACACACCATACGTTTTGCAATCATGCCGGTAATGCGAGTTGACCAGCATAGACCCGCATGTTTCCGGGGAACTTTGTCTTTGTTACATTTGTCCTTTTCACTTTGTCATTCTTGACACAAAAGTACCGAATCTACTAATTGTGTTACTTGTGTAAAGCATTGGTCGGATGCTTTGATAGCATTTTGTAGATTCGTTTGCATTTCCAAGGCATATTGACATTGGTTCAATCCGTTTTGTGCCATTTGTCTGATTTCGTTGTACTTTATTCCACCGGGTTTTACTATATAAAGTACCTAGTTATAGTCTACTTTCAGTCCGAATGACCGCTCAGCCGACTGTACATTTACTCCCCTTGGCCTACATTATTGAGCACTGCTAACATATGGCACAATCATGCAGCCGCAGTACCGGCGAGTGACCCTCACAGGTACCCATTTTAACCCCAGGGTGGAGAGAAGGTGCGGGTCGGAGACACGGAAAAGCGTCTCTGTATTTTCCGGGAGGGCCCGGAATTTGAACCCCGGATCTCCGGACTGATAGTCAAGCGCGTTACCACTAGACCACTGCATGTAAATCATATACATACAGTAAAGATGATTTATGAACGGATTCTTAACACAGTATGGTAGCCATGTAGAATGCTAAGGGAAGAACTTTCTGTATGATTTTCACTCTGCATTAAGCTGTCACATGTCTTAAAGACGTGTGTGTATGTTTTGGGTTAGGAAAAAAAAACACTTCTAAGTTTATAGATAATATGTCACGGCATAATTTCCAGAAAATAATTTAAAAAATAAATTAAAAACTAAAACTTTATGTAAACCGCTTTTATAAGCGTCGCTTAAACATAAGGTTTGAACATGTTTGTTTTCAAACTTTTTACTCAGTCTACTAGGACAAACGATTGTTCGTTTTATTCCTTTTCAGCAACTTCTCCGAAGTACCACTTCAAAAGACCTTTTCATCAATATAAATAAATAATACTAGTACTGACGAATAAAGTGAAAACGCTCTGAACAAAACGGCTTTTACAACAGATGCTATGTTAACCCTTTCCCTTGTGTAGGCGCATTTTGACGCACCTGCACGCAGAGTAGATCCAGATCAGACGGCTGCTATAGGAGCTGCTCTGTTTGCGTATGGTGTAATATAGATCTGATTCTACAGTTTCTGCCTGAACCGAAATGTCCTGTGTTCATATGCCATTATAAAAAATAGTATAATTATTATTCATGACGTCATTATTTCCTACATGAATATTCATCAGAGAAAAGGGTTTATGCAGACTGAAAGTCATACAGAAAGTCCGGAAAAGGTATCACGCTTAAAATGATAATAAATGCTCCTTTACTGAACTGAATTTAGTGGACGTTTGTACTTTCTTGGCGTTATACAATTCATAATTAGGCATTTCTGTTCTTGATCAATTCTTTAACCGTCAAATGATGCATTTGCCTTGATTTGCTTTCTTTGGCAGGCAGGTCAACAATCCCAAATAAAGCATTAATAGCAGGACAGAATTTCATCTGAAGTCAGTGTTATACGCATGAATATGATGCATACATCAAACTTTATTATCAAAAATACCTCCTTTAATTAAGTACCCATCAAACCAACATAGGGTTTGATTGAGAAATGAAGATTATAGTGTTTGAAATACATCCCCTGTCTCTTGCTCTGTAATGCTATCTTAATTAGTTTTCGAAGCAGAGCCGTCTCCCACTTAGCTATTTCGCTGCCAAATTGCTATTGCACTTTTTAATTTTCTCATGTTTGTTTAAAAACAGGCACAGTAACAAAAAGTGTGGATCTTGATAAGAGACCTAGTCCCTCTGCGTCTCATCTGTATCCAAATTGGTTGCATAGGTAGTCACGAATGCAACATTGACAGCGAAGGAGTTAATGTAAAAAAGTTTTGATCCCAAGACACTGAATTTCACAAACGTCTAATTCAACCTGTTCTGGTGGTGCGGTTGATTAGTGGTAACGCGCTTGGCTACTAATCCGGAGGTCCTGAGTTCAAATCCCGGTCACTTCCGGAAATTTTATAAACGTGTTTAGTGAATCCCACCCGCAGGAGGTTGCATCCTCTCCAACCAGGATTTAAAATGGGTACGTGTGAGGGTCACTAACCGGTACTGTGGCTGCATAATTGCGCCATATGTTGGCAGTGCTCAATATTTTAGGCCACTGGTTCAATGGCAAGGTGAGTAAATGTACAGTCGGCTGAGCGGTCATTCGGACTGACAGTAGACGTTAACTATAGTAGGTACTTTACTTTTACTTTCTCAACTGAACCCAACTACTGCACATGAAATGGAATGTGTGCAATCAGTTGGCTAAAATGTAACCCCTTCTCGAATGGCTATTTATGGAATAAATATTGACAACATGACCATAAACTCACTCACTCCTAGACTCTTTTTTAGACCCAACCTCTTTGAACGAATCTACCGAAATCCTCCTATGGAGCAAATGCTTTTAGATGGTTTTATTGTTTAACCCTTTCCTCCGTAAATACGCCTTTCTACGCCTCTGTAAAAGTCACCTGTTAAAATAATTGTGATCAATAGAAAATGCTGTATTTATCACAATGGTTTCAATTTACAAAATTCTACAAATTCTAAAATATGTTTTTCCTCCAGTTAATGCTCCTTTTCGGTTAATTTATTCAAAGAAATTGTGTCTAGCCATTCTGCCAGTGTATCACATGTGATTAACAACGCAAACAATTTGGATCTAGATGAGACAACAAGTCAGGTTTAAAACTGATTGTGAACTCTTTCGCTGTCATAGATTGTCGTCTGCAAGCCTTGTCGCCTGCTACAATTAGATTGTCGTCTACAAGCCTTGTCGCCTGCTACAATTTTCAATTTTCTTGATGTTTGTTTAAAAACAACAAGAACAGTAACAAACAGTTTGGATCCTGATGAGGCGCCGAATTACTCTGCGTCTTATCTGGATCCAAACTGTTTATAATCACAGATGCACAGCAGCGAAAGAGTTAATGTGGTAAAATATTAAGGGGAGAATATTAAACAAACGGAAATTGTAGCGACGATATATTTGGCAGAGAAAGAGTTAAATGGTACATGAACACAGACAGTTTGGGCCTCGGAAAAAAACCGAAGCAAATAAAGCATCAGTCTAACGTTTCGATGTCTAATATGGGTTTACTCTGATTGCAACGGCATTAAAAGGCGTATGTATGATGTAACAGAAGTGCTATGCGTGTGACTAGTTCTTATCTTGTTCACCTTCATCCTGCTAAAGGCGACACTTGCTCACATCTTCAATCTAGATGAGACACCGAGTATCACAGAGTGCCGTCGGTATATAGGTTGTTTAAAATGTATGTCTATAAATTCATTGAACTGTTTAAACCAATTGAATATATATATATTTAGTACCAGGCAAGCAGACATTATTTTACAGCAATAAATAGGTTAATATCACTCAATAAGTAAATGTTCATTATCACAGGTGTACATCATGTAAAATAACATTTTGAAAGTGGCATAGATGAATCACCTTATTCCAAGTAAGCGTGCATTTGTCAGTGTACTCTTTCCCTCTTACAGACGCCTTCTCTTATAGAATTGATTCTACAGATTCTGCCATGGCCAAACGTTCCTGTCTTCATATGCCAGAATAAAATATGATCTAATTAATATTCATGGTAGCGTCATTTCTTATATAATATATTATATATTCAGGAATTAACACGTCATAATGTTTGTTTATGAATTATGTAAGTTCATTTTGAAAGATTTGTCAATAATCATTAAGCCTACGTGATATCTGCAAAATTTTATAAGCAACCCTCGCAGTCCCTAATCAGATGCCTCCTTTGGGTCCTCTGATATGGGTCTAAAGTTTGCTTTTATCCCTTTATAAGGACACTAGTCCCAAATTGGTAACATATACCTACTCTAAGCATACATCTATTTAAGTACCATATCGAGGCAAAAAATAACGGAATATAGTTGAAGAATAGTTATCATAGCAACAGTGTCTTAACACTTTAAACCAGAAAACCACAATACTAACTCTGTGTGTAGAGTCAAGATAAACAGCACACGTGTACTACTGACAGGTAATATTTATAGTAGAGTCACAATAACAGTTAACAAATAAAGTAGAGTCAAGATAACAGGTAATAATTATAGTAGAGTCAAGATAACAGGTTATTATTATAGTAGAGTCGAAATAACATGTAACAATTATAGTAGAGTCCAGAAAACAGGTTATAATTATAGTAGAGTCGAAAAAACACGTAACAATTGTAGTAGAGTCAAGATAACAGGTAATAATTATAGTAGAGTCAAGATAACACGTAACACTTATAGTAGAGTCATGATAACAGGTAATAATCATAGTACAGTTCAAATAGCATGTAACAATTATAATAGAGTCAAGATAACAGGTAATAATCATAGTAGAGTTAAAATAGCAAGTAACAATTATAGTAGAGTCAAGATAATAGATAACAATTAGAGTAGAGTCAAGATAGCAGGTACTCATAATAGTAGAGTCCAAATAACAGGTAACAATTATAGTAGAATCAAGATAACAGGTAATAATTATAGTATAGTCAAAATAACAGGTAACAATTATAGTAGAGTCAAGATAACAGGTAACAATTATAGTAGAGTAAAATAAAAACAGGTAACAATTATAGTAGAGTCAACATAACAGGTAATAATTATAATCAATATAAAGGGTAATTATTATAATCAAGATAATAAGGGTAATATCAAGGGAATAAATATACGCGAGCTTCTTTCAGAAAATTACAACATAACAACTGTATTAACTTGCTGTAACATATGCGAAAAGCAGGGGGATTATTGGTTGTAACAATGTAACTATCTGAATAGTGGAAATGGGTATACTTTCATTTGCAAACAATGTAGGCTTGGATTGGACGGCTCAAGGAGGAATCCTCTGATCAGGATCTGCACTGTTTGCCATTCACAATATTCTCATAAATTATACCATTCCGTATTGAATGAAATTTAAGGGGGGGGGGGGGTGTAAATAAACGTGATTTCACGTTGGCAGTAATTTTCTGATTACTGCTATTCACGTCAGAAAACTTGGAAATTGTTCACCATAGCTGTGACTCGAAAGACATCGAATTTCTCATTAATGAAATATTGATATAATAGTTCATGTTTAATTCTAACTTTGGAACGTACTAATTAGTTGAGGTTATTTAAGAGAGTGTATATTCTTCGCTTGAATAAAGCAAATTCAGTAGTAAATGAATATTCTTGTTCACTTGTCTCCACATGGTGTATGAGTTGGATGCATGTTTGCTTTATCGCTGATGTTTGTTAGTCTTTTTGATTACAAACATGGCAATCAACACAAAAACATTTTAATTCTCAAACACACGTTTTATCGTTTTGCATGCTAAGTTGTTGTTTTTCGTCTGCAACAATTGCCACCTGCTACAACCCTTATAACAAAATGTTCTCATTTTAAAACAAAATAAGGTCTAAGTGTGAAACAGTTTTGACACTGGTGAGACGCCGCATGCTGATCCAGTCTGATTGCATATGTAATTAAAGCATGGCTACAAGCGTGCACAGTTAATACCTGTGTAGGTAGAGCAGATCCTGTAAGAGTTCTCTGATCAGGGTGTATTATGTTTACTGATGTTGTAATATAGATCACAATCGTGTATACCGTTTCTACAAGTTCAAAACAACCCTTACTCATTCGCCGCTATACAGGTTCAGATGATTAATAAAGAGGTCTTATTGTGGGTATGTAAGGCAGGTGGTAGCTTAATGCATGTCATAAAACTATAATTCTGCATTACTTTCGCCCTTCATTAAATAACAAGCTGCTTTTAAACAGTCCTACGTTCAATAAAGTAATGGCGACTGAAGACAGGTTCTACTGTAATACGAAATTCAATTTTCTTGTATTCTGCCTGTTGACAAAATAAATATAAGCAGGTACTGTTTAACCCTTTACCTCATAGGCTAGTTTTAGATACAACCTCTTTGAATTAATCTACCGAAAAAGGACATTAATTAGAGAAAAGGAAAAATTTAGGATTTGGTAATTTGAAACCATTGTGATAAATAGAGCATTTGCTCCTATCGGAGCAAATGCTCTATTTATCATAATGGTTTCACACATTGACTTTTATAGAGTCGTCAAAAGACGTCAATATGAGGGAATGGGTTAACCCTTATCATGTTGCAAACATAAGTATGTTCAATCCATGATATGTTACAATATCTAACATCCGTGTCAGGTCTTTCAAAAAACATTAGCCGATTGTCCAACAACTTAACCCTTCGCTTGCTGAATTTTAAAATGCATTGCTACTTCTTTACCCATGCCCTGTTGTATAATTACATATATCGTCACTGTGTACAAGTATTTCGCTGTGCAATCACTGCTGTGGAGTGCACTGGTTGCACAATCAAATTGTAAATAGTGCAGACCCTGATGAGACAGCTCCTGCAGGAGCTGTCTCATCTGGGTCTTCACTATTTACTGGTAGGTATATTGATGTGAATAGCAAGCGAAGGGTTAAATCTTGACTAGACGCCGAGTAACTCTGTTTCTCGTTTTGGCTTAAGTTGTTTGCAAATGCGTTTCAGGTCTTGCTTAGCATGAGAAGGGTTAAACCAATCCTCCGAGCTGGGAATGGGCTGGTTGGACGTTTAACCTTTAACCCGTTCACTCATACTGACGCCTTTTGACGCCTCTGTAACCATCACCTTTTGAAACCATTGTGAACAATATAGCATTGTATAGCAAATGCTCTATTTATCATAATGTTTCTATACTGCACAACTGTAACATTTTCCGTTTCTCTAGCAAATGCTCCTTTTCGGTAAATTTATTCAAAGCGGTTGGGTCTCAAAATAGCCTTCGAGGGAATGTGTTAAACGCAAATATGGTGGTATAAAGAGTGCACTGTGTACATCGACTGGTTTTGTTGTACAGGGAACAACTGCATCAGGATGATGCAAAGATATGTCAGTAATTTTAATATCATATTGCCTGAATTACATCCATTGTGTTGTCCTAATATGATATTGGTAAAATTATAACCAAATTGGAGGACTATTCTTTCAAACAAGTACTCGCTCATTAAATTTCTTCATTTTAAAGCGAGTCTGAAATAAATCAATACCGCAATCAGTAAGCGAAATAAATTGAATTTGTTTAAATTCTTTACACGTTAGGTAACTGTCGTCTGCATTATTTGTTGTCTGCTACATATTAACCAGAAGAGCTCATCCCTTCTTGTTGAACCAGTTCCTTCATATAAGGCTGTTTTCACGTATTTGCCAACAGACCCAGATCCGACGGCTCCTATACGAGCCGCCTGACCAAGGTCTGCTCTATTTGCCAATGGATTTGGATACATCTATCTATTTTTCTTTCTAAAAAGAAGGGGAAGAGAGGAACCCTCTCATCAGCGTCTGCACTGTGAGTCATTTAGAAAAGTTCCTTTTCAATCACCATAAGCTAGACCTATTTGACATTTGAATCGTCCATGTGAAAAGTCAACGTTGTTAGGATCAAGCATAGAGTCAAGATGTCAAACCGTTTGTGATCCTGATGAGACACCGAGTTAAACCGGACGAAGTTTGTTTGACCAGTTACTACGAATGCGTCGATAAAATGCAAAGAGTTGATCAAATAGATGGCGTTTTTCGTAAAGTACAAAGTACAATACATTGAAACCACCATATTCTTCATTTAAGAAATAATAACACGAGGAAATAGCTGACAGCTGTATTATGCATGCACCAAGTCATAGGGATGATGGTCATTCATTTACACTTTTTGACCAGTTTTTTTAAAAATGCCGTAGTTGAAAACTGCATATATTATGCAGAATTCAAAATTCAATTTCTTAAAAGAATCATCTTATTTTACCACTTAACAGCTGTGTTGTGAATCTCACCATACGTTTTTGGTATTGCCCAGTCAGCCAGTGTGTCATTAAAATGTTTTCTGACCTTCCCAAATAGTCCTTTTGTTCCTCTTGGTATTAAACAAATTATGTTTGATTATATAGCAACCAGTGACATTGCAAAGACGTGTATACTTACTCTGATTACAATGTATACTTTACTGTGCAAACGTAAACATGTGAAACCTACATAACCTGGACTAACGTGTTACGGATATACATTGTATTAGTTTTAGATATAAGATAATGTAAATCCGATTACTTTAGAAGACAGCACAGAAGAGGAATTTAAAGATTGGAGAAACATAACAACTTGATTATATAGTTTAAAATAGCCTTTTTCTATTTTCAAATATATATAGAGGATCTTATATGAGTGTTCTTGATTATTGGATTTATTAAATGAGTCTTTTTAAAACGATAAAAAACGAGCTTTAGCGAGTTTTATTTATCGTTTTAAAAAGACGAATTTAATAAATCCAATAATCATGAACACGAATGCAAGATCCTATTTATAACATAACACACACAAATGTTATTTGCAGCCAATATTCAGCAGTAACGTGGATTGTTATAAATTCTCCTTACATATAGAAATGATGAATGAAAGGTGTTATTAGGTTCGCTAGGTAACTGGGACAAAGTAGGTCCAAATTTTCCAATTTATTTTACTTACTGTCATATCAACCAGGATCTAATTCAGACATCTCTGGTATTCAATTTAACTAACAGTTAGTTTATGATACAAAACCATATAGAAACACGTCAAGATAAATGTTGAGTTACAGTTTTGACATACATAGTTACAAACACCTCACATTATGACGTGATTGTACACAACTTGTGTCTATGTAAAGCGCGCCATTTAAATGAAGACCCACATACAGTCGCCAACACGTCTGACACTCACTGTCAATGGGATTCAAAATGCGCCTTCGTTTTGGTATATTAAGCCCTTCATTAGTGTTGTATACACATGGACATGGACATTTCCACCGAGAAACAAACATCTCGATTCAAGTTCAGTGAAAATGTTTGAAATGGACAAAAGATTCAGTACGAACTGCTGCATAAAATGTGTTGGAACTGGAGGAAGAGTTTCGCGATCAGCTGAGTATAGCATATTTGAAATATGTTTGTGCTGTGCTGTAATCAGATGACTATAGTTGTTGATTGACGAGATATGTTTATGAGTAGAAATCTGCATAAACAAAAGGACATGCGGTGAAGAAAATGCAAAGCTGTGGAGGCATTTTCTATGTAGAATGGATTGTATGGGTCAGAGTAGCTGGTAGGTCTTTTTTGGCATACATTTTGTATATAATTACTGACAGCGATTACAATTTGTATTATTTTACCGAAATTAAGGCGCAAGTGCCATATATCGTGACTCAATCGTTGACAGGTAGGTCACCGTCCGCCAGTTTGTTTGTTTTGACAGCGCGTATGAATACAGTTCGGTCGGTCGAATGTTATTCACTAGTGAATATATGCCCATGATTATCAAAAAATAAATGATAGTGTTACGTCACGCTGAAGCCACGAGTTATGTTATAAAGTAAATTAATCTGCCATATTATTCACATATACTTTTACTCGTATATTTGACGATTTCCTTTTTCATGTAATCAGTGAATCGGGAAACAAGTTATGTTTCTCTATATATATCACAGATGCCTTGTGGCAAACTTGCCACATATTTTTCTTTGACTAATCAGTTTTTCTGAACTTTCTGTAGATGTTTAATGTGATTAATAATTATTATTTAAACCTGGGACTGTATTAATGAATGTATATGTAAGGTGTGTAAAGGGATACACACTAATGACGGGGAAAACAAACGCGGTCTCGACATCTTAACAGGACCTGAAAACAAAACTTGTTGTTAGGAAATTGTTTGAAGTATATCGGTTTCAACAAATAGGTCAGGGGCCATTATAATTATAAGACGCATACACTTGCATTACCTTAATTGTGTTAATCCAGTACCCAATAGGGGTGCATTTTTACGCCAATTAAAAAGAACATACCCTGATCAGATATTTCTAAACGGTTCATTAAATCACTAGCATAAACATATACAATCATTGGTTTTCGACCGGACTTCTTTTTAAATTCCAATCTATTGGACTGGCTCTCCATAAGTTTATTCTCCTTAGAACAAATTTACTCTACAGCTACAATAACTGGAGAGAATCGAATAGCGTCTATTAAATATTCGCTTGCGTACGAGTTCTATATATGTGCTGGCTGCTTGAATCTCATCGGACTTGATTTGCTCCCGTTAATGTAATAACATCGTACAGAAGGGTCGACAATCGATAACACCTAAAATAGAATCACAGCTGAACAGATTCTATGAAAAACATAATTTAACTCATTTTGAAGCCAGTGTATTGGCACATTAATTTTTCAGATCCTATCAGCGAGACTCATTTAATATCACCGTACATTAGTGCGATAGGGTCGCCGTACATTAGTGCGATAGGGTCGCATAATTATCTCTCTCCGCACCGCTGAAGTTTCAAATTGAATATTTTAAATTTAAACACCTTAAGCTCACCTTGATTATTCAGGATGTTTAAATCAAAGTGTAACATAACAAACAGTGTATACCTTTATGAGAAGGCCCTTCTAGGCGCCCTTTCATGCGGGTCTACACTATATTTGACACGGACACTAGTGAATTGGTGTCCGAAGTTAAACGGGTTAATTACTATAAAGATAAACTCTTATTTCGCTATCAGCGAATTGAATCCCATTTGCGAACAGCTTGGACCTGTATGAGAAGCAGAGAATTGCCGCATCTTGTCAGGGTCCAGGCTGGTTGACATTCAGTCGATAGTTTCTGAAAACATTGACCGAATTTCAATTAGGCTAATTGCACCAGATCCAAATTTGATAGGACGTCATTTTGCACAGCGAGGTAAGAATTACCTCTTATTGTGCAAGACAAGGGTCACTGATGTCATCTGCAAACAGTGTATACCCAGATTAGAGGGTGTCTAGAGGAACCATCTAATCGGGGGCTGCACTGTTTGTCATGTTACACTTTTCTTTGGAAAAATCCCCAAATATTCACCATAAGCTTGACCTGTTCCAATGTTTCCATTTGAACAGTCAGCAGTGTAAGTGTTAAGTATTCATGTAATACGCATGTACAGATCTATATCTATTTTGTATTTATTTTTTATATATACGGCGATCTCATCGAAAGTACCCTTCATTTTCTACCAATATTAAGGAGGATCAGTTCAAGTACTATACTATAAACTAAGTACAGTCAAGACTCTCTAATACTACCATTCAAAAGAAATGTGATTCTGTATTTATATTATAGACGGTAGCTTAATGCAGTACAAAACTCATATTTGGGCGTTCTGCATTACGTGTACCCTGCATTAAGCAACCACCTGTTTTATAGACGCCTGTGTTCATAACTTGGTCGCTTTAGCCGTAAATTTGTCATATTTAGTAAAGTAACATTAACGAAGTTTAAGTCCCCCCGTAGCTTATTTTGGTTACTGGCCGTTCCAAGGCGGTACTCCTGTTTTCAGCCTATGGTCAACTTTGTTGTTTAATATGCTTAATGTTTAATGTTTTTCGTCTTGATATGCGTCCTGTTATGTTTTGTCTTGTGGCTTTACCGTTTCTTGTTTGATGGGGTTTGGTGCGGTGTCATTTCGTGTGTGGCTCTCCCTGTTTGACTATTTTTCCATATTTAATATTTTATAATTATGTGCGTATGCCCCTCAACCTGTAGTTCCGTTATACAGAGACAGTGTGTCAATTTTAAAAGGATATAGTGCTGCCTAACTTTGATATTATTGCGTAGACACATGGCATGATGCTACAACCTGTCACACATCACTGCCAAATGGAAAAGTAGTAAAGTCAAGCAGGCAAAGCCACATGCAAGACGCAACCACCACCAAAACACCGATAGACAGCATGACACACACACACACACACAACCACACACCCAAACGCGCGCACACACACACGAAATGAACACAAAAACACCAAAAGACACACAAGAACCAGGGACAAACGTTCCACAACATGAACAAACCACAAGCACAGAGACGCAAGGCAAACAAAGGGAAGGGTGACAAAGAGAGTACCGCCTTGGCACGGTCAGCAGTAAAAACACCACTGGGGGTTTAAACCGGTTTACGGACGTCCTAACCTCACACTTCTCTCAAAGTCACCCTACCTTTACAAATATTGTAAATAAAGGTATCCCCGCTGGACTTACCCACAACATAGACGACGGTGAACACAGGACAGCATGTAAAACAGCATAATAACTGTGACAATCCGTCAAATATGTACTCAATGACTTTGCTGAAGTCAGAGCACCTGCAGGTAAGCCGTTAAGGGCACGACAGGGAAAAAGTAATACATGAGTCTGGTAAACTCCTCCTGTATCCAAGTTTAAGAGTATACCATCATAGAGTACTACCCTCGGCCTGTCATCGCGCAAGCAAAGAGGGGAGCGTAGCTACCGACTGTAAAAGGGTCGATAACCAAACATACAGTGTGTTGCAATATAATAGGATCATAACCTTTCTTTTTAAATGTTTTAATGCGTTTTATAAACAAATCATGAAAATGGATATGACCCCGAATTTTCCTAAGTTTGTAGATAACATCCCCATAAAATTCTGGTTGAGAAATGCCTTGTCGCAGTAACGTCCGTAGATTGCAATTATATTTACTAATGAGAGGTAAATTTCGATAATAAAATTTAGAAAAGGTTTTCCGAAGTTTGTGATATATGTAACCTTGCTTAAGAAGTTTATCAGTTATAACTAAATTACGTCTGTTAAAATCTTCAAGCAAAGAACAGGCTCGGGCAAATCTAATAAGTTGAGAAATATAAACCCCATAAGATGTAGAACGTGGCACATCCCCATCTAGAAAAGGATAATTAACAATTTTAAAATTAAAATCTTCTCTTTTATCGTATACTTAAGTAATATTTCGTAGCACTAACCTATGATTTCAAACTTCTGACACAACTTACCAATTAGATTTCGTAAAATGTTTCCAGTTATTTTCTAAATGAATATCTAATGAATGGAAAGTGGAGCCTTTTCATATCTATCTTATCGTGTCAAAATGATATGTTAATGCCATATACTGCCTCCAAATAATAAAAAATAACGCGACATTATTGTCGCTGTTTGGCGACATTCTATGTCCTTGCACATTCATGTGGGTCACTGTCGTAGTCATCCGAGTACAAGTTTCAATATTTAGATAAGTAGTAACATAAAACCTCTTCTTGCTTTTCGCGATAAATAACTAGTTAAATAAAAAGATAAAATTAATTTAGTCGTGACAGTTTAAAGCAGTATCGTGACAACATTCGTGTTAACATATTTATATGGTTATCGTGAAAAAAGTATAGGTTCTTCTCACGCAAAAAGTAACGAGACAGTTTTTATGAAAACTAATTAGTTACGTATTTATTTGAGATGTTAACGGGAAACGTTTATTATTATATAGTGGTTAAGTGGTGTCAGAAATATGTCTTTGTACTAACCTGATAATACCGAGTCTTCTCTTAACGATCAAGCCGCTACGTCTACTTCTAACGAAGTTGGTATTTTACGTCTGGTATTGAACCCGCGACCTTCTGATTCTGAAGTGTATGCCCTATCTACTGAACAAATGCAGCCAGTTATTTCATATACGAAAAACAACAGTCAATTAGGGAGAGGAGAGCCGCATACGAATAGACACGGCACCAAACACCATCAAGCAAGAAACGGCACAGCCACATGACAAAACTTAAGGGACGCATATCAAGACATAAAACATTTAACATTGAGCATATTAAATAACAAATTTTACCGTAGGGTTACAGTAGGAGTGCCGCCTTGGAACGGTCAGTAACCAAACATGGCCATTGGGGGCTTAAACCTGATTTTGGGGACATAAAGTTTGATTATCAATTGTTATAAGGAACACACAATTGTCCAAATATTCATTGATGCAAGGAACACACAATTGTTCAATTATTCATTGATGCCTTTGTTTGTTTATTATGTTATTTTTCTAAATATCTATTTGCACCTTTTATAATACGCTGGTAATCCACGTGTGTGAACTTGAAAGTATACACCTGTGTTAGAAATAGCAATTAGGTTAAAACGTATCAATTGGCTCTGTAAGTAATATCGTTTCTAAATCTACATGGCCAAACCCAATATTCTGCAACAAACAAACGGAATGTAAGATTGTTGCCTACTCAAGTTTATTTTTTTACAGGACTATCATTTTATTTTATAATAATTAAGATTGTGCTCTAAGAATTATTTGTTTTAGTTTTATTTGAAATCAATGACTGGTTGTATCTTTGGGAATAGAAAAAGCATTAAAAGATATTCCTGCAATAGTGTTTCAGAGACATATAATATGTGTGATATCCTCGAGAAGAAAGCCTGTGGTAATATTAATTAAGCATAATGTGCAACATTTCCATCGTCATAGAACCTGGAATATATACTAATCATATTACATTAAAATACATATTAATCCTCAAGGCCATTGCAGTGAAAATGATATCAATTAAAACTTCTTTCCGGAGACATAACATCAAGTTGGTCCTACAGCATGCCCTGGGCATATCAAATGTTTACCATGATTATATTCTAAACGTGTTGCATGTAAAACAATGTCCACAAGAATCAATTTTAACCGGTATGGAAGCCAGGGTAAAAACCATGTTATGATCTGTCCTATTCCTGTTTAGAATCAAATTAAAGCATTGGTGCTTCTCACATCAGTCGCTTAAAATGGCACTCACATCAATTAAAAACGTTGCCCACAGTCTATTAACCCTTCCCTTGCTGCATTTAAAACACATTTCTCCTTCTTTACCCATGTCCTGTTGTATAATTACATATATCTTAACTATGTACAAGTATTTCGCTGTGCAACCACTGCTGTTGAGTGTACTGGTTGCACAATCAACCTGTAAATAGTGCAGACCCTGATGAGACAGCTCCTGCAGGAGTCTCATCTGGGTCTTCACTATTTACAGGTAGGTATATTGAAGTGAATAGCAAGCGAAGAGTTAAGATATGGGATCTGTATGTCTCACTGGAGTTACGTCAAGCAATTGCTTGATTTTAATGACATTTACAAGGAACTAGTCCTTGTTTAATCCTTAGAGTGCTGAATATTCAAATGGACTAATCTAAGGTTGCACACATCTAGCTTATGGTGAATACTTCGCGAATTTTCTAAAGACAAATGCAACATGACAAACAGTGCAGACCATGAAGAGAGGACTTCTCTATGAGCCATCTCATCTGGATATACACAGTTTGCAAATGACATTAATCAGTGGCTCATGCTCGCACTGTAAGTGCTAATAAAATTGTTCGAATAAACCTTGAAGTGAGGCACTTTAAAATATTATTATTGGACCGATATTCTAGACAGAGAACAATTTATGTCTGATTGAAGCAGTGATATGTCACCAAAAGCTTAATTCATCGTCATAATATAGTAAAGTAATTGAAGTTTAGAAACATCGGTTATGCGCATATTTTTTTTGTTTTATAAGTGGGTCTGAAATAATTCAATAACGAACTGGGAAAGTTTTCGAAAGAATAACGTAAACTCTATGATATTAATACTTCTATATATCGATCTACCTTTTGTTTGCCTTGCGTCTTTGTGCTTGTGGTTTGTTCATGTTGTGGAACGTTTGTCCCTGTTTCTTGTGTGTATTTTGGTGTTTTCTGTGTTCATTTCGTGTGTGTGTGTGTATGTGCGTTTGGGTGTGTGGTTGTGTGTGTGTGTGTGTCATGCTGTCTATCGGTGTTTTGGTGGTGGTTGCGTCTTGCATGTGGCTTTGCCTGCTTGACTTTACTACTTTTCCATTTAAGAGTTCCACATTTCACTATTTTAATTTCACGTATTCAGCATTTGCATTTTACATTGATAGTTTTAGCTTCAAGAAGTCGGAATTTAGTAAATTCGTTAAAATTAAGTCGTGAGTCAATGAAGCTGAAATCACTTTGTAGAAATTGAGAAACCATGCATTGATGACGTTTCAATGGCGAACTGTTGACGTAATCGAGTGTAGAATATAACGATATGAAGTAACAAACGCCCTTCTCAAGAAATGGATTGCGTTTTATCCAATTCAACCGGTGTTTCATAGTCGCACAGTTTTCAGCAAAGACCTAACATTGAATCCAGAATAATTCTTATAAGAGTAAAATCCTTCCAAACCGGAATCCTAGATGATTTTAGATACTCTAAGCAGGTGGCAACTTAATGCAGGGTGAATGTCATGCAGAGATTCCTGCATCACTTTTACTCTGCATTAACTTGCCTGCCACCTGTCTGATATGTACAAGACTGATATGTACACGAAATGTTTTAAGTGATCTGCGTCGTGCCTCACTGGTGGGGTAATAGGGAGCTTGAAATTTAGGTTATCTAGGAAACCAAATTAACGGTTGAAAATAATATGTGTATACTCAAATGCACTACTAGTATTCAATACCAGTATTCAACGTCTTATGCTCTAATTTGAAAATATTATAAGGAGAAAATTGTATGTAATAGATATACATCAACCAAGGAAATAGTTTTTAATTTGTCACGCATCTTAATCCTATGTAGACAGTGTATCATGTACGAGAAACACTTGTTTTGAATTATCTCCCATTTCGTTTGTGTTTCCTATATCAAGTAAAGCTTGACACGCATCTACTTTCTTTAATTTCCTTTATTTTGTTTTTACTTCATTGCCAAGGCAGTGCAGATGTTTATGCTCACAACATGTCGATGATTGATTCCCGGTAGAGGGCAATGCCTCAGTTCATATTGTCATTATATCTTACATCAATATTCACGAATTTTATGTATGTAGCTGTAGCACAGATACAGCTCCGCATCTATGGCCACTCTCACTGACCAACTAATAAGCCCTGCCTACTGTAAAGGTGTATGAATCTATTATGCAGAATGAGCAAAATATATTTAGTCGTAATTTAATTATAACTGATAGCAGTCTTATGCAAGGTTACAAACATCATAAAATTCTGAAAACTTATTATCCAAATTTACCTCTCATTAGTAATATAATTGTAATCTATGGACGATACTGTAACAAGGTATTTCTCATCCACAATTCTATGGTGATGTTATCTACAAAAAATCGGGGTCATATCGATGTTCATTATTTGTTTATTAAACGCATTAAAACGTTTAGGAAGAAAGGTTATGACCCCATTATATTGCAACGCACTGCATGTTTTCTTATTGACTCCTTACAGTCGCTAGCTACGCTTCCCTCTTTGCTTGCACGATGACAGGCCAAAGGTAGTACTCTATGATAGTATACGCTCAAACCCAGAAACGGGATGAGTTTACCCGACTCATGTATTGCATGTACCTTTTCTCTGTCGTGCCCTTAACGGCTTCCCTGCAGTTGTTCTGACCTCAGCTAAGTCATTGAGTACATATTGGATGCAATTTCGCAGTTGTCGTCACGCTATTTGATACATTTCGTCCTGTGTTTACCGTTTTTCATGTTGTGGGTAAATCTGGCGTGGATGCCTTTGTGTACCTTTATTTACATTATTTGTTAATCTAGTGTGACTTTAGGACAGAACACAAATCACGCAAGTGTCTGGGACAATTACATGAAAATATTTGAGTACATATATTATATAGCTGCCAATGGGGTTACAAAAGATGAGCAGAAACGGACGCTTTTATTTCATCTTGCAGGTGAAGAAGTTCAAGACATCTACAAAACGTTTTCAGATGTACGCAATACTTACAAGGACATTAAAGAAATATTAGAGAATACATTCAGCCAATGAAAAATGTCACATATGAACGTCACATGTTTAGACTGGCGTGTAAAGAAAACGAGGTTGACAATTGTATTGTAAGACTGAAACAAATAGCTGTCACATGTGAATTTCAGGTTGGATCGGTTGACGATATTATCTGTGAAAATGCAAATCAAAAGAACTGAAGAAAATATTCCTAATATCCCCATTCCGCCACCCTTCGAATTATTGGTAAAAACGCCGCGAATCGTAGAAGGAACGGCAACAGCGCTGTAGAAAAGCTCTGATCGTAGTAGAGAGGTAACAGAAGCTCTTTGATCGCCACTTCACAGCGATTGTTTTGACATTGCTAAATATTTACGTAGCGTGGACTCGAAAAACCACACAAGCGTAGTAAGGAATACATGAACAAAGCAGTATAGAAAATGACTGAGACAACCCATGAGAAAAGTTACTTTCAAACTGAAGAACCATGCGACCGGGAAGGAGGAAACCAGAATAGACCATCAACACGAAAGCAATACCAGCCAAGAACCATGCCGAGATCAGCACGCAAACCCGCCATGTTCAAAAGTTGTTTCCGGTGTGGAGGAAAAGGACAAACAGGACATTAGTGTCGGAAGTCGTGAAATATCGTTTGTCATTAATGTAAAAACGTGGTCATTTGACACATATTTGTAACTGTTGGAAAGGCGGTGAAATAGGTATACAGTGAACCCTCGTTAAACCGGCATTCGTTACAATGGCACCCTCGTTATACCGGCAGTATGAATTGAAACATAATTACCGTTAACTCTTTGAAACAGCCACTGAATAAATAGGTGCAATACTTAAACAATTCAGTGTCATATCCCAATGTCTTCGTAAACTTAAAGGCTACTAATTGAAACTGAACATAAAATCGTTACATATGTAGCCCAACCAAATAGTAGAATTCCGTTCAAATTGAGACGACAAGCTGAGACAAAATTCAAAGAGCTACTAGAGAATGACGTAATAGAACATATGGAAAGTCCTACACCTTGGGCATCCCCAATTGTCGTAATTACGAAGAAAGACGACATACGTTTGTGTTTTGATGTACGCCAGGCTAACACTTCTGTCGAGAGGGGACGATTCCCAATGCCAAATATAGATGAAACGTTAGAAGAATTGAGTGATGCCAAGAGTCAATACACATTGCAACATGTGTGAATGTATATTCATGTAAGACATAATGAAGTCATGAGTATTAATTAAAATAATTTGTGATAGTAGCACATAGAAACGTGAATGTGTGTTCAAGACAAAAACGGTCGAAACATATCTACATTATATCATAAGCAAACATAGCAGACCCTTGATAGATGGCTCCTATGGGAACCATCTGATCCGGGTCAAAACGCACAGTCGACTGAGCTGTCCTTCAGACTGAAAGTAGACTATAACTATGTACTTTTTACTCAGTTTGCAATGGCATACAAATAGGTAAAGGGTTAACTGATACAAATCAGGAATCCTTTACTATACATGATTATATTGTGATCAATTTAATTTAGTAATATCGTATGTTCAAAAATAAAAAAATATACTTCCTGTGACATGTACATGTACAATTGAATGGTTGCATTCCTACATCTAATTAGTGAACATATTTCTGTTTCAGTATTTATGTATATTAACATAATTATTTGTCTACTATTTAAACATTTAAAATTATTTTTGTACATATAAATCCATAATGAAACGGATTAGACCCAGATTATACGGCTCAAACGTGAGCGGTGCAATCTCGGTCGACCCCATTTACAAAGGCGTACAAAGGCAATCTATGGAGTACCGTTTGAATGTAATAAAAGAGAGCAAAGACTTATTATGGACTGTATAAATATAGGAGAATAACGGAGAAATCGTGCTTAATGGGTTCGAAATACATCTACCGACAGTATATATATATTTGTGTATATATTGGTACCATAAACATTGTAAGACGTATATTATGCATTGTGTAAGACTGTAAGACCTGCTTTGGTAACAGTATAAACGCGGCGAACCCTTCTGTATAGGTACATATTGAACTATATTTGTACAAGAAACAGTGCCTCAAATTTACTTGTGACGTGACAGTTTAAAATTCAGAAGGGTGGTGATACATACAAAATGAGAAAATGAACTTACAATTGAACCACACTAGTATTGCCTTAAAAGATATGTAATAATTTAGAGGCCAAACGAATAATCTTTGTTTCACTCAATTAATCTTCTTTTAATCACTTCCCTGTTCTATGTGGGTTTTTTTTTTAAATTTCAATACCTACTGAATAGTCATGGAACAAATAGATATAATGGAAAATGGAAGACTGAACATTGTGGCCAATGACACAGATCTACCAAATTTCATTAGCAAACAGAGTATACGAATATCAGGGTCCATGCTTATAAAACTTTTAGTTGAGTCTGAGTTCGTTCTCAAGTTTGTGATTGGTTAGATTTGAGCCTTTGGCTCAAATCTGACCAATCAAAAGCTTGAAAACTCAAATATGACCAATCAAAAGCTTGAGAACGAACTCAGACTCAACTAAAAAGCTTTATAAGCATATACCCAGAAAGTTCCTATAGGAGCTACTACCGTGGGTCTACTCTGTTTGCAAATGCCTGAACATGTGTTTATATAAAGGGAAGGCGTGAGTAATAACGACACATAAATATTAATCCTTTTGAAAGTTTCCCATGAAAGAAAATAGAATCCAATCTATATATTTCCATGAGCAAACAGAGCAGACTTTTAACCGACGGCTCCTACAGGAGTTGTCTGATCTGGATATACTCTGTTTGAAAAGGCGTTAAAATGCGTATCTATGGTTTATAAGCTTCGAAGGTACATCCAATATTTTCCTCGCATAGATGTTGTCCCTTTGATAAGCTATCATTGTTCTATTGGAAAACGAGTCATTACACATAATTGTAAATTGTTAATACACCCTGATGTATTTATACTCCCGCAAACGAAGATTGAGAGGAGGTATATAAGAGTCAGTGTGTTGGTTGGTCTGTCTGCCTGTCTGTATGTCTGTCCGTGGCATGTCTGACCATGGTGTGGCTGTCCGTGGCGTGTGTGTCCGTGGCGGAATTGTGATCAAGGCAGCTGAGACGGGGGTATTCCATCACTTTTAGCGATAATATTAATTTCTATTAAATTTACTTTCGTTCGAGTCTTCTTTTTTATTGTTGTATTAATGAACAGTCACCAAACAATTATACCCATTACATTAACGAAATACCCCCTAAATATACCACAGAAGCGTTACGAACCCCTTTTACATTATTGCACTAGGGCTTTACTCTGACTTGACCATTTACGAGGGATGGCTTATTGGGGGCACCTAGTGGGGAACTGATAATTAGGGCACGCGCGTGATAAAACAATAGGCGACTATTTAGCCTATATCCCTATCGGTAACCTTAAATTATGTAGATATACATGACTAGATAAGCTTTCTTATGGGTGATTTCTTATGGCAATAAAATCAGCTTTTTAATTGATCGGATGGAAGAAAGGGAATGAGTTTAGTGGAAAATGTCTCACATATTATAAGCTCTCCATTGGTTATGAATGTGACAGGCCGAGGGTAGTACTCTATGATGGTATACTCTTAAACTTGGATACAGGAGGAGCTTACCAGACTCATGTATTACTTTTTCCCTGTCGTGCCCTTAACGGCTTACCTGCAGGTGCTCTGACTTCAGCAAAGTCATTGAGTACATATTTGACGGATTGTCACAGTTATTATGCTATGTTTTACATGTTGTCCTGTGTTCACCGTCGTCTATGTTGTGGGTAAGTCCAGCGGGGATACCTTTATTTACAATATTTGTAAAGCTAGGGTGACTTTGAGAGAAGTGTGAGGTTAGGACGTCCGTAAACCGGTTTAAACCCCCAGTGGTGTTTTTGCTGCTGACCGTGCCAAGGCGGTACTCTCTTTGTCACCCTTCCTTTTGTTTGCCTTGCGTCTTTGTGCTTGTGGTTTGTTCATGTTGTGGAACGTTTGTCGTTGGTTCTTGTGTGTCTTTTGGTGTTTTCTGTGTTCATTTCGTGTGTGTGTGTGTGCGTTTGGGTGTGTGGTTGTGTGTGTATATGTGTCATGCTGTCTATCGGTGTTTTGGTGGTGGTTGCGTCTTGCATGTGGCTTTGCCTGCTTGACTTTACTACTTTTCCATTGAAAGCTTTAGATAATTATCAGATTAGACAACGCAATGGGGGTTCTTCAATTCTTTTTCATGTTTTTGACCGATGCAAATTTAAAGGAGTCTACTTTTACAAACAAGCATAACTTCTGTAATTTGTGTCCGAATTGCATGCGATTTAAGGCATATCAAAAAGCCATGTCTCAGTGAAGAATCCATGTCACAGTGTTTTCGATTTCTTGCCTAGATCTTCTAACATCAAAAGATGCAGAATTTTATTTTAGGGGTCTTAATACTGAAATATTGCATACACCCTAAACGGAGGGCTTTATCACAAGTCTGTGACACGGTTCCCTAGACATGTGTATTATTTAGATATTGGCCAATTGTAATAACTTTAGCCAGAAAGATGATCTTGTAATCGTAGTTTGAAACATTTCATACTGCCATATTTAAATGGACTTTAAATGTCGATTTCGATAGGATTGGCGATGTATTTCATGACTATTCAAATGATTTGATATAACTAATCAACTAGGTTTAGACAAAATAACCTTTGGTATTATTAAATACCATTTTCTGATAGCTAGCGCTAATCATATCTCGCTACCTTAAGACAGAATGTTACTTCCCTCATTAACGTTATTGTAATGACAGTCGATAATATAAAAACAATGCAATTACCACGGCACATGCCATGGCAATACTTTATAGCTCACAATGAAGCTAGAATTGTTACGCACATGTATAAGTTAATAAAACAGTCGTTGAATCTACAGTAAAGTCTCGCTAATGTTGCCACATAATTTATTAACAGAGGAATCCAAAAAGGCAGGCGGTAGCTTAATGCATGACACAAATAAGGCAAAAGATTCCTATAGGAACTTTCTGTACAATTTTGCCTGCATTAAGCTACCACCTGTAAATATCCAGAATTATACTTTCGTTGAGTGGTCGTATTACTGAGACTTTATTGTACATGTATTAGCAATACGTTCTAGTACGATTCTTCTAAAGGGTTATATTGTTGAAGACTTGTTTTAACTGAACCATTTCCCTATTCGATACCCATATAAGAAATGGTAGTAGTTTAATATTTTCCTCCATATCTGGAGATCTATAACATATATACACATATTAATACATATAAACACGCATGTAATAAGGACACATGTGAATAATATTCAAATAGAGATAAAGCAGGTGGCTGTCCAGAGCAACGCGACAGCAAAACAGAAACTTCCTTTATAGATCTTCCGTCTTACTCTCATCCAGCTCCAAGCCACCACTTGTCTCCCATACATCCATTTACCTTCTTCATTGTACATCTACCAGGGATGAAACAAAATGCAACCATATATATATACTATCCAACCAAACGAAATTTGGAATAGTAATACAGGTGCAATGATAAAATGGCTGACAATTGAGATAACATTGGGCTTTGACAAAATTGTACAATTAGATCTGTATCATGTTTAAAGCAAATATAGCAGACTGATCAGGGTCTACTCTGTGAGCAAATGCGTGAATCAGCGTTTACACGAGAAGGGCGTACGTGCCGTTAATTAACCATTATAGTGCTAAGTATGACATTTCTGATATTTGCAATGAGCAGTTTACACTATGTGACTTGCCGTTTCAGCTGGGTCTGAGGTAATAAAACTTCTGACTCTGAACTCATCCTCAAGTACTTAATTGACCAGCCGCTTGAACATGATCACATACTCATTCCTCGGGATCTGGTGCATTGACTCAAGCTTGACACTCGTTTAGTAGTTCCTAAAGGGCTTGAACTTATTTGTTGTAATTTAAGATTGCACCAGAACAGCATATGGTTCGATATGACATATGGTTGTTTTCTAATATTAAACTATTGACTAACCCTTTCAAATTCACTGTTTAATATTCAAGTAAGAAATAACATCACGAATATTTATTACATGAAATTCTATAATTTAAACTTTTCAAGGAAATATTTGTTTTGACTAAAATTGTAGAATCAGATCGATGTCATTTCAAAACCAATCAGAGGAAACTGTTTGCAAATACATGTACGTCAAAAGGTGTTTATATGCAGGATGGTAATAGACCTTATCCCGCAATCCACGACCTGACTCGCACTTGCAAACAGCTCAAATCCAGGTGAGACACAGAGTAAATCGGCATCCTATACGGAGTAAAGCTGTATGGCACTCGGTGAATGGTTTCCCACACGCTTAACCCTTTCTCTGTTCCTCCTACATTTATTCCAAATTTCAAGACCTACCGAGCATTTATAGACAAAATAGTTATAATGAAATATGGAAGGTTGGACATTGTAGCTATTTTAGAAAGTAAAAGAACAATGCGTGAGAGTGAAAGGGTTAATCGAATAGGACGTAGTCACCATTTCACCAGACCCGAGCAGACATTACTTGTTATAATAGAGTAATAATTAATAGCCCAGACTGTTACTATGTGTTAGATTTTGCAATGTGACATGGTCCATCATTATTGGCGATATAGTCCACTCAGTATGAAAGGCCTAAACTTGCTAGAGGATTGACAATTCTGACAGAACCTTATCATATGGCTCTTCTAGGATCCCCCTGATCTAGGTCTACACGGTTTGAAAATGAGAGTACAAGGGGTGAAGGGGATAGTCCAGTCAGTATGCAAGGGTATGGTTTGCGAGGGGAAAGTGCAGACTCCTAAAAGAGTCCCTGACCTAGGTCAACATTATTGTCAGTACACCCGTTCCATGCATTAAAACGGTAATATAGCCATGCACATTAAAATCGATGTTGTTCGTAACAGCAGTGATCAGTGCATTGTTTGGTTAATCAAACGTAACGCCTACAGGAATCTAACCACTGTTGCGTAATGGTACGTTCATCACATCAAAAACTGTTTTTGTAAAATAATACTAGATATGGAAGTAGTGTTAACCTATTGCACGTTGAATGTCTACAATAGAATGGTCCATTACTGTTTCACGATACAGTCTATTCGGTGTGAAAAGGTATAATCAGAGCAAGGGGTTTTAATGACAATGTATTTGCTTATCATAGGGCTTTCCAGGGAGCCTCATGATCTGGGTCTATGCTGTGTGTAAACGCTAGTATGCTCGTGCCAATACATTATTCACAGTTATATGATATAAGTGTATGGGAAGAGGTATGTTTTATAGGCATTCACCTTGAATTAAGGCGATAATAGACACTACGAAATGTGTATTAATATTACATTCTAACTAAAAACCTAGTACATTCATTTGATTACAACAGGTAACATTTCTTCAGAAAACAAAACTATTGTAATGTCGCTGCAATGTGTGTTGGTTGTAATCTGTTTAACCTTTTACTTCAAATAACGCATTCTCACACATTTGCAAAGAGAGTAGACCCAGATCAGATTGCTCATCTAGAAGCCGCCTGACCTGGGTCTGATCCGTTTGCCTATGAAATAATAAATGTATGCTTCTACAGTTTCTACTACGGTAAAATAACCAAACAAATGATCATAATGCCAATGAACATTCAGCCAATTAATATTCATGATAATAATAACCAGAATAGTAGCAAACTAGGAGGGTTTGGTCTACTGATACTTAGTATGACGGACATTTAGCCCTTGATAGATATTGAACTAACTTACTCGAGTTATACACACATGCACCGCTAATAGCTTAGCTTAACATACAAAACTGTCTACTACCTCGTGAGATGCATTACAGTAAAGCCAATCTGAACCAGAAATATAGTTAAGAAGAATTTAGATACTTTTTGGCAGGTGGCCGCTAGATGAAGGGTAACATTCATGCAGTAAGCGCCTAGAGGAGCTTTCATCCTGCATTAAGCTGCCTCCTGTCTCCAAGACCGATATTTATACTACATTGAACGACCGGTTTAGAGAGGTTTTACTGTACTTCCTTTACAGTTAGACCCGTAGTGAGTTATCAGATAAAGGATTGGGGAAAACTTCAAGTAGGGGCAATTACGGGGCGGGCGTTATTGAGTTTAGAGCAATTTATTTTTAAATTGCATCTTGATTTTTCAACGAGTGAGATTTTAGATTACTAGTCAGCTTTATAGAACACTGCAAAACTAATGGAATTGAATACCTAAATCAATTAATTACCCAAGTATCAATTATTCTCCATTCAAAAGTGTGTCTGAATGAAAACAATAATGCAACTCAAGAGCAAGAGTGATTACATTCATTTCATCAATCGATGTTACTAGGTCGTCGTCCTGTTGTCTTTGATAAAATACATTGTGCTAGAACTGTCGGCCCCGGTCAAAATGTGAATAATTGCCGCTACATAGTTTATGAGTACAATTCTTTAATAGAATGTATTACCAAACGCCAAACGGAATGAATGGTCTCCAATGCGACATTCTACAACAACACGGCTGATGTTTTAGCCCGGTCCGTGCAGAACCAGGTCAATCTTATTTCGCGACGAACATTAGAAAATTAGAAGAAAAAACAACAACAAAAGTTAACCTTTGCAGCAAAATTATTTTTATCTTTATACCATTTAGTAAAAGTACAAAAATGAGTCATGCAGGAAATACCACATACAGAACAAACACTCGCCCGAACAGCAACACAAGGAAACAGCAAATGTACATGGGTAGAAAAAACAACAAGAGACGCACAAAGACAAAACAAACATTCAATAGGAGGAAGATGGAAGTACCGCCTTGGAACGGTCAGTGACAAAAGTCACCGGGGGTTTAAACCGGTTTATGGGCGCCCAACCTCACCCTTATTCCATCCCCATCCTAAAAGACAAACAGTGTAAATAAACGTATCCCCTCTCCGACTAATCTACAACAACCGCGACAGCAAATACAGTGGTAAAGTGCATGTATAACAAAAAAACATTTAATTGAACATACTGTATCCACCTATCGCTAGTGTACTCAATGATTGAGCTGCAAACAGAGTAACTGTAGAAAAGTAATAAAGGGTACGACAAAAATGAAATAGTACAGATATCCGACGTTCTCCTTCCATTTCTGGATTTAAGAGGTCGCCTTCATAGAGTACTAAACCTTTCTTGTCGGCGTACATGCAAAGAGGCCAGCGTGATTGCCAACTGTAAAAGGGTTCACAACCAAACATGCAGTATGTTGTAATAATACAGGATCATATCCCTTTTTAATGAATTGTTTTATATATTTGATGAACAAAGTGAGAAAATGGGTATGTCCAATAATTCTACGAAGTTTGTAAATCACATCACCATAAAATTCAGGATGTGAAATACCGTGTCGCAAAAGTACCTTGAGATTACATTTGTACTTGCCAATAAGCGAGAGATTTCGATAGTAAAATTTAGAGAAAGTTTTTCTTAGTTTATGGTATCTATATCCTTGTTTAAGCAGTTTTTCAGTTAAAATGAGATTTCGACTGTTAAAATCGTCAATAGATGAACAAGCTCTAGCAAAACGAATAAGTTGAGATATATAAACCCCGTAAGATGGAGCACGGGGAACATCCCCGTCAAGATGAGGAAAATTTACAATATTAAAATCAAAATCATCTCTTTTGTCATATATTTAGAAGAAATCATTCCATTATTAATTTTAAGATCTAGGTCAAGAAACGCTGCATAATTGTCGGACGGGTTAGCTTTATTCAATTTGAGTTCTTTAGGATAAATTGTAGGAATCAGAGCATTAAAGAAAGGGTTATCTAAGTTAAAAATATCATCCAAATATCGACAAGTATCATTGAAGGCTTTTATAACATCTTCTTGTGATTGAGGATTCAAACTCAACATGAAATCTCTCTCATAGCAGTACAAAAACAAATCTGCGACAAGTGGTGCACAATTCGTACCCATGGGAATACCAATTACCTGACGGTATATAGCATTCCCATAACGTACAAATATGTTGTCCAAAAGAAAGGTTAGTGCTTCGCAAACTTCTGAGCAAGTCCAATTGGTGTAATACTTCATTTGCTCGTCAGTAAAGAAAGCTTTTTCAGCATTACATGCCAAGAATGATGTTTTTTCTCGGGCAAATACTTTCTGGATCAAGTTAGTAAGCTTATCCTTAATTAAAACATGAGGAAGAGTTGTGTACAGAGTAGAAAAATCGTACGTGCTTACAGTGGATGCAAGATACCTTTTGTTCTTAAGTTTGTTTAAGACTTCTGAAGAGTTCTTAATAGACCAGAAGAGATTTATTCCAGAATTTTCATAAGTCTTATCACAGTAAAATTTTAAATGTTCCTTTACCTTCGTTAAGCAAGAAGTCAAAAGTATAGACAATTTAGTAGTTGTACATGAACTAGAATTTGCAATGAAACGCGCTTTATATGGTTTTTTATGTAGTTTTGGTAACCAATACATAGTAGGAAGTTTATGTTTTGTAATTTTAATATCGGTTCCAAATTGTTCACACTTTTTGACATGGTCTGAAATGATGGTCTTTTCGTCAGTGGTAACTGAAATGTATGACTTGGTATTAGTAATTTCCTGCTTCAAGACATCGATATAATGTAATCGTCAAATAATAATCACATTATTTGATGCCTTATCAGCAGGAACAAAAACGGATTTTGAATGGAAATCCTGTAAACCCTTTTTAAGATGTCTAAATGAAGTTCTAGGTTTAGGTGGAAGAAGGTGTTTATTAGAGCTGTAAAAGGAAATGCGTTTATCAATTATATCAAAAATTAGTTTTTTCCAGCAAGAAAGGGCAGTAGACTCAACATGTTCTCTTCGACACCATTTAACTTTTTTTTTTTTTTTTTAATTCCATGTTCTATTTATGCTCTAGTTGAACCTTAAAACTGTCCAGCTTAGGCTAACATTGCGCATTGCTTATATCTGGTGTCTCCTTCATGCTCCCTCATGCTTGTAATCATTATATGAATATGAAGTGTAGTCTGGAGAGAACCACCTATTTACCCTTTCTTTCATATAAACTAATGCCATGCATTTGCAAACAGAGTATACCAAGACAAGACGGTCTGATCAAGCTGTGTTTGCTAAAGGATTTGAAAGATCGGTTTCTTTACTTTCTAAAACATGGCTACAATGTTCCACCTTCCATATTTTATTAAAGCTATTTTGTCCATGATTGTTCAGGTATTGAAACTTTATATAGAGATAGAATCGGGAAAGGGTTAAATCATCTATTTTCATTATATTTACAAGAAACTTTATTAAAATTAGATTTGGAACCTGGTCATATTAATAAACTGTACATGAATGGGTTCATACGAATGAATTATCTACTCAGTTGGTGAAAGCCTTTGGTATTGTTTGGTTAAACATGTGTCTTCACTGGTGACGCATGATCTTTTTATGGGATCGTGGGCAGTAAATAGGTTAATTTAGTAAAACCTCTCTAAACCACATTATGCTGCTACCTGTCATACACACCGGCATTAATATTAAATTTGAACATCCGTTTTAGAGAGGTTTTTAGAGAAGTCTTATTGAGAGGTCAAATCGTTGCAAATGAATATTTGTTTGATGTAAAGATTCTATTACTTTAACCCTTCGATTGCTATTCACGTCAATATACCTACCTGTAAATAGTGAATACCCAGATGAGACAGTTCCTGCAGGAGCTGTATTATCAGGGTCTGCACTATTTACGAGTTAATTGTGCAACCAGTGCACTCCACAGCAATGATTGCACAGAGAAATAATTGTAGACAGTGAAGATATAGATCGGGGGCGGGTATTTCCGACTACTTAAGAAAATATGTTATTGTTCGGTAAACAACCTGTTTAAAACTGAACCATACCAGTAGAATCTAAAGAATGTTGGCTTTGATCTGCGCCTATTTACGACAGTGTAGTGCTCTTCTTAATGAAGATAGAGTTATTTGAAAATATCCAAAGTGTGAGCCCATTACCGAACATGTCGGCTCTACCGAACACGAACATCCACGAACATCGGGTATTTTCTAAAAAAAATCTTCAAAATACATCAATAACTGTAAGTTGAAAGAAACACACATTTATTTCATTTCATTGTACGATATTTCGTTCATATAAATACAATTTTCTTATTGTTCGT